>CM062924.1:11567500-12767500 GCA_031878705.1 Tapirus indicus
AAGGTCTGTAAATGCTGTATTTCATTTACCAGACACTTGCCCCTGATTTTCTCTTTGTTGTGAATATACTAATAATGTACAAAAAAAATTTTTTTTGAGGAAGATTGGCCCTGTGCTAACATCTGTTGCCAGTCTTCCTCTTTTTCTTTTTTTGTCCCCAAAGCCCCAGCACATAGTTGTATATCATAGTTGTAGAGTTGCAGCTCTTCTATGTGGGACACCGCCTCAGCATGGCTTGATGACTGGTGAGTAGGTCCGTGCCCAGGATCTGAACTGGTGAACCCTGGGCTGCCAAAGCAGAAATCACGAACTTAACTGCTATGCCACCGGGCTGGCCCCTGTACAAATTTATATATATATATATATATATATATATATATATATATAAAATAATTATATATAACTCGTCTATCCAAGTAAAACATTTTTTAAAACTCCCTTAATCTGTCCGCATGTATTTATAATTTTCATATAACAATTTTTGGTTTTGCTTTCTTTTTAACATAAAAACTTTTAAAACTTTTCCATGTTTTTCAACTTAACTGTTGCAAGTTATGTTTTCCTCTTTGTTACCAAATATAATTATGGATTGTGTGTGAGGTCAGTTGTGCATTATCTCCTGTGTATTCTTTACCACAGTAAAGAATATGTGGAGAAAACACAAAAGAACACGGGGTCCCTGCCCCCTGGAAGCTTTATGATGAGTTTGAGGGAGGGAGGCATCTGGATACATATAGTGTCCTTTGTTGCTGACAAATCACTAAATGGCCTAATTTTCAGTGCAGTTTAGAAGACTGATATCTTAAACATATAAACAGTCTTACATATCTGAATGTATTTTTGTTTTGCCTACCCCAACACATATTTGTATCAAAGAATGTCTTCACACAGATGAGAAACAGATGAACATTGGAAAGGTTTCAAAATGTTTCTGGCAATTTCTACTTAATATTAAAGTATGGTATAGAAATCAGATCATGTGCACAGCTTTGATTTTTTGAATTGTTTTTATAAATGGTGTAATGAGAGGAAATGGTAACCCAAAAGATCCTCTTAGAAAACAGGACCCTGCCTCTCTAACAGCTATGGAAATCTAGCCCAAAATAGGTGACCAAATTATTCCTCACCTAGTGAAAGGAATTAATCTCAGTGTGTTTCCCAATGGAGCAAATGCCGTGTGCTTGCAGCTCTTGGAGGCTATCACACACAGCCTGCTGAGGAAAGAAAGCTTTCTCCTTGGACAGTAGAAGTGGCCCTGGTAGAGTGTTGTTGACGAGAGAAAACAGGTAAGGCTGCAAATAGACTTTGGGGATCATGTTTTCTGGGTGATTGTAGCTCAGTCTTTCTCACCCAGGCAGTCAGTACAGCACATTCGGTGCCATCGGTGGAAAAATATAACTTGCTAGCAGGTGCAAAATGTTTATGTAAAGTTTAATACACATACTCTTGCCTGCAAATGATCATTCATCACATCCCAATCCTAAGAGAGTTATTCACAAAATGTAATTAATTTTTCATTTAATTTTTAGTGCCCACATGGACTGGCCAAGAAGACGTAATGAGTCACAGCTCTCAGGTGCAGCTGTCCAACAGGTAACACTGAGTGTAGACGTGCATCTATCCAACCAAAAATCGTGTCCTTCAGAGCCAACACAACAGCTGTTTACCCAGCACAGACTTACCAGGCTTCTGCAAACAAAACCAGCGAGTATGGGGCCGGCCCGGTGGCGCAGCGGTTTAGTTCGCGCTTGGCAGCCTGGGGTTCACCGGTTCGGATCCCGGGCGCCTGCCGACACACTGCTCGTCAGCCATGCTGTGGTGGCATCCCATATAAAGTAGAGGAAGATGGGCACGGATGTTAGCCCAGGGCCAGTCTTCCTCAGCAAAAAGAGGAGGATTAGCAACGGATGTTAGCTCAGAGCTGGTCTTCCTCACACACACAAAGAAAAAAACCAGCGAGTATGGACAAATCCAAAAGTTCAAGGGAGCAGTGTTTTCTAGGCTTTGATTTCTTATCTGAAAGTAGATCCAAGAGGGCTTTGCAAACTTATTTCACATACACAGTTGACACTTAGAGGGCAGAACAGGTTCCTTATTTGTAGACAGTGATTTACTGCTCCTGTCTAAACATCTGAGGATATTAAGAATTTTCTTAATGTAGAAAAGAGTTTGTTCATACCACTTAAAAATTAATATGCATTTATTAATCACACATAAATACATTTGGAAGTTAGTCTGATATGAATGGATAAGCCATATTATAAGTTCAGGCAAAAACAAAGTGTAATGCACAGATCCTTGTATCTTTTGCCTTTATTCAGAGGCCTTCCAGGGTCTGTGCCCTATAAGTTGGACTCTACACAACTATATATTTTCACGCAAATTCTTGTTTCACCATCACATAACATACTTTCCTGCAGTCTGAGTGGTGGAGAATTTTAGCTTTTTAAACCTTCAGTTTATGGTTTTCAGAGTATAACAACTGGAAAGAATATCCTCTTATTGAGAAGAGTAGTGTGTTGTATAATCCATTCTAATCTGATTCTCTATATAATTCTGCATTTATAGTTTTTAAAATGAAAAAAATTCAAACATGTTTCTTTAATTTATATCTTTTTTAATTCTTTACAAAAAGAATGTATGCTATTATAAAACTTTAAATACTGCAGATATCTGTAAAGTGAGAAGCTGGGGGTAATCCCATTCTCCAGTGTCAGCCATTGTTAACAGCTTAATGTGCACGTGTCCAAACATTTTTTTCAATGCTTCTGCAAACATTATCATTATTATTTTTATAATGATACATTTATGCTATTCATATTATCTTTCAACTTGGTTTGTTTCCTTAATAAGTCTTGGACATTTTCCCATATTGTACATATAAATCTACCTTATTCTCCTCAAGAGCTATGTACACTACATTTGGGTAGTGATTTATGTAACCAGTTCTCTTTTGATGAGTTGTTTCCAAAATTTTTGCTGTCTCAAACGAGGCAAACATGTTTCTTACGTATATCTTTGCACACTTGAGCATTTTGCTGTAGGAAAAGCTTCTAGAAGAGAAATTTCTAGATCAGATGTTGCCAAATCTTCCTCTTGAAAGATTGTATCACTTTACACTCTCATCAGCAGTTATGGGAATGCCTGTTTCTCTGTAGCTTCTCCAACAGTAGTTATCAATCTCCTTAATCTTTGCCAATTTTGATAGGCAAAACTGGTGTATTTATTGTTTTAACTCATGTTTAAATTTAGTGGTCGTGAGCATCTTTTTGTGTTATTAGGCCATTTGTGTCTTCTATCTGAACTGCCTATCTGATATTTAAGAAAAGCTTCATCATTAAGTTATCTGTAGGCCTTCCTAACAATTGCTGTATAACTTACTTCTGTGTCATAAAAATATCTAATACCTTAAACAGAATGTAAAACTAAATGTGCATATTTTGTGCATTTTCTGAGATGATTTTTTTTTTTGTAACCTAGAGCTATGGAACTGTTACAGGTAAAAGGTCAAAGATCGTGGTCTGTCGGACTATCAGTAGCTGACCTGGTTGACAGTATTGTAAACAATAAAAAGAAAGTGCATTCTGTATCAATTTTAGCAAAGGTAATTGCTGTCCTCATTCTCTTATCATATTTTTAAACTTTTATATTATTAACGTAAAACCAGAAAAAGTGCTGTTCACAGTGTAACCCAGGTGTTTTCAGTAGCACCCGCTTTTAGAGTAACACATGCAAGGAGGCAGTTTGGTCTTAGCCCTTTCCTGCTTGGCTATGGGAAGTCTGGACTTCTACTAGGTTGCCCCTCACCATTGTGTAGTTTTGGGGAATCCCCAAGAAACATTTATATATTCCATAAACTTCTGGTTGTCATTTATCACCTCAGCCAGCCAGGTCACCCCAGACTGCCGTGCCAGCTGGTCTTAGCTGGTCGTCATCCTGCTTCTGCAGTTCAGTTTGTCCTTTACCACTTCATCGCAAGCATAAAGTCCCTAAAGCATAGCTAAGATGAGGCACAAATACCTAACCACATTTTTTTGAAAATTTAGGAAAACCAGGAGGGAAATAAAACATGGAAAGGAAAACTTAAAACAGGTTTCTGTATTTGTGCCCAGGGCCCATGCTGTGCCCCTCCGCAGGGAATCCACTCTGACAATCTTTTTTCTTAGCCCCTCACCTACTACCCATAGTGCAGGGGGCTAGCTTACCTCCCCACAAAGTGGGTGTCTTTGACCAAGTTCCTCCCATCTCACAAAAATTTTCTGAAATAGTAATTTGAGTTTAGAAAATAAATGAACAACAAACATTTTTTTTAAGTTCAACTTATGTCACTTTGTACTAAGACTAGAAAAGCAAAAAGGGTCCATATTTATGATATTAATTTTTTTGCAGTAATTCAGCTCTATATAATCCTAATTTTTCATTTCAGGGATATTATGATATAAATAGTGAAGTGTTTTTAAGTTTGCCTTGCATCCTTGGAACCAGTGGAGCATCTGAAGTCATCAAAACCACAGTGAAAGCAGACACAGTGACCGAGAAGCTCCAAGGCAGCGCATCTTCAATCCATGATCTCCAGCAACAGCTAAAGCTTTGATCCTAGAGTTGAGAGTTACCTGAAAGGAAGGGTTGTTGAATTTTGCCAACATGTAGAGGGGGTTGAGAACTTCTCTGTCTCAGTATTTATCCTAACAAACTACTTGGTTAAGGTAGATGGTTTTTCGGTTAGCTGTGTAATTTGAATCCTTAGGAAGTTAGATTAGGAGGAACAGAATCTAATTTTCTCGTTGTTCTTGAGATATCTATACTGTTCTTTACACCTATAGCAGAGATAAACAGTCATCTGCAACATGCGACACTTAAAATTATGCATCCTCAACTAAAAGCACATTCAGCACTTTGGGAATATTTTGAAAGTAGTTTATTTTTAAGAGAAAATTACTCTTTGACTGTTATAATAAACATGATAAGCTGAAGGCCCAGTATGGATTTACAAAATCTGTGCTAGGTGTACATTCAAATGATCCACAGTTTAAGGTATTAATACTTCTTTAAAAAGCAGTTGGTAGTACTGGTAAAGCATTTTGTTTTCTCTCTTCAAATTAATTAACTACCAAAAAAGAAAACGAATTTTACATGTACTTTAAAATTGTGAAAGGGAAAGTGAAACTTTTTAATATATGAAGAAAAAGTGTAGTTTAATTTCCAGTGGGACTGTCCTTTCTGAAATTTTCTATAACCTCTTCCTGAGCTATATAAGATCTCTAACATCTCACTGTAATATTAGTAGAACCATAGAGAAATGTGTATTTTTAGTGGAAATAGATTATGAATGAAAGCCAAGCAGTTTAAAGCGAAAATATGAGGCTTTCATAAAAGCCATTGGTCTTAAGGAGGAGAGGTTGGATGGACTGATTGTTCTGAGCGAATCCTTTAACCACTCCTGAAGAAGTGATTCAGAGAACATACACTTTGGTGATGGGTCAATAATAATATCTTCATATGTTATAGATAGCATATTATTACTAATGTGACATGCAACTAATAGTAACAACTGTTGTCAACACTAGTATATTTCATGGGGTGTGATGAGCACTTATTTTATTGAATCCTCACAGTAACCCATTGAGGTACGGACTATTATCATCATCATTTTATCGAGGAGGAAATTGAGGTTTAGTGCCCAAGATCTCATGGGTAAGGGGCACTTATCCATACAACCTGTCCTTTTTCTAAGCACTAGAAGGGTGAAAAGGCCCAACAGCCAAAATAGTTACCACAGGACCCTAAAGCTGGGGTCTGTACACTTCCATTCTCAGGTAGGGGCTGACTTTTTCTTTCAGCTTAGTGTGTATGTAGAAAGACTGATTCCCTGACTTCCCAGACTTGCCCTCAGCAAATAGGAGAAAGGGGAATACACTAAGGTGGGTGTTTATTTGGTCATTCAGCTAGTATTGACTGGGAGCCCACCGTACAGCAGGCACTGTATTAGGCACTGCAGACAGAGTGGTGAGCAAACCTGGACTAGGTACAAGCCCTCATGGTACTTATAAGCTAGTATGGGAAACATAGTAACCAAATCTCACAAAAAATGTGTAATTACAAGTGTAATAAGTACTGTGAATAAGTCCCAGTTGCTTTGAAAGTATGTAATAGGTGGATCCAAACCTGGTCAGAGAGACAGGAGCCACATGGTCTATAAAGGCAGACACAATATAGGTAGAGAGGAAGCAGTCAAACTAATACTGATTTAGTATAATAATGGATGCTTATAATGATGAACTTAAGTCATAAAGAAAAGGGGATATTATATTCAGTGTCCCACATTTAAGAAAGTAGAAAAGTATTTAGTATATTTGGAAAGATTCCCACTAGACTTAACTAGGATAAAAACTTGGACATTTGAAGAGATAAGCATTAGTTCTGTGTGACTTCACTACACTAGTAGATTATCTTGGTGTCACTTAACAATGTGTCTTCACTGTCCTTTTGTATGAAATAGGAAAGTAAAACTGAGAGAACCATTTCTTGTGTTTTTTAAACTAGCCTTTTCTAATATCAGATACCTAATTAGAAATTAGATAATTTCTACTATCTAATTTCTAATATACTCTTGAACGATAACCTAACTGCAAGATACTGTATGATAGATGAATTACCAATAATTCACTACATTAACTATAAAAGAAACATGTCAATACAACAAATACTTATTGAGCATCTAGTGTTATTCCAAGTACTGTGTTAGAATCTGAGTATTCAAAGATGAGTAATAGTCCTTGCCCTGCAGAAGCCCACAATATAAAAGTAATTCTTTCAGATACTTCCTTGAGTGCTAAGTATCATCAATCATGTTGTAAATTCCATATGTAAGTCAAGAATCAGTACCGCCACCACCTCACTATGATATGGTGATAATTTGACATTCATTATGGTTCTGTTAACTTTCACTTTTTCATCTTTCCAAAATCATGAAATATCTCTTCTTGTTATGATTTTTAGTGGGGCTTGGATTAAAATGCTTCTTTGATATTGTAGCACAGAGATAAATATTTATTTCCCAATTTACATTGTAATTTTCCTTAAATATCAAGGGTAATAAATAGAATAAACTTTGACTTTAAAATCACCAGGAGATGCCTAATTTATTGAGTGGAAGGAAATTATTCAGATTGAGGAGAAAGATTCTTTCATATAATTCATACAGTACCCAGGGTATTTCATTTTAAGTGGCTTAAGTGCAAAATGAAGAGCCTGGATTTTGCTAATTCTTTTCAAATTTTTATATTTTTAGCAAGAAAACTTTTTAAACAGTGTTACCTGCAGTCTCCCAATTGATAAGAGTGGAGTTGCTCTACTTGAAGGTACTCCTGAGTAAGCTGTGGCTTTAAGAATAGTTTGAAAACCACATTGCTTTTCTTTTTGGTGAGGAAGATTAGCCCTGAGCTAAAATCATTGCCAGTCCTCTTTTTCCTGAGGAAGATTCGCCCAAGGCTAACAGCTGTGTCCATCTCCCTCTATTTTGTATGTGGGACCCTGCCACAGCATGGCTTGATAAGTGCTGTGTAGGTCCACACCCGGGATCAAGCCTGCGAACTGCTGCCTCCCAAGCGGAGCGGGTGCACTTAACCACTAGGCCACCAGGCCCCAGAAAACCACATTGCTTTTAAGTGACATAAAAGAGGTGCAATGAAAGGGTAGACTGCGGTTTGACTGGAGCTGTATGCTTAACTAACATGTGGTGTCCGTATCCAAAAAAAATGGTGCCTATTTGGATAGCCTTTATTTTCTGTGTGTGTTGGCAACAACGTATAATGATACTTCCACATGGTTTCATTTAGGCCCTCTTTGTGTATGTGACCTTCATTTAGATGCCACTTTTTTTTTGAGGAAGATTGGCGCTGAGCTAACGTGTTGCCAATCTTCCTTCTTTTTTTCACTTTTTCTTCTCCTGAAAGCCCCGGTAGATAGTTATATGTCATAGTTGTGCATCCTCCTAGTTGCTCTATGTGGGACTGCCTCAGCATGGCTTCATGAGTGGTGCATCGGTTAGTGCCCAGGATCTGAACTGGCAAACCCCGGGCCCAAAGAGGAGCGCGCGTACTTAACCGTTAGGCCACCCGGCTGGCCCCAAGATGCCAATTTGGAAGGGAATTAATTTCATAGCCTGTTCCTCGTTAGCACTGTGCAAAAATCACACAAATTATCATACTTCACATCATCAAACCCAAGCTTTACAACACCTTGAATGACACTGTAGTATAGAACTGGTGGTATGTGCAATAATAATGACGAATATAAATGACCATGAAGAACTTTTATGGGCAGTAGAAATTCAATTAAGATCAAGTACCTACTCTTGCACTCTGTAAGGCAGTGAGGATCTGAGGATGAGCCTGCCCTCAAAGACTGGGACTTGGACGGTGGACAGGCTAGTACACAAATATAGTGCAAGGTAGAATGCAGCCTGTATTATCATTTATGCCTGGGCACAGAGAACTTCTGACTGGGGAATGGTTTCCTGGAGAAGAAATGACTGCCTGGCTTCCTGTGAAAAGAGGGCTCTGCACTTTGTCCTTGTGCATGTAGTATGAAGAACTTTTAAGCTTAAAAAAAAACCACCCGATCATCAGAGACCCTGGGAATCATCTAACGCAAGCCTCTCACGTTACAGTTGGAAGACACGTACGTCGGAGCTAAAGTGCCCTTGCCTGCTTATATCCCTGGGACAAGTCAGTGGGGCAGAACAGTTTTCGGACTCCCAGTCCAGTGCCCGCCCACCTGATGAATCAGTGTGAAAGCTCACTCGCAAGACCTTCCGACTGCTTCCCCTCCCTGCACCTGCTCGCTTAGTCTAAGGACAACTGGGAACAGCTGCGGTCTTAGCCCGGCCCAGCGTTTCGACCCTCGGATAGGCTTGCCCTCATCATAAGGGCCGGCCCGCCTGCGGACGGGTGGGAGCCCTCCTCACGCCCGGCCTCTGTCGCGTCCCTCGGAAGTGACGTAAGGGAAGCGGAAGCGGAAGCGCTGTCGTGGCGGCCGACTTCCTGTCGCTGGAGGCGGGGGGGCGGGGGGCTGGCTGCTTGGCGTGAGGCTGTGCGGGGCGGCCTGGGGCAGCCCGGGAGCGGCTGACCCTCTGCCTGCGGGGACGGGAGTCGCGCGGCGGCCGCCATGGCGGTGTCGGAGAGCCAGCTCAAGAAGATGGTGTCCAAGGTGAGGCCGCGGCGCGCTGCCGCCGCGCCCGCGGGGCCCGGTCCGCCCCAACCCAGCGGGCCTCCGCGCGGGCCGCAAGCCCCGGTGCGGTCCGAGAAGCCTGCGGCCGGTGGGGATCCCCGATGCGGGGCCGGCGAAGGTAGGGGGCGGCGACGGCCAACAAAGGCGCGAGCAGAGGGTGCCTGCCCCCTGCCGCCCGCCCTCCGCTCCGGGTAGTTTTGGAGCCAGTGGGGCGTGTAGTTTTCGTCTCGGTTTTTATCAACACAAAGAGGAGGTTGTCCTTGGTTCTCGGTCTGGGGCAGTCATCCTCCACTCCTGTCCCGGTGTAGGCAGCCGTCAGTCTCCGCCCTTCCCTCCCGGCCCCAGGGACTGTGTCCTCAGTTTTGTATTCCTCGCACAGCTCGATACCCGACCCGCGAGGGCTGGAACGATTGGGTGAATTGGCTCAATGACAAATACTATGTGAAAACGTCCAGAGAAGCTCGAATACCAGCACCGCACTCCTTCGGGTGAAGTGAATAGAATTCCATTACCATTGCAGAGACTTTGGTTTGCTGAGAGTAACCACCTTTAATTGTGTGCTTCTTGTAACGCAAATTTATTTGCTTTGAACTTAATTTATAATCGTCACAGTTCAAGACAGGTGTATTTTTTCATTTCCTAGAAAGCAGATAGGCATTTTGTATTTTAAAGCCATGGATTATTTTAATAATTACTTCAGATGTGGCAACTGATACCAGAATGGACTGGGTGGGATTTTTGTGGTGGTGGTTGTTTTTCAATTAACTAAAGCTAATTGGAATAAGATGTCTGTGACGTGGTTGAGAGTTGACTCTTCTCCAGTCCAGCGGGGTAGCTTTGGATACTTTTGTCAGAGCAAGAAGGGTCGAAATCGAAGTAGTTGAAGCAATTTTCAGTATAAATAAAACACACTATTATGTATAAACTTATTCCTTTGAAAAATGCACTTTTTCCCCAGTAAAATCGCCCCATAGTCTTTGGTTGAAAAGCAAATAACTTTTAAAAACAAAGTGACGGTTTTCAAAATAAAGCATCTCTTGGTTGTCTGATCATATCTTCTAGCCTTCTTGATTTTCTTTTGATAGAGTAGTTATCCTTAATTGTAGAGGAAGTTTTCAGGAGCCCTAGAAGATTGTGACCCAAGGTCTATATTGTAACATTTATATATCATTTTTTAAAAAACAGTATGTTATTTTACATATGTAAAATGTAACTGGAGAGTATCTGTTTCATGCCATTTTTGAGTTTTAAATTGATAGCATAGTCATTAAGGTTTATTCCTTAATGTATATGTACAAGTATTCATATATAAAGACAAAAATATTCAAATACTGGTTTTGAATTTAAAAAACCATAATTAAGTTTTCTAAGCTTCCTCTAGAGGAACTTGCCTTCAAAGACAGAGGCAAGGCATCTTTGGAAGATGTTTTATACTTCCACCTGCCTCCCCCTCGCCCAACCTCTTTTTACCCTAAGAACAAAAAAGGAAATAGCGAAGAGGTGGGAGAGGGCATTCTACCTATCTTTTGGTTCTTGGCCCAATATCTGAAAAGCTGAGTCTCCTACAAATGGTGATGTCAGTTCTGAGTATCAGCATCTTTTCTATCCAGCCTGTGAATAGGAGGTAGGAATTGTTAAGTAGGATAATAGAAGCAGTTTGTGGAGTTCTTGCTCCTGGTGAAGGGCGGGCTTCAGGTGTTACCCTTTCCATTGGGTGTGATCCCATGTAGGAATTGTTTGCCAGGACCCTGGATACATTGCTAGGGTGATGGTCCTTTACTCTTTATCTGATTGTGGGATCTCCACACCCATCATTGTACTCTGGGCCACCTGCCTTGACTTATGTCTTTTTATATATTATTACAGATAATTTTTTCCTTTGAGCATTATCTTAGCTCCCAACTTAAATGTAACTTTTAGTTAACACCCTTCTCTGTCATCATTTTAGCAATTAACAGAGGTATATTTATACCATTAGTCTATCTCACTTTACACAAATAACTTTCTACTTCAGATTTTTCATATAGACAACCACCTGTGTTCTTCCATAGTTTATCTGCAGCATTCCTAGAGATGGAGTCACTACTAAATAGGTAGAAGAGAGCTGACATGTTCAGATTGCTATGCACCTCCCACTGTTTTAGTTCTAGGGATACAGCACTGAACAATGAGACAAAAAAACCTCCTGTACTTCTGGAATTTAAATTCTCATAGAAGGCAATGGCAACCCAAAAAGTACATCAAGTAGTATGTTGGAAGGTGATAAGTGCTTTGGAGAAAAGTAAAGCAGAAGAGGGAAACAGAGAGTGCTGGGGGTGAAGATGGATGGGCTGCAGTTTTATAGAATAGTAAAGGAAGGCCTTTCTGAGGAGCTCTATTTGAGCAGAAACC
Organism: Tapirus indicus; assembly: GCA_031878705.1. Lineage (NCBI taxonomy): Eukaryota > Metazoa > Chordata > Mammalia > Perissodactyla > Tapiridae > Tapirus > Tapirus indicus. Next base: position 11,579,123 of record CM062924.1, read on the forward strand.
TGAAAGAGGTGAGGAAGCAAACTGGAACAATCCGGAGTAAGAACATTCCAGGAAGAAAGAAAAACAAGTGGAAAGGCTCTGAAACAGAAGTTTGTCATGCATGATAGAGGAACAGCTAAGGTGGCTAGACTGGAGTGAGCCAGGGGGAGAGTAGTGGTGAATAACGCTACGGGAGGTTTTGGAGGGTCTTGCAGGCCATTGTAAGGACTGTGGCATTTACTTGGAGTATAATGGGAAGCCATCGATCTGTTTTAACTGTTAACAGTATTGCTCCAGCTGCCATGTTGAGTCTGGACTGTAGGAGGTTAAGAGAAGAAGCAGAGACACCTATAAAGAGGCTGTTGCGATAATCTAGGTGCGAAGCGATGGTAGCTTAGACCGGGATTGTAGCTATGGAGGTAGTGAGAAATGATCAGATTCTGGACATTTTTGAAGGTAGAGCTAACAGGATTTTCACTGTGGATGTGAGGGGAAGAGAGGCATCAAGGATAACTTCAGGGTTTTGGGCCTGAACAGCTGGAAGGATGTAGATGAGGAAGACTGTAGGAGGCATAGATTTGAGGGAAGAGAAGGAGTTCGGTTTTTTTTTTTTTTTAATGATATTCTTAGTGACTTAGTGTTTTTTGTGTGTGTGTGTGTGTGTGTGTTTTGGTGAGGAAGATTGGCCCTGAGCTAATATCTGTGCTAGTCTTCCTCTATTTTTTGTATGTGGGACACCACCTCAGCATGACTTGATGAGCGGTCTGTATCCGTACCTGGGATCTGAACCCGTGAACCCCAGGCTGCCAAAGTGGAGTGTGCAAACTTAACCACTGTGCCACCCGGCCGGCCCCTAGGAGTTCAGTTTTCATCATGTTAAATTTGACATTCTTAGATATCCAAGTGGAGATATCAAATTGGCAGTTGGATATATATGTCTGGAATTCAGGAAAGAGTGAAGCAGACTGGAATTTTTAAATTTGGGAGTTATCAGCCTAGAAATGGTACTTAAAGCCGTGAGGGAGATCACCAAAGGAGTGAGTTTAGAGAAGAGGACCAAGGATTGAATCCTAGGGCTCAATAATGTTAAAAGGTTAGAAGAAGTAAAAGAACCAGCAAAGAGATTGAGAAGGAGCAGTCACAGAGGAGGAAAAGAAGCAGTGCTATTCTAGAAATCAAGTGAAGAACTTGTTTTAAGAGAAAGGAATCAACTTGGTCAAATGCAGCTGATAGGTTAAGTAAGATGAAGACTGAGAATGGCCATTGCATATAGCCATGTGGCAGTTATTGGTGACTTTGACAAGCAATTTCAGTGAAAGTGCAAAAGCCTGATTGGAATGGGTTTGAAGAGATTGGGTCTAGGCATTGAGCATCAGTGGTTGGTGACATCACAGAGAGATACCCAGATACCATGTGCTCCCTGATGTAAAAGCACCACCATCTGCAAAATGATCTTGCTGGGGGGCAGGGGAGTAAAATTTAGAAACAGTCGTGAAAAAGATAATAATTTCTAGATCCAACTACTAATTCGTAGGAAATACAGAGGGCATAGGAGCATATATAGTAAACTACACCAAGGGGATGCAATTAAAATCCAAACCGTAGGAGCCTCTATAGGGCAAATGAACTGATTTCTACAACAAATTAATTCCAAGGGGTAAAAGTAGAAATGGGCCCATCACCTGATGAGTAAATAAATAAAATGTGATATATTTAATAATAATGGCAATTTATTCAGCCATAAAAGGAATGAAGTACTGATACGTGATACAACATGGATGTACCTTGAAAACATGCTAAGTCAAAGAAGCCAGTCATAAATGACCACAAATTATATGATTCCATTTACATGAAATATTCAGGATAGGCAAATCAACAGAAAAAGAGAGTAGATTAGTGGTTGTCTAGGGTGAGTAGGGCGGTGAGGGGCAAGTGGAATGAGAGGGTGATTGCTAAAGAGTACAGGTTTCTTTTGGGGGTGATGAAAATGTTCTAAAATTGATTGTGGTGGTTGTTGCACAACTCTGAATGTACTAAAAACCATTGAACCTAATATAATGCACTTTAAATTTGTGAATTATGTGGTATGTGAATTATATTTCAATAAAGCTGTTATCAAAAAAGAGGGGTGGGAGAGAGAATCTATGGATTAAAAGAGACCTAAAAGACATTTTAACAAATTGCAATGTGTGGACTTTATTTGGGTCTCGATTCAAACAAACTTAAAAAAATATGACACAAGACTGCATATTTGATGATATTAAGAAAATAGTGATTATTTTAGTGTGATAATGGTATTGTGGGTTTTTTTTTAAGTTCTTATCTTTTTAAGACATATACTAAAATATTTATGGGTGATAGGATATGATGTTACGATTTGCTTCAGAATAATAGAGGAGGAAGGGAAGGTGAATGAAGTTATAGATTAAATAAGATTGGCTATGAGTTTATTGTTGAAGCTGGGTGTAGGATGCATTAAACTATTCTGTCTATTTTTGGATATGTTCGAAATATTCCATAATAAAAAGGCTTAAAAAGAGAATAGGAAGAGAGCAGTCAAAGACAGCAAATGTAGGCAGCTACTTGCAGGAGTTTTTGTTATAAAGGGGAACTGAGAGAAGTGTGATAGTAACTGGAGGGGGAAGGGAGGGCAGGAACACGTGTGTTTGCATGAATAAAATGGGAGATATAAGAGTATGTTTGTGTGCTAATAGTACTGATCCCATAGCATGGAAAAATTGGTGCTTCAGGTTAGAAGAGGGCAGGAAATGCTGAAGAAATGCCTTTGAGTAGACCTCCTCGATTTATTCCCTGATTTTTCTTGTATTTTCTCCCTTATTGTCTATCACTCTTTTTTGTGCTAGTCTCTGTGAGATTTCTTTGACTTTATATTCTAATCCTTCTATTGAATGTTTTGTTTTTATTCTCACATTTTTTATGTCCAAGAGTCCTTCTTCTCTCTGAGTGTTCTTGTTTCATGCATACAATATCATTTCTTCTTTCTTAGAAGTTATTAATGCTAATTCTTTTTGAAGTTTTCTTCTGCTCCTTGCATTATTTCCATTACTTCTTAGTCCCTTCTTTTCTGTTTTGGTCTTTGTCGTGCTTTTTGGAGTCTTTCTTTTTAGAATAGCTGACTGCTTCTTTTTAAGGAAGCACTGAAAGGTGATTGAAAGCTTTGTGTGCATGGATGGAGCTTGTCACCTGGTGAGCTTCAGTGTATTTTGATCAGATGGGGATGGAGGAGCCCATCTCCTAATCTTCCAAGAGTGTGTAAGCCAGGTTTCTAGTTTTCCTGGAGTGGAGTGGTATAAGGTGTGGGTGTGAAAACAGAATACAGCGAATGATAAATTGCAGAATAGTTGATATTGACAATAAATGCTGAAGTTTGAAGGAAAGGGAGAGATGATTATATACTAAAGGGAATTCTGGAAAAGGATTCATTAGGGCGAGGGAGAGAGATGTAAGTTAAGTCTTTGAGAATGACTAAGATTTGATTTGGTGGAGGGCCTTTTAAGTTGGAAAGAGGGGCTAAAATGGAGGTGAGTAAAGGGTTTGAATAGGTGGCAGGAGAGAAAGCTACTGAGGTTCTTTCAGGCTTTAATAAATGTTAATGATTAGTGAGAACCATTATACTTTTAAGAAGAGTGCTATTAAGAAAATAAGATTTTATGAAAATTAACCTAGCAGTAAAATATGTGCATCGGTTTTAAACTAAATTCTTGTGTGATCTTGCTTTTCAGTACAAATACAGAGACCTAACTGTACGTGAAACTGTCAACGTTATTACTTTATACAAAGATCTCAAACCTGTATTGGATTCATATGGTGAGTTTATAAAATAAAAATATCAATTACTGTATTTTAAGTTTACTCTTTTTGTTAATGATTGTAGGTTTCCCATTTTCCTTTTAAGTTTGTTGGGTTTTCCATTGTAGGATTGAACCTCCACCTAATAAAATGTTGGGGGGATAGGAAATTACAAGATCTAATAATAAGATTTTACATTTGTTTGGATATTTTAAGTTTTTTAAAAATACTCTCACAAAAAACTATGCAAATTTAGACCTGGAGGGAATATTAAAGATAGTTTAGTCCATTATTTCCCAAAGTATTATCCATAGTTGGGAAGAATGTTGCTTGGGGAGGTAGAGGGATTCTATGGTTAAGTTTGAGCGATTACTGATTAAACACAATTAAATGAGTTTCTTTGCAGCAAGATTTCTCAGAGCCTTTAATATGCTAATGTGTTATGCTTCACCAGGAAGAGAGAGAAGAGAATATATTGTACAGTATATCCTAAAGTTAATTAACTGCTAAATCCTTTTTTTCTCCCCAGCGCATCTCTTTAGATTCTTAGGAACACATTTTGAAAACTATATTCTAGATTATCCCTTTCATTTTACAGACGAGGAAAACATTTTTAAAATATGGTCCTTAAACCTAGAGGGTATTATGTTAAGTGAAATAAGCCAGAGAGAGAAGGACAGACACTGCATGAACTCACTCATATATGGAATATAAGTGAACACACGGACAGAGAGAACTGATTGGTGGTTACCAAGGGGAAGGGGGGTGGGGGTGGGCACAAGGGGTGAAGGGTTACATCCACAAGGTGACGGACAAACAAAAATGTACAACTAAAACCCCACAGTGTTATAAACTATTAAGACATCAATACAAAAAAAAAATATATGGTCCTTAATTCTATAGAGTAGGTAGCTAGCAGTTTGTGTCCACTTTCTATTGAGATGAAATAAAGTTGGGATTTAAGTAAGAAATGGTAGTACCTAGAGTTGTTCTTTTTTTTTAAATAGTCTTTTTGTCCGCACGGATCCTAGCACAATCTCTCCTACCCTGCCTCCTTGTAAACACCTAAGGTGCTAGGGCCCGGGGACAACCCCTGCTGCCTCCTGAATGTCCATGGCACTGAGGGCAAGGAGCTAAATTTTGTGGCTGAGACTCTCACTCCAGTCTCCGCTGAGCCCTAGGGCTCTGAAAACATTAGGAGCCTGGTGACAAGAGGTGGGAGGCAACCGAGGGCAATTAATCCTGAATTTCCTGAACAACAAACCGGAAGTCCTCTCCCAAACCTAGGGCACCATTCTCCTTCCCATCCACATACCATGCTATGGTATTTAGATCCACAAAAAACCTCATATTACCAAAATTAGAGTTAATTTAAAAATGGCTTCCATGGGGGAAAAAGTAACTGGAGCTAGAACTTCACTGTAAGTGTATAGTTTTTACTGTGCACTAAAAGAATAAATATGTTGATCAAAATTGACAAAGACTCCAACATCATTGAGCGAATCTTATATAGCTGGACTATATAAGATTCTCCTGGATAAGTCTAATCCATTGTCATCAGAATGCTTTTAGAGTAAATAAACCCCTAAATTTAAATAAGGTGGTTTAAAAAACACAAAATCAGAGTAAATTACAGCACAGTTTTTAATGTCAATAGTGAGTAAAAGAACTGAGGTCAACAGTACAGTACTATGGTCTTGTACTGTACATTATAGCCTTTTCCCTATGTGATACAGTGTTAATTCCAAATCATTATTACAGATAATAGCAGTCCATGTAATACAAATTATGTGCCCTAATTAATCAACCAGTTATAGATAGAAAAACTTGTGTGATATGAGAAGTACTTGTATTGAAAGAAGGCGTCTATATTTGTGAAAACTGTTTTTAATACTGTAGTTTGATACTACATTGGGATTGAGAATGACAGTGGGGATAAACGTCTGGGGAATCTAAAATTTAATGATATTAGGTTAACATTGTTATGGTATCAGTTGACAGTGATTTTTAAGTAATTTATAATCATGTTAGTTGGGGACCCAGAGCTCATATTTACTGGGACTGTAGCACTCAGATCCATTTTTCCAAGTAATTCAAAGCATCTTTTCTTTTCTCATTCAAAAGCTGATCCCACTGATTGAATCAACAAAGGATACTTTGTCATTGGACAAAATGGATGATGCATTAACAAGTTAGCCCCTTTCCAGGGTAATAATGAGTTTTAACCAGTGTTTCTTAAAGAATAAACTTATATAGGAGTATCTACAAAAATGCTTGTGATTAAATCCATGTTCTTTCCTTTCAGTTTTTAATGATGGCAGTTCCAGGGAACTAATGAACCTCACTGGAACAATTCCTGTGCCTTATCGAGGTAAGTGTCTTATGTAATTTATGTTTCCAGTATAGATGCATTTTGACTCACATAATATTTTGCCAAGGAGTTATAAGTAAAATAAACCTCCTTTCTTGTGACTTTCATGATGATGTAGAGATTTTAACTTCTGTTCTAATTGAACTTTATTTGGCAGCAGCACCTAATATTTCAGCTTTTTTCCCCCTTCCTTACCAAGATATTTCAATAAATAAGTGCCTAAGTGCGCTGGAAGAGTTTGATGTTTCACAGAATCAGAGACTCTTAGAACTAGAAAGTGATTTTAGATGCCTCCCACTTCAGCCTCCCACCGCATTTAGACTTTTCTGACAGTGGGAAGCTGTGTCATATAGTGGCTGAGACAGAGGCTTTAAAGTCAGAGCAGAGTAAGGTTTCATCTTAATCTATCAGTTTTGTGACAATGGGTATCTAAGACATTTGAATAATAGTACCTAACTCAAAAAGAATTCATTGTGATAATGTATGTAAAGGACTTAGCACAGGGCCTGGTATATAGTAAACAGATATCATAAAAAGTAGCTATTATTTATGGTTGTAATGTTGATGATAATGCTGATGATGGATAATAATGTCTCTGTTAACCAGTCAGCTACCATCAGCTGGAATACTTACAGTGATAAGGAAACATTCAGCTTCATAAACAACTGTTCTGGTTTTGAACAGCTCTGTTAGTTATTCCTTAGGACTAGCTAAGACCTATTTCTCTAACTTACTCATTGATTTTATATAGTACCTACTATGCACGAGGCATAGGTGATAGGGGCTATGGATACAAAGATGAATAAAGGATGTATCTTCTCTGGAAGAACCTACACAAATAGGGAAACAGAGGGAATAAATAGATATTTATAACATTCTATAACTGCTATAGAATAATAAAATATAAAGCTGCTATGAGATTACAGATGAGAACAAGACCACATGGGAAGATCATGGAAGAAATGACATTTGAACTTGGTATTAAAGGATGAGTCAACTATTCATAACCAAATGGATATTCCAGGAAGAGGGAATAAACATTCAAGCATCAGCATTGTATAAAGCAAGTATGATAAATGTAGGGAGGACTGAGTAAAATTCAGGATTACTGACTGCCTTTGCCCTCAGGAAGTAAACTCTGGGAGGGAAATAGGCATATGACGGGGAGAGTGAGTCAGGAAACTATGGTAGACATAATTAAAGAAATTTATATATATATATAAATTTTATCTAAACTAAACTTTCTCTGTGTCCTCACCATTTTTCATACAGCATAGTTCCTAAGCCTAAGTAATTCTGGAGAATTCATTTTCACAAAGCAAAGAATTGTGGGTGGTGAAATAAGATTATTAGTATTAGGATATATTCTATCGGAGCTTTTTTTCATTGTAGAGGTAGTTTTGAGTAAAAAATAAATCCAAAATCCTACAACTGTCTGATTTCTTTAAGTGAAATTTATGTGTATGTACTTATATGAAGTGAAACTGTTTCTAAGAGGAAAACGTATCTGAATTATGTTAGGTGATCCAAATGCTTACTTGGGACACTGGACTTTGAGTTTCATAAGAAAAGGCTATGATTTATGTTCAGTATATTAACTGTTGGATCCTTTGAAACACTGTTCATTCTGACTCTATATAGTCACATTTTTCAACTTAGAAATTCTATTACATAAAGCAAAGAGAAGGAGATGACATCATTGATTCTTAATAACTACCACTGAAAATGCCGTACGCATTGGGCAAGCTGTGGCCACAGTCAGCATTGGTTTGACAGTTGAATCAGGTCTTATAGTCTGGCTTTGATAAGGGAATTTCAAGTCTAGCTTATTATATCACTTTGTGATAGGACACCATAATCCATGGTCTTCCTTTATATCCCTTCCCAGTGAACCTTATTAACTGAAATGACAAGAGTCAAGTAGCAAAGACTAGAGTGAGCCAAAAGATAATTTGTGAAGAATGTTTTTACAGCAGCAAGCAGTAGTGATCAATTAGTTCCTTAATCCTGCTGATGTATTTTACAAACCAAAAATTTGAGAAACTGGTCTTAAACAGAACTTTGAAACATAAAGTTTCACAACATATTTGTTGTGATTAATTAATTAATTAATTAATTTTTCTTTTTTTGGTGAGGAAGATTAACCCTGAGCTAACATCTGTTGCCAGTCCTCCTCTTTTTGCTGAGGAAGATTGGTCCTGGGCTAACATCTGTGCCCTCTTCCTCTACTTTATACGTGGGACACCTGCCACAGCATGGCTTGATGAGCAGTGCGGAGGTCCTAGCCTGGGATTTGAACCTGTGAACCCTGGGCCGCCAAAGTGGAGTGTGCAAACTTAACCACTCTGCCATCAGCCGGCCCCATGTTGTGATTATTTTTTTAAGCATTGCTTAGTTGTAGTTCTCTCTTGCATACCTACTACTGAAAAAAAAAAAAAAATAGAGTAACTGAAGCTTTCTTTCTCTTGCAGGTAATACATATAATATTCCAATATGCCTGTGGCTGCTGGACACATACCCATATAATCCCCCTATCTGTTTTGTTAAGCCTACTAGTTCAATGACTATTAAAACAGGAAAACATGTTGATGCAAATGGGAAGATATATCTTCCTTATCTACATGAATGGAAACATGTAAGTATTAACAGTGTTCTGTGAATTTGTTGTATTTTATATATTTTGCTCACTAGCATTTGCTTTCTGTTCACACTCAAAGAAGATTCCAAGGAGGATAGATAAGTTCATGTAAGATCACTAATCACTGAGCTGGGTAACCGGAAAAGGCTGTCTAAAAGAAATATATCTTATATTTATACAGAGCTTGGTAATTTACAAAATATGCACAGTCACTATTTTATTTGCTTGAGTTGAACCTTTAAGAATAGATAGAATTCACATAATGGGAAATGCACTAAAAAATAGTATACTGGTGACATATATTTGTGAAACTATTCAAATCTCATCACTCAAAGCATTCCTATCAAGAAGTAATAGTAGTCGAAATTCTCCCTCTGCCTCTGATGGTATAGCTCTGGCAGACCAGACTTCCTATCAAAAATAACTGGAAAAGCCAAACATAGTACAAACAACATCTGTGGAACTCTTTGGAGAACTGTTGAGGCAATCAGGACTTGAAGGGCCAAGATCCTATAGAGAAGAGAACTGCAAAGAGATGAGCCAACATTCTGCCAATTTCCCTAGGGGTATTTACTGATTCTTGGTATCGGGTGAGAGGCTGAGAATCTGGGCAGAGGGCCTTAGCTAAGAGGCGGAGAAGCCTGCAGTTTCTAGCAGTCTCACAAGACTGAAAATACATCTATTCTGTCTGCCAACATAGCCTGCACTTTAGGAGCCAATATTTGGGAGAAGAGGAAGCTACAAAGAAGCAAACCAGATAATCTGAGTTTCCCCCTCAAAAGGGATATGCTGAATTCCTAAACTTCAAAGACAAGACGCTGAGAAGCTAAGCAGAACGCCTCTGAAAAAACATAGCCAAATTCTCTGCAGTCTCAGGTTGAGGAGGCAGTAGTTCAGAGCCTCATCAAGGAGGAGGGATGTAAGTAAACATCCTGGGCTCTTAGATGACGCCACCAGAGGAACACACCCCAGGAGTGGGAACTCAGGTAGAATGAGCTTACAAAACCCCAGACTTGAATCAGCTCAGCCCCTGATTATATTAAGGTGATTTTCACAGTATCTGCCTGCCATGGGACAGGGTGAACCCTTGCTGGAGGAAGATAATGTATAAAGTCCCTGTAATTTTTCACAAACTGCGTCCTACATACAGTTTATAAAACTATCAAGTACATCAAGAAAGAGGACAAAGACAAAAAAAGACAATAGAAACAGGACACTGCCACCCCCAGGAAACCCAGTTATCAAACACAGACTTGAAAATAATTGTGATTAATATGTTCAAGATGGAGAATTGTATTAAAAAAGAACCAAGTGGAAATCTTAGAGCTGAAAAATAGAATAATAGAAATTAAGAACTCAGTAGATGGATTTAGTAGCAGATTGGGTTCAGCAGAATAGAGAATTAATTAATTGGTAAATGAATACTTCATATTTTTTAATACTGTTCACTCAGGAATAAACCTTACAAAGATGTACAAGTCCATTATGGAGAAAATTTTAAATTTTGTTGAAAAACATTAAAGATGATGTAAGTCAAAGGAAAGAGAACCTTATTCATGGATCGGAAGACTCAGTATTATAAAAATATTGGTTCTTTACAAATTGATCTATATCCTAATAGGAGTTTTTGTTTCTTTGTGTATTTGTTAATTTTGTGAACTTGGTAAACTGAATCTAAAATTTATATGGATATGCAAAAAATCGACAATAGCCAAGGCACTCTCCAAGAAGAATAAGGTAGATATCAAAATGGGAGAGTTGGGAGAGTTGGATTCCTATTTGTATAATACACAAAAGTCAATTTCAGTTAGATTGTGAAAGGCAAAAAGATAAGACTTTTAAAACATAATACAGGATACTGGCTTCATGATCTTGCAATAGGTGAGGTTTTTTGTAACAAGACAAAGCATTTTAAAGGAAAAGACTAATAAATTTTACCTTGAATTTATACAAAGAACTTCTACTCAAGGGCTGGCCTGGTGGTGTAGTGGTTATCTTCATGTGCTCCACTTCTGCAGCCTGGGGTTTGCAGGTTCGGATCCCAGGCACGGACCTATGCACCATTCATCAAGCCCTGCTATGGTGGCATCCCATATACAAAAAAGAGGAGGATTGGCAACAGATGTTAGTTAGCTCATGGTCAATCTTCCTCACCAAGAAAAAAAAAAAGAACTTCTGTTCATCAGAAACAAATTAAAAAGTATGAAACGACTTACCACAAACTGGAAGAATATATTTGTAGTACTTATCACTCACAGAATAATATCCAGAATACAAAAATAACTTCTGGGAATCATTAGAAGAAAGAAACCCGGGGCCGCCTGGTGGCGCAGCGGCTTAGTTCGCGCTTGGTAGCCCGGGGTTCGCGAGTTCGGATCCCGGGCGCCCGCCGACACACTGCGTGTCAGCCATGCCGTGGCGGCGTCCCATATAAAGTGGAGGAAGATGAGCACGGATGTTAGCCCAGGGCCAGTCTTCCTCAGCAAAAAGGGGAGGATTGGCAACGGATGTTAGCTCAGGGCTGGTCTTCCCCACAAAAAAAAAAAAAAAGAAAGAAACCCAATCAAAAATAGATGAAACTCTTGAACAGGTACTTCACAAAAGGGAAATCCTAATGGTCAGTAAACATATGGAAAGATGTTTAGCCCTGCTAGTAGTGAGAGAAATGTGAATTAAAACCACAGTGAATACTACTATGTACCCATCAGATTTGTACTACCGACTGACAATACCAAGAATTAGTGAGGATGTGGAGCAAAGGGAATTTTTAGACACTGCTGGTGGGAGTAAAACTGACCTGTTTGGCATTACCTAGTAAAGTTGTAAGTGCACATGCCCTTTGACCTACCAGTTCCACTCCTTGGTATATACCTCAGCACTATTGACATTGTGGGCTGGATAATTATTGTGGGAGGGCTGTCCTGTTTATGGTGGGATGTAGGATCTCTAGCATTTACCCAAGATGCCAGTAGCACAACATACCCAGTTGTGACAACCAAAAATGTCCCTAGACATTTCTAAATATCCCCTGGCAGACAAAAATATCACCCCCAGTTGAGAACCACTGTGCACATACATACTAAGAAACATGGCAAGAATATTCATAGTAGCATTAATAGCCAAACTCTAGATACAACCCAGATGACTGCTAAGAACAGGAGAATGAATAAGGAAGTTGCAGTGTATTCATTCAGTGGAATACCATTACAGCAATGAAAATGAATTAATTATAGCTATACTCTTTAAGAGGAATGTATGTAACAAACATTGCTAAACAAAAGAAACAAATCTCAATAGAATACACAGTTTGATTTAATTAATATGAAGTTCAAAAACAGGCAAAATTAAACATACTGTTTAAAAAATCATTCATAAGATAGTATGTTTAAAGTAAAGCAAAATAATGATTATTCACTAAGTCAGAGAAGTGGTTACCTCTAGACTAGATGGAGGGGATACAGTCAGGAACTTCTCAGTGACTGGCAGTCTTCTATTTCTTAACTTGGATGATGGCTACAAAGCATTTTCTTTATTGTTACTCTTTAAAGTTACGTATGTCTACACATTTCTGTATGTATGACATAGTTCACAAATCTAACAAAAAGGACATAATAGTGGCTAACTTTGGTATGGTATTCAAGGCTATACCATGGAGGATCCTGACTGTTAGCTGAGGACTTTGTCCTTTAGTAGGCAGTTGGGAGTCATAGATTTTTGAACAAGAGTGGGGTATTAAAAGCAATGATAAGGTGTAATGTCTGAAGTGTACTAGATAAATATGTTAATTAGCTCTCTGACTAATAATCATTAGCTGTTCTAAAACATAAACCCCAAAATACTGGAGGCTCAACACTGTAGAAATTTCTTGCCCACATGATAGTCCACTGGGAGTGTTCCTCATTGGCAGGCAGCTTTCCTCCACTTGGTGCTTCAGCGACTCAGGCTCCTTCCAATTTGTGGTGCCACCATCTCCCAGAACTTCAGAGTCTTCTGCATCAAGGAACGAGAGCAAAGAGAGAGTGGTAAAGAGCACTCCCCTTCTTATCCACCTTGGCCTGCAAGTTAAATCACTTCTGCTTAGGGTTGTCCATTGGTAAAAACTAGTCTCAAGGAGGCTGGAAAATGTGGTCCTTGCCTAAACAGCTGATTTTCAGCAACAACTTCTTATAGGAGCATGAACTTTCATAGAAACTCTCTCAGTCAAAATAAGTAAGTTAAAATTGGAAGCCGCCTGGGTAGCTGTTGTGGTAACCTAGCATGACACAGAACAGAAACTAGGGCTGCTGTCATGTGTCCTGATCTTACTGATTAAATTGCTTATTAATCCTAATCCTGAACGTGTATCGTGTAATGCTTAGAATGTAAAATCTGACCTTTTTATTGCTTGCTGTAGAAGCAAACAAGTAAAAAGGGGTAGAAAAGAGAGGAATTCTGCTTTGTAAGTTTGCAGAGTTTCCAATGGTAAAGCAATTTTGTAAAAGTATTATCTCTTTCAGTTGACCCTTAGCGTTTGAGCTAAAATAAACTGCTGCAGTATTCTTGCTACTTTTCATGTCCTGTCTCATTCTGAATGAGTCATTAGCCATTCTGAATTAGTTTGAATTCATGACCTGTTGCTTTATAATAGGCTTGGAAGTAGATATTGAAGATTAGATTAATTTTCCTTCCTTCAAAGAATTTAGTGTGAAAGGAATGGTATGATAATTAAAATAAAACTTGTCCTGACAAAACTATGGTTATAAGAATGCATGAATGAAGTACTGATTCATACAACGACATGGATGAACCTTGAAAACATAAAGTGAAAGAAGCCAGATACAAAAGGTCACATACTGTGTGATTCCATTTATATGAAATGTCCAGAACAGGCAAAACTATCAACAGAAAATAAATGAGCGGTTGTCAAGGGCTGAGGGGAGGGGAAAATGGGAAGTGATTACTAATGGGTAAGGGTTTCTTCTTGGGATGATGAAAATATTCTAGAATTAGATAGTGGTGATGGAAAAAAACCCCACTGAACTATATACTTTAAAGGGTAAATTTTATGGTATGTGAATTATATCAATAAAAAAATACATAGGGTTGTGATTTAGTTTGGGAGTTTTGTTGGACTAAATAACATAAGGTCAAAGTGTGTAGTCTCAATAACCACCCCCTCACACACCAACACGATCTCCAGCCCACACTCCTTGGAGCTGCACAGATACTGCACATGCTCCCTCCCCGTCTCAGCACAGAAGTCACAAACAGAAGAAAGGTATTGGAATAGTGGGAGTCGGCAACTTTTCACAGGAAACTTTCTGAAATGTTTAATATTGTCTTCCATAAGCTGGGCCAAAATTGAACAAATGAGATGAGTTTGGTGCTTTGGAAGGTTGAAAACTGATAGTGAACTCTTTTATCAGGAGAAGAGAAGTTATGAAGATGATTATCTGATGAAGATGATTGAGTAACCCTTGAGAACCTGATGAACTCAAGAATGAAGTATATGAGATGAGATACACAGAATATATTAAGGGGGGAAAATGGAACCATCAAATAAGCCAGTCTGAATACCTTGGCCTAGCATAGTTTGTGTCAAATTAGATATTTGAGAGAAAAGTTTAGCAACATTTATGGAAAAACAGGCACTCTTAGTAACTATGGTATTGGAAGGAAAGATCCTTTAACAATTTGTATATTTTGCACAACAATCTAGTGATTTCTAACCTCTACCTATAATTTCAGAGTTGATAATACTATCTTTAATAAAAATTAATTTAAGAACATGTGTTTCCAAAGTAACATTGTTACCTTTTAAAGGCCTTAAATAATATTTGTGACTACTGCTTACATCCATCCCTGAATTTGTGCTAGAATATTTAATTTGTCCATTGGAAGTATAATCAGTTTTGGTTAGCCATATGGAGTCAAATGAAGAACAATACTATCTGAATTTTGTAGTATACTGCTTTGGCGAGCGTCTTTTTTATATATATGAAGCAACAGCCTTGTTACACGTAAATAAATAAAAAGTAGAAATCACCTACCTTTATTAAATTAATTAAATGGAATTTTCATTTTGGGGGTTCTACAAAGAAAATTATCAAGCTGAGTTGAAAACTGATAAGAAATGGCCAGACTTTTCCTTTTGCCAAAAAGTATATCTGTAGCTGACTTAAATTTATTTTCCATTTTTAGCCGCAGTCAGACTTGTTGGGGCTTATTCAGGTCATGATTGTGGTGTTTGGAGATGAACCTCCAGTCTTCTCTCGTCCTACTATTTCCGCGTCCTATCCACCATACCAGGCGACAGGGCCACCAAATAGTAAGTAGACTTGAGATCTGACTTTTAAACTCATATAAACAAAAGAAAACATAAAACCTTATGAAAAAAATTTTTAATGACTTCACTTTGCTTTTTAGCTTATCAAGTTAGTGGATTTTTTGGAAGTATTCTGAGGCCTCCTACCTGTGTGTACAGATTCCCACCAAAGACTGACATTCGGGCTTTCATTTGTGGGTAGAAGTCTAACTGTGGGTGTGCTAGATTCCAAAATGGAGGAGAAAGAATGCTGGAACAGAGCTGGAGTTTGCTGGGTTTTTTGAATTACACATGCCATGGAATAGCCTGATTTGGTCAGTTTGGAAGCAGATATAACTCGAAAGGTAGTCTGACCTCACCTTTACTGTGTAACTCCAGGATAGTGTTGTAGATAAGATCAATTACAAATCAGCTAAATCATTCAGGCTCAGTTATTCTGGGTATACACAACTGGCCATCTAGCTCTCAGCTTTCTTCTCTTTAGTACAGCCAAGTCATGATTTTGCCTTGTGTGGAGAGGCTGGGGCATGGAGTCAGTACCAATTCTCCCCTCACTGGTGGACATTATCTCTATTATTTCTGGGTTTTTTTTAAAAATAATTCTTACTGATGCTTTAAAATCTCCCTGGATAATTGAGAGTTGGTTGTACTTACTTGTTTTGCCCTTACTAAACCTGTATTGATTTCATTGTGTTTTGAGCTGTGATTTTTTTTTTTTTTTTACAAATTTTAGGATTATAATTTACAAATTTATAAAACAGATTATATGAGCTTTCATTTTTCTTCTGCTGAAAATTGTCCTCTTCCTTTTTAATCCATTCTGTTTTGAGGAACATCTTGACTCACAAGCTAAATGGGAATCTAACAGAACTTTCTGAATCCATTTCCTTTTCCTTCCCTGCCTTGCCAGAATAAGCTTGGTTTTAGGATTCTGTTGCTCTTTTAATAGATACTAGTGATTCTTTGGACCAGAAATTTATTTTCATCTTAATTCTGTTGACTCTAGTACCTGAGATTACATAATCTTGCTCATTTAAGTTTGAAATATCAAATATTTCCTAGTTCATTGTTCATGTTTATTTGCTCAAATAACATAGCCAGTGGCCACTTAAGATAAATTTAGGCAGCCTCCTAAGCAAGACTTTTTTTCCTGAATTTCTTCCAGTTTTATATTGACATTGGAAGTGCAGCATTCTAGAAAGAGACAACACTAAAGAGATCGCTGTTGCAGTTCAGTTTTGCACTGCAAATCACATTACACAATCTAGAGCTAATTTAAGTAAATTACTAAAAGAGACCAATTTAGTGTCTATCCATTTCAGTTTTAATCCTTTAAATATTTAAACAATATTCATTATTACTAAGTATGACTGTAAACAAATGAAGGTCTGAATTCCATTTCCCCCACACCAAGAAGTAGCCCAGAAATTTGGATACATATTTAAATAAATATTATCTTCTAGTTGGGAAATTATATTCTTCTATTATTATTATTGTCATTAGTGAAAAAAATTTTCACATTCTGTTTTAGGATGACTTTTTTTTTTTGTGAGGAAGACCAGCCCTGAGCTAACATCTGTCGCCAATCCTCCTCTTTTTGCTTAGGAAGACCGGCCCTGGGCTAACATCTGTGCTCATCTTCCTCTACTTTATATGGGATGCCGCCACGGCATGGCTGACGGGCAGTGTGTCGGCAGGTGCCCGGGATCGGAACCCGCGAACCCCGGGCTGCCAAGCGCGAACGAAACCGCTGCGCCACTGTGTCGGCCCCAGCCATAACACTTTTTAATGCAGCTCATAGTTAGCTCAAAAGTCATCCTAGGGGGCCGCCCGGTGGCACAGCGGTTTCGTTTGCGCTTGGCAGCCCGGGGTTCGCGGGTTCGGATCCCGAGCGCCAGCCGACGCATCTGCTTGTCAGCTATGCTGTGGCGGCGTCCCATATAAAGTGGAGGAAGATGGGCACGGATGTTAGCCCAGGGCCGGTCTTCCTCAGCAAAAAGGGGAGGATTGGCGACAGATGTTAGCTCAGGGCTGGTCTTCCTCACAAAAAAAAAAAAAAAAAAGTGTTATGGCCAAACCTCACGTTTTGACAAATAGTGAACCTTTAGTGGTGACTATGAGACATAGCTAAGCACTTCATATTCCTTCTTATTTAATCCTTATAATAACCCCATATGTTATGTGTATTTGTATCCCATTTTATTCTGACTCTAAAATTACTTCATCTCATTGTCAGCTTCCTTGCCAGTCTTGGATCCAAATAACATTTTTTGTTTCCCAAAATCAAAATTTGAAGGCTTTGGAGGAATTATTAGCTCTTCAGAACCTTAGAAAAGGAAAATTCCTTATAATTATGAGGAAATTGCTTGTAACCATGAAGTGGTATTCACGTGTGAGATAGAAACTAACATGAGGGGTAGTAACTGACTGTGTATGTTGCTGACACTTAATAGTGGCCTCATCTTTTGATGTTCATAAAGATCAACTGTGCTTTGCCCCTGGGAAGAAAAAATGTTTTATGGAATCTAGCAGTTGTGACATTTTGAGATTTTTTTCCCTTTCTAAAATAGCATTGAACATCATCCCAGCTTCATTATACTTGAGAAAAAATTTACTTATCACATCTATGGATTCATCCTAGCAAGAAGATTATGAGCACTGATAAGTGGAGATTATGCTCAGCAGCTCTGGTAAAGACTTCTAAGGCCCTTGGCCAGAGCCCAGCATACTTCTCCCACTCACTGCATTCTGTGCTCTAAAGGTTCATTTCTTGAAGGCTCTACCTCTCTTGCCTTCAAGCCTTCATACACCATTGCTCTACTGGATCAGTTTAGTTTACCCCCACCTCCTAGGTTTACATTAGCTGCCTCCTGTGTGGTCCTATATATAGCACTCTGTACTTCCCCTGTCATAACATTTATCACTATTATTATTCCTTGCTTGTTTATCTCCTCCACTAGACTATAAGTAACTTGAGGCCAGGAATTCTTTCTTTTTTTTTAAATCAAATTCCAGTGTCTGTCACATAGAAGGCACTAAAATATTTATTGATTGGATTAAGGGCTAACTCATCATTCAGTGAGAAAAATTTCACTGAGGATAAATTAATTCTCAAACAAGTTATTTCCAGTTAAGGCCAAAATTAACTTCTTCTCTTTTTCTTTGTCTGTGTTAATTAGCCTCTAGACACTGCTGACTAGTTCTGTTATTAGTATTCTCTTTAAAAAACATATAACATTCTTTAAGCTTGCTAGATTTGAACCTTTTTTTCCTGATATTTTCAAGCTTTTGTTTTGTTTTTAACCAGTTTAGCTGAATATAAGTTCTGTGTAGGAGTTCTCCTAGTAGTTTGAAGTCTTTTAAAGTACTCAATCAAGCCAACAAAACCAGCTGTGCTAATCGGTCAACATAGTCTTAAATATCAAAAGATTTCTTAGATGTAAGAAAGAGGTCAGTTTCTAAGAAGCTGACCTTGGACCAGAAGAGGGCAGAATTGCCTTCCTCTAAATTCCAGATTGAACAGCTCCTGTCTCAGGTGGTAGACTCCCTGAGAGCTTAGAGAGCGGACCAGGTTGACCTGTTTGCCAGTTATTCTTGTTGAGATCGGTGTGTGTGTTATCATAACTCATGTTTAATGCTTTGAGAATTATGTGATTTGAAGATTTTTACTGCTTGCAGTAAAGAACTAATATGGGTGGAGTGCTTGTTTTGTTTTGGTGCTGAGATTTGGATTCTTTAACTAGATGAAATTTTGCTGTGGTTTGACAGTGATTTATGTCTTATTTGATAACCTCTATATCCGTATATATAACCTATATATGCATATTATTAAAAAATGTTAAAAATTATTTTTAGCTTCCTACATGCCAGGCATGCCAAGTGGAATCTCTGCTTACCCATCTGGATACCCTCCCAATCCCAGGTAATGAAAAATTGTCTTTTGAGTAATTGTATTAGAGATTCTACTATTAGATCTAGAATCAAAATAGTGGGAACTAACTAGGGCATTAAAGTAAATTTAGTTGCAATTTAATGGAAGGTAAAACTCAGTTTATTGGTGGAATTTTATGATTATGTACATAGTTCAAAAGGAGTTTTTTCCATTCGAGAGAAATGCAGCTTCATGCTACTTTCACAGAGGAAAGGGGTGGGGTAATGACAATGATCTTGATTGGTTTTGGACCTTGAAATTCTTGCTACTTCTCTTCTAAAAACTTTGTGTATCCAGTGTAGATATCTGAAAAGTTAATGGAATACTAATTATAATGAATTTAGCCAAGGAGAAAAGTATTTTAATCCCTTAAAAAAAAAACTTACCTTTTCTGTAAATTACGGGGAACCATGTAATGGTTCATATGATCAGGTCAGTCTGTCCTTGTGATATTTATTTCATTCCGTTCATAGACTACATGTACTATCAACCTTTATTACCTGTTTGATAATAATATAACACAGGTAAATTAAATTAATAGTGAAATCAGTCTACAAATAACACACACTAGAAAATCAATGAGAAATAATTATTAACCCATGCTTTAAATGTGTACTTGTTCCAGTGGTAATCTGGGAGTACTTTCCAAAGGTGGTCTTTGGGCTAATGTAAAATGCAAGACTGGCATATACAGGTGCCTAGATGAGATTTTTCAGCTACTCTAATAATTAACAAAAAAATTAACCCTGCTAACTCTTCTTAGCTTAATATAACCCTCACAGATAAATGCAGCCAGATTTCCTGAACACCTGCCATAACTCAATATATGTATGTACATATATGCAGGATCTTAAAAGTTAAATTTAGCAAGGTTATTTCTGGGCCTTTCTTAATTTCAGGGACTAGTTTTATAAGGTAGTAAGCATTCTGTCAAATTAGACAAGCAGAAACTAGATGAACATCTGTCAGGGACACTAGAGAAAGATTCCTATGATTGTAATATATAAACAGGCTATAAGTTCTAGATTTCTTGAGGCCCTTAATTTTCTAATTAAGTTCTAGAAGTGAAATCCTGCCTGAAGCCTTGAAATTACAAGCCTTTATAATTAACAGTTGCTAGTAAAAGGAACTTTGGACATATAGGGAATGATTGTTGAAAGTACAATAAGAAAATGGACTTTTGAACATTAAAGCCATTTCAAAGAAACTCGTAGATAAAAACGAAGGCCGAAAATATTGACAGAAATGTAAATCTTATTCACTTATGTTACGTGACCATAAATGTTTGTGAGATTATTTGTAAGAAGTTCCTCTTTGAGGCAGCTGTTTTTCAAAGAGTTGGTGTTTTTTCCTGTGAAATGTAACTTTTAATCTCACAATGTAACATGCTAATGAGTTGTTAAGGGAAACTGTATTCAAGCTGTCATCTGTACCTTTCTGTATATAAAAGGTCTTGGCAGAAGAGCCTCAGAACCTCTTTCTCTTCTCCCTTTGTCCTAAAGGAGAATTAATAAATCAGTGACTCAAGAAGAATCTTTATCTTAATGAATATGACAGTCTTTATTCTTGCTATAGAAAGTTGGACTAGGTGATCTCTAAGTTCTCTTCCAAATCTTAAGATCTTTTGAAAGTTTTATTTAGCACCTGCACACTGTATACAAGGAAATTAAAAGGTATGTCAAGAATGGTTGTTCCAGTTTTGGTATTTGTTCTAGCGGGCAAGTATTAAGATTATTAGGAAACAGTTCCTGATATCAGAAAAGACAAAAAATGGTAAGTGCTGTGACAAAC
Organism: Tapirus indicus; assembly: GCA_031878705.1. NCBI lineage: Eukaryota > Metazoa > Chordata > Mammalia > Perissodactyla > Tapiridae > Tapirus > Tapirus indicus. The sequence continues at coordinate 11,599,947 of CM062924.1, forward strand.
AGAGCTCTAAAGGGGAGGTCACCGCTGGTTTGGAGGTGGAAGCTTAGCAATAGCTTCGTAATGAAAGAACTGATTTACGAGGATGACCTTGAAGAAAATTCGGTATTTAGAGGTGGAGGGAGCAGAAAAAAGTAATACCATTTTATAACAGAGAGGAAACTTACTGATTATCGAGTCCAGCCCACCCATTTTATGTAAGCAAAGGTGTGAAAGCCAAAAGAATCCCAGGAAAGAATGGAGAAACCGTCTAGCATGGCTGGAGAACACAGGGTTCTGAGCAGGGGAACTGAAGAGAATAAAGGTGCAGCTTTCATAGGTTTCACAGATCTCCCAAACCTTCCCTGACCATACATTTCCTGAACTTTTATTTAACATTGTTATTTCCTTTATCCTATCAGGATTGTTTTCAGAGATTTTGCCCTATTTTGATTATTAGCATCTTGAGGAAGAGATGGATTCATATCTTAGCTCCTGCCTCAAGCATGTAGAATCAGTGCCTTAAATATAATAAACAGTAAATTTTGAGGGAGTATATAAAGAAAGGGGAACATAAGTATGTTGGAAAATACTTTTTAAATACACTTAGGTCAAAACAGGCTCTTTAAAAATTTGAAAAAGATTTGCTACCTAGGGCAAATTGTTTAATAATGTACAGAGATAGAAAATAGTATTACTCAAGAAAAATTATTAACCCTAAACATAGAGAATAACCATGAAGGGTAAATTGAGCAAACTAAGTAAAGAGACAGGGAGTTCTTTGAAGTTAATATCTATAAGTCTAGAATAGTTTTCTACCAGGTTACTGAAAATTCAGCAATATGATCACAGATTGTCTGTGAAAAGGTATGCAAAGTGGGAGGAACTCCAGAAAAAAAGAAGAAAAGAGCATATTTATCCCAGTTTTCAGAAGGGTGGATTCAGACATTTCAGTCAGCTCGATACTGTTTCCTTGCAGCACTGTTGCATGGATTCCTAAAGAGACGGGAGCACGGTGCTGGGCAGGAGCCTTCAGCCTTGTCCGCTGCGAACAGATATGCTGAACTTGCTTCTTTGCTGATTTTGCTTCTATACTGATAGATAAGAGACTATTGTGATTACATTGAATCATCAACAAATGGTACACAACGTTTTCTTGTTGGGGGCAAGTTTTAAAGTGTGAGCTGGTAGTATGAATAGGAGAATCTTGGAGCCACTGCACTGCAGACGGATTACTGACAGGGAACTCAGAGCTCTTGCTTGAGGGCTCTGGGCTGGCTCTTTCAGTCAGGAATTTTAGTGGACTTGTAGAAGGCATGTTTCATCAGAAGTGCAGATGTCATAGATCTGACAATTATAGCTAAAATAGGATTAATCAAGATTTATTGTTCAGCTAACAGGTAGCTAGTAATCTTCCTGTTTCACTTTTCTTGTCCATTATAAGGGAAACACGCCAAATGAGTGAACATAAGAGGAAACTGATTAGATCTGAAAATCATGCCCCGTAAAGGAATTAAAAATATTTCACCTGAAGAAGAGAAGACTGAGGGGAAAATGATAGAAGTCTTCAAATATTCAGGTGATCTTCCAGAAGGCAAATTTAGGACCATTAGTTAGAAGTTATATCAAAATAATGTTCAGTGTTCAGTAGAGAAAGATGACCCTTTGTCAGGAATATTGTAAATGATATTTATAAAACATGTTAGATAGGAGATTGGAGGAGAATACTTGTGAGGAAAGTTCCTTCCAACTCTGATGTGAATACATGGATGACACAAACTTTTTATAGAGGGAGAAGAAAATTTTTAAAACTTTATTTAAAAAGGAGTATTTTCAGATCAGATATTTGCAAAGGTTATCGGTGAACCACAGGTAAAACTTAAATAGTATCATTTCCCTGTATGCTAGGAAATCAGAATGGAAAAGTTCTCACACAAAATATTTGTTGCTTCCAGTTCTGATACTGTTGGACTGCCCTTAGGAATACTCTAGTTGTACAGAGTGGTGGGATGGATTAAAAACCAAGATCCAACAATTTGCTGCCTCCAGGAAACACATATCAGCTCTAAAGACAAACACAGACTCAAAATAAAAGGATGGAAAATGATACTCCAAGCTAATGGCAAACAAAAGAAAGGAGTTGCCATACTTCTATCAGAGAAAGTAGACTTGAAGATAAAAAAGGTAATGAGAGACAAAGAAGGGCAATATATAATGATAAAAGGGACACTTCACCAAGAAGACATATCACTTGTAAATATCTATGCACCCAACACAGGAGCACCAAAGTACATAAAACAACTGCTAAAAAAACCTAAAAGGAGATATTAACAATAACACAATAATAGTAGGGGATCTTAAGACCCCCCAATACATCAGTGGATAGAGCATCCAGACAAAAAGTCAATAAGGAAATAATGGACTTAAATGAAAAACTAGACACAATGGACTTAATAGATATATACAGAGCACTCCACCCAAAAACAGCAGATTACACATTCTTCTCAAGTGCACATGGAACATTCTCAAGAGTAGGCCATATATTAGGAAACAAGGCAAACCTCTATAAATTTAAGAAGATTGAAATCATTACAAGCATCTTTTCTGATCATAATGCTATGAAACTAGAAATCAACTGCAAGGAAAAAATTGGGAAGGGGACAAAGATGTGGAGACTAAACAACATGCTACTGAACAACCAATGGATCGTTGATGAAATTAAAGGAGAAATCAAAAGCTATCTGGAGACAAATGAAAAGGAAAATACACCATACCAACTCATATGGGATGCAGCAAAAGCAGTCCTGAGAGGGAAATTCATAGCAATACAAGCCCGCCTTAACAAACAAGAAAAATCCCAAATAAATAACCTTAAACTGCACCTAACAGAATTGGAAAAAGAAGAACAGACAAAGCCCTGAATCAGCAGAAGAAGGGAAATAATAATAATCAGAGCAGAAATAAATTAAATTGAAACCAAAAAAACAATAGAAAGGATCAATGAAACAAAGAGCTGGTTCTTTGAGAAGATAAATAAAATTGACAAACCGTTAGCCAGACTCACTAAGAAAAATAGGGAGAAGACTCAAATAATTAAAATTAGAAATGAAAGAGGAGAAAGTACAACGGATATGGCAGAAATACAAGGGATTATTAGAGAATACTATGAAAAACTTTATGCCAAGAAATTGGACAACTTAGAGGAAATGGACAAATTCTTGGGCACATACAACCTCCCAAAACTGAATCAAGAAGAAATAGAGAATCTGAATAGACCAATTACAAGTAAAGAGATTGAAACAGTAATCAACAACCTCCCAAAAAATAAAAGCCCAGGACCAGATGGCTTCCCTGGAGAATTTTACCAAACAGTCAAAGAAGATTAACATCTATCCTTCTCAAACTATTCCCAAAAATAGAGGAAAATGGAATACTTCCTAACACGTTCTACGAGGCCAACATCACCCTGATACCAAAGCCAGACAAGGACAATACAAAGAAGGAAAACTACAGGCCAATATCGCTGATGAATATAGACACAAAAATCCTCAACAAAATATTGGCAAACTGAATACAGCAATACATCAAAAAGATCATACACCACGATCAAGTGGGATTTATACCAGGGACACAGGGATGGTTCAACATCCGCAAATCAATCAATGTGATACACCACATTAACAAAATGAAGAATAAAAACCATGTGATCATCTCAATCGATGCAGAGAAGGCATTCGACAAGAATCCAGCATCCATTTATGATAAAAACTCTCAACAAAATGGGTATAGAAGGAAAGTACCTCAACATAATAAGGGCCATATATGACAAACCTACAGCTAACATCCTACTCAATGGGGAAAAACTGAAAGCCATTCCTTTGAGGACAGGAACAAGACAGGGTGCCCACTCTCGCTGCTCTTATTCAACATGGTACTGGAAGTTTTGGCCAAAGCAATTAGGCAAGAAAAAGGAATAAAAGGACTCCAAATAGGCAGTGAAGAAGTGAAACTCTCACTATTTGCAGACAACATGATCTTATACATAGAAAATCCAAAAAAATCCATTGGAAAACTACTAGAAATAATCAACAACTACAGCAAAGTGGCAGGGTATAAAATCAACTTACAAAAGTCAGTTGCATTTCTATACACTAATGATGAACTAACAGAAGGAGAACTCAAAAAGACAATCTCATTTACAATTGCAACAAAAAGAGTAAAATATCTGGGAATAAATTTAACCAAGGAGGTGAAAGACGTATACAATGAAAACTGTAAGGCACTATTGAAAGAAACCGAGAAAGACATAAAGAAATGGAAAAATATTCCATGCACATGGATTGGAAGAATAAATATAGTTAAAATGTCCATTCTACCTAAAGCAATCTACAGATTCAATGCAATCCCAATCAGAATCCCAATGTCATTCTTCATGGAAATATAACAAAAAATACTGAAATTTGTATGGGGCAACAAAAGACCCCGAATAGCTAAAGCAATCCTGGAAAAAAAGGACAAAGCTGGAGGCATCACAATCCCTGATTTCAAAATATACTATAAAGCTATAGTAATCAAAACAGCATGGTACTGGTACAAAAATAGACACACAGGTCAATGGAACAGAATTGAAAGCCCAGACGTAAAACCACACACCTATGGACAGCTAATCTTCGACAAAGGAGAGAACAGACAATGGAGAAAGGGAAGTCTGTTCAATAAATGGTGCTGGGAAAATTGGATAGCCACATGCAAAAGAATGAAAGTAGACCATCTTCTATCGCCATACACAAAAATCAACTCAAAATTGATTAAGGACCTGAAAGTGAGACCTGAAACTATAAAACTCCTGGAAGAAAATATAGGCAGTACACTAATTGACATTGGTCATAAAGGGATCCTTTCAGATTCCAGGTCTACTCGGACAAGGGAAACAAAAGAAAAAATAAACAAGTGGAACTTCATCAGACTACAGAGCTTCTACAAGGCAAATGAAACCAGGATCAAAATGAATAGACAACCCACCAGCTGGGAGAAAATATTTGCAAATCGTTTATCTGACAAGGGATTAATCTCCATAATATATAAAGAACTCACACAACTGAGCAACAAAAAAACAAACAACCTGATCAAAAAATGGGCAGAGGATATGACCAGACATTTTTCCAAGGAAGAGATACAGATGGCCAACAGACACATGAAAAGATGTTCAACATCACTAATCTTCTGGGAAGTGCAAATCAAAACTATACTAAGATACCACCTTATACCCGTTAGAATGGCTGTAATCACCAAGACAAAAAACAACAAATGTTGAAGAGCTTGTTGTGGAGAAACGGGAACCCTCATTCACTGCTGGTGGGAATGCAAACTGGTGCAGCCTCTATGGAAAACAGTATGGAGATTCCTCAAAAAATTAAACATAGAAATACCTTATGATCCAGCAATCCCACTCTTGGGCATCTACCCAACGGACATGAAATCCACCATCACAGGAGGCGTATGCACCCCTATGTTCATTGCAGCATTATTCACTATAGCCAAGAAGTGGAAGCAACCCAAGTGTCCCTTGAGTGATGATTGGATAAAGAAGATGTGGTATATACATACAATGGAATACTACTCAGCCATAAGAAAAGACAGAATTGTCCCATTTGCAACAACATGGATGGACCTAGAGGGTATTATGTTAAGTGAAATAAGCCAGAGAGAGAAGGACAAACACCGCATGATTTCACTCGTGTGGAATATAAATGAACACATGGACAGAGAGAACTGGTTGGTGGTTACCAAGGGGAAGGGGGGTGAGGGGTGGGCACAAGGGGTGAAGGGATGCATCCACATGGTGACAGATGAAAAATAATGTACAGCTAAAACCCCACAATGTTATAAACTATTAAGACATCAATAAAAATGAAAATTTAAAAAAAGAAATACTCTAGTTGTTTCTGCTCCTGCGACAGTGACTCTCGAATAACCAGGGCCAACCAAAAGTATTTTAACCGTTTAAGAGTAAATCCAGTGTCATTAATGGAATTTCTGTAGAACTTTGCTTGAATAGACAACTATAGCTCTAAGACTGTAAAGCCATTAACTGGTAAAACAATGACATGTCAACCTTAACTTCCTGAATGGGGTTCTTAAAGATGCTATGGTGTTGGGTCATCTTAACATTTAATGTTTTCTGGTCTTTCCTTTAGTGGTTACCCAGGCTGTCCTTACCCACCTGGTGGTCAGTATCCTGCCACAACAAGCTCCCAGTACCCTTCCCAGCCTCCTGTGACCACTGTTGGTAAGTATTGTATTCTCAAAATTGTATTTCTTCATTTCATTGTATTCCTTCAAAATTGTATTTCTCCACATTAAGGAAAGTCAGTCTCCTGTTGTGAAAAGTACATTCCACTTTTTTTTTATTGAATAAATTTGACATGTAACATTGTGTAAGCTTAAGGTGTACTGTGTGTTACTTTAATACATTTATATATTGTAATATGATTGTCATTGTAGCGATTTTCATTACATAATTATAATACAACATTATCATCTATATTCATTATACCATGCATTAGATCTCAGGCTTATTGACTACTTGCTACAAGTTTGTACCCTTAAACACCATCACTCTTATCCACCCCCCTGCATTTCACTTTTACATGTGAAATGTTAGAATACTCTTCCTTCTTAGAGGAAAACTCTTAATGGGCAATGTCCTATAATCTAAAACTTGAAGTAATTTATCATCATATAAATGAGCCTTCTACCAGAGCATAAAAATAAATCTGATTGACTCTTGTCACTCTTTCCTGTGTGTCACATTTTTATTGGTGAACCTTATATGTGTTGAACTATTAACAGATACTTAGGTTTTCCTAGCCTGGTTAAGTGTAAAAACAGATGAACATCTTTAGGAGAAGAAAGCATTATTGGGTAAAATGAGTGGGTCAAATAAGACAAAATTATTGCAGACCAGAGTTCTTACTTTTTTGTGTTGCTTATTAGAGTTGTCTGAAATATAATTTTCTTCAACTGAGAAAGTTTAAAGCAATATGAGAACTTCTACAGACTCCTACCTCCTACATGCCTGTCTGCCCCACCTGTACCACCAAATCTGCCTCCTCCCTGTTACCATAGGTCAGTTATCTTTGCTTCTGTCCACTAGATCTAATCCTCTCTAACTTACTCAGGGGCATCATTTCAGCATTTCTCCCGTCTCATCATCAATATTTGTTCTCTACTGGATTGCTCTCATGAGCACACAAAAATATGCCCTAAAATAACCTTAAAAAATCCTCCTCTCAATTCCACTTTTCCTGCCACTATTCCATTTCTTCATTCCCCTTTGCAGCAAAACTGCTTGAAACAATTATCTGTACTTATTATCTTCAATTTCTCTTCTCCCTTTCACTCTTAAACCACCCCCATTTGGGATGCCCCTCATACCATTCCACTAAAACTAATTCTTTTTTTTTTTTTTTTTTTTTTTTGTGAGGAAGACCAGCCCTGAGCTAACATCTGTAGCTAATCCTCCTCTTTTTGCTGAGGAAGACTGGCCCTGGGCTAACATCGGTGCCCATCTTCCTCCACTTTATATGGGACGCCGCCACGGCATGGCTGACAGGCAGTGTGTCGGCGGGCGCACGGGATCCGAACCGGCGAACCCCGGGCTGCCAAGCGCGGACTAAACCGCTGCGCCACCGGGCCGGCCCCAGCCACTAAAACTAATTCTGTCAAGGTTACCAATGACTTTTATGAGGTTAAAGCTAACGGCCAGTTACTATTCTCCACTTGGCCTGTCAGCAGCATTCAACACAGTTGGTTACTCCCTCCTTGATACACTTTCCTCTCTTGTTTTCCAAGACCCCACACTCACTAGGTTTTCCTCCTCTCTCACTGGTACACATGCTCAGTCTCCTTTCTTAATGTTGGAGTGCCTCCTGGCTTAGTCCTTGACATTCTCTGTACTCACTGTCCTGGCGATCTCCACCAGTCTCATAGCTTTAAATATCATCTCTATGCCCACAGTTCCCGAATTTATGTCTCCAGCCTACACCTCTGTCCTGAACTCCAGATTCTTATATCTAACTGCCTTCTCAGTATCTCCACTTGGATATTCAACAGACACCTGAAACTCAACATGACCAAAATTAAACTCTCTTTCTATACAGCTTCGCCATCTCCACTGAGACCTACTGAATACTCTCACTTTGGCATCATCCTTATTGATGATGATTCCTCATCAAGAGCTTGTTGTCTTCAAACTGTATCTAGAATCTCATCATATCCAGTGCTGATTCGTGTCATCATTATCTTTCATCTACTTTACTTCAAAAGCCTCCTAAAAGGTTTCTCTGCTTCTGTCCTCGGCCCCCTATATCTCCCTGTTTTTAACAAAGCAGCTAGAGTGATCCTATTAAAACAAACAAATTATGTCACTTTTTCTGTTACATTTTCTGATAAATTGTAACCATCCTGAGATCTCATGTAAATACATCTTCCCCCCCAAAAAACACTTTCTTCTGCTGTTTTTGTCATTGATACATTCTAGTTATTGAGGTTCTAATGGCATAGTTTTGATTTTTTTAAATGTTCTCATCTTTACTGTGATGTAGCTCTTTTTCTACAATATAATTTAAATGACTGAGTTAGAAACCTAATGATGGGATATCTTTAATCCATAAGGAAAGCACACTAAATCTTTTAAACTCTCCATTTTGGTTCAGACATCATCAGTAAAATGGGAATAATGCTATTTGTCACCCTGTTTCTCACTGAGATGATCGTATGATCCCTTTGATTCGTAGAGAACCTCAGTTTCTGAAAATCTTTTATATATTAACTCATTTCAATACAATAGGTATGAAGCATTTTATAGCTTAGACTTGATGATTTCCACGTATCCAAAAAATATGGGGAATGTGGGGAAAATGGTATATTTAAAATCAAACCTAATGTTTATATTTTTAGAACAGATTATCAAAGTAGTTAATATTTTATTATATATTTTTAAGAGTACTGTCTTAGAAAGGCTAGAAACCAATGATCATTTTATGATAATCTATGATATCCTTTAATATGTATTGTCTTGCTACCCTTTGTTGCTTGCCTACTTGTTTTCTTCATCATGTTTTGGTAGTACATTGTGAAAACACTGTTGAACCTCAAAATTATAATAAAGGAAAGCAGAAACATAAAAGTATCATTTGAATATTAGAGTTCACAAATAGTCAACATTTTCTCAGTCTATCAGTGGTCATCAGGATTTGTGCTCTTATTCTCTGTGCTACTGAGGCCATGAGAAAGAATAAATGTGGTAAGTTATCCTTCTACTTTGTGGAACTTGGTGGTTTCACTTTATGGGTTTTGATTTTATGGTGTGAAGCACACCTGTTGGAAGGCATCATTAATTAACTTATGTCTTTTTCTTATGGATGTGGATGACTGTGCAAGTGTTGGTTTTTAACCATCTCCAACAATATTGAAATAAAAGAACCACTTAAAAATGAAGTGATAGAGATTGCATTCTTTACAGCAACCTCTTCTGAGAAAGTAGTGAAGAAGACTAAAGATGGACACAGTTCTTGAGACTTAAAACAGCTCTTTTTGACTCTATTCAGTGTAGATTTTGAACAACAATATTTAAAAGAAAATCAGAGAATTTGTTTTGTCATCTCATTTTATAGCTTTTTGTGTGTGTGTGTGAGAAGACCAGCCCTGAGCTAACATCCGTTGCCAATCCTCCTCTTTTTTGCTGAGGAAGACTGGCCCTGGGCTAACATCCGTGCCCATCTTCCTCTACTTTATATGGGACACCGCTACGGCATGGCTGACAAGCAGTGTGGCAGCCGGCGCCTGGGATCCGAACCCATGAACCCCAGGCTGCCAAAGTGTGAACTAAACTGTTGCGCCACCGGGCTAGCCCCTCGTTTTATAGCTTTTTTGACCTGGGCAGACAGCTTCCTGCCTAACCTGACTTAAAACCACCTTCATGAGGTTGGAGCTCACTGAGGGCATTGACCAAGCAGTGACAGCAGCTGATGAATAATGAAAAACCTTTTCCATCACCTCTGGGCAATCGTAGTGATATTTTAATACACTTCCATTATTTAAGGGAGGGAAAAGTTGTGATCTGTAACTTGAATTCTTCCTTGAAGTCATTGAAAGACCAGTTGTATTTGTTTGATATCATCTTTGCAAGTGACTACCAAAACATTTTCTACTGTAAGATCAGCAGAAAAAGACATGGAACTTGGACAACTTTCCTTAGAATGATCTGTCCCTTGCAGGCATTATTTATGAACAAAGGCATCAGAAGGAAGGTAAACATTTCTTGATATCTGAGGATAAACTTAAACTTTAAAAAACTTAAAAATTTAAATTTCTGTTTTTTCAGATTAAAGTATATGTTTCTTAAGAGTGAAACATTTTTGTTAGGGCTAGGTGTATAACTTTCACCAAGTTGGCATTGCCAAAACTATAAGAGAACTTGAACTCTGATTTTAAAGGTTTGAAACTACTTGACCACCACCAAGTTATAAAGAATAAATTTAGGAGTCAACATTAATACTTGCTTATATTCTCTTAATAGCAGATGCCAGAAGAAAGCAGAACAGGTGTGACTATAAGTGGTCATTCATATGTTTTCAGGGCTGAAAAATGGGCACTCAAGAGAAGCTTTGGTCCCCAGCTAAGCATTGCCTTGGAGAATGCCACACTCCATTGGATAGAGAGCAGGGGCGTGATGTGGGATGGTTAATTCCCACCTTGATTCACACACAGTATCGTGCCAGATCCTGGTGTGCTCGTGGTGCACCTGGGTGGCAGTTACCTGGGAGTGATGAAATTGTTGGATATTATAATCCAAATTAAGCAAGATTTCAGATTTATCAGGCAGATGTCGAAGAATGTTACTGTAGTGTGGTCCAGTTTGGGTGAAACCTCTTTGTCATGAATATATGTGTGAAGAAAGTCAGTGGACTAATTGGCTCCTTTATGAAGTTTGTCGGAGGATGTACTGTCAGCTGTGCCTCCCTTGTGCCAGAATATTCAGGTTACTTCATCTCGATGGAGTCCTGTTATCAGAGAGTGGTACGGATGTCTTCAACCTTGATTTGCTTAGTGTTTTGGAAACTTTGATATAACTGAGGGGGGAACTGGCCTAGGACTTTATTGCCCCTGAATAGAATCTGGTTTTGGACACTTTGGATCTGTCATTAAGATTCTTGTCCTTGAAAGGAATCATGTAGCTACTTCACATCTTGAGGGTAGTTCTTTGAATCAGATAATCCATGAGGGATAGATGTGCCTTTGGGATGTATAACATTAATTTTTCCTGTGTTCAAGCGAAAATCCATTTCCAAATAGAAAGTTTTGTTTTATGTATATGAAGTAATGCTTCTAATTTATTTTAAAAGATGCTGTCAAGAAGAATAAGCCTACATTTTTACATACAACTCCTCTTGCTATTTCCAACACAAAGAACTATATAAATCTTCAGTATTAAAAACTTTTTCCTTGACATACATGTTGTATACTTTTCCATGGTTTCTTTTTGAGAATGAAAAAGTTTATCTTGTCATTTGTCCCATATCCCACTTGGATACTTTTATTTCTGTTCCTAACATAATATTAACCTACTTTGTAAGGGCTCATTTTGGAATGTTTTTGGTAGAGCTGTTAACTGATGATAATAATGGTCGATAGAAGCTCTGGCCATCGTAGTGTGAGATAGTCAGGTTTGGTTTCCATTCAGCCTGTCGACTTCAGTGGCCCCTCCCCTATGAGTTGAGTGCATGTGTTGTATCTCAGTCACGTTTCAGATTCCCTAGTAAGCTAGCTCAGAGTTTTTCTTCTTTAAACCTGTCAAATACTAGCATGAAGCCATTGGTATATCATAACTTACTGGTCTTCCTGCATAGCATTTCCTTTACATTGTTGCCATAGGACTTTGATTTATATTTTACAGGAGATATATTAAAGCCCAAGTCAAATTTAACTTTTTGACTGTATTTTTAAAGCAAAGCACAAAAACGCTGTCATTTAGTTTTAGCCATAGCCATTCAGTAGATGCTAACCAAAACCATACTTTTAAAAAGGATTTTAGGGGCCTCCAGGTGGCGCAGCGGTTTAGTTCCCGCTTGGCAGCCCCGGGTTCGCGAGTTCGGATCCTGGGCGCCTGCGGACACACTGCTTGTCAGCCATGCCCTGGCGGCGTCCCATATAAAGTAGAGGAAGATGGGCACAGATGTTAGCCCAGGGCCAGTCTTCCTCAGCAAAAAGGGGAGGATTGGCAACGGATGTTAGCTCAGGGCTGGTCTTCCCCACAAAAAAAAAACAAAAAGGATTTTACATTTACAAAACAAAATTAATTTCTACAAAACCATAGTTCTTGAGGAGTCTTTATTGTCTAGACTCTGTTGAAAAGTTACTTAGTGTCACATTGAATTTGTTGATTCATCCGTAGTTTGGTGGTCACTGAGTAAGGAAGGAACAAACCTATTCACACAGCAAAAAAATAAAAAATCTAATTGGTAATATATGTTGAAACTTAACACAAAGCTCTTTTTTCCTATTACTGGAGGAACAAAAGAGAAACTGCTTTGTCCATGACTATATGTATCTTAATTAACCAATTTCACATAGGACACCCCTAAACAATGATGGGTATGAGGACCAGGTGAGACATTACCTGGTGTCTTCACTACTACCACCACCCTGCCCTGTCAAACAGGAGGAGGTTTAAAAGTCTGACAGTCCCTTAATGCCAGTCTCAGCACAGTGTGAAAGTTCTCTTTTGAAGGTTGATTTATTTCCAGAGGCCATGTAGATGATTATGGTTGGTTTATAATTCTGAATCCTAGACCTTATGCACTTAAAATACATACAGTATGATTTTTGGTTTGTCATAGTTTAATAGTAGTAACATTGAAGAATGGATGCTATCCTCACTTATTTTTTTATTTATTGATTTTTTTTTCTTGTCATCTTTTGGGACAATCATGGGTTGGGAGCTCTCAGGCAAGATACTTAGGGAAATACATAAATATTCAGTTGCTGATGCCCCTCTTGTCACTTTTAACCTGGTGCCTTGGATATATGAATAGTCTTATATGTGAAATAATTTTGGACAAAGAATTGTACTCGAGCAAGGTCCAGAGGAGCACACCTACATAGTCTTCTGTGGAATGATGTCTGAGTTTAATATAATTCGTGTGATTTTGTCTAAAATAACTAAAAGGCAGACCCTTAATCACTGGGTTATCATATGGTATGACACACCCAACAGGAGACAATCTGGCCTCCATTCTTTACTGGAAAGTTATGAATGGTAATTCCTAGGGTTAAAGCTCAATGCCTACTACAGAATCTCTCTTGGAAAATTCTGTCTCAGTTTAATAATGTCACTTTAAGATTTTGTTCCTAAATTCATTCATAAACAAGGATAGGAGTTTGGAAGGGTATTATTAACAGACATTCAAGAAACCAGTTTGACCTTTGTTGAAGTCTTGTTTTATAATGTCGGAGTGAAAAACCCTGTAAATGCTGCAGCTGAATGGTTTCATTTCCGTTTTTTTCCCATTCGTTGGTCCATATTTAAAAATTAGATAAAGAGAAAAGAAAAACTGAAGAACAATAAGAAAGCTTCTTATTGAGTGACATTCCTTTGAGGATAAGAAGCTAGTAAACATGACACAGTTTTCTTGACTGTCTTGTCCAATGCTGTTCTTCCTTCTCTGGCCGTCCTGGATTAATGAGCGTAGCTTACGGAAAATGTTCTTCCAGGATATGGCACCCCGGGCACCCCGCTCTTGGTGGGTGTACTAGTGCACACCTGCTTGTGTGTGGGTTTGGGTCTAAGCAAGTAACATCTGGAAGTAAAAATGCTGGGCAAGTGATTCACTTTTGCTGGTTAGAGATGAGGTCAGAGAAGTTACTGTTTAGTTATTTGGTATTTTAGTTTGAGGTTACCGTGGATTCTCTCTCTAATATAAATGAGCTCCCTTTTGAGTTATAGGAAGTAGTGATCATCAATGAGTACTGCTGGGAGACAGATAAAACTGATTGTCTTAAGTGTTTAAAGATGGTTTTAAATCAAGTAGTTTATACTAGTGCACTTTGAAGATACTGGCCTACATTATTCATTGAATTATCAGATCTAGTGGGTAGAGTATTGATTTCCCAATAGTAGAAAAATTATGTCTTATTTCCTGTGGATTAAGTTCAGTGATCGGATTCTACTTGACATTTAAATGGGGTTTTGCTTACGATTTTTCTCAAAAACCTGTGTTACCTTTTCAATTGCTACTAATCTGAAATTGTAGAAGGGCAATTCTGAAATCTGACTCGGCACGGGTCAAGGTCAGTGTGTGGGGACTTGAGGTATGGCAGTTTGCCACAACTTCTTAATCCAAGGCTCATTATAGCAGGTATAAGGAATATTAAAATTTCTCTTAAGATGTTTGAGGAAAAACATTTTGTTTGAAAAATGATCAAGAAGAAGATGAGAATCTCCACCAAATCTTTTTTGTTTATATAAACAATCTCTTAAAGTGTCAACGTTCACTGAATTTTGAACTTTAATCTGGGTTTTGCTTTTTTGGCGTTTATATTTCAGATCTTTTTTTTTTTTAAACGTTTATTTTTGAGAGCATTTTTTATTTTTTTTTTTTGTGGGGAAGACCAGCCCTGAGCTAACATCCGTCACCAATCCTCCCCTTTTTTGCTGAGGAAGACTGGCCCTGGGCTAACATCTGTGCCCATCTTCCTCCACTTTATATGGGACGCCGCCACAGCGTGGCTGACAGGCAGTGCGTCGGCGGGCGCCGGGATCCGAACTCGGGATCCGAACTCGCGAACCCCGGGCTGCCAAGCGCGGACTAAAGCGCTGCGCCACCGGGCGGTCCCTATATTTCAGATCTTAATTACAATTCTTCTCTTCTTTTTAGAAAGTAGAAGGTTTAAAATGTTCAAATATACTGTATAATAAAGTCTGCTTGTGATAGAGGAAAGGGCGAGGTCTAATCTTGGCATTTCTAGCCTCCTTAGGTGAACTGTGACCTTTATAGAAAGCCAGGAGACTGCTGCCTGCCTCAGCTTGGTTCCCATTTTGAGTGTTAATGGCTTTAGCTGGAGACTTATTTGGAAAGACTTATTTGGTGCTGTATGGTAGCATTTGCCTTAAGGTATTTTGTTGAGAAACAGAATGTAAATCCAGGATTTAAGTGCGTGTTTTCTTGTTTTTTGTGAGGGTGACTGGCCCTGAGCTAACATCCGTGCCCATCTTCCTCCACTTTTGTATATGGGACGCCACCACAGCATGGCTTGATGAGTGGTGTGTAGTCTGTGCCCGGGATCCTAACCTGTGAACCTCTAGCCGCTGAAGCTGAGTGTGCGAACTTAACCGCTCCACCACCAGGCCAGCCCCTTAAATGTGTGTTTTTAAGAATAGGGGTTTGAAAATTTAGCATCAGTATAACTTGACCCATTTTAATGTAGTAAGTTTGTTGAGTGTTTGTGTGTGAAAAATCCAGGCTAGTTAGAGAAAGACCCTTAAGCCTTTAATAGTTCAGACAATTTCTATACAGATGAACGGAACACTTTAACTGCTGCTTATGGTTCACCACACATTTGCACGCCTAACTATACTCATACCATCTGGGTCCCCAATTTCTGGGAGAAGGATTGTTCTATCTCACAGGAACCGTAATAAAATTTCATATAGGATAGAGTAAGACAAATTCCTTTAGAAACAAGTTTTAAAATTCCTATTGTTAATGCATCCTTATCATAAAATGGGGACTTAATGAAGGTACCATCTTTTATTAGTCATTATTTTGTAAATCACTCTTTGGGCACAAAATTCTAACCTCTTGTAGAAATTAGCCCTTTTTGCTCTCCTTTAAGGACTTAATAAATAGTACAATATAAGAAACTAGAGAGTTTCATGCGGCCTAAAATCTGTCCAGATGAACAGCTAAGTCTTTAAGTCATACTGAGTCTGTGAAAGGTTCTCATGAAATAAGAGTTAACTCTCTGGTGTGTTTTATTATGTGTATTTAGTAAATGATGAAAGATGTTACCTTTTCACACATCTCATTTGGGGTAGACGGACTTAATCTACAAATTGCCATGAATGGCAAAATTCTTTTTTTTTTCTCATTTATTTTATTGAGGTCATATTGGTTTATAACATTGTGTAGTTTCTGGTGTACATTATTATCTTTCTGTATAGACTGCATCGTGCTCACCACCAATAGTCTAATTTTTATCCATCATCATACATATGTGTCCCTTTACCCCTTTCGCCTGTACCCCTTCCCCTCTGGTAACCACTAATCTGTTCTCTTTATCCATGTGTTTGTTTATCTTCCACATATGAGTGAAATCATATGCTGTTTGTCTTTCTTTGTCTGGCTTATTTCACTTAATATCATACCCTCAAGGTCCATCTGTGTTGTTGCAAATGGGACAATTTTGTCTTTTTTATGGCTGAGTAGTATTCCAGAGAGTGTGTGTGTAGCACATCTTCTTTATCCATTTTTCAGTCGATGGGCACGTGGGTTGCTTCCATGTCGTGACTATTGTCATTAGGTAAGAAAATGCTCTCAGTTAAGGACCTGTAAAGTCTGGCAAGTCCATAAGACCACCCTCACTTCTGATACCAATTGCAAGTTCAGGGGTCCCCAAGCCCACCCTCAGGTCTGTAATTCTCTAGGACTCACAGAACTCACTGAAAGCTGTTATACTCACTGTTATGGTTTATTACAGCTAAAGGATACAGATTAAAATCTGCTAAGGAAAGAGGCACATGGGGCAGTTCAGAAAGTTCCAGACATGAGGTTTCTATTTGTCCTCTCCCAGTGGAGTCATTATGCATAGAGTATTGCCAACCAAGGAAGCTTTTCTGGGCCTTGATGTCCAGAATTTTTAGTGAGGCTTGGTCACACAGACATGAGACTGCCCATGTGGCTGACCTTTAGTCTCCAGCCCCTCCAGAGGTTGAGCTGTTAAGGCATGGCCCAAAGCCCATAGCAGAAATCATATTGTTAGACTATCTGGGGTGGCCCAAGGTCCCCAAGTAAACAAATACACTCTTATCAGGCAGGACATTTCATGGGCTTAGACATCACCCACAGGAACCAAGGGCAAAAGCCAGACCTCTCTTTGGGTAGGGTAAATTCTTTACTGCACAGGACCAAATTATGAAGTATTTTGTCTTAATTTTAAAAAATACCCCAGAGGGTCCAGCCCAGTGGTGTAGTGGTTAAGTTCGCGTGCTCCACTTTGGCGGCCTGGGATTCACAGGTTCAGATCCCTGGCATGGTCCTGTACCACTCATCAAGCCATGCTGTGGCAGTGTCCCACATACAAAATAGAGGAAGACTGGCACAGATGTTAGCTCAGGTACAATCTTCCTCAAGCAAAAAGAGGAGGATTGGCAACAGATGTTAGCTCAGGGCGAATCTTCCCCACCAAAAAAAAAACAAACCCAGAGTACAAAAAAAGAAAAAGGTATATTTTTAAAAGATTAGGATCTGCCAAAAACTTCCTGCCTGATATTGTAATTTCAAGACGAGAAGGGCAGCCCGGAGCACTGGAAAAGGAGGTATGTGCTTACCTAAATATGGGTTGGGTCACCACTCATTACAAACCAGGAATTGTGGGGAATTCCTATACCTTGAGATCTTTTTTTTTTTTTCAGTAGAGAATAGGTTGGAAATTTAACTTTCGTTTGTATTTCAAAAGGGGTAGGTTGTTACAGAAATAAGTTAATGTTTATTCCACCCTATATTAAGTTGCTGCAGTAAAATTTTCTCAGATTTAATTGTAGTTTGCATTTTTTCTAATCTTTTAAATTTGTTGTGAGAAATCAAAATTATAAATCAGTTTTCACCTCCATGGCAAAAATGGCAAACCAAAGCAAGTCAAAGAGATTGAATTATGGTAATATTTCCTGGTAAAAATTTGGCTGTCCCGTTGGGGACAGGAACAGTTATCTTTAAAGATTTGACTCTTGAAGAGCCTATTACTGAATTGTGGTAGCTGCTCAGACAAAATTGTTTGAGTAAATGGAAGCAGTGATAGCATTGAAATCTCTGATGTTAAATATTTCACTCTCTTATTCACTTTTCAACACCCATTCCAACACATTCCCCTTCAAGGCAATTGAGCTTTAGAAGTTTAGTCTTCTGATTTTCAGGCAGTAGAGATATTGATTAGATCTTTCACTTGGCTTAACACTACCTTATCTGTTATTTTGCTGCTCATATATATTTGTGAGCAATTTCAGTAATTACCTTCTACATCCCAGCAGAATGTAGAGAAGGGAAGGTTCTGAAAGAGCACATCCTAAGGACTGCTGACTGTCTGGGGCCCTGGGGTGGCTCTGCTCCAGGACGCCTCCTAGAAGAAAACTGATTCCATTGGTTTTAGGAAATCACTCAGCAGCAATGCCACTTGTGGCTTTAGCGTTTAGGTGCATAATAAGGATTATACAGTCCCTCCCTCCAGAAAAGTATGTTTTTATTTTTTATTTTTATTTTTTTCTCTCTTTGTGAGGAAGACTAGCCTTGAGCTAACATCCGTTGCCAATCTACCTCTTTTTTTCTGAGGAAGACTGGCCCTGGGCTAACATCCATGCCCATCTTCCTCTCCTTTATATGGGATGCTGCCACAGCATGGCTCGACAAGCAGTGCGTCAGTCCACGCCCAGGATCTGAACCTGCAAACAGGCCGCCGAAGCAGAGTGCACGTACTTAACCGCTATGCTATCGGGCCAGCCCCAGAAAAGTATGTTTTTAAACTGATAAATACAGTAAGAACTGTTAAGAAAGCAGATTCTATTTGTTGTGCTGGTGTTCTGGGAATTAATTATGGCTCATAGAGGAAAGATCATTAGTGGAGATTAGCCTTAACTGTATTTAATGATAGAAGATGGAATCTGATATTCAGGAGCATTAAACTCTTTTTGTTAGTTTAGAATGACTTAGAGTTTGTTAATGGAAGAGGGAGAGCTGGTTATGGAAAAGAGCAGAATCATCTGGGGGGTAGTTAGAGCCCCCAGGTCATCCTGCAGGGCCTCCTGGGAGTTTGCCTTTCAGGGGTTGTGATTACCATAACTTAAGTGTTGTAGCAAATGGAGACCATAACTTTAGGAAAGAGATTGGGATGTGGTGACAAGGCCAGCAAGTAGAAGTTTACCGGAGCAATAAAATATCTGGTAAAAAAACGCAAGAATCAGAAATGGATTACAGCAGCTTTCTTAACCTCTTTTTCATTATCATTCCCCCCAGGAGTCTTTTTAGATGTTTTTTCCTTAATGATTCCACCCATGAACTATTAATACCATAGATTACACTGTATATCTGTTTATGTACTATATATATAAAAAAAGCAAGATTTTTTTTTTTAACCTAAGAACCACTCTTCATCCCCTAGAGGAGCACTATCACCCTCATTGAGAATGTGCATGGATTAGAGTGATGTTGGATGAGATGGAACTTGAACTCAGAGGAGGTAAGAACTAGAGAGAATAGAGTTTCAAAGATTACCCAAGGTTTGGGGCTAGGAAGAGAGGTGAATGAATGGACCTTTCCTTAGCCAAGAGCAGAGCTTAACCAGAGAACAAGAACAAAAACAAAGTAGAAAAAGCAGTCATTGTGTGTAGACTAATTGGAATTAGGAAGAAGGATAGACAAAAGCCTAAAAGCAACTGGTCCTTCGAAGGGATCTGGAGGAGAGCAAGTTGTCTTGCTGAGAAAGGGAGGTTAGTCCTTTTGAACAGTGAGGAGTCAGGCACATGATTAAAGGGGTTAGGATTTTTGCTCCACAGAGAGAGGGAGAAAAGAGAGTGGGAGACTCCCATCTGATGGTTTCAACCTTTTCTGAAGATGTTCTGAGGATTTTTGCCTTTGTGGGAAGATGGTAAAAGAAGGCTTAGGGCTTTAACAAAGAATCAAAAGGATTGAGGATTTTGGTTAGGTGTGGCAGGCAAGGCCCATGGAGTTGGAAGTCCTGGTGATCTGACAGAATTTGAGAGAAGCCACCTTGGCAAGCAGCTTGTATACAGGACTATGAACTGGGCAAGGAGTTGGGGCCGAAGGGTCATACTCACTGGGAGCAGGAGTGTAGAAAGAGAGGTTGAAGGTGCAAGAAGGAATGAGTGGAGATATGAATTGGAGAATTCAGGAAGGTTGCTAGAGTCATCCTGGTGTCTATAGGGGAGAGTGTGAATAAAGAGGTAGTCAGAGAGGGGCCGGCCCCACGGCATAGTGGTTAAATTTGGCACACTCTGATTCAGCGGCCCAGGTTCACGGGTTCAGATCCCAGGCATGGACCTACACCACTTGGTGGCCATGCTGTGGCGATGACCCACATACAAAACAGGAAGATTGGCACAGATGTTAGCTCAGGGTGAAGCTTCCTCAGCACAAAAAAAAGAAGTGGTCAAAGAGGAAAATGGTAAGAAAAATTGAGAATGAGCCCGGAGGTGATGCAGTAGCTGGTGAATTGATGAGAACACTTCGGAAAAGTTACGTATTAAGAGGCCAGGGATGTGAAAAACAAGACCTCTTTTTTCATAGAGGAAATGTGGTTACCCTGCAGCTTACAACTCTGAATTCTAAAGCACAGGTTGTCTGAGTTAATACTTTTGCTTCTCAGAAACATGAAATAATAAGCTGAAATACTTTTGTAAAATCAGAAGTGAATTCTGGAAAGCATTTACCATATGGATTTGTATGTTAGTAATCAACCAAAAGTATGAAATGCGTCTGTGTGAACTCTAGGATGGATGCAGTTTGGGGTCTCCTCAGCAAGAGGTTTCTAGAAGGAAAGGGAGAGAGCCTTACAGAGAGAAGTAGTGAACACTGGGGTCTGATATGGGGGCTCTTCCTTTCACTGTGTACAAGCAGCGGCCTTCGGCCAGGAAAACCACTATCTAGACTCATTTGCACTTGCAAAGAAGAAAATCCAAGTCAGAAAAAAATGTAGTTCTTCTGTGGTGGAAACAAGAGAAAGAGGAAAAAAAGAAAGGAGAATTCTAGACTTAGACTCTTCCTTTCAAAGCCTATGACACCTGAGAACACCAGTCTCCCAATGTCATTTTCGAAAGCCCAGAAAAGCACTCAGGGGAACTGGGTATGGATCAGCTTCTGCAAGAAGACAGCTTTACTAATCAAAACTAAAAAGTGGAGCGACCAGACCAGCTTACGGAATGGCAAGAGTTGTGATCAAATGGAACCCTGAAGAGCACACGTGGAGCTGGTTGTGGTGTAGTTTGGACAATGCAGTTTCCTTTTAGAAACAGTGTACTTTGGTACCAGGAAGGGGCTTGTCATGGATGGGAACATGAGTGGTGAGAATTTGGGTACATGTTTGCAAACACACTAAAGGGCTTTTTTTCTCTGATGAGTGGAACTCAATGTCAAGGTGATAAATTTTCAGCTCATAGTGGAAGTGATACTTTCCGTTAGTCTGTAATCGTTCTTTATTCGTGGTAGGCAATAAAGGTCAAATATACTTATAATTCCCTACATGATCTTCCATCATCAAACACAATTGAAAATCAAAATACCATTTCTACATTTGCCGATTTAGGACCCTAACTGAAGAATGTTGATAGTCATAAAGAGTATCCATACTTATGTTAAAGGGAGGACCTTTTGGAGAAAATATCTGAGAGACAAGTTTATTTGATCTGAAATGTGCAAAGAAATTATATAAGACACTGATCAGGAAGGGACATTTGGAAGAGGATGGTCAAGAATCTGAGAAGAAACAAGTTTATCAGCTATTGAGGTGTTTGGATGTCATTCTCTCTTGCTCATCTGTTGTTTCCTATTCTTCTGGTAAAGAGTAAAAGGCTTGCAGAGGAAGCCTTATTAACCTGTACATTAGCTTAGGGGGTCTCTGCCCGTTCTCAGTCCTCTTACTGGCCTCTGCGGTGGCTTCCTGTCTCCTTCATCTTAGCAGTGAAGCCTGAGAATGGACTGGACCTGAATCAAATGTTTTTCTTTGGTATAAATTTATTGTCTCATTTTTTGGAGATTTAGAAATAATTACAATCTGTAGGAATACAGCCTCTGCCTCATTGAGAAAATAGCTAATTGGGCTTTACGTAGAGAAAACAGGTAAATGTGGACTAATAGTAATCTCTTCAGGGAAAGTATTTCTTAATCAACTCAGATTTTAATGTTATTTTTGATGAAAATGTAACATTTAATTTTTCTCTCCTCCCACTTTGAAAGTGTCAGCTCATATTTTGTCCTCTTTTCTGAAGGTTCCTGTGACAGGAATAGAAAGAGCTTGGAAAATGAGCAAGTGTTTTTTGCCTTTTTCTCCTGCAGGTCCCAGTAGGGATGGCACCATCAGCGAGGACACCATCCGAGCTTCTCTCATCTCGGCGGTCAGTGACAAACTGAGATGGCGGATGAAGGAGGAAATGGATCGTGCCCAGGCAGAGCTCAATGCCTTGAAACGAACAGAGGAAGACCTGAAAAAAGGTCACCAGAAACTGGAAGAGATGGTTACCCGTTTAGATCAAGAAGTAGTAAGTGACACATTGAATAAGTGTGATTATTAGATTGAATTGTAGCCATGGCAGAATGTTCTATATTTACCTTGGTTGTCCTGGACATTGTGGGGATGGTAAGAGCTCAGAAAATCACACGTCTTTAAGCATTTGAATATAGCTTCTCTATAGCTTTGTTAAAAATGGAGACTATGTTTGGAATTTCATCTTTGATTGGGAGGCGGATGGTATTTAGAGCATTTTTGCTTGCATCTTCCCCTGGGGGATGATGGTTTGACCAAAAGAGGACTGTTTGAGTGCTTGATGGTGCCAGTTACTAGGAAATAAGAATTTTAGAGAGCCCTAGCCATGATAAAGATCTGCAGGCTTTGTGTGCAGACTTGAGGGTCAGTTCTTTTTTATTGTTTCCAAATGTTGTTTGAGCTATATTTAAAGTCTCTTCAGTGAGCCCTTCTGACTTAATAATCCAGAGATATTTGGGTGACTTAAGAGTTACAGACAGTGTATGCAACCTTTAGCTCTTAAGCTTTCTGACATTTTTATCAGAGTACTGTGCCCTGAAAAGTCAGTGTAAGTCAGCCCTGTGACTTTAATGATGTAGAAGCCCTAGCATAATTTGAGTGCCAACTTCACTCTCCACTTTCATTCCTGTGAAGAAGGATTTAATCCAATAAGTGTGCATTAAAAAATTTTTTTAATGTCTTTTTACTCTATTTTGCTATTTTTTTTTTTTGAGGAAGACTGGCTCTGTGCTAACATCTGTTGCCAATCTTCCTCTTTTTTTCTCCCCAAAGCCCCAGGGCATAGTTGTCTATCATAGTTGTAGAGTTGTAGCTCTTCTGTATGGGACGCCGCCTCAGCATGGCTTGATGAGCGGTGAGTAGGTCTGCGCCCAGGATCCTAACTGGCAAACCCTGGGCCGCTGAAGCCGAACTCACGAACTTAACGACCATGCCACCAGGCCGGCCCTAAATGTGCATTTTTGATGAAAGGGTAAAGAGTTATTGAATGTTTGAGGGCTTTTTGGGAATGTGATTTGTATGTAGACATTAGTCTTACAAAATGGTTCTAGTGTCTGAAGTGAGCTTCACAGTAGCCATCTATCTTCAAAAGTTCAGGAAAGGAACACCAGTTTAGTTCAGAGCCTGCAACCACTACCTGCAACATCTCGTGACTACAGTTCAAGTGTTTGGGGTTCTATGTGTTGCATCTTTTGTAAGACTGAGGAAGTTCTTCCTCTGTGGCAGATGCCTACTTGTTTGGAAGAAAGACCTCTTTTATGATTTTCATGTAAGGAGTCTCCTGCTGGAAAGTTTCTTGTCTGATGGCTTAGTTTGCAATATCATTTGTCACGGACAAGTGTCAAGTTTCACTGCCACTGAAAGTGCTCAGCTCAGGGTATTTCCAACATTATCCTGTTTCACTCAGCGTATTAGATCACACCGTTTTCTCTACGTTTGACCAATGTGTTATTTGAAACATTTATCTCATCCATGACTTGTTTAAACCTTGCTTTTTTTATTAGCATGTCTGTTTCTCTGAAGTTGAATTGTAAATGTCTGATAAGCAGGTAATCATGTACAATTACTATGAAGTCATAATGCTTGGACTATTCTCTTTTCAGGCTGAGGTTGATAAAAACATAGAACTTTTGAGAAAGAAGGACGAAGAACTCAGTTCTGCTCTGGAGAAAATGGAAAATCAGTCTGAAAACAATGATATTGATGAAGTTATCATTCCCACAGCCCCACTATACAAACAGATCCTAAATCTGTATGCAGAGGAAAATGCTATTGAAGACACTATCTTTTACCTGGGAGAAGCTTTGAGGCGGGGAGTAATAGATCTGGATGTCTTCCTGAAGGTATGTCTTCTTCACTCTGCTTTCCAGGATTTTGGAACTTGTGTTTTAGAGGCACTGACCTTGAAAACCACAAACCAAGAGGGTTTCTCTGTAGGGTGGGTTAAAATTCCTTGTCTTCCCAAGTGACAGCAAGTGAGACATATGGCTGTGAGCAGTGTCTTCTCGCCTGCAGAGGGCTGAGGCTCCATCTGAGGAGGGAAGAAAAGTGGGCTAGTGTTTGCATTCCCTCCCAACCCCCAGGCAGGGTCAAGCTGAGTGTAATTCTTCTGTCTTACTCCTGTGTCTGGGTGGGTCAGGAGGTACAATCAGTTTCCATTGGTTCTTTCAGGTCATACCATCTAAACTGAGATCACTGACTGCCCCACTCCCGTTGTTTTTCTGTTAATTTTCTTAGAGTTACATAATTTTAGACCTGTTTTTCCAGATCAAACAGTCCTGCCCAGTATTGGGCTACCCTGCTGGTACTAAAGCCCTTCTGAGAGAAGGTTGTTTAAGGCTTAATGTTATTGCACAGACATGAAGAAAAGATCCAGTAAGCCAAGCGTGGCTGCTGCTCTCTGTTGGGTCATGAAGAGCATGGTTCTTAGGAATAGCAGCAGCCACCCTTTGGATATGTGATCCAGCTGCTACTTCAATGTACACGTGAGGCTGGTCGGGGCGCTTGCTGATCTTGCCTATCTCACTATGAGTGAGTGGCCAAACCACTCGTGGAACTGATGCAGGCACATAAGTGGCTGGGTATAAACCAGAGACCCAGCAGAGGACTCCCTTTCTGTACACTATCCCTTGCTCGGGTGGCACAGCCAAGGGACAGATGCACATGGAGAGGCAAGAGAGCGATGGCTGTTTGCTAGGCCCTGGACAAAAGCTGGCTTGTGCTCTTCATCCCTGCCCTTCCCCTTCTTTTAGCCAAGTGGGGACAGTCATAGTTACCAAAGTTTTTTGTAGCTTTTGTTAGGATCATGGTACAAGTTTCCCTGGCATCTTTGTTGTCTCAAAATGAAGCTCAGATTCCTGAGTCAGGTTCTGCAGTGTGGTGCTTTCCCTGTAAAGCAAGCCTTTATCGGTCTCAGAAGACTACTTTCCTTAACACAACCTGCCAGCATCAATCTAGTGGAGTTTAAAAAGCCACAAGTAATGAAGTATTGGTTCCAAAGGAAGGTTTGGAATATAATATAAACTCATATAATGAGTTTAGGGTTCTTAGCTCTCATCTAGGTTACGACTGTCTGATACTTCATGCCTGGGCCTGGATCAGAACCATTCTAAACTATTGAAACTTTTCCCCCCTCCCAGCATGTACGTCTTCTGTCCCGTAAACAGTTCCAGCTGAGGGCACTAATGCAAAAAGCAAGAAAGACTGCCGGTCTCAGTGACCTCTACTGACGTCTCTGAAATCAGCTGGAGATTGAGCTCTTCTTAAAGTATTCTTTTCTTCTCTTCCTCTTATCAGTAGGTGCCCAGAATAAGTTATTGCAGTTTATCATTCAAGTGTAAAATATTTTGAATCAATAATATATTTTCTGTTTTCTTTTGGTAAAGACTGGCTTTTATTAATGCACTTTCTATCCTCTGTAAACTTTTTTTGTGCTGAATGTTGGGACTGACTATGCTAAATAAAATTTGTTGCATAATTTTTCTCTTCTTTATTGAACATCTTTAGGAACAATCCATGAAGCCTTAATAAGAAGCCTGGCTTTTAATTTAGCAAACAAAGCATAATATCCATCATAAGTTGAAATTTAGCATTATTTATGGTATATAAAATGAATTCTGTTTAATATGGGATACACCACATAGAAATCTAAATTTTCAAATATTTGAAATTGAAGGATTTGATTGACTTTTTTCTGAAAGGTCCTGGGTGGTACCCTCCTACCAGTGCCTGCCTGGATCTGTTTCCTTCCTAGCCCTTTATGGTTCATAACTGTTTACATCAAGAAGAAAGGAGCAGAGTGGCAAGCTATACACCTGAGAACTAATGGTAACTAGATATGATGGTGTGGCCACAATTAAAGAGGGAAGGACAGTGTACACTGCCTCCCTGCTTTTATTGTCATCTGAAGTCAGTCTTCCTGGTGTGACTCTGTAGCCAAGATTGTGACCACCCAATGAGCTATATGTCCTGCAGAGCTCATCCAGTAGAGTAGAAGTTTCTCTATCAAAATGAGAAAGCTAGAAGGCTCATGAGGTTACAAAGAAACAACATTCTAATTTGAAATGTTTTAAGATATTTAGGGGGCCAGACAGCCCACTCTATACTTCTCCCAAGAGAAAAATGACCAATTTGGTCTCAGCCATCACTGACGGGTTTATACAGTTTAGATCTTTTCTTAAAAAATTAAAATCCACTTGTAAAAATTATCAGAATAAAAACTAGCAAGGTCAAAACAAGGTTTAATTTTGTGTTAAGACTGGAACTAACATTTGGTTATTTTTGTGTATACATTTATTTTTACACTGTGGAGGAAGTTACAACTTTTTTATAGCACATAAATGAACATAGGTATCAGCCAGCCAAACTGAAAGAATTAGCATATACTTGATGAAAAGAATCAGAATTTCTGCAACACAATAAACACATCATACATTCTTTTGGACCAAATGGCAACTATATGTATAACCAAGGCGAGTACTCGTACATCACAGGTACCAAAACACCTTCTTTGATGCAGTCACTTAGGAACTGTTAAAAAAAAAAAAAAAAGTATCATCCAACATCTGGATGCTAGATAAAAGAGCCGGAGGGCTAAATAGAGGAGTCATCCCTCCCCCCTTCCTTTTGAATTCCTTTTAGGAATTCAAGTTCATTCAAAAGGTTGACATAGATAATCCTATAACTACTCTCTCTTCTTTGATAATTGCAGAATGGTAGCTTTAAGCAACTTTAAAGCTTGAGGTCCTTCTGAAGTTCCCAAAGAGTTTCTCTACTTTTTCAAACAAGCCGCCTCTTCAGGGGTCAGCTTTACCTTTATGAGGTCTGTAATACCATTCTCTCCCAGGATACCAGGCACACGAAGGAATATTTTTTCATTTATTCCAGAGGCCCTGAAATAAAGACTTAATTATTCCTTTTTCTCTCTTACTTTCATCAAAGATCTGCAATACGAGAAACAACAGTTGCTAGGTGAAGGAGTATTTAACAGATTTGTAGTATGAATTGTGGCAGAAAAATAGACCACCAAGATAGCAATTTAACACAGGTGATTAGACATATTTATTGTTCAGATGCATCAGCCATCTCTCCACCTAGGCCCCAGCCTCTTGCCACACTGGCTGGGACCTACCCTCCTTTTCCTATCTCCTTGCCCCCAAACCTCTTCCTATCAAGAAACCACTTCAAAATTCCTATTGCTTGCTTTATTCCCAATGATTGAATTCAATTTGCTTTAACCTCTCCCATTCAGACTAGCAGTGGGATCTTACCCAGGCCCCAGCTTCTCCCTCTCCAGGAGACTAATGCTAATGCTTTTGTGATTAGTGCTTCTTTCCTAGGTCTCTTTATAGAACATAATTGGAACTGTTAGAGAACAACTCAAAATGGAGCAAGACCTACCCACAGTGGTTCCCTCCCAATGTTGCTAGATATTTGTAACGTTAGTTCACTCAGATAATAAAGATCCAAGAAGACTTCCTTTTATCTAATTGAATGTAATAAGAAGTACTACAGTAGGCGATGACAAAGGTCTGCAAAGATAGGTCTCTCCCTCCTCCACCCACCCCTTTCTGTCTTTCCCTCTTCAGCAGCAACAAAGAGACTTTAGGAAGAGAGGTGCTTCTACAAGATCAACCTCAAAAGTTAATTGTCCCTCATAAATGCTTTTTTTTGTGTGTGAGGAAGACCAGCCCTGAGCTAATATCCGTTGCCAATCCTCCTTTTTGCTGAGGAAGACTGGCCCTGGGCTAACATCCGTGCCCATCTTCCTCCACTTTATATGGGACGCCGCCACAGCATGGCTGACGAGCAGTGCGTCGGCAGGCGCCCAGGATCCAAACCCATGAACCCCGGGCTGCCAAGCACGAACTAAACCACTGCGCCACCAGGCCGGCCCCCTCATAAATGCTTTTTTATCCCTATTTTACATTAATGTTAAATAATTTTTCAAACATGAACATCCTACCTTACTTATGGTGGAAACTGGATGCACTGTCCTAAGATTCTTCAAAATACTTTCCATAAAATCAGCTATAGATAGGGCGACGCCCCAAGAAGTATATCCTTTCTTTTTAATCATCTCATAAGCCATTGTGGAGTTAGAAGAAATCATGAGCGTAAGAAGTGTAGAAGAAACAGTTGTCATTGAACATCATTTTGTGGCAACGTATTTGACAATGCCACAAAACTGAAATGTTTCCATCAATAATTTCTCCTAGAAATTTCTTGTAGGTTATTTAAGGTAAACAGAGTTATGAGGGTAAGTACAGAGATCCAGAAATTAATATGAAATCAATTTCACCACTAGCAGTGACGACTGTATAGCAACAGTTTAAAAGAATGTATTGTTAGTCAGCAAGTGAGTGACTGCTGTGTGTAGACAGTAAGTGAGGTTCGGCAATGACCAAGACAGACTCAGTCCCTGAGTGCTTAAGAATTTATAATCTGGTGAGTAAGATCAGACAAAAATAAAAGTTGAAGTGCTAATGAAAGAAAAGTATGGAAAATATAACAACATATACTTAAAGGACCTAATCTCATCCCTCTGGCAGAATTCCAGCTCACAACTAACTTCTAAGGTACTGAAAATGCAAAACTAACACATTACCTGGCCACCACTTCTTTGTGAACATTTTCCCACTCCTCAGTATCTTTATCAGTTTCTGGATCTGAATTCAGATTTTCAGAGAGACCCCAGCAGTGTTCACTCCACTCCACACAGGAACTAAGAAAAAGATACCTCAAAATCCATTTATTACATGGTATTATGTAACAGGATTTTTTTAAGCCTTAGCAAAACTATTATAATTGCCCTGAGTGGTTTTCAACTAGGAATGTTCAACAGAACTATCAAAAAATTCAGATGTCTAAGCCCCACCCCAAATCTGCTAAATTAAAAATCCCCAGGGATAGGCCCCACATTCTATCATCTTGGCAGAGATTCTCCAGACAAGACAGTGAGAGTTTTAAACTTTCAACTATAGGTAAGTTTTAACTTTTATCCCTTGAAGTCCTTTTCCAGAGCCAGGGTTTATATTAGATAGATTTCAAGGGTCCTTAGCCAGAAGAAACCAAGAAAAAAAGGACTGCTGTCACCATAGCATCCCTCCTCTTCCCTTTCATTTTCTCCCATTAATATGAAGAATTCATATTACTTGAATTACAATATTGACCTTTCAGATCTAGAGTGTCCCAGGTTAAATATAAACTATATCATGTTACTTGGTGCTGGAATAAGAAAGCCTTATAATCTTAACCATCCATATGTAGGATTATAGTAACATTCTCGCATTTTTCAAATTTGTATTTCTGGTAGATTACATTATAAAAATAACAAATGTGCTAAAAATTAGAACATGACTACAAGGCCTAACGAGGAATATAAGTCTTTTTTTCCCTCCCAGGAGCTATTTTAGTTTATGATTAAATATCTATATGCTCCATGCTCTCCAGTGACCAACCCATGCCAGCTTTCAGAGTGGATACCAAGCCCCTGCCCAATCAAGAAATGGAAACGGGCAGTGTCCAGATTACCCCTACTTCCAATAACATGGTTTATGGGAAATGCACCCAACTTCCAGGCTACATAAATTAAGATATCCACTGAGAAGAAAAAATTCAAGTCAGAAGAAGTTCTCATCTAAAATGATACATTTTTTAGATTTATCTAAATTAAAACCTGTAAATCTGATGTTTTGTGGGGGGAAAAAAAGAACAGTTCTCTATCCAAACCTAGGTATACCATAATTCCAACAATATGTACCCAATAGAAATAAATTGTAAAAAATTCTTTCTTGCTACTTTGCATAGCCTGTTCACTCCATAAAAAATTTTGAGAAACATGAATAAATGAATACTCCCTTGTCAAGTTTTTTAAATAATAATTTTTCTCAGAATAACCCATTTAGAGCAAAAAGCTTAGTTAAGAAAGGAACAGAGAGAAACAAGTATAGATAGAATATAATTGTCAGGCAAAACATAATCAGGCCTTAGCCCCAGTAGGCAAGGGAAAAATTTTTGGCATAGTCTGATGTTTTGGGGGTGTGAACTATTTTAAACATTAGCTTTATCAGAATTTTTTCTTACTGAATTTAAAAAGTTGTAACTAGCCAAAAAGAAGGTTAGTGTAACTATAGCAATAGCAAACAAAATAGAATTTTCAACAACAAAAAAGCATTAATAGGGATAAATAGAGATACTACATAATATATGAAATAATCCAACAATGTATAGTTCATAATCATGAACTTAGAAGCAACTAATAAAATAGCCTCAAATATATGAAGAAAAAAGTAATTGCAGGTGGATTTGATTCATAATCAGAGTGGACAATTTTAACATGCCTTTATCAGAAACTGATGGATCAGTAATAAATAATTAAAAGTTAGTAATAATTTAGTAAAACTAAATAAAATCAACATGTGATTAAATAGATATAGAAAGATCACCATGCCAAGAGTCCATTTTTTCCACATACATAGGAATATTTACAGACTGTCTATTAACTAGGTCGCAAAGTAAGCCTTAACAGATTTCAAAGAGCTGATGTTAACTCACATTTCTCTGATCTCAGTTCAAGTAAGTTAGAATCAACCACAATAAAACAAATTTTAAAATGTTTCAAAGCTAAAAGTATACTCTTAAATGACTCAGTGAGTTACAGAGGAAATAAAACTAGGAATTACAAAATATTTAGAAATTACCACAAAACAAAGTACCATAGAACCAAAACAAGGGCTACTTGTAAATTTGTATTCTTAAACTCATTTTTAAAACAACATTAAAAATCAATGACAAGTTATTAATCATAAAGTAAAAAGAAGTAAAGATAACAGCAGAAAGCAGTAAGATTAAAAAAACTATCAATAAAATAGAAAGCTAGTTCTTGGGGAGAGAGGGACTAATAAATTAGAAAATTATCTACCATAACTAGGCAGAAAGGGGGAAATGTCCCAAACAAATAATATTAGGAAATAGGAGAGGTAACCACAGATAACAGCAGAGGTTTATAAGGTCATAAAGTATGAAATACTTGCAAGTATATTTAAAAACTTGGAAGAAATGAAGAATTCTAGAAAACTTCCTAAAATGACTTAAGAAGAAGGGGAAATTTTGAATAAACAGATATACATTAATGAACTTCTATCAGAAATCTGTCCCCTCACCATTTCAAACTGTTTTACATATGTGTTTTATCAAACCTTCAAGGAACAGTTCATTCTTATCTATTTTATCATGTAACCTATTTTATTAGATAACAGGAAAAAGATTTTGGTGGCGATAGTAAAACCCTGATGCCAAAACTGAGCAAAGACTGCATGGAAAATAATAAACCCGTTATCATGTATTTACATAGATGCACAAGTATTAAAGTGTTAGCAAACATAATAAAGTGGGGTTTTTGAAAAATACTTTATGAGCAAGTAGGGTTTACCCCAGAAATGCAAAGATGGTTCAATATCAGAAAATCTATTATTATACCACATGAGATTTAAAGAGATATATGTGATCATTTGAACTGAAAAACCTGATGAAATTCCAAACCCATTCAGGTTTTAAAAAAATAAAACTCAACAATCCAGGAAAAGACGAAAACTTCCTTAACCTAAGAAAGGTATCTATCAAAATCCAAATGTCATACATAATGAAGAAAAATTAAAAGGATTTTCATTACAGTCAGGAAAAAGACAAGGATATCCACTATCACTGTTTCTATTTAACACTGTCCTGGAGATCCTCCTAGCTAATGCAATAGGACAGGAAAGAGATAAAGGTCTTAAGAATAGACAAAATGCTTATTTGGATATGGCAGAATTGTCTAATAGAAAACGTTTGATAATCTCCAAACTATTGAAATTAATTAAAAGGAAGAACAATAAATTAAAGAAAGAAAAAACAACAGAGACTTGTGGGACACCATTAAATACACCAACGTATGTGTAATGGTAGTACCAGAAAGAGAGGAGAGAAAGGAGCAAAAAATTATTTGAAAAAATAATGGCTGAAACTTGCCAAATATGAAAAACATTAATCTACACATCCAAGAAGCTTAAGGAACTCCAAGTAGGATAAATTCAAAGAGATTCTCACTTAGACACATCACAGTCAAACTGTCAAAAACCAAAGAGAAAATAGTGGAACCAAAGTAAGTTCACAGTTGACTTCTAAACAAGCAATGGAGGCCAGAAGACAGCCGAACGACATTCAAAGAGCTGGAAGAGAAACTCAGCCAAGAATCCTATATCCAGCAAATCTATATTTCAAAAATGAAGGCAAAATCAAAGACTGAGAGAATTACTGCTAGCAGCAGACCTGCCTTAAAACAAATACTAAAGGAAGCTCTTCAGGCTGAAAGGAAGTGACACCAGGCAGCAATTCAAATCAACATGAAGAAATAAAGAGCACTGGTAATAGTGATTATGTGGCAACAGTAAGACAGTATAATTTATATATACATATAATAATTTAATATAACTTATGTATATGAAAAAATATATATACACACACCCCTGTCATTTAAAACACAGCTGCATAAAACAATATCTAGTAAAACTTATGGTTGGGCCTACAAGGTATAGAGATATAAGGTATTTGACTATAACAACCCAGAGGAGGAAGAAAGGAAAGAAGCTAGAGTAAAGCAAGGAAGTGACATCAGACAGTAACTCAAATCTAGACAAAGAAATGAAGAATACTAGAAATGAAAAATAAATTAATATAAAAAACTTTACAAATTATGTTTTTCTCCTTTTTTTCTCTTAGGTTTTACAAAAGACAAGATTATATAAAGCAATAATTTTAACACTGTATTGTTGAATCTGTAAGACATACAGATATAATATATACAACAATAATAGCACAAAAGTGGGTGAGTGATTGATGCTATAACAGAGCAAAGTTTCTATGTTTTATTGGAATTTAGTGTGCAAAGATGTGAAGTAAATCCTGGTATGTTAAACTGACATTGTAATCCCCAAGAGCAATAACTAAGCTCAAAAAAGCATAGTTAAAAATTAATTAAGGAATTAAAATGGTACTTTAGAAAAAAAATCCCCTTAATGCAAAAAAAAAAAAAAAGTCAGTAAAGGAGGAACCAAGGAACTAAAGACACAAGACGTCTAGAAAGCAAACAGCAAAACAGCAGGCATAAATCCAAACATATCAATACAAACATTAAATGTGAATAAACTAAACAATTCATTCAAAAGCCAGAGATTTTCAAACTGGATAAAACAAGATCTAACTATATTGCTCCCTAGAAGAGACACACTTTAGATCTACAGATATAAATAGGTTGACAGTTAAAAGATGGAAAATGATACACCATACAACCACAAGGGAACCTGAGTAGCTCTTCCACTATCAGACGAAACTTTTTTTTTTTTTTTTTTGCTGAGGAAGACTGGCCCTGGGCTAACATCGTGCCCATCTTCCTCCACTTTATATGGGACGCCGCCACGGCATGGCTGACAGGCAGTGCGTCGGTGGGCGCCCGGGATCCGAACTCGCGAGCCCCGGGCTGCCAAGCGCGGACTAAACCGCTGCGCCACCGGGCGGCCCCAAGAGACTCTTTCCAAGTCACACACAGGTAGATGCTCGGGTGCGTTCAAGATTTGGCCTCACTGTTAAGCCACCACCGTGGTTGAGGAAGGCATTGCTGCTGGAGGTGTAATGGACGTTGATACCGTTTTACAAGAGGTGCTGAAGACCACCCTCATCCACGATGGCCTAGCATGTGGTATCCGTGAAGATGCCAAAGCCTCAGACAAGCACCAAGCCCATCTTGTGTGTTTGCATTCAAGTCTGATGAGCCTGTGTGTCAAACTGGTGGAGGCCCATTGTGCTGAACACCAAATCAATCTAATTTAAGGCTGATGACAACAAGAAACTAGGGGAATGGGTAGGGCTTTGTAAAACTGACAGAGAGGGAAAATCAAAAAGTGATTGGTTGTGGTGGGCGGGACGATTAATTGAAGAAGAAAATTCTTAATGCTGCCAATCTATGTCTACCTTATGTATTAGTAGACTCAAAGAAGACATAATCTGTTCAGTATTTCATCATGAAATAAAAGGCCAAACTACAAGAGATACGAGTTACAAACAGGAAAGTTTCAGCTCACAATTAGGAAAACAAAACCAGAAACCGTTTAATGAAGAGAAAAGTCTCTGAAGGTAGTGAATACCTCTTCGATTTAGGCTGATGCTGCACAGTGATAAAGCAGGGACTCTAGAAGAAATTTCTCACCAGACTATGAGCTCCTTGAGAACAGGAAGTCTTCCTCATCTCCACTTACCTGGTGCTTAGCATCTACCTGGCACATAGGAGCTCAGTAAGTGTTTTGAATAAATGGATTAAAATATAAGGCCCCTTCCAATGCTAAAGTTTTATAGTTCTATAAGCAGGCAGTGTTACCTGCAAAAATGAATCAGTACTATATATTTCTAGCTATTTTATATGTCAGAAAGGAGGGAAATAACATATTTGTATTTGCAAAAGAAACACCAGAGGATACACAAGAAACTGATTTAAATGGCTGCCTATAGTGGGGGTTGGGGGAAAGGATGGACAGAAACTGGATGAAAGTGACTTCTCCATGTATATCTTTCTATATTACTTTGTTTTTTTAACCTTGTGAATGTATCACCTTTTGAAAAAAATGTTTTAAATAACCACATATTTTTAT
The DNA here is from genome assembly GCA_031878705.1 of Tapirus indicus. Lineage (NCBI taxonomy): Eukaryota > Metazoa > Chordata > Mammalia > Perissodactyla > Tapiridae > Tapirus > Tapirus indicus. Next base: position 11,635,151 of record CM062924.1, read on the forward strand.
CTTTATTATATATCATTAAAATGTTCACTGAAAAAAACACAATGACTGAGCTAGTACTTAGAAATAAACAATCAAGAATCTATAATTTAAGTACATGTCCAACTTATATTGTTGGATCTTTTTACTTTATTCTACTTAATGGAAATTCAAAGCCAAGCACTTTAAATTTAAATTAAATTATAACTAATTAGCTTAGAAGTCTAAACTGTATCAAAGGAAAAGGTTGTTGCTTAATGAGATGCCCATGCTTTCTGGATACTTCACAGCAACTGGAGTATGGAGCAGAATTACACAGTACTGATAAAATTATCTTTGAAAGATACTTTTAAAACTGTACTGTAACCCCAGTAGCAATGAGCACACCTAGCACCCAGATCTTGGTTTATAACACCATTCTCCAATAAAAGGAACCAGGGCTCCTTGGAAAAAAGGCTGATTTAGGACTGGAGCAGAAAATATACAAGATGAAGAAGCTGAAACATCTTAGAGTGCCAAAAAGTAAGGAAGTGCTCAAAACAAAAACCTTATTTGATGGGGTATGTCAAAGGGACACAGGAGCCAACTGAATGAGCTCCCAATGGCCAAAGCTGGAACAATTTGAGAAACAAAATAAAGATGTATTGGATTATAACCCAAAATATAAAATAAGATCCATGAGTCCATACTGATATTAATAAATGATTAAATTAATAAATAGGGGAGAAGAGACAAATCTGTCATGCAGAAGAATTCCAAATAATTTGCGTAGATACTCCCTCCTCAAGGAGAGGGAGCATAACTCCTTAAGTGTGGGCCGCACATAGGGACAAAGAGCACAGGATGGAAGGGGGAAAAAAAGGTAACTTTATAGTTTAGAAACCTAACACTACCTCAGTCAGGTGACAGAGGTCAACATTAACCATGATAGATCACATTGCTAGTAGGTACTCTGGATATGATGTGATGGAAATGGCACTTTACCTCTGTCTTTCTCCCAGAAATCCATAACCCAGTCTAACCATGAGAAAAACACCAGACAATTCCAGTAGAGGGGCATTCTACAAAGTACCTAACCAATACACCTCAAAACTGCCAAAGTCATCAAAACAAGAAAAGTCTAAGAAACTGTCACAATCTAGAGGAGTCTAACGAAACATGATGACTAAATGTAATGTGGTGTCCTGCATGGGATCCTAGAACAGAAAAAGACATTAGGTAAAAACTAAGGAAATCTGAGTAAAGTATAGACTTTAGTTAATGATAATGTATCAATATTGGTTCATCCACTGTGACAAATGTACCATACTAAAGTATGATGTTAATAGCTCAATGTGAGGTAAAGATAGAACTTTCTGCACTATCTTTTCAATTTTTCTGTAAATGTAAAACTGTTCTAAAAAAATAAAGTCTATAAAAAATGTATTCTAACTCAACACCTCTGGACCTTTTCTCCTCATTTATAAAAATGAAGGTGGGTAGAACATCCACTCTCTGTATTCGCTATCCAGTGCTTTCTCCCTTTTAGCATGCATTTGGCTTTTAGCGATTCTTCCATTCAACTGCTACATGTCTATTACACAAGGCACTGTTCTAGACTCAGCATACAACACTAAATGAAATAAAGATTCCTGTCCTTGTGGATATCACATTATAGTCATGAAAGTTTAAGTATTATGATATAATTCAGTAATTTTCAAAGACATTGCTTTTCTCTACTAGGTTTGTACCATAAATTCCTGTCAATAAATTACTAAACAATTCCTATTCAGAATTCCGTCTTTATCAGCAAGGAGCTTTGAAGATATCACCACCTCCTTGAATGAAAGAAGTTGCAGAGTCTAGGGCCAGGATAGGGAGAGATTCAAGTGAGCCTTAACCTGGGGCTATTGTGCACCACATTTTCTAGGATACACAAATGCTATAGTTTGCAACATCATAGAATTCAAGCTCTAGGAGCTTGTGGCTATCATCTTTTTTTAGGTACAGAGCTCAGTCCCTCCCAGAAAGACCCTTCAAAGCAGAGATGGTAAATAAATCTGTTACTTCAAGGTTTCCTGTATACTTATCTATTCGTGAACTTGAGATAGTCTGTGCCTTTTTTCTCCTCTATAAAACAGATCTAATTACTTTTCGGGATTGTATTAGACAACATATATAAAGCATATTGTTAGTCATTATTATTGATGTTGAAAACAAATGTGTTAGTTTTCATGCATGTGTATTCATCAGCAATGAGGACACTGCTGATAAAGGCGTTGTAGTTGGCAGGACAAAGAGTCATGGAGAATTCATATGATTGCCAGGAGCAGCAGCTGACGCTGTTAGTGCCTGAAGGACACTTATGTCATCTAGATATGAAATCCAGGGCCAATCCCTTAAATCCGATAAATCATGCCAGTATTAAAGGCTAAAGCAAGGTAGCTTAAAGAAATTTTATATATATTCCATTCATAAAAGCAAAGCATAGCTCAAAGAGTTTATTATGATTTACTAAAACGTTATGGGTTCAAATCAGGGTAATTTTCTTAGGGTTCAGAATCTTTTTAGTCCTGTCTCTAGCCATTAAACTGGAAGCTAACTTTATCAGCTACATCAGTACTAAGAACAACTAAACACTAAAACTAACCTAACATGAATAAGGAAGGAAGGTAAATAAAGACAGAGACTAGGAAATAGGAGAGAGATTTTTTAAGGAAAAATGTTGACTATTGTATTTGGTACTAATAGGACACCTACCACAACAGACAGGTTGTGCACACTTTTTTTCTGCCACCTATTTCTCCAGTTTTTTATCTGTGAGTTGGGTTTCCCAGTCAAACAAAGGGGTACCTCATACTATCATCACATGCATGACAGTGAAATGTCAACATGCCTTCACACAGAGACACTTCTAACACATATGATACATCATAAACACTGAAAAAGCAGCCCCTTCTGGGTGGAACAGTTAGAAAAGGGCACCTGTTCCTCCCGGTTAAGCCAGCAGGGACTGGACAGGGCCCTCACTCGCCCCTTGAACTGGGCCATATACAGTGGTCTTGTCTCCAACGGAGGAAAATTCCGTTAACCCGATGGCACAAATTTAGGCTGAGGCTGCACAGTGATAAACCAGGGACTCTGTAGAAGAAATTTCTCACCAGACTGAGCTCCTTGAGAATAAGAAGTCTTACTCACCTCCACTTACCTGGTGCTTAGCATCTACCTGGAACACAGAAGCTCAGTAAGAGTGTGAACATGATTTGAACCCAAAGCTTACTTTTAATAGGATGCTAACTGCACAGGCCATACCAATCAATCCGGTTGCTATAATGGAGATTTTTGATGAATGGCCTGCTCTGAAGTGAATTCTTAACTTCACGCTTGACAGTCGCCATCTTGGAATCCTAGGGGAGTGAGGAAAAACTGCAAAGCCACTTCCAGACTTGGAATTGGTCTGTAGTGGGGCGGGGGGGCATGCACAGACCTCCTGGGCCCCAGAGGGACGGAGGTGCTGCAGACACCACAGAGATGACAAAGATGACTGTCAAAGAAGCTGGGTAGTTTCCGGCAGCAGCCCAGCGTCCAGAAGGCAAACCAAGGGGAGGAGGAGGAAGGGTGGTACAGGTAAGAGGGGCAAAGAGAGAGTGAAGGAAGGAAAAGGGGCTGCTCCACCAAAATTGAGACTACAGCCAGGACGGCTCTTCTCCCCTCCCCAGTCCCTTGCTCCCCCTTTGTCTCCCCCAGCTCTCAGCTCCAGGACCGAGCCCAGGGTCCGCAGACCGCCAGGCGCGCGGCACTTTCGGCCGCACGCACATGAGTGAAGGGACAGCCGCCCCTGAGCGCGATGCTGGGGCATGGAGGGGACACAGAGCCATCCCCGGGCCAAAGAAATTCGCTCCTGCGGCGCCCACTCTCCAGCTGGTCCTCAGGACTCCCGCAGCCTGGCTCAGAGCCGCTCACCACGAGGTAGACGGGGAGAACGGAGGGAAGCGGCAAGAGGGCAGGGAGAGGCGCCCCGGAGGAAAACCATCGATTACCGACGCTGCGCAGGCCGCGCCCACGTCGCGCGGGCCTCGCGGGGCCTCGCACACCTGGCGCAGCGCGAGGCCAGAAGGCGGGTCCCAGGCACTGCGCCTGCGCCCGCTGCCGGTCACCTGCGCGCCGGCGGCTGGGAGAGGTTTCTGTAACCGGCGGGCTTCAGAGAGGCGCCTTGAGCCCTGAGCGCACGAGGTGCAGCGGACACGAGGAACTAGAAGGCCTCGGCTACCAACCGAGTGCTGCTTGCCCAGGACCCATCCACCCGAGAGCCCAAGGAAATGTATTTCCAACCAAACCCTGTCTGGGGTATCCAGTAAGGGCTTTTTGGCTCTTGATTGAGAAATTTTCACCAGGGCTGTAGGAGAAAGGGACCTCAGGGCTACTTTTTACCACCCACAAATGTGAGCTGAAGTAGAAAAAATAAAAATTTTACAACCCTCTGTGCAAAGGAGATTTTTAAATAAGATACGACACCCTAAGCATTTGATCAGTGTGGTGCTGATTGATAACCATTTCCACATGTGGAAGGGAGAGCTCAACTCATTATTTGAGGTCGTTAAATGTAGAATCCAAAACTCCCCTCTCCTCCCTTAGTCTGAGATAAACCAAGGTTTCTACTTCTCTTCTCCCACCACGTTCTATCTAATTAACTGTGTTCTAACTCATTTGTGAATCATAATACATAATACGCATTGACAAAATTTTTAATACAACGTAGAGCAGTTTCTTAAACTTTTTTTCATTCTCTCTCCCTCAAGAGCCTTTTTAGACATTTTCTCCTAATCATTCAGCTCCCCCCCTCCATTGTGAAGTTAAATATTAAGGAATAAGATTGGGTCTAGTAGGGTTGAGCTTTGGAGAGCCAAACCCTTGTAATATCTAAGGTTTTTTTCACCCCCTCCAATAATAAATTTTTACTCCCTTGGGGGCGATATTGCCCCTGTTGAGAATACATGATGTAGAGCAGTTTTACTTCCTAGAATATTCCCTGTAGAAACTATATTTTGCAGCTTTTCAATCTCTGCAAGTTTCCTAAAATGAAGTTTTAATTTGGTGTAAAAGAGGAGCTTTTTAAAAAAAGGCAAAATCCACAGAAGACTCCTCTTTCCTCCCTATCCTAATTAAACTCTCACTCATGACCATATTTTGTGCATTCAAGGGAAGAGTTGAAAAAAAGGGAAAAAGAACAAAATAGTGGGAAACGAATCATGTTCAGTAGTAGAAGACTACAAGGAAAGCTATTAAGATAACAAGAAGAACAGAGGGTGAAAGGTGACTCTCTGACCAAATGCGTGGGCCTCTACTAGAGCCATGTAAGTCCTCAGGGCCTGCATATCTGCCTTCTGATTTTTCCCACTGGTCCTGTCCTAGTCTAATTTATAAATTACCTTGGTCTTGATTTCTTAGTTTTTGTTTCAGTGTATATTTCCTATAGCTGCTTTAAATTCTTTGTGGAATCAAGGAAATATTATATATATTTAATATATATTATATACATGTATAAATTAGGAGAAGCACATGCATTCCTATCTTGGACACCAAGAGGGAAGTACCAATGACTGTTATCAAGCATTCGTCAATAATCAGTTAGTTAGCTGAGGTACCCTAAATACTCACTGTGAGATACTTGAGGACAGCAATCATGTCATATGGACCTTATAACCATAACACAGCAAGCATAGTAGTAGTTTGCTGATCAACTGACCTAGAGTATGGTCTAAGCTCCCTGTGTGGTGTTTCAACAGAGACACAAGTTAACTATTTCAGTTTAAATGAATTAGTATAATACTTGCAGGGTTGAAGATATTTCATCTAATTTTTTTTTTTGAGGAAGATTGACCCTGAGCTAACAACTGTTGCCAATCTTCCTCTTCTTTTCTTTTTTCTCCCCAAAGCCCCAGTACATAGTTGTATATCCTAGTTGTAGGTTCCTCTAGTTCTTCTATGTGGGATGCTGCCTCAGCATGGCTTCATGAACAGAGAGTAGGTCCACACCCAGGATCCAAACCATGAACCCCAGTCTGCCGAAGTGGAACGTGCAAACTCCACGGCTGCACCACTGGGCCAGCCCCTCATCCAATTTTTTTATACCATAAAGTTATATTTCTATTTTCCTTCTGGTATACACGGTCTTAAAAATAAGTATTTAGTAAAGAATATACATTGACACATGAAGCTAATGAAACAAAGCGAAGATGCTGGTGCCCTAATGGAAGAAAGCACAAGATGAAATTTCAATGCTAGAAAAACTGCTTGTTGTTTTGTGAGAAGAATCACAAGTTCTATATTATAATAGTTTATTATACATATTCTACTAAACCTGAAGGCAACTCTTACAGATATGGCATATCTTACATCTGTACAGGTTTGGTATCATTAGACTAGAGCTATAAGAGATTCATAAAGAGAAGAAATCTCTTTACCATTTCTTTTTTCTAGCCTTGAGAGACTGGAGTTATGTCATAGCTCTCCAATGTTTTTTTATTTTTCACAGATCAGATGAAAATACTTTTAAAATGTAAAATATACAGTCTGTAATCTTCTGTTCTATAAAACAACAGAACACGAAAAGGCTTTAAAATACCAGGTCCTTTTGGACATTCCACAGTGTGTTTGCACTCTTCTTAAAAAGGGCCTCCTCCTCAGAATTCAAGTTAACTTTCACAACATCTGAGACGCCATTTCGCCCCAAGATACAAGGGATACTGAGAAAGATTTCTTCTTTTATTCCATATAAGCCCTAAAAGGCAAAATTAGATTATTATTCAGCAACTTGATATGGAAAAGCAGCTATGCCAGAGAGCTTCAGAATAAGAGTATACCAGAAAGAATCACTCAGAGGGCAGTGGGGTGACTATCAACAATACCAAGAGCATCCTAATGTCCTATGACCATGTAAAACTTGTATTCAGTGACATGAAGAACATGGCAGAGGCCTTCAGAGGGACCAAGAAAGGCAGTGTCTACCCCTTACTAGGTCATCTTTCTGTCCATGGGGAAGGATGCTATGCAGTCCTTCATGGTGCCATTTTATCTGATGAAGGACTGTGAAATCAAACAGCCTGTGTTTGGTGTAAACTACATCACGAGAACAGTGAAGTCTGAAGCAGAAAGTGGCTGGGAAGGCTCTACTTCATGTAAGTTGACCTTACACCAAGAAGTGCCATTGAGTCCGACAACATGCTACAGGTGGCATCTGAAGCCTCCAGAGGTGAAGCCTCCAATGGAGCCTATGGGTATGGGTGCTCTCACATGCCTAGCAGGGCCTATGTCTTTCCCCTGCCAGTCACCAGTGGAATGTACCCCTGCCCTCCTGGCTACCTCTATCTACTACCCCTACCTGACTTCTATCCAGGACCTCCCATGATGGACAAGGCCATGGAATAGGTGCAGCCATGGCCACCATCCTATCCTGGGCCCATGGATCCTCCAGTCAGCAGCCCTGATGTTCCCTCCACTCCTGCTGCTGAAGCCGAGGGTGCAGAGGCAGCTGCCAAAGCCTGTTACAACCTAGGCAACCTACACAGTGCCTACATGCCCACAAACCAGCCTCTGCCTCCTCCCTACTACCCCCTGGAAGATAAGAAGATCCAGTAGACCCCTCACACCTTCTTGCCTCCCACTACCCATTGCTCCTTCCTACCCTGCCCCTTGGGGTTGAGTTTAGGTTTGGAGAACGTGATAGGAAGGTCTTAGTCTTCTTCCAGGTCTGATTATAAATAGTTACCAGGAACTAGCACTGAGGGAAGGGAGAGGCCCTTTAACTCTGGAGTGGTGCCTCTCCCCTTCCTACAATAGCTCAGAGCCCACGGGCAATACTCAGCCAAGCTTCCCTCTCACCAGCTCTGGGGATCTCCTCAGGATCTCAGGGTGTACCCCTTGTTCATGTTTCGCTCTAATCGTCCACAGAGGGACTCACTGGCCACCTCCTCCACTTTACACTCAACTTCATGACCTCCATAAGACCAGCCACATGTCTTCCCCTGAGCGGCTCCTGCCAGGCTGTACTCACATTCACTCCACTCTGCTCTGTGCCTAGCCATGAAAGGCCACTGTCCCACCAGACTGTCAGCCCAAATTCCATTCCCAGCCAGGCTCTAGCTCTAGTTAAACTTGCCTTCCCTTCCCTTTCCTGTCCTTGGTCAGTCTGTTGCCACCTCTGTGTAACTTTTGGAGCTTTAACATGAGCTGCCAGGGGTTGGGTGGCATCAGGAACAAGGCCACTGCAGCTGGGGAAGAAGCCCCTCTGATTCCCTGCTAGTATCTTGGAAATTTGTTTCCCTCTACTTTCTCTGTCTCTCTTCCCTCTATACGGGGCTTCTTGGACTAGAACTGGAGAATGCATGTCCATCCCATCATGCCATTTGAGGGCTGCTGGATGGGCTGGAAACAAGGGCCCTGACCCCCACGGCCTGGCCTGGCCCTATATGTTGACCATGACCTGCTGCCACCTTTTCAGCCTACCCTCTTCCCTTTAAGTTTCATGCCTGGTTGGCAATATGACCCCTGAATGCACTAAAATTTGCTCTCATTTGCTCCTGGACTGGCTATGAAGTGAGGAAATGGCTACTTAAATATAGTTCTCTATTTATTTGACAAAAAATTCAGTTAATATATTAATGTGAAGTAAACTCTGCACTTTTATTTGCTGAAAATGTGAAGTAATAAAAATAAAGTAACTAGAAAAAAAAGAATGAGGATACAAATGATTCTGCTCTTAATGTCAAATGTTTAAGAATTTCTTATAAAATATAATTTGTCCATTCATGAGTAAAGGCTATGAAATTCTCCTATTACTCAATCTCTTCTCAGAGCACTCATTTGACACCTTCCTGACTCTTCCTCAGGGTCCCTCTAGGGGTAATTGCTTATTCTCTCACAGCCCCTGTGCATCATCAAAAGAGGAGGGATGTGTGGTATCCACTGTGCACTCCTCGTGGTCTCTTCCAAATCATTAACCCCCTACTCTTAGAAACAAAAAATATCCCCCTCTTTTTTTGAGGCTTATCATATCCAGCTCTTCTTCCCTTTCCAGTGACCATCTACTAACCTCTTGGTTATTCCAGCTCATTCCTAAAAGACTTTGACACCTGGCTTACAATCTTCCCTCTCTATCCTAATTTCTGCCATTATCTTTGGTGACTTCATTGTCCATGTGGATAAATCAACCAATTCCCTTTCTTTATACTTTCTTGACTTCTTTAGCTCATGGGATTGTCTCCTCTCACCCCAAATATCCTACCCTGGGCCTCCGTTATGGGTTCCTCCATATCCAACTTAGATTCCATGATTCATCATTCTGTAACCCTTTTGCCACACCCTAAGATCTCTTGCCTATTTCAATTTTCAGTTTTTATAAATATTTCTTAAATTCTTTATTACTCATTTTCATTTTATAATTTATTCATTTGTATGTAGATTACATATAAGGGCAAAGGTCTTGAATTTGTCTGTGACCCTTTAACAAGTCAAACTAATTTTTAACATGTGGACAAGCCAAAGTTACATCTCTCTCTCTCTCTCTCTCTTCCTTTCACACTCTGCAAGTAAAACCCAAACCCCGATTAATTCAGCTCTCTGCTTTCTCCATTACCTGTGCTCAGATCCCTAGAGAAAACTACAAAACAAAGTTGATCTTTGACTTATGTTACAAATTAATGCTTAACAACCTCAAATAAGCATCGACCTGATGGTAATTCTGCCTTTTTTTGGTCAAGTTCTATTTTTCACTGTCTAAAAGATGACTTCAAATCTTTTCCAACATCTGACTTTTCTATACCTCCCCTGACTCTCAGTAGATGATTTTGTCACTAAAAAGATAGAAGTCATCAGATGCTTCCAATGCCAAACTTACAAATCTACATGATTCATTACCTATCCTGTCTTTGTTATCTCTTGTTACAACAGATAGCTATCCCTCCTCCTCTCTAGGGCTAATACCTTCACCAATGCTCTGGATCCTACCCCCTCTGCTTATTACTTCCATCTTCAATATGTTCTTTACCATCAGCATCTTATCTTTAAAACAAAACAAACTTGCCTTGCCCTTATTTTCCTCTCCAATTACTGCTCTCTCTGCTTACCTTCACAGCCACATACCTCAAAAGAGCTGTTTACACTTGTCTTAATTTCCTCAGTCTACTTCAGAGGTTCTCAGCTGGAGGTAGTTTGGCCTCCCAAGGGACATTTGGCAGTATCTGGAGATATTTTTGATTGTCAAAACTAGTGAAAGGGGGTATGCTATTGGCATCTAATGAGTAGAGACCAGGGATGCTGCCAACATCCCAGAATGCACAGGACAGCTCCCAACAATGAAGAATTATCCAGCCCAAAAGTCAATAGTGCCAAGGTTAAGAAAACCCTGTACTCCAATCAGGCTTTCATTCCTATTCATTAAACAGCTCCTGCTAAGATTATCAATGACTTCTGTCACTTTATCCTCCTGGCATTTTTAATCCTCATTTTATATGACTTCACAACATCAACCAACAAAAGAAAACCAATCCTTTCATCTTTAAAGTATCCTCCTTTCTCTTGGTTACCATGATTCCACATTCTCTTGATTTTTCTTTTAACTCTCTGGCTTCCATTTATTAGCCACTTTTGTGGACTCACACTATAAACTCAACTTTTAATATTGGAATTCCTCAAGACTCCATCTCAATCTATCTTCTCACTTTATACACTCTCCTTAGGCAAGTCCATTAAAATTCATGGCTTCAGTTACCATGTGTAAGGGATATGTTGTCTTTGCCTGTCCAACATCTCATCCCATTTTTTGTTGACAGAACCTCTCTTTTCCTTTTGGAAACTGTCTCTCCCCAAACTGACAAGTATCACAAGAGTGGATATGTGATCCCAGAAAGACCAATTATTAAGAAATTAATATGGACAAAGGGAGAGACAGGGTCCTGATATTACAGCTCTAAGCCTGCAGCTACTGGAGGCCATCTTTGTTGCCCCATGGAAAAAGTCCACATGACATTGAAGTCAATAGAGTGAAAAGATGAGCCAAGATAATGGAGAGAAAAGATAGCTCTGATGACATAGTTTGAGCACCTGGATCAGGCCTCTTGTCATTTCAGTTACAGAGCCAATGTATTTTCTTTTTTGCTTAAACTAGTTTGAGTTGGCTTCTGCAGCTTTTGACCAAAAGAGTCCTAATACACTGTTTAAATGCTGATGATGTTCACAATTGTAACTCCAACCCAAAACTCTTTTATGAATTCCAGAAGCTTGTACCCAACTGCCTCTTTCCTCTCAGATATTGCAAAGATACCTCAAATTCAATTTGTCCATAACTGCAAACATGATCTTCAAACCTGGTTCTCTTTGAATATGCCCTTCCTCAGTGGATTATATCACCATCTATCGCACCGTGAAAAAAAGAAACCTAAGACTGATCTTTCTCGCCCTCATTTCCCACTTCATTCCATTACCAAGTCCTATGAATTTTACCTTCTAAAAACAGTACATCTCAAACTTGTCCCCTTTTCTTACATCTACTACTACCATCCTCTCTATTCTGAGCTACTACACAGCCTCTTAACAAGTTTACCCATATCTACTCTTTTCCCCCTTCAGATCTGTTCCTTCCATTACAGCCATAGGAATCTTCTTAACATAAAAAATTGCAAGTCTCTTGCTTAAATTCTTTTGTTGACCTTCCATAGCTCTTATGGTAAGGACCCAAACCCCTTTATAAGGCTTTCGGGGGCCTGACCCTGCTTACTTCTCCAGCCTCACCATGTACTTCCCTTTGCTCTCTGCATTTCAACAACTGACCTTCTTTTCAGATCCTCAAGTGCCCTCTACTTATATCTACCTCATATCCTCTGCACATGTGTTCCCTCTGCTTGGCATATTAGTCCAGCCTTCCAAATTAACTCCTACTCATTATTAGGATTAGGTCCTATTTTACCTCCTTAGGAAGTCTTCCCTGACCACCTCCCATGCCCCGTCCCCAGGGTAGGTAGATCTCTTATTGGATACTCTTAGCACTTGGTCATTTGTCATCATAGCACTTACCACTATTTGTTATTATGTATTTACTTTTGTAACCGTTCTGTTAAGTCCAATTCCTTCACCTAACTCTGTGAGGTCAGGGCCTGTCTTTTTTGTTCACCACGATATCCTCAACATCTTGTGTAAGGCCAGGCACATAGTAAAGACTCAACAAATATTAAAGGAAAGATGACAGATGAAGATTCAATTTAAGCCTACCTTAACCATAGTGGAAACTGGATGCACTCTCCTAAGATTTTTCAAAATTGATCCTACCAGATCTGTCACAGACAGTCCAATAGCCCAAGAGGTATACCCCTTCAGCTTGATAATCTCATAGGCACTACAGTTATAAAAATTTAGAAAATGAAATTCATGAAAAGTCAACTTAGAGAAAACATAATATTTTTCAAGCATCCATTTTGAAGCAACCTACATTTCAATGTCACTCTATTAAAATTTTCTGAGATTTCTTCTAGAAATTATTTATGAATAGGCAATAAAAATTTCTATACTATTCTCATAAACTTCATTATTCACTTTAAATAATAATTAATTCACCCTTCTTTTATCATAAAGGCAGAATACCAGGCATATGTGCCACTCAAGATGAAGCTAGTTTTAAATTTTTGTATTGTTGCTTAAATATCCAAACATAGAATCTGATCACCTTGAAAGTTAGTATATACAGCTCACTGACCACTTAAAATTGTTACTAGGGTGCCAATGTAACTTTATATAATTGTAAGCCATGTGTACATATTTTTCCTAAGAATATATCATTAAATTAACAATATACGGAAATATGGGAAAATGTTCATGATACATTTTCAAAGGAAAATAACAGAGTCCTAAACATTATGCAATTTCTTATGTCAGGCTTATAAAAAACAACACATTTTCGTAGGAACTTTAGAATTACATCAATCCACCCAGTTATTAACAGTGTTTATTTCTGAGTGACAGGCTTGCAGATGATATTATCTTCTTCATGCTTTTCTGAATTTTCTTATTTTCTACAATAAATATGTATTATATTGGCACCAACAGTGGTCTCAGGTTTGGGCTGACAGTCAAACTCAAAGGACAAAGAGGTTTTAACTTAACATTGAGTTTATTTATTTTTGAGAAAAGGATCCAGAACAGCAAACACAGAATGTACAGCATCATTATTTGTATCAGGTAGTCTTGCAACCACCTAGGCAAGTTTCAAGGCCCCAGGACTGCAAATCACACACTTAGTTGTAAAAGATAAGACTGATGTGTAAATGGACCACCTCAGCACAAGAAAACTGGGCCTGGACTGTACTTATTGTGGTATCCTAAGATTTGACTGTCAATGCAAAACCAGGGGCATTAGAGGCCACGGAGATTGTGTCAAAATTAGGATTAACTTTCAGACTCTCAATTTAATATGACCAAAACTCTGTGGGGTAAGTAAAAGGAAAGGGAGGAAGGTTCTGCCTAGCAATTGATTGATTGATGGTATATGATTTGAAGAAAGCTTTGCAGTTGATAACTGAGGACAAATCTTACCAGTGGAATATGGATGACAGATTTATCTTCTCAGGAATTAACAAAGTGGCTTGTGAAAGAGAAAAGGGTGGAGAAGAAAAATGGCTGAAAACATAATCCTTTAGTTGTTATTAACCATCCTAATGAAAATAAAACTGCTGGTGTAAAATGAAGGGTAAATGGAGCAAATAGGACAAGCAGTTTTAAGACTGGTATTTTAAGATAAAAACTGATCCATATTGTAAACTAAATGCTCTTTGGGGAACCTGGAAGGGCATCCTATTAAATCATGATGTTGCTCCCCTGCAATTGTTGGTGAGGCACTGGAAAATCAGAGGTTATAAAAAAAAAAGAGTTGAGTTGTTTTTAGATAAATACTAGCAGTATCCTGAAGATTCTTTATAATTATAGATCCTCTGCTAAATGACCAAGAGGCCAATAAATTAATTTTGGACACTGCATTGTTGAGAGGACTAACTAGAATGAGCACTGATCTGTAACGTGTTGCAGTATTTGGTATTCAGATCACACAGGACTTCAGTGGGAAATGTTATCTTAATCATTATTCCCTTAGAGCAACAGTGTTTCAAACTGAAGAGGAACTAACATTCCCTATGGTACAATTATTAGGGATTGGGCAGACAAAAGACGAACACTGTGACATCCCTACAAGACATAGATGGGCTGCTCCATGACACCTGGAAACCAGTATCAGCTAAAACATGTTCCTTTGTGGCTGAGTCATGGTTGTTCCTCCAGATCAGGTAGATCCCTGAATTTACTGAGAAGTGGTCTCTAATGGACCCTGTCACTGGAAATACATGGTATATGGATAAGGGGAATTTTTGTTGAGAAGGATAGGAAATGATATTGTGATATTAACATATGTTTTGTTTGCTAGGTATTAATTTAATCTCTCATCCAAAGTTATTTGGTGTAACAAAGGGTTTGTAGGCTCCCTTAAGAAAATTTAAGAAAATGAAACATACTAATAACTATTACCAAAGTGAAAAGCTATTTTGGGAAATTGACCTAAAACTTCCAATTGATGTGATCCATATGGAAATAGTTTGGTCAGAAAGGAAATAAATTTGCTTTAGAGATATTGAACAATTAAATGTATCTATTAATGACTTTAAGAAGGTACAGTGATAATAAATAAAAGGGGAAAATAAGATAGTCCAATTAGTTAAGAATTACCAAAACACCTGTGAGGGAGTCTGATTACCTATTAGATCTTATAGACCCTGGTGGTTATAGATATTACTAGCCTGTCTTTTTATATGTATATATTGAAGACATGCTTGTCAAAGAACTCTGAGGAATATATGATACAAAGATAATCACCTAGGTCATGGAGTAAATGGTTAATAGCAAGTATGGACTCTTTCCAAAAAGGCAGGACTAGAAGATGACCTTGAGTTTGCTTTTACACAAAACAGTTTTCTAGGTAAAAAAGTTACTTAAGCACTGGAGGATTCTGGGAAGATGGCTAAGTAGAACGCACCAGGAATCTACCTCCCCATCTAGACAAGAATTGCATTGCCAGAATCTGTCTAACTATTTTTGGAACTCTAGAGTCTTCTGAAGCCTGAAACTTCCAGGCAAAGACTTGTATGGTAAATTGTGGTTAACTTCAGCCCTTAACACAATAGCAGCCACCCATCCCCCACCTCCAGCAGACAGCTGCTCACATGTTCCCAAAGCAGCTTACACACAGCCTGCAAAAAGGTCACTGTCCTCCAAATATCAAGGATCTGTGCTCTCATGGCTGATTGCTACTTGTGGTGACAGAGGTGTAGACAGAAAGGGGGCAGCCACTGTTCTTGCACCTCCCTCAATTCTTGCAAGCCCCTTCCCCTCTGGCAAAGTGACCTCCAGGGAATTTAAAAGGCAGGCACCCTTTTCCCCTCCCCTTCATTTTTCTCTTTTTTCCCTTTTGGGAGCCCGACATCAAAGACTAGAACATACAAAGGCAATTGCATATATGGGAGAAATTAGAAATAACCACACACACCCAGGGAAAGGCACAGGCTCAGAAAAGACCTTAAGATGATACCTCAGGCTGATCCTTGGCACAGAGACAGCCTTCAACAATCAAAAAAACAAAAAACAGTAACAACAGAAAAAACCCCAGCAAACCCTGGGGAAGGGAGAGAATCTGATTTCCAGAGTTAATACATTTTTAGATTCAAATTCCAGTTTTCAACAAAAAAAAATCACAAGGCATACAAAGAAATAGGAAAGTATGGCCCATTCAAAGGAAAAAAATAAATCAACAGAAACTGTCCCTAAAAAAAGACCTGATGGCAGACATACTAGTCAAAGACTTTAAAACAACCATCTTAAAGATGCACAAAGAACTAAAGGAAGATGTGGAGAAAGTCAAAAAAATGATGAATGAACAAAATGGAAATATCAATAAAGAAATAGAAAACCTAAAAAGAACCCCCCCCCCCACCAAAATTCTAGAGTTGAAAAGCACATAACTGAAATGAAAAATTCACTAGAGGGATTCAAAGGCAGATTTGAGCAGGCAGAAGAAAGAATCAGAGGGTTTGAAGATAGGACAATGATAATTATTGTGTCTGAGAAAAAGAAAGAAAAAAGATTGAAGAAAAGTGAACAATAAGTTTATCAGCAGATTTCTCATCAGAAACTTTGGAGGCCAGAAGGCACTGGGCAGATCTATTCAAAGTGCTAAAAGAAAACAACTGTCAACCAAGAATCTTGTATCTTATATCTTACAAAACTGTCCTTCAAAACTGAGGGAGAGGGACCAGCCCTGTAGCCTAGTGGTTAAGTATGACGTGCTCTGCTTTGGTGGCCCAGGTTTGGTTCCTGGGCATGGACCTACACCACTCATCGGCAGCCATGCTATGGCGGCGACCCACATACAAAATAGAGGAAGATTAGCACAGATGTTAACTCAGGGTGAATCTTCCTCAAGCAAAAAGGGGAAGATTGGCAACAGATGTTAGCTCAGGGCAAATCTTCCTCAGGAAAAAGAAAAAAAAGTGAGGGAGAAATTAAGGCATTCCCAAAGAAACAAAAGCTGTGGGAGTTAATCATTACTAGAAATGCCCTGCAACAAATACTCAAGAGAGTCCTGCAGGGTGAAATGAATAGTAACTTGAAGCCATATGAAAAAATAAAGATCTCAATAAAAGTAATGCATGGGCAATTATAAAAGCTAGTAATAGTGTAACAATGCTTTCTAATTCCACTTTTTATTTTTGACATAATTTAAGAGACTAATACATTTTTCAAAATTATTATTAGTCTAAAAGCTAGTATAATTGTGACTTTGGTTTGTAACTCTCATATTGTTTTCATATTTAAAAGACTAGCACACTTAAAAAATTATTAGTTTATGTTTTGGGGCACACAATGTATAAGGATGCAATTTTGTGACATCATAAACTGAAAGGGGGCTGGCCCAGTGACGCAGTGGTTTAGTTTGCGCTTGGCAACCCGGGGTTCGCAGGTTCGGATCCTGGGCGTCTGCTGATGCACTGCTTGTCAGCCATGCTGTGGCGGCGTCCCATGTAAAGTAGAGGAAGATCGGCATGGATGTTAGCTGAGGGCCAGTCTTCCTCAGCAAAAAGAGGAGGATTAGCAATGGATGTTAGCTCAGGGCTGGTCTTCCTCACACACACACACAAAAACTGAAAGGGATGAGGATGGATCTATGAAGGAGAAGGGTTTTTGTATGTTACTGACGTTAAGCTGGTATACATTCAAATAAGTGTTGTAACTTTAGGATGCTAAATGTAATCCCACATGGGAACCAAAAAGAAAATAGCTATAATAGCTAGAGAATATATACAAAAGAAAATGAGGAAGGAATTTAGATATTTCACTACAAAAAAAAGTCACCTAAACACAAAAGAAGACAGTAATGCAGGAAACGAGGAACAAAAAGCTCTAGGGCATAGAGAAAACAAACAGCACTATGACAGAAGTCCCTCCTTATCAGTAATTACTTTAAATGCAAATGGATTAAATTCTCCAATCAAAAGACAGAGACTGGCAGAATGGATAAGAACACATGATCCAAATATGTGCTGTCTACAAAAGATTCACTTTAGATCCAAAGACACAAATAGATTGAAAGTGAAAGGATGAAAAAGATATTTTATGCAAACAGTAACCAAAAGAGAACAGGGGTAGCTATACTAATATCAGACAAAATAAACTTTCAATCAAAAAAGTTTGCAAGAGATAATGAAGGACATTATATATTAATAAAAGTTTCCACACAGCAATAAAATAAAAATAATTATAAACATTTAGGCATCTAATAACAGATCATCAAAATATATGAAGCAAAAAGCGACAGAACTGAAGGGAGAAATAGACAGTTCTACAATAATAGTTGGAGACTTCAATATCCCACTCTCAATAATGAACAGAACAACCAGAGAGATGATAAGGATGTGTTAAGGACTTAATACAATAGACCAAGTAGATCTAATAAACAGAAAACTCTACACAATAACAACAGTATCTACATTCTTCTCAAGAGCACATGGGACATTTTCCAGAATAGAACATATGTTATGCCACAAATTAAGTCTCAATAGATTTTAAAAGATAGATATCATACAAAGTATCTTCTCTGACACGAGATAAAGTTAAAAATCAACAACAGAAGTAAAATTGGAAAATTCACAAATTTGTAGAAATTAAACAACCCACTCTTAAAAAACTAATGGATCAAAGAAGAAATCACAAGGGAAATTCGAAAATACTTAGAGAGGAATGAAAACAAAAACACAACAGAAAACTTATTGGAAAGAATGAAAGCAGTGTAAGGGGGAAATTTATAGCTATAAATGCTCACGTTAAAAAACAAGAAAGATCTCATATCCCAGCTTTACAACTTAAGGAACTAAAAAAAGAAGAACAAATTAAACACAAATCTAGGAGATGAAAGGAAATAATACAGATTAGAGCAGAGAAACAAAATAGAGGATGGACAAACAATAGAGAAAATGAATGAAACCAAAATTTGGTTCTTTGAAAAGATAACAAAATTGACAAACCTTTAGTTAGATGAACTAAGCAAAAAAGAGAGAAGACTCAAATTACTAAAAATCAGAAATAAAAGTGGGGACATTACTACTGATTCTACAGAAATAAAAAGGATTACAAGAGAGTATCATGAACAGTTGTATGCCAACAAATTGGATAACATAGATGAAATGGCAAATTCTTAGAAATACAAAACCTATCAAGACTAAATCATGAAGAAATAGAAAATCTGAATGGACCTATAACTAGTAAGGAGATCAATCAGTAGTCAAAAATCTCCCAACAAAGAAAAGCCCTTTTCAAACTTTTCTAAAAAACTGAATGGGGGGAACACTTCTTAACTCATTCAATGAAGCTAGCATTACTCTGATACCAAGGCCCAGACAAAGTCACTACAGGAAAAGAAAACTAGAGACCAATATTCTTTATGAATGCTGATGTAAAAGTATTCAACAAAATACCAGCAAACCAAATTCAGCAGTATATTAAAAACATTATACACCATGACCAAGTGGGATTTACTCCTGGAATGCAAGGGTGGTTTGACATACCAAAATCCACCAATGTAACATACCACATTAACAGCATGAAAGGGGGAAAACTACTCTATCATCTCAACTGACACAGAAAAATCATTTGACAAAATTCAAGACCCTTTCATGATAAAAACACTCGAGAAACTGGGAATAAAAGGAAACTACTTCAACATAATAAAAGCCATATATAAAAAACTCACAGCCAAGATCATACTCAATGGTGAAAGACTGAAAGCTTTTCTTTTAAGACCAGGAACAAGGCAAGGATGCCCACTTTACCACTTCTAGTCAACACAGTACTGGAAGTTCTATCCAGAGAAATTAGGCAAGAAAGAGAAATAAAAGGTAACCAAATTGGAAAGGAAGAAGCATACGTATCTCTGCTTACAGGTGACATGATCTTATATGCAGAAAACCCTTAAGATTCCACATACACTCACACAAACACAAAAACCTGTTAGAACTAATAAATGAATTCACAGAGTTGCAGGATACAAAGTCAACAAAAAAAAATTGCATTTCTAGGGGCCGCCCGGTGGCGCAGCGGTTTAGTCCGCACTTGGCAGCCCAGGGTTCGCGAGTTCGGATCCCAGGTGCCCGCCGACGCACTGCTCGTCAGCCACACCGTGGCGGTGCCCCATATAAAGTAGAGGAAGATGGGCACAGATGTTAGCCCAGGGCCAGTCTTCCTCAGCAAAAAGAGGAGGATTGGCGACGGATGTTAGCTCAGGGCTGGTCTTCCTCAGAAAAATAAAAATAAAAAATAAATAAATAAAATTAAAAAAAAAGAAAACAATCCTATTAACAATAGCATCAAAAAGAATAAAATACTTAGGGTTTAACTTAACCAAGGAGGTAAAAGTCTTATAAAATGAAAACTATAAAACATTGCTGAAAGAAATTAAAGAAGACATAAATGGAAACACATCCATGTTCATGGATTGCAAGACTTAATATTATTAAGATGTCAATACTAGCCAAAATGATCTACAGAGTCAATGCAATCCCCATCAAAATCTCAAAGATATTTTTTGTAGAAATAGAAAAACAATCCTAAAATTCACATGGAATCTCAAGGGACCCCAAATAGCAAAAACAATCTTGAAAAAGAAGAACAAACCTGAAGGACTCACACTTCCTGATTTCAAAACTTACTCCAAAGCTACAGTAATCAAAACAGTGTAGTACTAGCATCAAGACAAACATATAGAAGAATGCAATAGAATAGAGAGCCCAGAAATAAACCTATGTATCTATGATCAACTGATGTTCAACAAGGGTGCCCAGGCCATTGAATGGGGAAGGGACAGTCTTTTCAACAAATGGTGCTGGGAAAATATTCAAATGCAAAAGAATGAAGTTAGATCCTTAACTAACACTGTATATAAAAATTAACTCAAAATGGATCAAAGACCTAAATGTAAGACCTAAAACTATGAAATTCTTAACAGGAAAACATAGGGCAAAAGATCCACGACATTGCATTTTGCAATGATTTCCTGAATATAACACCAAAGGCAACAAAAGAAAAAAATAGAGAAATTGGATGTCATGAAAATTTTTAAATTTTGTGCATCAAAATATACTATCAACAGGGGGCCGGCCCAGTGGTGTAGTGGTTAAGTTCGCATGCTCTGCTTCGGCAGCCCGGGGTTTGCAGGTTTGGATCCCGGGCACAAACCTACACGTCGCTTATCAAGCCATGCTATGGTGGGCGTCCCTAATATAAAGTAGAGGAAGATGGGCACAGATGTTAGCCCAGGGCCAATCTTCCTCAGCAAAAAGAGGAGGATTGGCAACAGATGTTAGCTCAGGGCTAATCTTCCTCACCAAAAAAAAAAAAAAACTATTAACAGAGTAAAAAGGCAACCCACAGAATGGGAGAAAATATTTGTAAATCATCTATCTGATATAGAATTAATATCCAGAATATATAGAGAACTCTTAAAACTCAACAACAACAAAACAACCTAATTAAAAAATGGGCAAAAGACTTGAACAGACATTTCTCCAAAGATATGCAAATGGCCAATAAGCACACGAGATGCTCAACATCACTAATCATCAAGGAAATGCAAATCAAAACTACAATGAGATACCATCTCACAACTATGAGGATGGCTACTACCAAACAGAAAATAACAATTGTTTGGTAAGGATGTGGAGAAATTAGAACCCTTGTGCACTGCTGGTGGGAATGTAAAATGGTACAGCTGCTGTGAAAAACAGTATAGTGGTTTCTCCAAAAAGTAAAAAACAGAATTACCATACAATCCAGCAATTCCACTTCTGGGTAAACACCCTAAAGAACTGAAAGCAGAGTCTCAAAGAGATATCTGTACACTCATGTTCACAGCAGCATTATTCACAATAGCTAAAATATGGAAGCAACCCAAGTGTTCATCAACCGATGAATGGATAAGCAATATATGGTATACGCATACAATAGAATATTATTCAGTCTTAAAAAGGAAGGAAATTCTGACATATGTTATAGCATGAATGAACACTATGCTAAGTGAAATAAGCCAGTCACAAAAAAAAAATACTGTATGATTCCACTTATATGAAATTCTTAGCGTATTCCAAATCATAGAAAGTTGAATGGTGGTTGTCAAGGCCTCAAGAGAGGGGGAAATGAGGAGGGATTGTCTCATGGATATACAGTTTCATTTTTACAAGATGAAAAGTGTTGTTAAATGGATGTTGGTGATGGTTACACAACATTATGAATTGTTTTAATACCATTGACCTATACATTTAAAAATGGTTAAGATGGTAAATTTTATGTTATGTGTATTTTATCACAATACAAAAATTGGAAAAAAGAAAATAAATACATAAATTAGTTAAGATAAATGTGGAATATTAACCATAATAGAACTAGGTTGTCAGTATTGTATATTATGTAACCATTGATTTGTGCATTGCACCAGGGCTAGAAGACGGGCAGCAAGCATGCAGATCCTAAGGGCTATGTGACAAGAACTGTATTAACTGCTGGGAAACACAGACAGCAGCTTTCCTTGCTGAGGTAGTCTGCCCTCATGCCTTCAACTGAGTGTGCTCACATAGCGATGGGGCCTGGAAGCTACACCTGAGCATTTGCAATCCTCCCAAGGAAAATGCTAATACTCTAAACTGTTTTCTGTCCAGTATTCTTTCACCAAGCTAGATAAACTGAATGCTTGGTTAAGGCCTACGATGTCCTGTTAGTTTGACAGTCTGAAATTCAGACCATTATTAGTAGACACGTACTTTTTAAATTTTATTTTTTATGATTGTGGCAAAATTTGCCATTTTTTATCATTTTTAAGCATACAGGTCAATGGCATTAAGTACAGAAACACTGTTGTACAACTATTACCACCATCCTTTCCAGAACTTTTTCATCTTCCCAAACTGAAACTCTGTACCCATTAAAGTGGTCATGTGTTTTTATGATCAGAAAATAAAATACTTTACTTTTTAAAACTAAAAGGCCTTTAGAGAATAAAAACTTACCCGTAGTCACTCTTTTGTTATATTGTGTGCCTATATTTAGTCTCTGCTCTAATTCCTATACATTTTTGTAGGGTTGTTATCATAAATATACATAGAGTAGACTTGTGGCTTTTGTAGATTTAATATTCCAGTTTTGAACATCCAAAAGTGATTTCTAAGTTATATAATTGCTACTAATATGTAACTTGGCTAAAGCACGAAGGAGAATCATGTGTGCTGTTAAGGCTGAGGTATACAGAGTCAGACACTTCATTTATAAGTGAATCTTGTCAACATCTGATCATCTGCATCGGCTTTATGTTTCTTTCCATCAAGTCATTTGATGAACACTTAGTAAGTCCTCGGTACTGTTCTAAGCATTTTACACGTACTAACTCATTTACTCTTCATAACAGCCCTCTAAGTTAGGCTCCATTATTATTCCCATTTTAAAGATGAGGAAACTGAGCTTTTAATATTTTAAATAATTTCCCAATATTGCACCACTAATAAATGGTGAAGCCAGATTTCAAACCTGGGCAATCTGGTTCCAAAGTCCATGCTCATAATCACTATGCTATAGTGCCTTCAAATACGTATGTGTTCTTATGAAATGATAAGTACATTTTCTTTTTGAAAAATGCCCCCCAAAGAAAGCTATGCATAATATAAGTCTTAATTTGGGTATTTTCAGAAGATTAGAGTTATTTCTCTCACAAAAAGCAAAGATTAATTATATACTTTTTGTCTGTGATATTTGTTCTTAAGACTGATTACTAAGGCATTAAGAAATTGAGTACTGTTACCTTTCAACAACTTGTCTATGGATATTTTTCCACTGGTCCTTGTCTGAATCAGTTCCTAATTTAGGGTCTAGAGTCTTCAGAGCAACACCAGCAACATTCACCCCACTCCATAAGGGCACTAAAAAAAAATAACTCAGGATGAACTCTTCTTCCCACTACTGCATTAGTTGTTTCAGTTCAGCGGGTTTTTTTAAAATAAAGTTAGGTTACTACCTTATATCACATAAAAAAATAAGTTTCAAATGGACAAAAGAGGGAAATGTAAAAAATAAAATTATAAAGTTTTAGAAAAACACGTAGTAGAATTTATTTATAATTGTGAGGTATAGAAGCCATTTTAAAGCAGGATACAACTACAGAATCCACAAAGAAAAGGAATGATAAGAAAAGATAAACTAGAATAAGCAAGGAGGGAAAAGGGAACAACAAATTAATACCATACTTCTCAACAGTAACAAAGAGCTAAGGGGGAATAACTGTCCATCTAGAATCTCTTATCCAGTTAAACTGTCATTCAAGAATAAGGTGAAACTAAAACACTTTCACACAAACAACAGGACAGGATAAACTTCAGGAAGAAAGAACTGAACCCAGAAAAAGGAGTTAGATGCAGGAAATAAAGATAAGCAATAAAACTGGCAAACACGTACATAAATGGAAACAGGTATTGACTACACAATCACTGTAACTAGTTAGAGGATATAAAAATAGGATGAAACCAGAAAAGTAGTTAAAAATTTAATATATGACAGAAAGAGGGTGATTAAACTTAAAGCATTCTAAGGTTTTTGTATTGTCCCAAAGAAGAATAAAGATACTAATTATTTTGAGGTTAAGTATGAATGTTAAAATTTATAGGTAACGACTTACAAATTGAGTGTATAATCCAAAGTAATGGAGGAAATTAAAGAAAATTTAATTGATCCAGTCGAAAGCAGAAAAAGAAAAGAAACAAAAGAAAATCTCACTAAATAGAATACTAAATATATTCAAATTAATACGAATCAGAATATATGGAAAAAATCATTAAATATTAACATAAGAAGTTAAACATATCTGGGAAAATTATTTGTAATGACTTTCAGGAGGAAGAGCTGAGCTAGGACAATAACACAAGTCAACAGGGTCAAATTAAGGCATTGGTCAAAGAAGTATTTGTCCAAGTCAAACTGCAAGTTTTTATTACACTATGACCCTTGAAGTATAGAGAGAAGGGCTCATTAAATGTTTTGAATAAACGAATGACTGAATGAATGAACAAATGGTCCCTATTCTCAATGAGTTTATTGCCATTATGGAAAGAAGATTTACACATGACACAATTAGAGAACATGGTAAGAAGTATAAAGTTCTAATTGTGTAGCAGAGATTAAATGATTAAGTTCAGAAAAGAAAAAGGTTGGTGTGGCCTAAGTAATAGCTTAAATCACATTTTATATAATTTTATTTATATGAAAAGTCTGGAATAAACAAATCTCTACAGTCAGAAAAGTAGATTCGTGGTTGCCTGGGGCCAAGGTGGGGGTGAGTGCAGGAGTGGGAGTTTCTTTTTGGGATGATGAAAATGTTCTATAATTAGACTGTGGTGATGGTTGCACAATTCTGCGAACATACTAAAAACCAGTGAATTATACACTTTAAATGGGTGAATTTTAAGCTATGTGAAATATATCTTAATAATAATGCTATTTTAAAAACCACACTAAATGAAAGTGCTCCAGATAAGAGAAACATTCAATGACTTTTAAAACAGCTATATGTCCTATGCACCATTTTATGAGAGGGAGCTAAATTAATGACGCAAAAGACTGGAAGAAATAGAAAAAGATAGATACACCAGGGAAATACCAACAAAAAAAAGTTGTGCAGCTATATTAATATCAGAAAAAAATAGACTTTAAAGAAAATAAGTATTATTAGAGATAAGAAGTGTGATTACATAATGATAATAGGTTTGTACTGACCACTAGAATCACCATGTTCTCCAATAATCCAACCATGGCAGCTTGTGGGATGGACACCCAACTTCTCTCCAATTAGATAACGGAACCGGGCAGAGTCTAGATTACAACCGCTTCCAATCACACGAGTTGCAGGTAATCCACTTAGCTTCCAGACCACATACGTCAAAATATCCACTAGGAAGAACAATTTTTTGTTAGAAAAAATCCATAGTAACTTCCTTTTATAATTTGCTTTCCTGAATAGATAGATCAATTATCTTAGAGTCAAACACAGATTCATTACAGAGTTCAAAGTGAAGCAAATCAACGAAACATGGATAATCTTTCAAATAGGTTTTAAAAAGGTTAAATTATTTACTATTATAATTTTAAAACAAAAAAATCTCTTTTGAGATAATGTATGTGCCTTTCTGTATATTTAATAATCAGTCAGTTAATTCTATCTCCTTAATATCATCTAGATTTTTCCTCTCCATCACCACAGCCTCATCTAAGCTATCAGCATCTCCCACCTAGAATAAGGCCACATGCATGCCCAGGACTGTATACAGGTGGGTGCATGCTCAGGAAAAACATCAGAAAGTCCTAAGCTTTAGCTGTCTGACCATGAGGCTCTGTGAAAGCAGGAAGTGAAGGCTAAGGCACAGTTGTAAACCACCTGGCTGAGTGCTGAAGGCATGCCCCAACATGCACACAAAGCCCTCTAGCAAAGACTGGGAGATATTTTTTGGTTCCAAACAGTTGAGGAAAGTTCTTCCAATCACTAACTGACCACTAAACAAATGGAAAAAAGACTTCTGTGGCCACATATAACAAAGAATACAGACTTCATAGAATTAGTTCATAAAAGTCATGAAACAAACAAACAATAACTACAATAAGCGCCAATAAAAACAAACCCTGGGAGGAGAGAATTTGATTTACAGAGTTTTCATATTATAATTTTTCAAATGTACAATTTTCAACAAAAAATTACGAGGCATGAAATAAAACAAGGAAGTATGAACCATACAAAGGAAAAAAGCAATCAATATAAACTGTCCCCGAGGAAGCCCAGACACTGAACAACTAATCTATCTTCAAGTCCACTGTTTCTTTCTTCTGCCTTCTCAATCTGCTACTGAGTCCCTCTAGTGAATTTTCATTTCAGTTAACTTTTCAATTTGAGAATTTCTATTTAGTTCCTTTTTAGAATTTCTATCTATTTATTAATATTCACTATTTGGTGAGACATCAGTCTCATATTTCATTTAGTTCTTTAGATGTGATTTGCTTTAGCTCTTTAAACATAATTAAAATAGTTGATTTAAAGTATTTGGTAAATTTTTGTTCAATTCCTCTGGCTAGAACTTTCAGCATGATGTTGAATAGAAGTGGTGAAAGCAGGCATCCTTGTCTTATTCCTGATCTTAGGGGAGAAACCACTCAATCAGTCTTTCACCATTGAGTATAATGGTAGCTGTGGGTTTTTCAAAAATATCTTTTATCAGGTTCAAGAAATTTCCTTCTAGTCATAGTTTACTGAGAGATTCGTTTTTAAAATCATGATTAGGTGCTGAATTTCGTTGAATCCTTTTTCTGCATCTATTAATCCTTTTATCATTATATAATATTCTTTGTCTCTAGTAACAATTTTTCTGTTCAAGTATAATTTCTCTGATATCAGTAAGGCCACTCCAGCTCTCTTTTGGTTCCTGTTTATATGAAATATCTTTTTCCATCCTTTTACTTTCAACTTATTTGTATTTTTAAATCTGAAGTGAGTCACTTGCAATTAGGCAGGAAAAAGAAATAAAAGGCATCCAAATTGGAAAGAAAGAAGTAAAACTATCTCTATTTGCAGAGGACACGATCCTACATATAGAAAATTCTAAAGAATCCACAAAAATCTATTAGAGGTAATAAATTAATTCAGTAAAGTTGCAGGATATAAGGTCAACACTCAAAAATCAGTTGTATTTCTATACTCTAGCGAAGAACAATCCAAAAAGGAAAATAAGAAAATAATTTGATTTACAGTAGAATCAAAAATAATGAAATATTTAGGAATAAATTTAATCAAGGAAGTGCAAGACTGGTACATTGAAAACTACAAAACATTGCTGAAAAAAAATTAAAGAAGACAAAAATAAATGGAAACACATCTCATGTTCATGGATTGGGAAAATTACTATTGTTAAGATGGCAATACTCCCCAAAGCAATTTACAGATTCAATTCAATCCCTATCAAAATTCCAATGGCCTTTTTTGCAGAAATGAAAAAATGCATATGAAATCACAAGGAGCCCTTAGTAGTGAAAACAATCTTGAAAAAGAAGAGCAAAGCTGAAGTACTCATACTTCCTGATTTCAAAACTTACTACAGAGGTACAGTAATCAAAACAGTATGATACTGGCATAAGGAAAGACATATCAATTAATGAAATAGAATCGAGAGTCCAGAAATAAACCCACTCATCTATGATCAAGTTATTTTAGACAAGGGTGCTAAGACCATTCAATGGGGAAAGAATAATTTCTTCAACAAATGTTGTTGGGACAACTGGATATCCACATGCAAAAGAATGTAGCTTGACCCTTACCTCACACCATGTACAAAGTTAATTCAAAATGGATCAAAGGCCTAAATATAAGAGTTAGAAACATAGGGATAAATCTTCATGACTTAGATTTGGCAATGATTTCTTAGGTCTGACACCAAAAGCATAAGTAACAAAAAGAAAAATAGATAAATTGAACTTCATCAAAATTAAACATTTTTGTGCATCAAAGTATACTATCAAGAGACTGAAAAAACAACTCACAGAATGAGAGAATATATTTGTAAATTATGTATTTGATAAGAGTCTTGTATCCAGAATATATAAAAAACTCTTATTACTCAACAACCAAGAGACAAACAACCCAATTTAAAAATGAGCAAAAAACTTTAATAGATGTTTCTCCAACGAAGATATACAAATTGTCAACAAGCATGGAAAAGACGTTCAATGTCACTAGGCACTAGGGAAATGCAAATCAAAACCACAATGAGATAACACTTCACATCCACTAGGATAGCTAAAATTAAAAAATATAGAAAATAACAAGTGTTGGTGGGGATATGGAGAACTGGAACATTTATACATTGCTGATGGGAATGTAAAATATTACAGCCACTATGGAAAACAGTTTGGCAATTACACACTAATTAAAGGTAGAACTACCATATGACCCAATATTTCTACTTCCAGGTATATACCCAAAAGAATTGAAAACAGGTGTTCAAATATTTGTACATGAATGTTCATAGCAGCACTATTCACAATAGCCAAAAAGTAGAAACAGCTCAAATATCCATCAACTGATGAATGGATAAATGAAATGTGGTATATCTATACAATGGAATATTATTCAGTCATAAAAAGGAATGAAGTACTGATGCCTGCTGCAACATGGATGAACCTTGAAAATATTATGTGAAAGAAGCCAGACACAAAAGGACACATATTTTATGATCCTATTTATATTAAAAAATCAGAATAGGCAAATCCATAGACACAGAAAGTAAATTAGTGTTTGCCAGGGGATGGATGGGGGTGAATGGAAAGCTACTGCTTAATGGGTACAAGGTTTCAATTTGGGATGATGAAAAAGTCTGAGCACTAGACCGTGGTAGCAGTTGCACAAAATAAAATGTACTTAATGCCACTGATTTATACACTTTAAAATGGTAAATTTTATGTTATGCCTGTTTTGCCACAATAAAAAAATAGACTTCAACTCAAAAATTATTATTAGAGACAAAGAAAGACTATATAGTGAAGGGTCAATAGATGCAGAAAAAAGCATTTGACAAAATTCAACGCTCATTCATGATTAAAAAAATAAAACTATCTGCAACTATGAAGAGAAGGGAATTTCATGAAAAACTCACATTAAACATCATACTCAATGATGAAAGACTGAATGCCTTCTCCATAAGATAAGGAACTAGGCAAGTATGTCCACTCTCAACACTTGTGTAAGGGTGTCATGGACACATACCACTAATACCAGAGGGTACAGATATAAATAATGTTTATTGGAGAAAACCTTAGAAGCAGAGAAGTAGGGAACCACACTCTGGACACTGAACCCTAATTATTCCACAGCTTAGGTTAGGCACAGATCTTCTGTGTACAAAATGGCCAAGTGCAGAGGAGCCTCCCTTGGCTGGCAAGCTGTATATTCTCTTGAAAATCCTCCAAGAGCAGGAATGAGTCCCCCACATACACTATGTTACATAGCTACATGTTAGCTTTAGAGGGGGAAGGGAACCATTAGCTTCCTTAAGTAACAAGAAATTTATCAAGGAATAGCTGGGTTCAGGAACAATGGTAAGGAGAACGCATTTCCAAGGCCAAGGTCTACATACTGAGGGCCCTAAAGAGAACCTTGCATGCCAGGAATGCTGATACAAGCTCAAGGCCTTGTGACCTCTCCACAGGCTGGCTCAGTTCAGCTGATCCAGCTCTCTGTTAAGCTACCAACAAGAGGGCGGAAATAGGCCTCCAGGGTTACGCAGATTTGTCTCTTGTCACTATCTATATTCACCATTGTACTGGAAGTCCTAACCAGTGAGATGAGGCAAGAAAATAAGAAGGTCTTCAAATTGGAAAGGAAGAATTAAAACTACTAAAACTGTGTTTGCAGATGACAGAGAATATCCCAAGAATTTAAAGAGAATTACTAGAATTAATAAGTGAATTTAGCAACATTTCAAGATACAAGATCAATACATAAAAACCAATAATATTTCTATATACTAGCAATAAACAATTGTAAAATGAAATGTAAAGAACTCCTTTTATAATAGCATCAAAACTATGAAATATTGAAAAAAGTATTTTCAACTAATATTGCTACAACAACTGGATATCTCCATTGAAAAAATGAACACTGACACATCAAACACTAAAATTAATATGAAATGATTCATAGTCCTAAATATAAAAGGTAAAACTATTAAACTCATAGAAGATAATATAGGAGAAAATCTTCAGACTCAAAAGAGCATAAAATATAAATAAGAAATTGATAAACTAGACTTCATCAAAGTTAAAAACTTTACTTTATGAAAGAGACCATTAACATTAAGAACACAAAAAGGCAAGCTATAGATTGAGAGAAACTATATACAATATTTATCTCTAAAAAAGGGACTTGTATTCAGTATATATAAAGAACTCTTACAGGGGCCGCCCGGTGGCGCAGCGGTTTAGTCCGCAATTGGCAGCCTGGGGTTTGCGAGTTCGGATCCCGGGCGCCCGCCGACGCACTGCCTGTCAGCCATGCCGTGGCGGCGTCCCATATAAAGTAGAGGAAGATGGGCACGGATGTTAGCCCAGGTCCAGTCTTCCTCAGCAAAAAGGGGAAGATTGGCAACAGATGTTAGCTCAGGGCTGGTCTTCCTCACAAAAAAAAAAAAAAAAAAAAGAACTCTTACAATTCAAAAATTAAAGGACAAAGGATCTAATTGTAAAATATGGACAAAAGATTTGAATAGACCCTTCACAAAAGAAAATATACTACTAGGCAATGAACACATGAAAGGATGCTCCACATCTTGGATCACCAAGGGAATACAAATTAAACCATAAAGATATTGGAATGTTTAAAAGTAAAAGGACTGGCATAGTGGTTGAGTTCACGTGTTCTGCTTTGGGAGCCCGGGGTTCATGGGTTCGGACTCCAGGCATGGACCTACACACCACTCATCAAGCCATGCTGTGGCGGCATCCCATAAACAAAATAGAGGAAAATTGGCACAGATGTTAGCTCAGGGACAATCTTCCTCAAGCAAAACAAAGAGGAAGATTGGCAACAGATGTTAGGCCAGGGCCAATCTGTCTCACCAAAATAAATGCATAAATAAATAGAAATAAAAAATAACAATACCAAATGTTGGCAAGAATGCAGAACAACTAGAACTCTCTTACAGAGCTAATAGGGATGTAAAATGGAACAATCACTTTGAAAAACCGTTTGGCAGTTTCTAATAGAGTTAAACATATACCAGCCATATAAGCCATCTATTTTACTCTCAGGTATTTACCCAGAGACATAATGAAATACATCACACAAATACTTGTTTACAAATGTTTATAGCAGCTTTATTCATAATAGCCAAAACTGGAAATAACCTAAATATCTATCAACAATGGATAAACAAGAGTATTTAAAAAATATAAACAAAAGAATCAGGGCCAGCCCGGTGGCATAGCGGTTAAGTTCGCATGCTCCACTTTGGTGGCCCAGGGTTTCGCAGGTTCGGATCCCCGGGTGCAAACAGACGCACCGCTTGTCAAGCCATGCTGTGGCAGAGGAAGATGGGCATGGATGTTAGCTCAGGGCCAGTCTTCCTTAGCAAAAAAAGAGGAGGATTGGCAACGGATGTTAGCTCAGGGCTGGTCTTCCTCACACACACACAAAAATAAATAAATAAATAAAAGAATCATTACTCTTCATCAACAAAAAGGAACAAATCACTGATACACCCAACAATATGGATGAATCCCAAAATAATCATGCTGGGTGAAAGAAGCCAGACAGAAAAGACTACATTCAGTATGATTCATTTATATAAAATTCCAGAAAAAGGAGCCAGAGGTGGAATGAGGGATGCAAAGGGGCATAAGAAAACTTTAAGAGGTAATGGAAATGTTCTTATCTTGATTATAGTGGTGGTTTCATGGGTGATTACATCTATCAAAACTCACTGTGGAGTAATATAAGCAACATAGCCAAATAAGACATACCTCATTCGTAACACCCCCTCCCCGCCCAGTGTTAACAATAACAATTTGGCATCTATCCATGGACCAAAGTGCCTTTGTGGGAGCTGTGGGATCCAGCACCATATGCCAAGGGAGCCAGGAGGAGCCTCTCCCACCCTAGTGTCAGGTAATAGGCATACAGCCCTCAGTCCTGGCTGTGGATCCTGCAATGGCCTATGAGCCAGCCCACCCCCTCTTGGCTGCAGTCCAGAAGCCTCTGAAGAACAATGTCTTAGACAATCACCCACAGACAAAAAAGCCTTTGTAGAAGTCCAGGTTTCCAGCAGAGAAGTTCTAGCAACCAGTGGAGCAAAAAAAAAAAAAAAAATGAGTTTGGATGCATTGGAGAGGATAAGAGGAACAGTCTGACTTTATCTGTATCACTCCTCCCCCAAGGCAGCACAGCTTACTGCCAAGAGAGACCTTCATAGCCCATGGTTACTCTCATGGGGGGAAGTGAGAGCATGTGAGTAAGCATCCAGCTTCCCTACCCGTGCAGATCACTGCCAAAGAGACCCATTTCTCTCTCACCCCATCCAGAGTATGAAGTCCTGAGCTGCATGACTGGGGTGGGGGGGTGGGTAGAAGAGGCTGGGACAGTGGCAGATAGAACTCTCAGAGAGCATTAAAGGGATGTGGACCCTACCAACTGTGTCATGGACTCCATCAGGAAGCCCATCTATGAGCTGCTGGGAATGCCTTGCTCACAGATTCCCCCCAACTAACCCATGGGCACCGCCAGCACTCAATGCTCCTCACTTACACACACACACACACCCTGTGTGGCTGGCTCCCTGTGTGCACTCCCAATGGCAACAAGTGTGAGCTTTGGCAAAAAGCCAGTGAACACAGGCAGAAAGCCTGTCCAAATCTGCAGGTCAGGGAGAGACCACAAACTTAAGCTTTAGCTCCATCCTTGGGAAAGCAAAAAGGAGGCTGTCAGCACCTGGTCTACTGCATTGAGGGTTGAGAGAAGGCATACAAGCTTAAGAATTCTGCCACAACAGGGAGTAAGAAGCATGGAACAGGCATATCATAGGATGTCTGAGAAAGCCTCAGAATCATGAGCAGGGCTGACAGAAGGTATTTCTCTCCTGAAGTCAGTTGGTAAAGACTGGAGGAGGTGACTGCTACTTTAAATGCAAAGACAGCAACACAAGGCTTCAAGAAACATGAAAAATCAAGGTAACATGATACCACTAAAGGATCACAATAATCTTTCAGTAACCAACCCCAAAGACATGGAGTCTGTGATTTATCCAATAAAGAATTCAAAATGCTGTTTTAAGGAAGCTAAATGAGCTACAAGAAAACACAGAAAGATAATTCAATGAAATCAGGAAAACAATACATGAACAGAATGAGAAATTTGACAAAGAGACAGAAATCATACAAAAGAACCCAACAAATTCTCGACCTGAAGAATACCATGAAAGAAATGAAAACTTCAATAGAGAGCATCAACAACAGAATGGACCCAGCAAAAGAAAGAGTCTGTGAATTAGAAGACAGGACATTTGAAATTATCCAGTCAGAGGAGAACAGAGAAAAAAGAATGAAAAAGAGTGACGACAGCCTATATGATCTATTGTGTTTTGTGAAAAGAAAAAGTCTGCACATTGTTGGAGACCCAGAAGAGAGGGAGAAGGGGCAGAAAGCTTATTTAAAGAAATAATGGCTGAGAACTTCCCAGATCTGGGGAGAAATTTGGATATCCAAGTTCATGAAGCTCATAGGTCACCAAATAAACTCAAGTGAAAGACATCTTCTCCAAGACACATTTTAATAAAACTGTCAAAAATCAAAGAAAAAGAGAGAATCTTAAAAGAAGCAAGAGAAAAGAAGCATATAACTTACAAGAGAACTACCATAAGGCTATAAGTGGATTTCTCAGAGAAACCTTAGAGGCCAGGGGAGAGTGGGATGATAAATTCAAAGTGCTGAAAGAAAAAACTGCCAACCAATAAAACTCTATCCAGCAAAGTTGTCATTCAGAAAAGAAGGAAAGATAACATTTTTCACAGACATACAAAAGCTGAGGGAGTTCATCACCACTAAACCTGCCTTACAAGAAATGCTGAAAGGAGTTCCTCAAGCTGAAATGAAAGGGCACTAACCAGTAACATGAAATACACAACACACTGGAAAAGGTAAGTATATAGTCAAATTCAGAACACTCATACTGTAACATGGTTGTATATTAACCACTTAACTCTAATAAAAGTCAAAGGACAAAAGTATTATAAATAACTATATGACAATTTGTTAATGAATACACAATATAAAAAAAGGTGAATTGTGACATCAAATCTAAAAAACAAAACAAATGAACAAACAGAAACAGACTCATAGATACAGAAAATGAACTGGTAGTTGCCAGAGGAGAGGGGAGTTGGGGTTGGGCAAAATAGGTGAAGTGGATTAAGAGGTACAAACTTCTGCTTATAAAATAAACAAGTCATGGGAATGTAAGGTACAGCATAGGGGATATAGTCAATAATATTGCAATAATTTTGTATGGTGACAGATGACAACTAGACTGATTGTGGTGATTATTTCATAATGTATATAAATATCAAATCACTATGATGCACACCTGAAACTGACACTATATGTCAATTATACTTCAATAAAAAATTTTAAACAAAGTAAATAAATCATGGCATCAAAAACTTAAAAGGGAGGATTAAAAGGGTAGACTTTTTGTACGTGATCACAGATAAGTTGTTATCAGTGTAATATAGATGGTTACATCTATAACATGTTTTATGTATGCCTCATGGTAACTACAAAGTGAAAACCTAGAGTATACACACAAAAGATAAAGAGAAACTAATCAAAGCATACCACAAAGGAAAGTCATCAATTTACAAAGGTAGGTAGCAAGAGAGGAAGAAAGGAACAAGGAAACTACAAAACAGCCAGAAAACAATTAATAAAATGGCATTAGTAAGTCCTTACCTATCAATAATTACTCTAAATATAAATGGGTTGAGTTCTCTAGTTAAAAGGCATAGAGTGGCTGGAGGGATTAAGAAAATACCACTCTACTATATGCTGCCTATAAGAGACCCACTTTAGCTTTAAGGACACACATAGGCTTGAAGTGAAGGGATGGAAAAAGATTTTCACTGCAAGTGGAAACCAAAAGAGAGCAAGGGTAGCTATACTTATATCAGACAAATAACTTTAAGCCAAAAACTGTAAAAGAGACTATAAGGTCATTATATAATGATAAGGGATCAATTCATCAAGAAGATATAACAATCATAAATATTCACGCACCCAACGTCAGAGTACCTAAATATATTAAGCAAATACTAACAGATCTTTTTGTTTGTGTGTGTGTGTGTGTGTGTGTGTGTGAGGAAGACCAGCCCTGAGCTAACACCTGTTGCCAATCTTCCTCTTTTTTGCTGAGGAAGACTGGCCCTGGGCTAACATCCGTGCCCATCTTCCTCTACTTTACATGGGATGCCGCCACAGCATGGCTGACAAGCAGTGCGTCGGCAGGCGCCCGGGATCCGAACTGGCGAACCCCGGGCTGCCAAGCATGAACTAAACCGCTGCGCCACTGGGCCGGCCCCAAGATCTTAAGAGAGAAGTAGACAACTATACAATAATAGTAGGGTACTTTAATACTCCACTTTCAACAGTGGATAGATCATCCAGACAGAAAACCAATAAGGAAATGTTGAACTTGAACTATACTTTAGACCAAATGGACCTAACAGACATATAGAGAATATTAACAGAACATTCCACCTAACAGCAGCAGAACACACATTCTTCTCAAGTGCACACAAAACATTCTCAAGGATAGATCATGTGATAGGTCACAAAACAAGTTAGCAAATTTAGGAAGACTGAAATCATACTAAGCATCTTTTCTAACAACAATGTTGTATACTAGAAATCAGTAACAGGAGGAAAACTAGAAAATTCACAAATATGTGGAAATTAAACAACACACTCCTGAACAAGTGGGTTAAAGAAGAAATCAAATGAAAATGCAAACACAACATACCAAAACTTATGGGATAAAGCAAAATCAGTTCTTAGAGGAAAGTTTACAGCATTAGATGCCTACACTAAGAAAAAAGAAAGATCTCAAATAAACACCTAACTTTATACCCAAAGAAACTAGATATACAAGAACAAACTAAGCTCAAACTCAGCAGAAGGAAGGAAATAAAGATCAGAGAGGAAATAGAGACTAAAAAGACAATAGAAAAGATTAATGAAACTAAAAGCTGATTTTTGAAAAGATAAACAAAATTGACAAATCTTTAACTAGACTAAGAAAAAAGAGAGAAGACTCAAGTAAATGAAATCAGAAATGAAAGAGGAGACCTTACAATTGATACCACACAAACACAAAGGGTCATAAGAGACTACTATGAACGGGAGGATATATGCCAACAAACTGGATAACCTAGAAGAAATGGATAAATTCCTAGAAACATAAACCCACTAAGAGTAAATCATGAAGAAATAGAATATATGAACAGACCAATAATGAGTAACAAGATTGAATCAATAATCAAAACTCTCCCAACAAGGAAAAGCCCAGGACCAGATGATTTCCCTGGTGATTGCTACCAAACATTTAAAGAATAATTAATGCCAATCCATCTCAAAATCTTCCAAAAAACTGAAGAATAGGGAACACTCCCAAACTTATTTTACGAGACCAGCATTACTCTGATACCAAAGCCAGATAAGGATGCTACAGGAAAAACAAAGGGCAATTTCCCTGATGAATATAGATGCAAAAATTCTCAACAAAATATTAGCAAATCGAATTCAACAATATTTTAAAAGGATCATATACCATGATTAAGTGAAATGCAAGGATAGTTTAACATATGCAAATCAATAAATGTGATACACCACATTACTAGAATGAAAGAGAAAAATTATATGATTGTCTCAATAGATGCAGAAAAAGCAATTGCCAAAATTCAACATATTTTCATGACAAAAACTCTCAACAAGGTGTGTAGAGAAGGAATGTACCTCAACATAACAAAAGTCATATATGACAAGCCCACAGCAAACATCATATTCAAAGGTTAAAACATAAAAGCTTTTCCTCTAAGATCAGGAACAAGACAAGGGTGCCCACCCTGATCACTCCTATTCAACATAATACTGGAAGTCCTAGCCAGAGCAATTAGCCAGGAACAATAATTAGAAGGTATCCAAACTGGAAAGGAAGAAGTAAACCTGTCTCTCTTTGCAGATGATATGATCTTATTTACAGAAAATCCTAAAAACCCCACCAAGAAACTGTTAGAACTAACCAATGAATTCAGTAAAATTGCAGGATACAAAATCAACACACAGAAATCAGTTGAGTTCCTACACAGTAACAACAAAATATCTGAAAAACAAATAAAGAAAACAATCCCATTCACAAAAGTATCAAAAGCAATAAAATACATAGGAATAAATTTATCCAAGGAGATGAAAGACCTGTGCACTGAAAACTATAACACTTTGATGGAAGAAATTGAAGAAGACACAAATAAATGGAAAGATACCCCATGTTCATGGATTGGAAGAATTAATATTGTTAAAATGTCCATAGTACTCAAAGTCATCTATAGATTTGATGCAATCTGTATCAAAATTCCAATGGCATTCTTCACAGAAATAGAAAAAACAGTCCTAAAATTCACATGGAACCACGAAAGATCCCAAATAGCCAAAGCAAACCTGAGAAAGAAGAACAAAGCTGGAGGCATCACATTTCCTGATTTCAAACTATATTACAAAGCTATAGTAATCAAAACAGCATAGTACTGGCATAAAAACAGACAATGAAACCGAATCAAGAGCCCAGAAATAAACTCTTGCATATATGGTCAACTAATATTTGACAAGGGAGCCAAGAATACTCAATGGAGAAAGGATAGTCTCTTCAATAAATGGTGTTGGGAAAACTGCGTAATCACATGCAGAAGAATGAAATTGGACCCCTCTCTTACACCACTCGCAAAAATCGACTTGAAATGAGTTAAAACCTTAAACATAAGACCTGAAACCATAAAACTCCTAGAAGAAAGTAGGGGAAAAGCTTCTTGACATTGGTCAATGATTTTTTGGATATGACACAAAAGCACAAGCAACAAAAGAAAAAATAAATAAATGGGACAATATCCAACTAAAAAGCTTCTGCACGGCAAAGAAACAGTCAATAAAATGAAAAGACAACCTATGGAATGGGAGGAAATATTTGCAAATCCAACATCTGATAAGGGGTTAATAACCAAAATGTCTAAGTAACTCATATAACTCAATAGCAAAAAACCCCCAAACAATTAGATTAAAAAAATGGGCAGAGGAACTGAACAGACACTTTTTCAAAGAAGACATACAAATGGTCAACTGGTACATGAAAAGATGCTCAACATCACTAATCATCAGGGAAATGCAAATTAAAACCACAATGAAATATGACCTCACACCTGTTAGAATGGCTATCATTAAGAGGACAAGCGTTGGCGAGGATGTGGAAAAAGGAGAACCCTTGTGCACTGTCAACGGGAATGTAAATTGATAGAGCTACTAAAGAAAACAGTATGGAAGTTCCTCAGAAAATTAATAATAGAACTACCATATGGTCCAGCAGTCCCACTTCTGGGTATATATCCAAAGGAAATGAAATCAGTATCTCAAAGAGATATCTGCACTCCCATGTTCATTGCAGCATTATTCACAATAGCCAAGATACCTAAACAACCTAAATGTCCATCTATGGATGAATGGATAAAAAAGATGTATATACATATACAATGGAATATTCAGCTATGAGAAAGAAGGAAATCCTGCTGTTTGTGACAACATGGATGGACCTGGAAGGTGTGGACAGCAATAACAAAATGGAGTGACTATGTCAGGGCTTCTAAAATGGAGCTAGGAGGCCATTAAGGAAATGGGGCTTATGCACGCACACCACGTCTCTACCCAGATGAAATGTAACTTTTGAACTGTGCTTCACTATTGTCATCTTGACCTTCTTTCAAGAAATATGCTTACTCCCATAGATAAGACTTTTTGCCTTAAAGATGGTATTAGCAAATAGTTATGTGTAGCCAAGAAGTAAAAGTTGCTGCCAGTACCAATCACAAATCTTGCAAAACAACCTGTGTGATTTATCTCTTTTTGCCTTTATAAACCCTTGCCTTCTTTGTCTTCCTTGGAGCACATTTTGGGTTTCTGCCTGAATCTGTGTCTCCCAAATTGCAATTCTAATTGCCCAAATAAATATCTGCTGTTTAAATTGTAGTGGATTTTTCCTCAGTTGACACAGGCATTATGCTAAGTGAAATAAGT
Organism: Tapirus indicus; assembly: GCA_031878705.1. Lineage (NCBI taxonomy): Eukaryota > Metazoa > Chordata > Mammalia > Perissodactyla > Tapiridae > Tapirus > Tapirus indicus. The sequence goes on from CM062924.1 coordinate 11,674,631, forward strand.
CTGACAGAGAATGACAAATACTGTATCATGTCACTTATATGTGGAATCTAAAAAGCCAAACTCATAGAAACAGAGAGTAGAATAGAGGTTGCCAGGGGCTGGAGGAAATGGGGAGATGTCCTTCAAAGGATGCAAAATTCCAGATATAAGATGAATAAGTTCTGGGGATCTAATGTACAGCATGTTGACTATAGTTAACAATACTAAATTACATACTTGAAAGTTGCTAAGAGAGTAAATCTTAAATGTTCTCATCACAAAAAAGAAATGGTAATTATGTGAGGTGATGGAGGTGTTAGCTAACCCTACTGTGGTAATCATTTTGCAATATATACAGGTAACAAATCTTCACATTGTACATCTTAAACTTACACATTATATGTCAATTATTTCTCAATAAGGCTAGTAAAAAGTCGTATTTTATACTTTGAATGGGTAAAGTTTATTGTACATAAATTTTACCTCAATGAAGTTTTTTTTTTAAAGGAATGGTATGGAAAGATCATCATTATGCAGTTAAAGGGAGGAGAAAAGACTCACCCGGATTGGAAACAATAAGCATCTTACAGTCAGGACTATGATGAACTATGGCAGGAATGATTGATTTCATGATATTCACATTACGTTGGACCAAGGCAAGGCGACTTTCTCCCTCCTGCTGCCGTGCACCTGCTGTGACAATAACTAATTTGGAATTTGCAGATACACTGCAATCTAAAAAGGAAACAAAAGGCAATATTTGGATTAAGATTGCCAGTCACTGTGCCTTAATTCTTTAAAAGTCTATTGTGTAGGGGAAGGGGGGTGGGGGTGGGCACAAGGGGTGAAGGAATGCATCCACATGGTGACGGACAAATAATAATGTACAACTAAAACCCCACAATGTTATAAACTATTAAGACATCAATAAAAATAAATAAATAAATAAATAAAATAAAAATAAAGGTCTATTGTATGACGCTGGTATTAAAGTATTCACCTACCGTCATGTCTAGCATTTGCAGATGAACAGACTTTCCCTGTAGTAATGTTATCTTGTATAATCTGACTCACTCTGGCTTACCAATATTCACACAGCTTTTTTTTTTTCAATAATAACAGAACCTACCATCCCTTTTAGCCCACATTCTCATTTGTTCTTAAGGCCTGAGGCAATGCAAGTCAGCTCTCTGGCTTCTTACAAGCACCATATGAATCAGAAGCTTAGAACTCTGAGGATTTATGTGTCTGTTTCAGGATTCTAAGAGTGAGAATGTATTTACTGCACTTCCAATTATTATAAGGGACTGGATTTGAGATCAAAAACAAGTTCCTGATCCCACAAAAAAATAAACTACCTTCTAAATCTGATGATCAGTTATGAAATTGTTTCACCTATTAAATCCAATGACAATATGACACAGTGCTAACTATCCCATGCTGGATTTTTTAAAAAGCATTATATACCTGTTTTTTCCATATGAATATCAAAAATTAAATTAGCTAAAATGTCCTTTATATCCCATCTCTATTTTTTAAACTTATTTTTATGCTCTTCTGAAAAGGAAATTTGTTTACTTTTAAAGATATTATTGCATCTCCATTTATGGTCCTTCTCATATCTTTCTAATCCAATTTATAAACCATAAACATTTTTATGTTTTTCCTGCCCCAGTAAAGATTTTAATTAGAAAGATGGCATTTCTTAGGCTGACATGCTTCAGATTAATCTAAGAGATCATCTCTCCCTTGTATTAAGTAAAAGACCCATAGGAGGAAGTTTTCTTCTCGCTCTGCATACGTAGTCTACTCGTTCTTGCTCAAAGACCTGATTTGATGTTCACCTTCCATAAAGTCTTATCCAACCACAGAAATCTAAAGTAATCTCTCAATCTCTCTGTCTCTCTCTTTCCCCATCTCCTCTTTCCTTCCCTCCTCCCTTTCTTGAATTTTAGAGATAAACAGGCAAAAAGCCTTGCAACTTCTCCAGAGTCATCTCTCTACAGTTCAGATTGATTATTTGAAATATTATGTCCAACAGATTCAATTAAAGTATATATGAAAGTAAAATACCAAGTCTCTTCACAATCTGCCTCCAAATTATCTTACCAGCTTTGAGTCTTATTTTTATCTCAGATTTTCCAGGTGCCCTGATTCTGTTACTGGCATCATCTCCTTATCTGTTATTTATTTTCCTTTCTAAATATAACTCAATCCTCCAAGAGACAGCAAACCATGATGGTCTGGAGCAAAAGCTCTGAGGTCTAACTGCCTATATCCTGACTGCCACTTCCTAGCTGTGTGACTCTGGACAAGTATTTTGTCTGCTCCTCTGACCCTCAGTTCCTCATCTGCAAGACTGAGCTAATGACAGTTTTTCTTTTATATGGTTCTTAAGATGACTCAGTGAGTGAATATACATAAAGTACTCAGAACAGGACCTGGTACACATTAAATGTTCAATAAATGTCAGCTATTATTAGTCAAGTACTTCTTCAAATACCAAATCCTCTGCCAGGCATCCCCTAATCATATCATTCATAAATACTACTCTCTTACTTCACTGAATTTTTATAGCACTTGCTGCCTATAATTCTCAAATAGTCCTTATATATTGTGCCTTATGTTATCTTTCCATGGTTACGTTGTACCTATACCCCTAACTTGATCATTAGATCCATAAAAACAGGCTCTGATCTCCTCCCTTTCTTCCACAAATATCTTAGCACCTTCTGTGCTGCAGGCACTTGGGCTCTGTGTTAATTATCGTACATATGAGACAATTAAAAACATCTGTGGATAATCAGTGACATTCCCTTGCTCTTCCTCATTAGAGTTCACTAAATGTATTTTCAAAATGCTCTATTGACATAAAAGAGTGTATAAGGAATATATGTTCAATTATTAAAGTTAACAACTCTGTAAAAATCACACAAATTAACAGAACATCACCAATATCTTGGAAGCCCCTGTGTGCCCCTAATAGGTTGCATCTGCATCTTTCATACTCAGAGGTTACCAACCATTCTTCTGAGTGGTAAAAATCACAACCTTACCTTAAAAAAAACAAGTTTTATCACCTATGCATATTTAAACAACACATTATCTGGTTTTGAATCATATGGTATATATTACTTTAGCTAAATATTATATATCTGATATTCATCGATGTTAATGTGTGACCATGTAGTTCATTCACCTTCATTGCTGTGTAACATTACACTGCATCACTTATACAACTTAGTATTGGTATTCATTGATTTGTTTCCAGTTTGGGGCTATTACAAATTATACCTCTATACATTCTTGTACATGTATACTAGTGCACAAGTGCACAAGTTTCTCTTGAGAATACACCTAGGAGTGCAATTTCTAGGTTGTGAGATATGTTCATGTGTCAACTTCACCAGGTAGTGACAAACTTTTAAAAAAAGCGGTTTTACTATAATACCTTCCTATATGTCATGCATGAGAGCACCTCTTGTTCCACGTCCTGACAAACACTTCATATTATCACAGTTTTGCCAGTCTAATGGGTGTGTAATGGTATGTTGACAGGCTTTTTATTTCCCTTTCCTTGGTTACTAATGAGATTGTCTTTTCATATATTTATAGGCAATTTGAGTTTCTTCTTTTGTGAAATGTTCGTCTTTTCTCATTTTTCTATTGGGCTTCGTATAAGTATCTTTATGATACGAGTACTTTATTCTGAACACTATTCCTTTGTTGCTTATGTTGCAAATATCTTCTCAATTTATAGCTTGTCTCTTCACTCTTTTACAGTGTCTTTTTATGAACACAAACTCTAAACTTTATATTCTTTCCTTTATTGTTTGTGCTTTTTGTGTCTTTGTGTTTAAGAAATCTTCCCCACCCTGAGGTCCTAAAGATATTCTATATGATCTTCTAAACAAAAGCTTTGAAGTTTTGTCTTTCACATTTTGGTCTTTAACCAGCCTGGAATTAATTTTTGTGTGTGTTTTCAGATAAGGGTTCTTTTCTTTCTCTCCATAAAAACAGCCATTGCCATAACATAAAAAATTTTTGTCCATAAATTTCCTATTGATCTACATTATGATCAGTATTATATAACAATCCTTTGTTTGTCTCTGCACTTAATTAGTGTAGCTTTATAATAAGTCTTGATTTCTGGGAAAACAGGTTCTCATCACCTTGTTCTTTTACAAGAGAGTCTTGTTGACTGTGCTGCCCAGGCCATCACCATGGTGAAGCTGAGCATAGAGGCTAAGCTAAGGCTGCAGCAGCTCTTCAAGGGTGGCCAGTTTCCCATCTGCTGGGGCTTTACTCCTTTCATGATTTACCTGGGATTTAGAGGGGTGCAGATCCTGGAATACCTGAACCAACTGTTTCGAGCCTACTTTGGAGATAAAGGACTATTTGGTCGTCTGGATTTGGAAGCAATCGATGGACAGGAACAACATGGAAGGTGTGCACTCTGGCTGAGATAAGAGATGGGACATCGTTCAGATGTCCACCAGTTGGATGGCATACAGTTCTTACTACACAGATGCATCTGTGGCAGAGTGGAACCTCGACTGACTTATTTATGATAGACTGTATAAAAATAAGTGTTTTTAACAACGTTGAAGAAAAATGTCTTGTCTTTTCTTGGATCTTTGAATTTCTGAATGAATTTTGGAATTAGTTTAGCACCTACAACAAGAACAAAACCTGTTGGGGTTTTGACTGCAATTGCACATAATCTATAATCCATATGGGAAGAATACAATATTTAGACTTCTATGAACAAGGCATATCTCTTCATTTATTTAGATATTTTTCAACGAGGTTGTATTATTTTCTGTATAAAAGCTCTTACATATGTCTTGTTAGATTTATTTCCAGGTACTTCCTATTTTTTATCATAATGCTTTAAATTTAACATGATAGCTTTAAATTTAACATGATAGCTTTAAATTTTTTTGCCTGTTTTTAACATAGAGAAATTCAATGGAGTTTTTATTAATAATTTTGTGTCTGGCATTCTTGCTTAAACTCTGACTTAGTTCTATATGTTGTCCCTCTTCTTAATATTTTTGTTTTTTATTTTCTTTTTAATTCACTGGGTATGTTTTTCTAATTTTACTTCTTCCTCTTCACTAATTTAGAGGTTATACACTGCTTCTATTCTTTTAAAAGCTGTCACAGAAGTTACAACATGCGTTATCTAACTTATCAAAGTCCAAAGTTAATCATCACCTTTCCCTTCCCTAATGATTGGGGGAACTCAGAACACTGCTTTATTCACCACTACCACCTCTCACCCCCAGATTTATATGCTGTAGTTTAAAATTGTTTCAATCCCCTAAGACATTATAGTCTTATACAATTGATGTTTATTTAGATTTGTCCACATTTTTACCATTTTCTGTGCTCTTATTCTTTTTCTTGCATTTCAGACCTTGTATCTGAAAAATTTTCTTTTGCCATAAGTATATAGTTTTGCATTTCCGTCGGTGAGGGTCTGATGGTAACTATCTCAGCCTTTGTCTGAAAATGTCTTTATTTTGCCCTTATTCTTGAAAGACATTTCTGCTGGGTAGAGATTCTAGATTGACATTTACTCTCTCAGCACATTAAAGATATTCCATTATTTTCTGGCTTCACTGCTGCTGTTAAGTCAATCTGTCACCCTCTTCCTTTTCTCTAGGTAATTTGTCTTCTGACAATTTTTTCTTCTCTTTGCCTTTAGTGCTCTCTAATTTCACAAAAATGTGTCTACTAGGAGTTTGTATTTATCCTTCTTGAGGTTATTTGGCTTGAATCTGTGGGTTGATGTTTCCAATCTGTTCTCAAAAATGCTCAGTCATAGTCTCTTCAAATATTTCCTCTGTCCCAGTCATTGGGACAGAGTTGTATATCAGATGTACATTAAACTTAGATGTACATTACACTTTATCACTCTATCCCCCATGATTTGTAACCTGTCCTATTTTCCACTTCTTGCTGTCTTCTGGGTAATTGCCTTAGATTCACCACTTCTCTCACCACTCATTAACTGAGTTTTTATTTCATTCTGTTTCATATTTATAAGTTATATTGGTTATTTTTTAAAATATGAGGTTTTTTAGTTTCCTGTCTCATACTGATACTTTCAAGTTTGTTTTTTATTTCTTTAAATAGAATAATCACAGTTAATTTATCATTTGTATTTGATAATTTCAATATCTGAAATCTACAGTGCCCTTTTCTGTTATGTCTGCTGATTCTTGCTCATGCATTTGCTTGTAGATTTAATTATTCCTACTATAAAATGTTCATTTTCCTTGGAATTTTATTTGTGGAAGTTCTTTGAGGCCTGAAATAAAGTGGGTTTCCTCCAGAAACTATTTTAAGTCTTAAGACTGCTTGAGATTTTCTGGAATTCAAATAAGGACCAGTGTGGTGAGGCTCCAAAGCCTTAGCAGCCATTTCTCCCCTTTACTAAAGCAACTGAGACACTCAATTTTACTTGCAGTCCTCAGAAGCAGGGACAAGGAAATTATTTCTAGGTCATCCTTACATTAACAAATTGGCAAACTAAGGCTGGCAGGCCAAATCTGGTCCACTACCTGTTTTTGTAAATAAAGTCTCATTGGAACACAGCCACACCAACTTGCCTACATATTGTCAATGGCTGCTTCCATACTACAACAGCAGAATTGAGTCGTTTTGAGAGAGACCGTATAGCCCACAAAGCCTAAAATATTTACTATCTGACTCTTTACAGAAAAAGTTTACTGAGCCCTGGTATAGTCCACTGGGGTCCCAGCTTCATGGGGTTATCTCCTAAGCAACTCCCCAAATTAGGCTCTATCTCCAGTCTCCTAAGTCCCGTGAGACAGTGAATACCAAAATTCAAGTTCACTAGGTTTGGCTAATGCTAGCTAGTGAAAACTAGCTACAACACTCTGCTTAACTTGCTAGTTTCCTGCCTTCACTCAGTGCCTATTCTGAAAATGTCTTACTCTGTTAAGAGCGTGTCAATTCTTTAAGGACTAGTAGTTTTTTCTTTCATATTTTAAGGAGGAGTTTTTGTTATTTAAAGCAAAAAGATTGATCCAGGTATTTATCCTGCCATATTACTAGAAATTGAAGGTTGAATTATTTTTTTAAAGTATTTTAATACAGTAGTAGCTCTTTTAACTTGACTTCACTTAGCTGATTCAATAGATTGATGTAAAACATACTGATACTCAAGGCACACTCTCAACTAGTAGACTTCTACCTAGTATGTCTATGTACTTCTGCTCATCAGTTGCTGCATATCAAGAATTAGTCATGTTTATACCCATACATATTTATGCCAGTTATATCTATTAATTATATAACATGATGTAAATCACTAAAATATGAGTGTGAAAGAAATGCATGGTAAAGGTAAACACTACATTTAGGATTGAGATATGAATAGATGTAACACACAGAACGTATCAACTAAATTGGTAATGTTTTATTTCTTTTCTTGGGTGTTGCATACACTGATGTTTGTTACACTTAAACTCTTTTTATATGTCAAATATTTCATAATTAATTTTTTAAAATAATTGTTTCTATGAAAATTAAGTTGAATGCCTTGGAAAGACATACTAAAAGCAAGTTGTTTCAAAATTGTCTTTTTAGGTGTGAGAGAAAAAAAATGAAAGAAAACCATAAAAATTTAGTAGAGTTTTGTGATCAGATTGCTTCACGAATATCTTTATATTAATTGTAGTACTTTAAAGAAATTGAAATGGTCATGATTTGGTGTGCCTTAAAAAAGATACTGCAAAACTCCAATCAGCTGAGCCATGCTCAAAGGCCATCCCCCACCATCAGAAAACTAGCAAATAAACTTATATGTACATTTACATGTTTTAGGTCAGTATAAAATGTTTGTGATGGCTCTTTCCACCAGGCATTTTTTTTTTTTTTTTTTTTGTGGGGAAGACCAGCCCTGAGCTAACATCTGTTGCCAATCCTCCCCTTTTTGCTGAGGAAGACTGGCCCTGGGCTAACATCCGTGCCCATCTTCCTCCACTTTATATGGGACGCCACCACGGCATGGCTGACAGGCAGTGCGTCGGCGGGCGCCCGGGATCCGAACTCGCGAACCCCGGGCTGCCAAGCACGGACTAAACTGCTGCGCCACCGGGCGGCCCCTCCACCAGGCATTTTTAAATTAAGTAACCACCTTCAGTTCCAATCATGTCAGATAAGAGGGCTTCTGGTAGAAAGTACATCTGTTGAATCACATTACCAAAGAGTGCACTATACACTTTAGTGTATGATATAATAATTATTTTTCCTGATTCTCTGAGGCTTCTTAGTTGGTCAACATATGATGCTAATGCTAATGGGGCCAAGCTCTCCATTTCCTGTTCTATGGCCTCACACTATATCTTGAAACCTGGTCCTCCATAAACACAAAAAGAAAACCTAGTTAAAGAGTATAGATAAATATATCAATAATATTACAAAAACTATTCAAGACTGCATATCCTTGGGAAAATATGTAAGACAGAACGACGAGTTTAAAAAGCATTTATATAATATAATGTCAGTTATGTAAAAAACAAATGAATAGAAAAAGGAAAGAAATACACAAAATCATTAACAGAAAAGATTTAACATTTGCTTTATACTTGTTTATATTTACCAAATTTTCTCCAATTAGAATGAAATGTTCTTTAAAAAATTAGTCTTTTAAACTACATGTTCTAATGACAGTGGTGCTATTGTTAATTTTATATTTATGGACATCTGGTAAAATTCATCGCTTTTTTTTAAAGTTCTGAAAATTACTTTATAAAACTAAAATGAACCTTTTCCAGAGATAATCTTTGAAGTATTAAAGAAAAGACTGCCATGCTGAAGATCCATCGTCTCTCCCTTCAGTTTGTCCACCGCAACATCCACAAGGGCAAGTTCATCAGCCAAATCCTAAAACACATGAAAGTTCTGAATAAAATGTTCTAAAAAAATGTTCTTATTTCAGTTTTAGGAGAATGAGAGAAATTTTTGTGTGGCTATTTTATAATCAAAGGAGAGTTATATTTTTAATAGAAAAAATGATATAAAAATGATAGTTTTTGAATGTGCCTAGAGTGACCACAAGTCAAGGTAAACAATAGAATGTAGCAAAAATTATTATTGCTTTGCCTTCATATAACTGTTAAAATTTTTAGAACTGGGTTTTTTCCACTTCAGATAACAGTTTAAAACCAATGAAGAGTTACGAAATTCTTTCAAGGGATTTTATTATATTTAACCCTATGCCTAATTTCTGAATTGGCTGAAGTTGTTTTTAGTATGCGTCCTTATGGCCAAATTGGAAAGGCAGCCACCTGTGAGAACCCATTCCATGTGGTTCAGTACAGTATAATTAACACTGGTTCTCCAACCTTGGGGTAGATGGGCATATAACCAGACCTGACCAACTTGTTCCATCCTTCCTTCTGGCCACAGCAATTAGTTCACATATGGGCATATAGCCCAGGCATAACAAATGAGTACAGTATCTATGAGGTTTGAAAATGGAAGATGGGAAATTAAGTCTCACTTTTTTCTTTGGACTCATAAGCTCTAAGAATGACATAAGACTCTAAGGACAAACTGTATAGCTGCCTTTACCACCGCTCTGATAGAAAGACTCTGCCTGAGAATTGAGCCAATAGAGGAAATATAAACCAAGATATGCAGAGATTGTGTCTTGATATGTCTGAATTCCAGAATCTAGGAGTACCTGAAGCTGGCTCTACCCTTAGATTTTCCAGTTACATTTTTGCTCATTCTAATTTGAATTGGGTTTTCATCATGTGCAACAGAATATAGAACCATATGGAAGGAGTGTATTCCCTCAGATTCCAGTGGCCAGATTCCACAAGTGAGCAGTAAGGGAAAGGGATCAAAGTCCCTATTTACTACTGTTTTTTCATAGATCAGGTACCATCAGGCCTTTCTGGAAAACTGTATATTCTAAAATTTACTAAATTATGTGTTCTATATCAGGAATAGGAGGAGTATAAGGATTTTCATCCAGAAGGATCACATATCACTTCTCAGCTGAATAGAAAACCAGATCATGTTTACCAATCCATTTTTACATCAGTCTGTGTACCTGTCTGGGTCTGGACAGGAAAACAGAAACCACTCTAAGCATTTCCACAGAAGGCATTTAATATGGTGAACTGGTTAGACAGATGCTGGAGGGCTGAAAGAGCAAAAAAGGAACATTTGAGGTAACCCAGAGATAGTAACTGCAGGTTGAAGTCACTACTCCTAAGTCTGAGGGAACAAAGAGAGAGACTAAAGCAGGTGCTTCATCGAGCTTAGCTCAGACCTCTGGAGCAGGCAAAACCTGGCTGCTGCTGATACCACTGAAAGGGCAAGATGAGGCCACTGCTGGGAGTTCCAAAAGAAACTGGAGACCCAGTGGGAGTAAGAGTGTTCTTGCCTCACTGTCCAACATGTAGACTTTCAATTAATCCTACTGCTTTCAATAAGATGCCTGTTCTCTACTGTCCTTGATGTCTCGAGTGCAAAGCCTGTCTGATTCAGTTTCTCCAAAGAATAACAACCTTCCCCTTCCTCCTGGAATGTGAGAGGTGGTTGCCTGGCTGATTAAAGTGCAGAAGAAAATCAGGTGGCTTTCCTTCTCATGATATAAACTTTCAATCAATCCTTCTGTTTTTAGTCCCACCCCTCACCTCCATCTTGTAAGACAACTGGTACTTCCAACTGAGCCTTTCTGGGATTCTGGAATTTAACTGGCTTCACTTCTTCTTGTCATCTCCCTCTTCAGGTTTCCAAAAATTGTCTAAATAACATAGTAAAGCTTATAAGAGCACAGGTCTGGAATGCCAACGTTTGAATTCTGGCCCCTTTACCTAGTAGCCATTTAACCATGGGCAAGTTATTTAACACCTGTGCTTCAGTATTCTCGTTTATAAATGGAGATGATAACAGTACCGACCTCCTAAGGTTGTTATAAAGATTAAATAATAACTTTAAAACATTCAGAGAGGTGAAAGACTTGTACACTGAAAACTACAAAACGTTGTTGAAACAAACTAAAGAAGACACAAATAAATGGAAAGACATTCCATGTTCATGGATTAGAAGACTTAATACTGTTAAGATGTCAATACTACTCAAAGTGATCTACAGATTTAACGCAACCCCTATCAAAATCCCAACGGCATTTTAAAAGAAATAGAAAAGTCCACTCTAAAATTCATACGGGGGCCAGGCCGGTAGCATAGCAGTTAAGTTCGTGTTCTCTGCTCCTGGTGGCCTGGGGTTTGCAGGTTCAGATCCCAGGTGCAGACTGACGCACTGCTTGTCAAGCCATGCTGTGGTGGCGTCCCATATAAAGTAGAGGAAGACAGGCGCAGATGTTAGCCCAGGGCCAATCTTCTTCAGCAAAAAGAGGAGGATTGGCAACGGATGTTAGCTCAGGGGTAATCTTCCTCACAAAAAAAAAGAAAAAGAGGAAGAAATGCCAGAGCTTCCTCAAGAAAAAAATAAATAAATAAAATTTTAAAAATAATAAATAAATAAAATTCATATGGAATCTCAAGGGACTCCAAATAGCCAAAACAATCTTGAAAAAGAACAAAGATGGAGGTCTTGTGCTTCCTTTCACAACTTGTTACAAAGCTACAGTGATCAAAACAGCATGGTACTGGCTTAAAGACAGATGTATAGACCAATGGAATACAAGAGAGAGTCCAGAAATAAACTCCCAGATATATGATCAAATGATTTTTGACAAGGGGGCCAAGACCATTCAATGGGGAAAGGCCAGTCTTTTCAACAAATGGTACTGGGATAGCTGGATGTTTACATGCAAAAGAATGAAGCTGGACCATTTACTTTACACCATACACAAAGTTAACTCAAAATGGATCAAAGAACTAAGTGTAAGACCTAAAACTATAAAACACAGAGGAAAAGATTCATGATATTGGATTTGGCAATGATTTTTAGATATGACACCAAAAGCACAGGCAACAAAAGTAAAAATAAATAAACTGAACCACATTAAAATTAAAAATGTGCAGGCCAGCCCCTGTGGCCTAGAGGTTAAGTTCAGTGTGCTCCACTTTGCCAGCCCAGGTTTGGGTGTGGACTTACACCTCCCTTAGCGGCCATGCTGTGCTGGCAGCCCACACACTAAAAAATAGAGGAAGATTGGCACAGATGTTAGCTCGGGGTCAATCTTCCTCAGCAAAAAAATAAATAAATAAAAACTTCTGTGCATCAGAGGACAGAATCAACAGAGTGAAAAGGAAACTCATGGAATGGGAGAAAATATTTGAAAATCATGTATCAGATAAGTGGTTAATATCTAGAATATAAAAAGAACTCCTACAACTCAACAACAACAAATAACCCGATTTAAAAATAGGCAAAGGACTTGAATAGACATTTCTCCAAAGAAGATATACAAACGGCCAACAACCACATGAAAAGATGCTCTGGAAACAGAAAGGAAAATCAAAGGACTTCCATGGTTATTTTATCAAATGTGGCACTTTTTGTTTTACAGTGAGCATATAATACTTATATAATTTTAAAAAATTTAAGTATAAGCCATCGGGAAACATGATTTTCACCCATTACTCTTTTAGGAAGATACAGTAATGAATCATTTCAGCAGAAAATGTTATATTAACAAAATAATTCAGTCAATGTGTCTTATAAATAAACTGAAATAGTCTAGCAATGCCTGACACAAGGTGAAGCCCAAATAAATGTTTCTTAAATTATGTCAAAATCAAATGAGAGGATGTATATTTGCTATCAGGGGATTAGCCCTGCAACCCTGAACTCACCAACATCTACAAGACCTAAAAGTGCTGACTCGATTTTCAGCCACAGGATAGGCTGATCACTTACCTTCAGTAAGATACAAATAGCACAAGCCATGCCTACAGCACCAGTTCCAATAATGGTGATCTTACTCTGGGAGATTTTATCCTCCTCAATTAGATTCTCAATAAGCTGCTCCTTGACAGTTGACATTTTGAGAACCTGAGAGGGATAATGCAATTTCAGTGAAATCAAACTCCCTCAATTAATCACTCTCATAGCCACCGATGTACTGACCAAACCGAACATTAAAGAACTACCGCTTGAGCTTGCAGAATGTTGGGGCCGGGGTCGGGGGAAGCTAAAACAAACATTTCCCGCCCCAGGGGTGTGGAGAGGTAGACCAATGACCAGTCCACGTCTCAGTGGGAGGGCTTGGGGCACCAACAGGCCTTTTGACTTCTCCCTGCCCCCAGCTACCATTTTCGCCCCAGTACCAGACGCCACAAATGCTTTGCTTGGCGTAACACAGTACAGACGGCCCGAAAGCGCAGCGCACTGTCTTCAAATAAGATACAAAGAGAAACTAACACCAGCAAAACCCAGCAACTGTAGTCGAGGCGCGAAGCCCGGGGACGGTTACTCTCAGGACCGCGCGCAAGCACGCTCCCTTACAGGGCTCTCTACGTCAGCACGCAAGCTCCGCCCCCGGGCGGCCCCAGCGCAGGCGCATTGGCAGGCGCTCGAGTTTTCCCGGGTCCTGAGCGGGTTCTCTTGGTACCTGCGGTTACGTCGTTAGAATGTCCGTGTGGAGAATTCTAGGCGGTCGCAAAGAGTGTGCAGGAGAGGGATGTTGGCGTGTTATTTCATTTCCTTCAGCCGGCCTCTGCCAGGGACTGATTTTAGGGCAGGCTTTTTGGAGACCCCACTACCACCCGGCCAGGCTTGAGGCCCCCATGGGAAAGAACTCTCCAGAGAGCGACTCGTATGCTTAAGGGGGGCAGCTTCAGGCGGCATCTTGGGGCGACTGCTTCCAAATCCTGGAGTATACAGCGGTTGGCAGAGGCGAGACCAAACAGACCTAAGCCGCCTCTTTCTGGGAGGACGAGCAGAAGGGACCTGGGCCCCAAGGATGAAAAATTTAAGTAGAGGGTAGGCTTGGGGATGACCAATCTGAGTTTGAAGAATATACTTTTTGATGCACTTTTCACGCCCTTGTCCACGCATTTATTTGCAGGAAATTAAAAAATTATTATTAAGCTCTGTACCCTCACGACTGAGGGCTGATAAAAAGTTTGAATTTCTCTTGAGAGAAAGAAGAAATGAAAAAGGAGAGGCCATGTCTAGTTTTCTAAGGGTGATTTTAATTTACACCAAGGATTTATTTATAATTCACAGAAAGGGACATAACCTCCTCTGTCAACTGTTGTCATCATTTGCATTTGAATCCTTTTCAAAATCTACAGGACAATCCATTTTCTGTATCAAAGCCTATGGTTTGTTTTTAGTGTAGTTCAGATCATGCAGTAACTGCTTAAAACCCTTCAATGGCTTTCCATTACACTTAACCAATTTTTACCACAACCTAAAAGACATTCCAGATTTGGCCTCCTTCTGCCCCTCCAACTTCACTTCAAGACACTCTCACCACCCTCCTCTCCAGCTTTTGGACAGCTTTTTCTTGGCTCAGGACTTTTTGCTGTTCTCTAATTCTGGAAAGTTCTTTCCAAGCTCTTCTCAAAAGTTGATTTCTCAGGTTCAGTTTTCAGCATAAATGGCTTTTCCTCTAGCTTTCCTTGACCCATGTGTCAACTACCACCAGCTCCCTACATCTCCTGATTGTCTTATGGCATTTTTTACAACCTACCACCAGCCCCAAGCAAGAAGTCCCCTGTAGTAAACAGGAATGGCAGCCGCTGTTGGTCCTGGACTTCCACTTGCTGCTGTGCTTCCTTCCACAGCAACTCCTGGCCCTTGCACCTCATTTACCTGGGGGCTGAGAGGGAAACACTGCTGCCCAGGATGATCCCAAAATTCAAGCTATACACCTGCCTCAGGCCCCTGGTGGCCAAAGGAGGTGCCATATTGGTAGTGACCAAACTCCTGCTCTAGGTGAAGAAAGAGGCTCTTCATTCATACCTGCCCAAGGCGCAGGGGCATTGGCGGGCCCTTGAGGTCCTCTCTGCCCGAGTGGGCTCTCTGGATGACTGGGATGTGAGCTAACTTACCATTTTGCTTGACTGCAGTGATGTAAATACTGGATAGCCAAGATTTGTCTTGTATGTTCCAACATTACCGAAGTATAGTAGGCACTCAGTAAAGAATTTTGAAAGAATATGCCTTTGAAGTCCTGATAGTATTATTTTGGCAACGTGGGCTTTAGTGGAAAAAAATCTGTCTACAGACGTGTATGTAGATATAGATTTATCTATGTATATATATGGAAGGAGGACCATGTTCTGAACATCCCATTTGCTTCACCCACTAACTGGCAACTTGTGTGAGATGGGGCTGCTTAATCCACATCCCAAGGTTACTAAGACTAAAATGGGATCATAGTCTTAAAAACAATCGGGGCTCCTTGCAGACTTCGCTTATTCCTTGCCTGAGACAGAAAGGTACGAGGTGAACCTGGAACACTTAATTTTGCCAGAAAGTAAGGAAGTATTACAAGGTTAAATCCAAAATTCATGAAAGATTAGTTTAACAAATCTCTTTCTCTTAAGCATTATTTCTGTCATGTTGGGATTGACTAATTTATTCTGTCAAATAACATGAAGTTAATAAATGTAAATACATTTAAGAAAAGAGACTGAAGGTACCTCCAAGTTTCCAAGGGGTTATAGGAATAAGTACACTTTTCTTTTTGGGTTAATTAAAAAGTTCTAAGATAGTGGTGACGATTACACAACTATGTGAATCCACAGAATTGTAGGGAAATCTAAAGAAAATTTTTGAGTAGACAACCACCAGAACTACTTGATTTAAAATTCTTAATTACCATTGTTACTGGCCTTCAGAGCAAAAGTTCTTAAATATGTGTGTCCCCCTATAGTAGCAAAGTGCCACTGCTTATGTTCACTTGGCAAATCTTTTACATTTGTGTATAGAATGTCATCTACATGAATTGTAGGGTACCAATTATGATTAGCACTATTATCAAGTTATCTCATATAATACCTAGGGGCTTCGTACAGTCATGCATTGCTTAATGATGGGATGTGTTCTGAGAATGCTTTGTTAGATGATATCGTCCTTATTTGATCATACAGTGTACAGAAGGGGAACAAAATTTGCCATCCCAAAATGTATCTCTTTAACATGAGAATGACTTTAGGCTGATTATTCTTAAGAAACAAAAGACTAAGAAAGTTTTTTGTTACCTCCCCCTTAACTGCCTAAAGAATTCAGATTAAAAAAAACCTGTCTCAGGAAGCGAGCTATCACCTTAGCATAGCATGAACTAGGTGGTAGACAGGGAGGAACATAGAAAAGTCTGTTTGTTGGGCTCCCCTCTGTGTTCTTCTGTTTCTGTGTGGCCAAACACTTGTTTTCCAACGTTTACTCCTGTTCACCTACCTGTGAATTGACTTCCTTTTCTTTCAAGTCCCTGATTCTCCCCAGCCCCAACATCTTTTGTGTTTAGCTGAGGATGGTATTTAAGGTAAGAGCTTTGGCCATTTTGGTGAGTTACTTGGTTTTTCCTGGGTTACTCCCATGTATACGTGTTATTAAACTATTTGTTTTTCTCCTGTTAATCTATCTTATGTCAAATTAATTCTTAGATCAGCCAGAAGAACCTAGAATGTAGAAGAAAATTTCTTCCTTCCCTACAGTACTTACACAAACTTAAATGGTATAGCCTACTACACACCTAGGCTATATGGTATTAATTTTATGGGACCTCGTTATACAAGGTCCATTGTTGACCAAAACATTGTCATACAGCACATGACTGTATATTAAAATGATTAATTATAATGGAAATGGTACCAGAACAAGCTACTCAATCTAGTCACACCCTTAATGTATTAATTCATATTAAAGTCTGATCATTAGTAAATAGTACCCCTTAAAAAATCATTGCAGGGTTGCCCAAGAATAATGGCTCCCAATAATGTAATGAATAAATAGTAGCTTTATGACTTTATATCTTAATATAATAAATTAACAGAGTAGTCACTGTTCAAGGTTTATTTGGTGTTTTAGTTGGTATAACGGTTGCATTATTTATATGTAGATTTTTCTTTTTACATTACATGGCAATGTACACTATTCTGATACATATAGAACACAAAATAAGATCTTTTAGAACAGTTATACACAAGACATGCAATACTGTATTTATACATTGCATCCCAAGATGTGACTGACTGAAGAAAAAAAAGTTGGACTAGGCCTGTTGGGTGAAGGAACCAGAAGTTATAACACAGAGTAAACACACGTCTGGTTTGAAGGGCAACTGCAGCATGTGCAACATTGGCAGTGGTGCCTCTGAGGTGGTAGAACTATTTTACACTAACCAGTTTAGGACTACACAAGGTAAGTACCCATCAGCATCAGGATATAGCTGCAGGGTTTTATGAACTATTTGTATTTCTAACTCTAGGAAATTGATATTCTTCCTAGGCTATCTTAATATTACTGCCTTTGTCACAGGTCAGATATAAAGGACAATATGCACAATCTCCAACTAAAATCCTGTTGCAGCCTAGACAGTGAAGTGGTACATTAGAAGACTTTAAAACTGCAGTTCTTTTTGGATCCCCCAAAGTGTATCTGCACTCTTCTTCAAACGGGCCTCTTCCTCAGGAGTCAGAGTCACCTTCACAACATCTGAGATTCCATTCTGTCCCAAGATGCAAGGCACACTAAGGAAGACGTCATCTTTTATTCCATAGAGACCCTGAAGACAAAATGAAAAATATTTTACATTTTGTCTAGGAATTCGGGGGTCTCCCAAGACTTTCATTCTCTACAATTGTAAGGCTTATTTAATACAACCTAGTAAGTAGAAATTCCTTTGCAGATTTTCAGTCAGGGTGTAATAAACATGCAAAAGAAAGTCATTAAAATAGCAGCAAGATTTCTATTCTAAAAGAAAATCTAAACTATTGCCATTATTCATAGCACTTTCCAATTTGTATTTCATAACACTTTGCTAACTCTAACTTGAGTGAGATTTGTTTTTTCCAAATGACAGAAATCTGTTTCTTTGATGGTCTTCCACCTATCTCAATATAATTGAATAGAGAATTTTTCAGTCAACAAGTTATCAAGTATCTATGTGCTGAGCACAGTGCTAGTGGACATAGATCCTGATGCTCCACCATGTCTTTTCGAAAAAGAAAGTTGCAGGTGCGTTGATTTATTTTACTTAAATCAATGATTGAGGACTTACATTAACCTAATTGCTTTCTCAGAAGAATCTTTTTTAAAAAACAGGAAATAATGGCATTCACGTACAACATATCACTACATAGACCTACCTTAATCATGGTGGAAATTGGATGCACCCGCCTAAGATTCTTCATTATACTTTCTGCCAAATCTGCCACAGACAGTCCAATGGCCCAGGATGTGTAGCCTTTCAGTTTGATCACCTCATAAGCACTATAGGGGAGGGAAGGGCAGGGAAAAGTAGGAAAAATAGGGTGGGACAAACAAACAAAAATAAAGCTTTCACTGAACACATGCTTTATAGTAAATAATGCCACAAAGTTGCATTATACACTTAAGAATAACCCTTGCCGCGTACACCAGGATATTATGTATAGGGATGTTAACAACAGTCCCGTTTGTAATAGCAAAAACCTGGCAACAAGCCCAGTTCTCTTTAACAGGGGAATGGATAAATTGTGGCATATTCACATACAGTGAATATATTCCATACAGTAGAATATTACACAGCTGCCAAAACAAACAACCATAGCTACATGCAACAAAAGAGATGATTCTTTAAAATGTATTTAAAATGTAAAATATTGAATTTTAAAAAGTTAATCCAAGAAGATTACATACAGCATGCTTGACTAAGGACTATTTCAAGCAGGGAGGGGTTGGGGGAACAGAGGAATGAGTGGGAGAAGGAGCACAGAATTCACTCATTTCCAAGCACCAACAGACTAGTAATTCTAACCCAACAAACACCACAGTTAGTTGACAGCCATTGTCAATGTTTCTTGGGTTTCAAGGTGGGTTCACAGGTTTTTATTTAATTAAACAAATACAAATAAGAGGGCCTTGCCTAAACCAATCGTAATTCGTTATTCGATTCCATAGACTTGAGGTCCACACATGACCACAAGATTTATAATAAGTAAATAATGCCACCAAGTTGAAAGCTTGCCTGTTTCAACAATTTCTAACAGTTAATAATTTTTACATTTTTAGTACCATTATGAATCTAGACATTGCTTAAACCTTATAATCATCTGAATAAACAAGAAGCTAGCTGGGTTTCTATTCATGAAGACTATAATAGGAACTTGGATTTAAAAATTCTTATTCCTAACTGAATGAATCATACATGCTATTGAAGTAAAGACAGAATCTCAAATAGGGTAGACTTAACCTACTTTATTTATCTAAATAGTTTACAATACAATCGCAGAAAGATTTATCATACTATAAATTAAGAATTATGAGTGGAAGCAACCCAAGTGTCCCTCAACTGATGATTGGATAAAGAAGATGTGGAATATATATACAATGGAATACTGCTCAGCCATAAAAAAAGACAATTGTCCCATTTGCAACAACATGGATGGACCTGGAGGGAATTATGCTAAGTGAAATAAGCCAGAGAGAAAGACAGATACCACATGATTTCACTCATTTGTGGAATATAAACTAACACATGGACAGAGAGAACTGTTTGGTGGTTACCAGGGGCAAGGGGGAAGCAGGTGGGCACAAGGGGTGAAGGGATGCATTTATATGGTGACTGACAAACAATAATGTACAACTAAAATTTCACAATGTTATAAACTATTAAGACATCAATAAATAAAAAATAAAAAAGAATTATGGCAAAAAAGATAGACTGTAGCATAATAAATATCTATAATTTTTAATACCTTTACCTCTGTCTTACAGTATGATCTTTAACAAAACTTCAGAAAACTTTCTCTAACAAAAAGTACTCAAATGCAAATGCTATTAAACTTTTAATAAAAATAATAAATTTTAATCTTCCATATTGGCAAATTATGAGATCTATTACCTGTCAACCACCTGTTTGTGAACCTCTTTCCAATGTTCCTTATCTGCATCAGTGCCCAATTCAGGGTGCAGATTCTTCAGGGAGACACCAGCAACATTCACTCCACTCCATACAGGCACTAAAAGAAATAGTACAGGATACATTTATTTCCATGTACCATCCAGCAGACTAGTAATTCTGACCCATTTTTCTAAATCTCTTTTCTTATCTGGGGACGATTACCCACTCCTGGTAGATGGTCAAGACTACCAATGCCCTCACTTTCAGATTTTCATTGATTAGATTATATAAAACTAAGAATTTTCACTATATTCTAACCTGTCTTCCTAAACTACTGGGATGTTTAATCCATATATATCTGAAATATAAAGACAGTATGAGATCATAAGGGGAATTTTCTTGGCATAAGGAACTGAGAACTCTGCACAAATTATAACATCTTTCAACTGTGATAACAGAATTTTTTCATACACTCTATTCGGATTGGCTTTTTCAGGGCCAAGCAGTTCAAGTCAAGTATAAACAGCTGTGATATTAAATGATTGAGGGGGCCAGCCTGGTGGTGCAGCGGTTTAGTTAGCGCTTTGGCAGCCCGGGGTTCGCGGGTTCGGATCCCGGGCCCCGGCCGACGCACTGCTTGTCAGCCATGCTATGGCGGCGTCCCATATGAAGTAGAGAAAGATGGACACGGATGTTAGCCCAGGGCCAGTCTTCCTCAGCAAAAAAGAGGAGGATTGGCAACGGATGTTAGCTCAAGGCTGGTCTTCCTCACCAAAATAAATAAATAAATGATTGAGGTCATCGTAAGAACTATCATCTTATTAACATGTTCATTGTAAGAAGTAAAAGAAATTTCATTCCCCATCCCCCACACCATAAAATGTCATAAAAAATGGCTAAAATCTCAACGGTTCTTAGCATATAATTATACTAAAAGATTTCTGGAAGCTAGTCTACCCTGCTGAATGGACATCTGATTTTGGCTCTGATTTAATAATGAAACTCCTGCAAATATTTTACACAATCTTTTTGAAAACAAAGAGAAAATAAGTCATGCTTACCACTAGAATCTCCATGCTCCCCAAGGATCCACCCATGACAGCTTAATGGGTGAACTCCCAGCCTTTCCCCCATTAGGTAACGGAACCGGGCTGAATCCAGATTGCAACCACTTCCAATAACACGGTTTTTTGGAAAGCCGCTTATCTTCCAAGCCACATAGGTCAAGATATCCACTATGAAGAAAACATTGAGACAAAGATACTAGGTAAATCATTAGACCATGATTGGCTACTCAAGATATATGGCTCTTTATGGATCTTGACATTGATCATGACCAATCAATATTTGTTATTATTTTTAAATCTCTATACTATGTATAATATAGCAAATACATTAAGTATTCAAGAAGTGTAGTTGAATGACAATAAACTGTGCATCAATAACACATTATTCATAAACTTGTCCCTTATCCAAGATTTTCTTGGGCAAGTAACTATAAGTTCCAACTACACTTAGAGGCATTCTATCCCCTTTAATGTTTTAAATATAACTATTTTACAAAAACACAAACCTACTTTCAGGAGGAAAATGAAAAATATGAGACATAAATATGTGTATACAGAATAAGACATAAACCATCAGTTTTACTCTAGCTCATCTACTTATGCAATTAAAAGTCTCACCTGGATTGGACACAACAAGCAACTTGCAGTTTGGGCTGTATTTTACAATATTGGGAATGATGAATTTAAAGATGTTCACGTTACGCTGGACCAAATTAAGACGGCTTTCTCCCTCCTGCTGACGTGCCCCAGCCGTAATAATAACCAGCTTGGAGTGTGCAGTCACACTATAGTCTAGACAAAAGGGAAATGAACCAGATTTAGGCCTTTAAGAAAACTCCATTACCTGGCCAGCAAAAATTTGTTCCATAAACTTTTTTTTATGGACAATTTTATCAGTGTTTCGTGTAGGTGGCAGATTAATTCCCCCAATGACCCCCAGACTCCTCCTTTAGCTTTTGGTTTTTTGTTTGTTTTTTTTTTGGTGAGGAAGACTGGCCCTGAGCTAACATCTGTCACCAATCTTCCTCTTTGTGCTCATTGTCTATGAGCTAACACCTGTGCCAATCTTCCTCTACTTTTTATGTGGGACACCGCCACAGCATGGCTTGATGATCGGTGTGTAGATCCGCACCCAGAATCCAAACCCACGAACCCGGGGCTGCCAAAGCATGAACTTAACCACTACACCACTAGGCCAACTCACTCCTCTAGTTTTTGGAGTTTTATCACTGTGGCCACTTACATAGAGGAAGAGTACATCTACACCTTCCTTGTATTCTGGTTTTAGTCACAATGTGACTTGATGTAACTATAATTGGGAGGAGCTGGAAGGAATTAAATGAGATAGCCCCCAATTTTTTGCCACCTGAGGTCAATGCTCACACTCTTTCATATTTCTATTTCTACTTAACTACTTACCTGTGGTCATATCAGCCCAGGGACAGGCCTTCTTTTTGGTTTTTTTTTTTTCTCAAAGCAGAGGCAACTTTACACTTATCAAGCATGTCTTGCTTCTAATTACCCTGTGGCACAGGATGGTTAACCCAGGGATGAAGATAATGAAGGGAGTTACCTATCAGATAAGTGGTCAATGATTTTCAAGTGTCAAAACAAACACTACTTGGGCCCATGTCCAGGTTTCCTGGCTGGTGCTCCTAAGTCTGAAAAGGTCAAGCCAAGAATGTCTGCTGAATGGGCTCATTTACCCTATTCTTAACCTTGTGTCAGTATGTGAAAGGAAGTAGGGGAAGTAAGTATATTTAATTTAAATATTTGAAGCAATGTGGTTAAATATGGACCTAAGGAGCTTTACTAATTACATTCTAATTCAGATGTTTTCTGCATCATAGACAAATTGGATGTCCTTTTAAAACCATTTATTAGAAATTGAAACTTTGGTATCAATAGGTACCAATACAAAATTGTTCAAAGGCTCTCTTATCCTATTTAAAAAAGAAATCTTTGAAGAGCTAGGAATTCAAGCCTGATAAAGAATTAAGTCCAGCAGGGACCACAATATAAACTTGTTGAAATCAACCTTTGCCAGAGACAATTTTTGGTGTCCTAAGGAAAAGGCTGCCGTGTTGGAGATCCATCATCTCTCCCTTCAATTTGTCTTCAATGACATCAACAAGAGCAAGTTCATCAGTCAAGTCCTAAAAGACATAAAATTTTTAGTTAAATGGAAAACTGCTATTTCCAAATTTTTAGAAGGGCATGCAAAATTTCTATATTTCTGGCATAGGAGAGTTCTGCTACTTTATTAGTATCAGGACATACCTCAAAGTAGAGACAGGCCCCCACTTAAAAGCTGACCCACAGATGACCCACACATAGGAAGCAGCACTGACTCTCTCTCTCCAACCCTCTCTCCCCACTGGAGCAACCTCTGCAGGAAAACTCCACCACCACTGTATGGAGGCAGAACACTGGACTGGAAGTGGTTAGAATAACATCCAGTTATGTAAAACTGCTCTATTTACTCTCTCAAATTCAGTTTTACACATTGATTTTAGGTTGTTATTCACCGCATAGGTGATATTGTTCAGTATTAAGACTTGGAATTTAAAAAAGTGATATTCTGGGTCATTCCCTGTTCATGTTTTCCATATATTAACCAACACCAACAGTTTTACATGAAGATAGATTTATGCATTGAAAAATATTGGTGAAAAATATCAGTTGAACCTATAAAAGTTTATAGGTGCATCTCAGACTAGGAACACCAACAACAGCTTTAATAGAAATGGGATGTGTACCATTATAACCACAGAGGTTACACTAGCTGAGCTGCAGATCTGCCTCAAATCATCTCCAGTACAATGAGTGATCTGGCAGCTACTCTTACCCGCACCTGAGTTAGAGGGCATCACAGGAAAAGACCATAGGCGGTTCACAGGTGTGGGAAAAACAGGGGGCATCAACCTCTGATCGAGTGGGTAAGGAATAAGAGTAG
Organism: Tapirus indicus; assembly: GCA_031878705.1. Classification (NCBI taxonomy): domain Eukaryota; kingdom Metazoa; phylum Chordata; class Mammalia; order Perissodactyla; family Tapiridae; genus Tapirus; species Tapirus indicus. The sequence continues at coordinate 11,698,653 of CM062924.1, forward strand.
GTATACCACATGGCCTCTCCTAAGAGCACATACAGAGCAACCTGTGTTGTTGTAAGTCCTCCACATAGCTCATTTCTGTCTTCAGTCTTCCCACTTCAAACCTTTTCTGTTCAGAACCCAGAATTCATCATTTTACTTTTATTAGGAATTCCAAATCTGAATTTAAAATATTTTAATATTGTAAGCAGCCTCAATTTTTTAGATAAACCAGGCTTGACTATGGTAAAAAGTTTCCCTATTCATTCACAAGTTCTCTTTTTCTTACTAAATTTTAGCTCCATAATTGATAACAAAATTGCTATGCAAGGGATGGGGGCAGTAGGGATTTATGCGAGAGGAAGACTTTAAGATTTTCTATTCAGTGTGATTTTAATCTTACTATATGTACGTATCATTTTCAATTGAAAAATTACTTTAAAATAATTTTAGCTTGTTTAAAGGAATGGACTCTTCTTTTTCATTTGCAGGCAATTAATGTATGTTAATACAGCACAGTGGATTTAAGGAACTGCGTCTCCAGTCTAATAACCTTTATTTTTTTTAGTTCAGATACTCTTCTAATGTAGCACCATGTTTCAAAAGTTTTTTCACATAAGGTTCTTTGAATGAGTGCATAAACCTAAATATTTGTATATACAATGTGATAAGGCAATTCTTGGGGAAGGGAGTAGGGGGATGCACGGGGTCAAGGTATCCTTGGCTTCCAGAGTGATGGGCTCTTACTTACCTTCATTAAGATACTGATGGCACAGGCCATACCAACAGCACCAACCCCAACAACTGTAATCTTATTCTGGGGGACATGTTCTTCCTTAAGAAGATTCTGAATCAGCTGATCCTTGAGAGTTGCCATATTGGACTTAGAACCAAAAGGAATCTAGAGGGGGGAAAAACAGGCACTGTCACTGCATCCTCTTTAAATGAACGCTTATTAACCAAAAGCGCTTCTGAAAAAGCTTATTTTACTTCCTTTTGGGGTACCTGCCACTAAAAATCACAAGGGATAACTAAAAAGGGGGAGGGAAAAAAACCTCAAGATAGCCAAAGGAGAGCTGAAAGGCCTAATGCCAGGGTCTGGTCTGGCAAGGATCTTGGTGTGCAGGACCTCACCTTTGCGTGGAAAAATAATAATGACGTTTGGGTGTAGGTATAGCCTCCCGAAGGCTCACTCATCGTGGTGAGTTAACCCCAAGCGGGGCCGGCCTTTCCTCAAACTAGACCACTGTGAGCCGCCAGCCCAGCTCTACCCCTGTCCTCCTGCCAAGCTTCTCATGGACCGGAGGTCCGTGCGGAAAGTGCCATCAACCGCTTCACGGCGCGGCCCGGCTGCCGTGGGACGTGCTGTGCGCTCTGCACATGCGCGCTCACTCGTCTCCCCCGCTCCTGAAGGGGCGGGGATCAGACCAACAGCTCAGTCTACAGGACCTCGCGGGTTTTACGCTCCACCCAGATTAGCAGCCATCCCCGCCCACGAAACTTGCGCGCATGCGCATTTCAGAGCATTGGGCTAGGAGCAGAGCAGAATCTAGTAGCTGCTAGCCATTGAGAGGTTGGCACTGGCCCCGACGGCGGATACCTAAAATGCCCCGCCCGAGAGGGCAGACGATTAGGAGCTATCCTGCTCCCCGGGTCAGAGGGCGTGAGCTCACAGTCAGATTTTAGTGCTCTGAAGCAGACGCCAACAACGTGAAGCCTGGCTGGCAGCCACCCGGGCCTGGCGCACGGCCAGAGCCAGAGTAAACCGCAATACCAGGAACCAGGGACTGTTAACTAACCGGGAGGGAGGCGCCTCGTGTGGCTTCTGCAGTGATCCTGGTTGCAAAGGCGTGAGGCCTGGTATGAGGAAATTTTGTCAGTACAGGAAGTGCACAAATAGCTGCAGAGGCCTAAGGCCTGGAGCCCTAAACTTTATAGATACTTGGTGGAACCCTCGATTTCCAGAGCCGGGGAGGGGGCTTCGGCTCTGCTAATCCAACTGTGCACGGCGTTCACTGGAGAGATGATCACAGGTTGTATCCCGAAAGCACCACCCCAAAAGTCTCCTGAAAGTCTGGACACCGCCCCAAAGGGCAAAAATATCCGAAGGTACTTCCAGGCAGGCAGCCCAGAGTCCCCAAGCTGGAATCGGGTCTCTCCTTTCAAATCACTGCTATTTCTAGACAGCCTTGTAAGGTTTCTGCAGCCTGGCAGGGGGGAGGGAGGAGTTCTTCCTGCAGAGACCTCCTGGCTTCACCAAAACGTAAGCTCTGGGCTCCAGCGCTCCCTCCAATGTGGGGACATGGGTGGGGGAGGAGCCCTGCAGAAAGAGGGTCTACTCCCCAACTCTGCCACCCACTCACTGTGACCTTAGAGATGCCCTCACGCTCTCCCATTTGTCAAAAGGAGGGAGTGGTCCCGGATGATCCTATCAATAGGCCGTCCGGGATGAGGGAGGGCTGAGACCCTTCCTGCTCCATCTTTGCATGCACCGTGCCTAGCGTAGAGCCCGATACATCAGTAGCTGCTTAATAAATGTAACGTACTCAAAGAGCGCTCTATAATCTGCAGGCAGCAGCCGCCCCCACGCAGCCCACCTCTCGAGAGTCCCAGAGTTAAAATGCGACCCGAGCGGCGCTCAGCGGCTTTCCGGCTTCCAAGAACCCGCCCCAGACTGCTGAGGATTTTTCAGCTCCTTGGGCTCCGGAAACTCTGCGCCGTTTGCCGATTTCGAGTCCGGAGGTATGCCCCACCCTTCAGATCTGTCATCTCCTCGTCCTGCATCCACCCGGGCTTTTGACCCCAGGTTAGCTGCGGCCACCTCCTCGGTTCCCCAGCCTGGCCAGAGGCCACGGTGCCCACTTAGCGCAACAGCAGGGTGCGGCGGGCTCCGAGCCCACACGTGGCTTGGGCCGCGGCCCAGGTCTCCGGACTCTGCCTCTGTAGGAAGCAGCACCTACACCCCCCGGGGGCAGGGACCCCATCGCGGGCAGCGCCGGGCCTGCCGGGCCCGACGCAGCTCACTCTCCCGCCCCCTCGGGCGCAGTGCGCGCCGGGCCCGACCGTACCAGGAGTGCACTTCGGGCAGGCGTGCGTCGGCGGCGCGCGGCTTCGGATCCGGACTTGGTTGCAGCGGCTCCGGGATTCGGAGCGGGGCGCGGGCGGGGCCTTAAATGGAACCGCGAGGCTGACGTCAGGGGGGAGCCGCGCGGACGTGCGGGAACCCACGTGTGGGTCGGCCTGGGGGCGGGCTCCGAGCCGGGCGGGGCAGCCGAGAGGCCCAGGCGGCGCGCGCAGCCGGACCCCCGGCCGGCGAACCGACTCACGTGCGCCGGGACGTCTAAACTGCTGCCCAGAGCCACGCTGTCTCCAGCCACAGAAGTCCCGGCCGAAGTCCAGCCGGCCTTCAATTTCCTGTTCCGTAAAATGTGGAGGTTACTCTCACGGAAGGTTCTATCTGAATCTTCACCGCTGTTTCCCTAGGGCCCAGAACAGCTGCTGGCCCGTCATAGGCACTCGACAAATATTTGTGGAAAGGAAGACAATGCCTAGCACAGCGTCAGTCTATTCTCCTTACCTGAGTCGTGTGATCTCCCAAACTTGACGCTGCTTCTGCCCCTGCTGCTAAGCCTTCCAAGTCCCACAACCCACACTGAGGCCTCAGCCTCTCCTGTCTGCACTCTCTACTGCCCTCCCCGCCCAGACCTCGCGTCCCGGCCACACCCGAGAACGCTCTGGTTTTTTCGTTTGTTTTAACATGTCACGTTACTTTTACCTCCGGGCCTTTGCTCACTATGGTTCCTTTGCCCGGCCTGCCTTCCTCCTCCATCTCTTCTTTAAACTGTACCCATCTTCTGGTAGTCCCCCCAACTCCATACACCCACACCCCTCCCTCCTGTCTGCGTCCACCACATTGGTCTGTCCGTCCTTCACCAGCTTGCATTAGAGGCGTGTGTGGCTCTGCTCTCCTACGTGACAGCGAGTTTCCCAAGGGCATGAATCAGTCTACTTCCTCCCTGCACCTGGGGCACCAGCTTAGCGCCCAGCTCTGAGAAGGATCCATAATTGTGGGGTTTGAAGGGAAAATTCTAACCTCAGCTCCAGAAAAGCAGGGCATCTCTCTAGCATGTCTTAACAGTTTTCCCATCACTCTAGGAGGCCCACAAACCTGGGCTCTCACCTCAGACAAAGCTGGAGGGGCTGAGGGCCGGCCCCAGGTTCTCCAGGGTTCCCAGGGCGTGGCAGATTTCCACCGTGTCTGCGGTTCCTCAGTCTTTGCAACAATGTCCTCATCCACTCAGGGCTGGGCCCCTGCCTGCCTGTCAAATGGGACCACAGCTGCTGGCAGGAGGAGGGCAGAACACAGTGGAAGTCAGGCTGGGGAGGCAGGTAAGAACCCTCACCAGGAGGGCTCTGGGATGACCCCTGAAGATGACTGAGGCAGAGTTTGCACTCCCCTAAATTGAGGAACCTAACCACAGCTCACTCCAAGACATCTTTCCTCTTACACAGAACAGTAGCCTCTGTTTAACTCTACAAATACAAATAAAACAAGTACCGTTCACTGACCACCTCCTATGTCTCAGGCAGCAAGCCAGGCGCTTCCATTCATCTTCACTTTCATTCTCTGGAGTAGGCACAGTTATCCTCATTTTTCAGAGGAGAAAACCGAGGCTCAGAGAGAGAAGTGACATTGCTGATAAGTGATTTCAGCTGGTCCTTTCACCAGCTGACCGACTCTAAAGCCTATGATTTTTTCTCTACAGGATGTTATTCCCCAGCCCCCCCCTTCCCCCACAAAGGTCAAGAAATTATGTAGGGGGCCCAAGCCAGTCCCAGGTTCAGAAAGTTCAGTTTTCAGTGAGAGATAGTGGGTGTCAGTGGGTGTCTGAGTGGGGAACGTCTGTCTTCCCCCGCCCTCAGATGGGGCCTTAAACCGTTGGTGCTCCTGCTTCTCAGGCCTTTGGACTCAGGCTGGAATTGACACCACCTGCTTTCGTGGGTCTCCAGCTTGCAGACAGGAGATCACAGCACTTTTCAGCCTGCATAATCACGTGAGCCAATTTTTTATAATAAATCTCATTATATATATATATATATATATATATATATATATATATATATATACAGTTATGTTTCTCTGGAGAACCCTGACTAATACAGTTTAAACAGAAGAATGCCTGCACTGAAGCCAAAGCAGAGGGTGGGACCCGTGGAATGGATCAGGAAACACTGTTTCAGAGGGCAGAACAGACTTCTCAACCTGACCAAGTGTTCTTTGGGGGTGGCCTCTTTAAAGGGAAAATCTCACAAAAGGATGGTTTGACCAGGGGACAGGCTGGCCTTAGAGAATGGGTGGTGCTCAGCACCCAGTATAAGATTTTCCTGAAATGGACATGACCAAAGGATGGTGTCCATCCAAAACACAGTGCTGAGTTGTTCCTTCATTCAGTAAGTGTGTGTTACACTCCTTCTCAAGAACATTATATGTCTCCTCAGTCAATGGCCTCCAGAATAAAATCCCAATTCCTTGGAGAGGCACACTAGGCCCTCTGGGATCCAGTGCCCACATCCCCTCTCTGGCCTTCTGTTTTCCTTCATGCTTCCTCTATGCCAGTCCCAAGGTTACATGCTGTGTGCTTCCACCTAGGCAGTTCCTTTAACCCGAGTTCTCCCCCTTGCCTCCATCCCTGCCCACCCAAACCCCACATATGCATAGCTCAAGGGCTGTTCCTTGGACTTTATATTAAATCAATGCTTATTGCTCTCTCACTAGACTATAAGCTCCTAATGGACAGAAAAGTTCTCATTCATCTCCATATCCCAGCATATATTTTTATTTGTTTAATAAGTGTATTTTAAATTAAATGCCTACCATGAAAGGGCACTGTGCTAGGTTCTGGGGATACAAAAATGAATAAGACAAATTTACAAGCCTTCAAAGACTTTACCATTTAGTGGGGGAAGCCAACAGCATCCCCCTCTATAGTTAAAATGCAAGTTAGAATGTTACACTGCCACAAAAGAGGTAGAAAACATTGCTCTAGCATTCAGAGAAGATAGAAGTCCTTTGGCAGGGGATACTAAAGAAGGCTTCCTGGAAGAGGTAGCATCTGAGTTCAGCCCAGAAAAAGACTTCAACTGGTGAAGATCAGGTGTTGAAAAAGCAGAGAACACAACATGAGTAAATGAGTGGAGGCAGGAAATTCAAAGTGTTTTTGGTGAATCTTTAGCTTGAAATGCCAGGCTAAGAAATTTGGGGTTTTGTTTTTTTGCTTTTTGTTGGTCACTGGAAGTCACTGAAGTTTTTGGAGAATGAGAGAGACAGGGTGAAAGCAGGGGTTGAGAGGTCATGATAAAAGGGGCACCTTTCTGTAATAATACACACAGGAAGCTCAGAACATACACAGCTCCAACCACATCTGCACAGAACATACAGTTCTCCAACATGCCCTGTACAGCCCCATCGCCCCTCTGAACACTCGCTGACAGCCTGAATTTTCACCTTTTCCATGGTTGCAAAGCTGATGGCCTTCATGAGTTGCAGGGCTCAAGATGTAGATGGCCTTATGGCTCTCCATCCCTGACAGGCCAGGGCATCTGGCAAGAGAGCAGCTGCCTGCCCCTGGAAGACTGCTTCATATCATACCCCAACCCCATCCATCTCTCACATGATGGGAGTGGAAGCTGAAGACTCCGGCCTGACTCCTCCAGTTCTCCTGGCTGCCATCTCTACTGGTATCCTGATGACTTCCTTGTTCCTTCTCCTCCCCTCCTCTAGGCTGGGCTCATCCTCAGGTGCTGGATGCCGCCTCTGTTTCCCTTTTTGGCTTGACTGTCATTCCCTCCAGAGTTCATTCCTCACATGATCCCCTAACAGAATCCACCTCAGAAACCCTAGATTCCCTTTGCTATAGACAGAATGTTTGTGTCCCCTCACCCCCAAATTCATATGTTGAAACCTAATCCCCAATGTGATGATATTTAGAAATGGGGCCATTAGGAGGTGATTAGGTCATGAGGGTGGAGCCCTCATGAATGGGGTTAGTGCCTTATAAAAGAGACCCCAGAGAGATCCCTTGCCCCTTCTGCCATGTGAAAACACAGTGAAAAGATGACCGTCTATGAATTTGGAAGTGAGCCCTCACCAGACCCCTGCCAAAGCCTTGGTCTTGGACTTCCCAGTCTCCAGAACCCCTCTGGTACCCTAGAAAAATGAGGTGGGATGGCTTTCAGGCCATGGTCCTCTGAGCAGGCTCAAATAATGGCAGAGAGCTGCCTTCTCCAGGAGAACCTGCTTCGTCAGATGTAGCCAGATGAGTGGCTGTGTCAAGCAGTTTAAACAAAAACCCAGGGCACACGGACCCAAATTTCAGTGAGCCTGCAACTCATGCAGGCCATCAGCTTTGCAACCATGGAAAAGGTGAAAATTCAGGCTGTCAGCAAGTGTTCAGAGGGGCGATGGGGCTGTACAGGGCATGAGAAATAAGTTTCTGTTGTTTATAAGACACCCAGTCTATGGTATGTTGTTATAGCAGCCCATACAGACCAAGGCACCCTTCCAGCCACTTCCTTCCCCAGGAAAGAAATAAGAGCTGTGCCCTTTTCTCTCCATCCTCCCTTGGCAGGAGGTTAGGCCTCAAACTTTCCATCCCATAAACAGGTTCCAAGTCAAAGATCAGAATGTAAGTGGCTTCTAGACTGAAGGCCCCAAAATCAGTGCTGCAGAGGGAGTCCCAAGGCCATTCCAAGCCAGATGGTCCCTGTGTGGGCACCCACAAGCAGAATGTGTCCCTTATCTATTCATAGCAGGGGAGGACTATGGGAAGCTGTGACAGCCTTTCCCTCTGACACCTTGCGTGGCAAGGATAGTGACAGGCATGCCTTAGCAAAGATGAATGAGCAGCCTGGTGGAGAGGTGACACTGACCTGAGGGTCAGGAGACCTGGGTTCTTGCCCCAGCTTTGTCATGAACCTCTAGGTGACACTGTGGCAGTCACCTTCCCTCTACAGCCTCAGCATCCTGCCTATAAACTGGAGGGGTCTCTCTCTTCCAGTTCTAACATCCAGGGAGGCTCTGAGTTGGTGAGTCCACCTCCACACACGCCTCCACTGCTACAATTGCTCAGGCCTCAGAGGGAAAGCTGCACCCCATTTTGGGAAGTGATGAGGGCTCCTCCTGGGGTCCAGACAGACAGTCAAGGAACCAGCTCCTCCCATAGCAACAGGAACTCCATGCCTAGCATTTTCTTGTCCCCCATATTAGTTCCAAAACTGGGTCCAAAATTCCCAGGGCACTGGTGGGTGCTGAATTTGTTAATAAAACAGTCTCACGGGGCTTTGAAAGCAGATTACTGATAATAGGAACCCATCTCTCTCTGATTCCTGTGTAGATGGTTTTAAACCTTTAAATCTTATTAAATGGGAATTATATTCTAAGCCCTAACTCAAAAGAGAAGGGTAATTTCCTGTAAAATTCCAAGAGGATCAAAGCTATTGCAAGTATGACTACAGCCAGAGAAGTCCATTTGTAATTTCCTGGGGCTGGAGTGTGGAAAAGGGATGGAGGTCTTCTCAGCCACACAGCTGCTGACTACAGGGCATGCTCACTGAAATTTGGGTCTGTGGGCCCTGGGTTTTTGTTTAAACTGCTGGACACAGCCACTCATCTGGCTACATCTGACGAAGCAGGTTCTCCTGGAGAAGGCAGCTCTCTGCCATTATTTGAGCCTGCTCAGAGGACCATGGCCTGAAAGCCATCCCACCTCATTTTTCTAGGGTACCAGAGGGGTTCTGGCTCCACTGGGAAGCCTGGGATTCTGTTAAGAGGAGCAAAGGCGAGCTCCTGGACCCCAGGAGGGGTCTCAGGCTGTGGTGAAGCCCATGCAGACATGGAGAAGGCTTCCCCGGCAGCCAGATAAAGCTCACTGGGCCCTTCATTTGTGTGTGGCTTTCATATCCATTTTCTCATGGCATTTTCACCTCAGCCAGGAGAGGAAGGCAGAGCAGGAATTTTTACCTCTGTTTTACTGGTGAGACTACCAAACCTCAACAAATGTAATTGCCTCAGGCCACACAGCTAGTAAACAGCTAGATGGATTTCAAACTCCTGAGACTAGTTTTCCTTCCCCCTAGTTTTCTGCCCCTCTGTCTTTCCTTGGGTGTCTCCCAGCCTGGAAAGCAGTTAGCCCTTTGCTCCTTGGATATCAAAGGGCAAATGTGATAGATATTCCTCCAGGGCTGCAGGAAGGTCCAGGCTGCTCCCCTGCCCACTGGGCCGCTTCAGGGCCCTATCTAAGCAGCTTCCCTGGCACGCCGTTAGCCTCGCACAGCCCACGTGTGAGCAGGGCCAAGCTCTGCCCTTTGTACAAACGCACTTGCAGTGTCAGGCCCTCTAAAAGGACATTTTGACTTAGCTCACCTTCCAGTTTTAGCCACAGAAGGGGTGAAAGCCTAGCAAAGGCCTCACAGCCCTGGCCCTCCTTTCCCACGGAATCAGAGGGAGACCACCAGTCCCTCACACCTGCCCCTGCTTCACTTACACTGCAGGGCCTCTTGGTAATGCTGTCTGGCCCACAGGGCAAACTATTCACACAGTGGGGAACCAGGTCTCAGAGAAAGAAATGAAGTGCTCTTGGCTCCAGTAGTGTTTCAGTGGTGTTGACTAAGGGACTGGAACCTCCCAGCTAGTCTAGTGCTTTCTCCTCTACACCAGACGCTATGGCTTCCTCGCCCAGCCTGGGCTAGTTCCTGGCACTGTGGGTGTGGCTCTTACTCCTGTCTCTGACTCCTGGGGTTTTTCCACTGTATCAGAGCCTCTTCCAAAAGCCTTTGGCTAGGGTTGACAGCTTTGCAGTGAGGCCTCACTCTGCAGGAGGCCACACCCAGTCATTAAAGCTACGGGGGGGGGGGGGGGGGGGGTGCCTCAATGAAGCACTGTTCTCACAGAGCACCCAGCCCCAGCCTCCTCTCCAGCCCCCTCAGCTGCAGGCTCATGATGTCACAGACTCTCCCCTGAAGCCCAGCTAGTTCTCCAGCAACCAAATTTCTCCTCCTCCTTTCCTAAGGGAGGCTGCCTGTCAACCACAGATGGGCACAGGCAATACCAGCATCTCCATGGTAACCAGGGGCCACAGCTTCCTGCCTTGGGCAATGATCCAGAGCCAGCACTGTTGGCAGGGCTTCCATGCAGACCCCAGGAGGGCTGCAGGCCTATCACCCCAATGTCATCCCTGGGACTTAGGAACAGCCTAGGGAGGCAGGCCAGCTGGGTTGTCCTGGAAGACTTCAGACTCAGCATAGTCCTTTGAGAAAGGTCCTGAAATGGGGCAGGCTGAGAAGGCCCTCCTTCGGAGCCCACCCTCTCCCTCTCACATGGAGTTGACTCCTCAGGGCAGGCTCTGGGGCTCCCGTGTTACACCTTCTTCAGGGCAATGGGTGAAAGTTGAAAATTCCACAGTATGTTAGTTGGATTTAGACTTTGCTCTCCCTGGCAGAGGTGGTGGTGGTGGTACAGGAGATACATTGCAATGGATGAGGCAATAATCCCAGTTCCTTGCCACCCCCCACCCCATAAAATGGCCCCTGGGGCAGTTGAGGAGCTGGCAGCCTCTCAGCCAGGTGGGGCGATTATCAATGTGGAGCCAAAGACTTCAGAGGGAGAGGGTGGGCAGACCTGCTCCCCTTGCCTGCTCTCCTAAGGGAGGCTGGCAGGGCACCCCAGGGGCAGAGATGGACCTGACCTCACTGCCACAATCTTGAGGACTCGGGGAGGTCTCTTCAGAGAGATTCTGTTTCCAGGAGATAGGCAAATCAGAATGCAAAGTGGAACTGCTCCTGCTTCCTCCCGCACATCTTCTCAGCCCTCTGCACACCTCTGCTCCCAGCAAGAGCACTTGGGGGCAGAGCACAGGAGTGGGCCTGTGATTCAAGCTAGAAATAACGTGCTAGGCGAGAGTTCACAGCCTTCCCTGCTCCCCGGGGTATTCCTTTTCCTGTTCAACTTCTTTTCCCAGTCTCAAGGGAAGTTGGTCTTTGCTCAGCCTGTTCTTTGGGCTTTTGTGTTGTAGAATCAAGGATACCTAGTTCTGGAAGACTACACATAGGATGGTAGTGGGGAGAAGGATTGGGTCTGCAAAGCTGTTAATCTGCATAATAAAGAGGAAGAGAAACCGTCTCAAGGGAATTTGGGAGGCAGTGGGGTTGGGGGCTTTGAACAGAGATGTCCTACCTTCTGTGGACTGATGAAAGTGAGCAGAGAGGACAGAGGATTCTTGGTAAGTGCTGCTGTGGACATCACTGTAGTCTCCACTCTCACTTTGCTGTAGGGTGAGTCAAGGATTTGAGCTATTTTGAAATGACTCGTGATTGCTAAAGGGTGCTTCTTAGTCGGTGCTGGGAGACCAACCCTTGTGGGTCCAGACTCTGTGAGGATTGCAGTAATAATCACTCCCATATTTCGCAAATATTTAATGTGTACCCAGCACTCTTACTAAGGCCTTTGAATGCATTATCTAATTTAATCCTCACCACCACCCTGTGGAGTAGGGAACGTCATTATCCCCATTTTACAGAAAGAGGAACTGAGTCTTAGGGAGGTAAAGGCACTTGCCCAGTCACACAGCTGGAGCTGCTGTAGCCGGGCTTTGAAGACATGAACCCCAGGTGGCACCTGGGCAGTCTCCCTGCGTGGAGACCAGGAGCAGCCACTGCCCCGAATAGCAGGATCCACGGGGAGTAGGCTGTCAAGGAAATTGCTAGGCCGTGCTGAAGAGGGCTCTCTGCGGGAGCCACGGACTCTCACTGATCTAACGAAGCAGAAAAATCAATGAGGTGTACAGGAGACATCTCTGCACAGAGGCTGTTCCCTAGCTGATGTGAGCAGCAGGAATGCGCCGGGGGCGAAGTCATCATGTAGGGCAGCTCTGGACAGCCTGCTTCTGTCCCATTTTGTTAAGTCCTGTGGGTAGAGAGGGTGGGGAACACAAAGTCCAGAGCGACCCCCTCTGAGGAGGCCCTATGTTTCTATCTGTCTGTTCAGGCCTTTCAGAATACACACATCCCCCTCCAGCCCTGACCACTTGGAGAGATGCCCTTTGCATGTCCTAAGGGACAAGGAGGGGCAGACAGCAGGGCCTCCATTTGCGCTGCATTCCTCGACGCGCTGCACCAAACTTACTGTCCTTCAGGGAGAGGGTCTCAGCGGGAACCTCAGGTTTGGGAGCCAGCCAGACTCGGTTCAAACCCTGACTCTGTGCCTACAGCCTGTATGTTTCTGGGCAAGTCACTTTCTAAGCCTTAAGCGTCTGTGAAATAGGAAAAATAATAGTACCCTCCCAGTAGGTTTAGTGTAAACTCAGTGACCCGGCACAGAGGAATTTCTCAATAAACCGCCTCAGGAAATGAGCTGAGGAGAGAGGCAAGTTTGTGGTCACTGTTCTGATGGTTTGTTTCATCTCTTTTGGACAGTAATTGTTCAAGGAATTCTTGACCCTGCCCCCAGGCCTAGCCTGACCCCTTCCTCAGGTGAGGGCTGTTCCAGAACCTGCACATAAAGCCTGCCTTATCCAACTTTTTTTTCAAAGAGGAATGCTTCATTACTTAGTACTATGGTCAGTTATATATATAGGGCTGGGCTGGCCAGGGAGGGGCTACCAATTTCCTAGTTTTTTGTGGTGTTTCTAGTCTATGATGTAAAGTGCATGGGGGTTTCTGGCCACCCTAAGCTGGCCACACGGCCTGGCTATTGAGACACACTGGCTGGTCTCTGCCCCTCGTGTGGATTCAGAAAGGGAGGCCCTGACCTCCCTCAGTTTTGTTTTTCTCACAGGTTGGAAAGAGAGGCAGCCATGCAATGTCCAGACAGCAGCACAGTGAGGCACGTGTCTCCAGGGGACAGGCCTGCTTGGTGTCTTTCCCCCACTGTGGCTCTTTGCTTTGGCCTCACACTGTCCTGGGTTTGCCTCCTGGTTCTGTCACTCACTATGAGAACTTGGGCAAGTTACTTGATCTCGTGGAGCCTGTGTAGAATGGGGATAATACCATTTTTATGGGTTGTTGTGAGGTTTAAATGTAAAGCTCTGGGCACCCAGTAGGTGCTCAATAAATGTTAGTTCCCTTTTCCATCCCTTTGGGGCAATCTGGAATGTTGAATTGAAGATACTTCCTGGGAAGCTCTCAAGAACCCAATCTAAGAATGGCCCCTAGAAACCAAGAGAGACCTTTGATACCACCTGCTTCCCAACCTGCCCTGCCTTGTCTGGGCTGGAGCTGTGCCAGGGCAGTTCTGAGACAGGTGAGGAGCCAGCTGCCCTCCCTGAGGCTAAGAGCTGAACACTCCAGCTGTCAGTTACCAGCCCTTCCTGTATATTCAGCCTGCATCACAGAGCAGCAGGAGCTGGGAGCAAAGGAAGGGAGGTCCCTGGGAGCAGAAATCAGCTCTAAGGGGGAGGTGGTTTCCACCAGGTGTGCTTTGCTATTCAAGCTCACACCCTCTGCAGAAAGCCTCTTGCAACTCAGCACCAGCTAACTCAAACCAGGGCAGAAGCATTTCTACATTCATTCCACAGGGACAAACAGTGATTTCGGGAGGGAGGCCAGCAGTGGGCAATCCTTGCTTTCCATTCCAGCTTGGGGACCAGGAGGCAGAAGAAGAGCACAGGTCCCAGGGCTATTTTGGAAAGAAATGTGCTTCTTAGGCCTCCTTTCTGGATCATGTAGCACTAGCTAGCTGCAATTCAGCAGGATTAGTGTTTGCCAAATTTCGGTCATTGTCACAATGTCTGTCATTCCTGAATAGCACCTATACTATTATTTATCCAACACTTTTGTTTAAATTAACTCACTAGTTTACTTACTTACTCCACCCTGCTCTGGGCTCTGGGGGGCTGGCCTGAACAAACCACACAGCAGCGGTGTCCCATGCCCTCTGCCTTCACTGGCAGAGATTGGGAGAGTGAAATGGAGCCTTCACTGTGGACCATGGACTGGCTGTGTCCCCTAACTCCTGTCAGGGTCTCTCTTCTCTCCTGGTAACCACTTCTTTCCATTGCCTTACCAGGCCTATGTCCAGAAAGTTGGGGTACTGCACTTCCTTATGGCTTCTCTATCCTCTGCCCACACCTTTGTATATAGCCCCCTTATTAATCACCACAAGTTACCCAATTTGAGGGTGCCATTTGTTTCCTGCCAGGACCCTGACTGAAGCTAAGCAATATTTGCATGACCAAAATGATAATGTTCTAAGAACTCTAAATTCTCCACTGCCCTAACAGAATGTGGGTAGATAATAACAACATTGATCAGTTAAGAAGGAATGGTGTGATAGAAGCTAAAGTTGTTGACAGTCATTGATTCTGTGAAGACAGTCAGGAGCAGGGAGCAGTGGACATGATGTTTTGGTATGCGCCCTTTAGGGCTTTGGACATTTAAAATTATGAGTGTGTATAACTTTGCTAAAAAACAAAATTAATTTTTAAAACGTCAAATGTCTGGGGTTTTAAAACAGGACAGCGAAGGCCTTTTGAATTCTTCTGAGGATCTAGCACATCACGGATGCTTAGTGGTACCGATTGCAGAGTTCCCGCCTGCGTGCTTCTCCCTCGCGGCTTCAGATCCAAGAATCCGTCTCTTTCGTTGCATTTCAGGAGAGTGAAGCAGTCTCTCAGCCTCAGAGCCATCTGTGCTTGTCAGTGTGTGGCTGATAGAAGTAAAATAGCTCTCCCTCTCTCCATTATTTATAGCAGGTAGAAGAGAAAGTTCTAGGCTGCCTGAGCAGGATGTGGAGACAGTGATGGGGATAGGGAGAGAGAGGCCAATAGTTCCCAGCTGCACAGATTTTGCATTCAAGAGCTGAGTCTGAATCTTAGCTCTCCACTCCCAAGTTGCAGTCAGGGCCTCTCAGAAAGCTACTTCACCTCTCCAAGCCTCAGTTTATTCTTCAGTGAGCTCCAGGAGGGCACAGTCTTTTCTCCCCATCGTCTAGGATAGTGCCTTTTCATGACCGGGGACTTTGTAAGGTGGGGCTGTAGAGTGATGCACAGCAGGAGCTTGATAAATAATTGTTGAACGAATCCTAAGGATTAAATAAGAATGTATATATGACAGGGCAAATATTTGGCAAATAGATCTAATAAATATTAGTTTCTTTCTCTTACTCTCTGCCTCAGCTCCCTGTCAGTGTTGTAATTGTATGCCAACTGGAGTCAATAAGCTTTGAGCTGAAGCCTGGTAACGGTAGATAATAATCATAAATGATAGGAAGAATATTTATTGAAAGCTTGATTTGTGCCATGCACTATGCTAAGCCCTTACATTTATCAGCTCATTTAACTTTCACAATAAATCTCTAAGTACTATTATTAAGCCCATTTTACAGATGAGGAAACTGAGGCATGGAGAGATCAAGTAATCACACAGCTAGCATGTGGCAGGGCTGGGATTTGAACCCAGGCAGCTCAACTGTAGAGCTTGAGCGCTTAATCATATGTTCGATTTTTACTAATCTAGTCATGTAACAGAAAATGATGACTGTCATGTTTTTAAAGAAATCTCTTCTTGTCTAAGCTATAACTATGATATGCAACTGCCAAAATGTCAAATCATCACATTTAGGTCTGGGGATATGCTAACTGAAGCCTGTAGTGACCTTGTTCTGAAGAGAAACCTTTTGCACCTACTGAATCAAGTTTCCAGGTTGCTCTCCTGCTAACTCAGCATATTTTCAATGGCTTTTTCTTTTACCTTGAGTTGGATCCCAACCTCTATTTAGCAGTAGTTAAGAGATAATAAGATGTGCTTCCCTTCCACTCCCACCAAAAAAATGGAAACCTTTTGTCCCTAAATATCAAACATAATATATGAAATGAAACAGTAATTTCAAACGGCTTTTGGTTTCTAATTTACAGTATCCTATCACTTGCAGCTGTCCTTTGACCTGTATTTTACATATACATATACATATTATACATCCCAGGCAAGAACACAGAAACATCCTCCTCATGTTCCCGAGTGGAGAGAATTTATTTTATAAATACTGAAACTGAAGTGTGACATCAGTCATAAGCAAAAATTTTATTTAAAAAAAAGTTCCTAATTTGGAGAATGCAGGGCACCACGAAACAGTGACTATGAATAAATCTCCTAAAGATGAGCCATGAAAATCAGATCTGGGCTGTGTTTTGGAGGTAAAAGTACAGAAGAAAGCACTTTTACTGTGCTTTGAGGGAATTTTCTTCCGTTTAGGTTTCTAAACAATGAAATTAAGATGTGCAGCCTCCCGCTGTGTGGCTCAGGGAAAATCTCGGTTGCCATTAAAGATAGCAAACACATAGCACTCACCATGTGCTGAACTCTGCTCCAGGTGCCTTGCATACATTATCTGTCATCCTCACAGTAACCCCATCAGTTAAGTACTACTATGAGGCCCATTTTATAGATGAAGAAACTGGGGCACAGATTAATTGTTCAACATCATACAGCTAGAGAACTATGCAGCTGGGATTTGAACCCAAACAGCCTGGGTCTGAAGGCTGTGCTCTGAAAGTTCTGCTATACCATTCTCTACTGCTGCTGGGACTGCAATTAGTCCTGGGAGAGCCTGTTGGAACACTCTACTTTTTCTCTACTCCTTCTGTCTGTGGGTCTAAATGATCTTGGGTGATAAGGATCTGATTACACGTGTAAAATTCCAAGGAGTTTTTGTATTCAGGCCAGGCATAGCCTGTTCTCATGGATAACCAGGTGCCAAAATTAGCACACTAATAAATAGGACCAAAATTCACAAAAATCTGGCTTACGGAAATAGGACCATGAACGGATTCTCTAAGGAGATGAGACCCATTGTCAGGGTTTACCTTAAAGGGCACGAATCTGTACACAGTTATCTCTTTGTCAGAAAAATCTCAGGTTGTAGGTTAGAAAAAATAATTTTAAGTGCATAGAAAAATGTCCAGAAGATGCACTGAGAGAGGAGAATGCGGGGTTAAGGGTACGGAAACATTTTCTATTTTATATACTTCAGTACTATTCAAACCTTTAAAAAAAATGATACTTTTAAAATAATTTTTAAAGTGGACATTAATGGTCAGTGATCTCGTATCTATCATTCACTGCTGTGCTCACCGGACGCTTAGCTACTAGAACCAGAAACATATTTGAGTAATAAAGGCTTTTGAACTCTCACACCTAGTGAACCTGAATTTGACACCTGATGGGAGGGCAGGTCCAGTGAGGTTAGTGCAGACATTTCTGTAATTATAACTGGCATACAGTTGAGTGTTTTTTAATCCAATCTGAAAATTTTTGTCCTTTAGAGTGCTCAGCCTGTTTACATTTAATATAAAGGCTAATAAGTTGGGTTTGTCTATCATCTTGCTATTTATTTCTATGACTACAGATAAGTAAAATTTAAAACTTAAGCCAGAATTTCTCTTGTACTTCAACTTCAGCCTACTCCTGTTGTCAGCCATCCCAGCGAACACAGCACATTGCCAAGTGGCCAGAGAGGGTATTGGTTTTTCATGCAGTATTTTTAGGGGGAGTGGGAGGAGCTGGGTCTCTGGCTCCACGTCAACAGCGGCAATTCCACGTTTGTCGTACATATTAGAGATTGTGAAAGAGTGCAAACAGGGTTCTGTGGCTGCAAAGTCTGAATTCCAAAGTCTTTTCTGTGACTTTATACACACGCAAGCAAGGCTATGGACTAGAAACCAAGGCTGATCCAGGTTCTGGGCAATGCTCCAGCTCTGGACAATTTAAGAGCTGAAAATTCCTCTGGCTTCAGGAACTAGGAGAACAGCTGAGTCTTGAAGAAGCTAAACTGGGAAAGGGCAGAGGTAATGCACTGAGGAATCCTGAGTAAGTCTTGACACTGGAGACAGCAAACCTAAGTTTAAAATGGGCAGCTTTCCATCCCAAGGCCACTGTTGGCTCCAGATGGTATATGCACTGACAGGAATCACTTTCTGGATTAAACCCTCAGCCTTGACGACTGGGTTACCTCTCTAGGTACAGGTGTTGAAGCATTTTCTTTTGTTTTCCAGACTGAAGTGGATATCACAAGATATCCTGCTCATTTTGCGGTGGAAGTCCAAAGCAGACTAGCATTACTGACTTTACGCTTCTTTCCAGGAAAAACTCATTCTCTTAAGGCAAGATGTGCTTTCATTATTACATTTTACAGCCCTGTGGGCTAGTGGGACCCACTAGGCAGACGATCCCCATACTGTGATTTGCCATAAAAACAGCACAGAATAGAATCAGGGGCAGGAATGACAGACAGGCAGTCAAAGGAAAAACTAAGCAGTGGAAGCCCAGGCTGGGGAATAAAAGCTTCCCAAAGCATCTTATCCCTAAGTGACTACAGAAGTTTAGCAGTTTAGGGTAAACTCCAGCTCTGCCACTTGCTGGCTGTTTGAATTTGGGTAAATTACTTAACATCTAAACCTTTTCTAATCTGTAAAATAACTGTAGCAACTACCTGTTTCACTGGTTGTTGGGAGAACGGGGTGAGATACAGCAGGGAAGGTGCTCAGCAGAGTGCTGGTTTATAGCAGCCCTCAATCACCAGTGGCTGCTGTCACTTTCCACAAGGGGAAGGTGGAGCTATAGTGGGCCTAAACAGCTGCCAGAGTTCATCTTCAGACTCCAAGGATCAAATATTTCAAATGCAAACTAGACAGGAAATTGAGAGCTCTCTCTGGTGAAATCTCCCTTAAGTCCTCCATTCCCTGAGACTTGGCCACATACCTCCGTAATGTCTTTATTCAGTGCCCTCCTCTCTATTAGCCAGAACTCCACTTTAAGTAGACTTAGTTTCCAGTGGATTGTTGCAAAAGCCTTCTAGGTTTTGGCCTCCCTGCCAGACTTTTTCTCTAAAAAAACAAAACCACCAACCCAAAAACCCTCATAAAAACAACTTGCTCAAAATCTTCTCTGGGGTCCCCCATGCCTAGTGGGTAAGGTCTGAATTTCTCACCTTGGAGTACAAAGTCACTCACCACCTGAATTAAACTGATGTTCTCAGCCTCTTGTCACTCCCAATCCTCCAATCTAACACACTGTTCCCCTAACACACTGGGGGCTTTCAAAGCCCTCACACTTTCATCATGCTTTTCCCTACTCAATTTCAAGGCTTAGCTAAAATGTTACCTCCTTACTGAAGCCTACCCAATTCCCCAAAACAGTTTCTCCTTCAGGCTCCATTATATTTATAACTTAATCCTCAACAGAGCATTTTATTTGTTTACATCTGCCTCTCCCAATAAACACACTCCTCTATTTCAAAAATTTTCCCATCTGCTCCATTGCTATCACTTCGAGTAGTTGTGATAATACATCTGAAAAGCACTTTGTGGAATGGTAAGGAATCAGGGATTACACCATTACTATACTGATCTGAAGGAGAAATGGGAGGACTGAAGCAGAAAGTCATGTTGCCTCTTTCCTTTTACCAATTCAAAGTCAGAACAGGTTTTTGACCTGTTGCAGCCATTATATGAATAACCAGCTTGTAATAATGACTTTAAAAAAGAGCGAGTAGCCCTCAAACAGCCCACCCAAGTTAATATCACACACAAGGAGAAACCACAAGATGTGTAACAGTTAAAAGAGTATCTATAAAAAGTTTTACTTTTTTCTGTAATTTTTAATACAAGACATCTAAGGTCTTAAACAGTGAGTTGATCCTATTAGGAACAAAATATGGCACGAATTCCAGAACATTTTTTTTTTTTGCATTTAGGCTTTTCAGTCACTACGCAACGATTATCTATTCGCCAAGGACAGGAACAGTCAGATACTGGAGAAAAAGAGATATGAGAAACGTCTTTTATTATTTTCTAAAGAGGTGAAAATAAGTAAGATTTTTTATATTTTTCACATAAGATTTTTAAACTCTTAAAAATGCAATTTCCTCTCTTCAAAGCACATGCCATCTTAAAAAAAAATCTTAGCAATGTACATTTGCACTCAAAGAAAAACATGCAGCGCCATTGTCTTCTGACAAAATTCTGCATAAAAACCCCACACGACTTTCTGCAAATACGTTCCCTCTTTATCATTTAGGGACTCCAAACCACAAACATTCAGTGCAATATTCACTGTTGCTTATTTCCGTAGGAAACACAGGACCAATGATGTCTTCTGACTACAACTGTTCCCTGATGGTTGAGCCAACAGTCTCCCTCTGCTTTATTTTAAAGTACTCTCTTTAACCTGCTGATGTAAGGTACAACTAGAATTCAGTACAACTGGAGGATCCAAGTGGAGGATGGAGGAGAAATACTTAAGGTGTACCCTGTGCCATAAACTTAGAAAAAAAATTTACACAGAAAAAAAAAAAAACACCCAAAAAACCTCAGATTTTATCAATGCACCCTTTTAAAAAGTGTTTTTTTAAATTTCTGAAAGCAGCTTAATGTGAATCAAAAGCAGTTCCTGAGTAACTGCAGTAAACAGTGTCTTTTTAAAATATATATATATATTTGCAACTTAGCTCATTTTGGTTTTGCCTTAGTTTACCTCCCTAGCTTTTAATCACAGTTCCTTTCCTTTCAGTTCACAATGTGCAAGTACAACAGCATCAGGTCCGAGAGTCGGGTGGTGCAGATGTTTCTCGTCACTTCTGTGTGATCATCTGCATGTCTGTCAGGCCAGGTTTCTAGTCACTGCAGGTCACAGTTCTCTCAATCTCACAAAACCTGTGAGGCCAGACACTTCACGTTTTCTTCATCAGACGCCGTGACTGCCACGTGTGGAGCTTGTTGTAGGCTGTCTGGAGCATCTCTTCTATATGACTTACCAACTGAAAAACATAGCAAGACACGTAAGCAACAACTAGGCACATGCTGGGGAAGTTAATGCTTCTGATCCAGATCTGGCATGTACTTCAGAGTGCAGTGTCCAAGCTCGTCTTTATTTTCCCAATGAGGCAACTTGCAAGCCCTCAGTGAAAGTGTTATCAGACACATTTTGTATAGAAAGGTAAGAGAGATGGGGGCACCGTAGAGGCTGGAAACTTGGCTCTGTCTGGGTGTAATGTCTGCCCTGTCATTAACCAGCTACAGGACAACATGAAAGTAACAGTGCTCTAGGCCTCAGTTTCTTCTGTCAAATGAGGGTGGTGAGCTAAACTGGTGATTTCTAGATTTAAACATTACTCTGCTGACTAAGGCCAGGATGGTGGCATCAACATTATCTTCCAGAACATTTGAAAAATGCCTCACTCCCTGAAGATTCTGATGTAGCCAGTCTGGAAGGAGACCCAGGAATCTTTGATTTTCAAAAGTTCCTGCCATTAAATCTGCAGCACAATCTTGTGAAGTACTTTTTTCTGTTCTCTAGCTCCAACATTTTAGGATTTCAGTATAACTCAGTCGATTACAGGAAATCTAAAGGGTTTCAATGCTTCACACAAGCACTATGTAACACCTTAGGTCAGAACTAGATATCCTGAGTGGAAAAGAATTTTGCCCTCACTATGCACATAACTAGAAGTCAACAGGACCACACTGAACTAAGCTGATAAAGACTCCTCAGGTAGAATGTCTCTGGAATATCTGTTTCCTGGAGGTGGACAGTGTTTATGTGGTTGGAAGTAAAAGTCTTGTAAAGTCTACAATTCTAGCAGTGCGGGGATGGAGATCAGGAAGTCCTAAATCCTTTCAGCATGTCAATGACTTAGATCCAATCTGAAACAGAGTTAAAGAAAAAGAAAACCACTCTTATTTACCACATCTGTTATTACTATGGGGGGTTTATGTTATTTAGTTCTGTCTGGAAACTATAAAAAAATCATTTATTCTGCTTGATGGGCAGCAGTGGTTCCATGGTACTAAATAGAAGAGATGAATACCATATCCTCCTGTAAGGCTGTCCATAGCCCCAGAATCCTTTTAACCATAGTGCTCCAGGCAGTTACAATCAACTTAGAAGGGACACGAGCTGAAACCTATTTGTCATCCTTGCCCTGCTGTGGGAAGACACTTTAAGCTTCTTTTCTGATTGTAAGTAATACTGTTACAGTTTCAGAAAAACCACTTAGAACATTTAGGGAATAAACACTAAAAATCTTACTAATGAAGGTTTTTCAGTTTTCAATTGTAGAACTCCCCCTTTTGATATCCTACTTACTGAAGTACTGACTCTTAAGTCTGTGTAGTCTTTCCCAGTCACCTCTGAAAGAACATGTGTCACACACAAACACAATCTTGTGCGGCTTCTCCAGCCTTGTTAGAAACCATGCTAAACATCCTGAGCACAAAGTGACACTGCTCACTCACTACCTCACCCACTGCCCCACCTGCTGGAAATAGGGAAGCTGAGGGCAGACCACAACCCAGGAACTGTTCAGTTTATTGTCACAGAGTGGGAATTCTGCTTTTCTTTGCATTGCT
Organism: Tapirus indicus; assembly: GCA_031878705.1. Lineage (NCBI taxonomy): Eukaryota > Metazoa > Chordata > Mammalia > Perissodactyla > Tapiridae > Tapirus > Tapirus indicus. The sequence continues at coordinate 11,721,023 of CM062924.1, forward strand.
AGGTTTGAGCTTGCTACTCAGGTTTTCAAAATAAATAAATAAATAAATATATTTTTTGGTGAGGAGATTAGCCCTGAGCTAACATCCGTGCCCATCTTCCTCCACGTTATATGTGGGACGCCTGCCACAGCATGGCTTGATAAGCAGTGTGTAGGTCCACACCCGGGATGTGAACCTGTGAACCCCAGGCCGCCAAAGTAGAGTGCATGAACTTAACCACGATGCCCCAGGACCAGCCCCCAAAATAAGTATTTTTAAGGAACATACACATGGGTTGTAAATCTATAAAAAAAGCATGGAGATGACTCTTACAAGCACCAAGTTAGTCATAGCCTTGGGACTATGCGAGAGGGGTAGGCAATGGGACAGGGGCCCCCAGGGAATGCCTGTAGGTGATGGTAAGGTTCTATTTCTCACCGTGATTGGGTGAGAAAGAGATTGGTACAGATACTTGTTTTACATTACATACTTTATACACTCTTCTGAATGTATGATACATTTTACAATTAAAAAACAGTACTCTGAGCAACAGAAAAAAAAAAAAATGTATCTACTTATTTATATGGAAACAAAGTAAATTTCATCATTTTACTAAATAGAGGAAAAAAATCTGGCCAAAATCAGACTGTTGCCTTACATTTGTGCTTAAATACTGTCTCCGAATTTTTTCTTGGAATGGACAGAGCTTTGTAACTTGGAACCGTTCCAGATTACTTTTCATTTTCACTACCTAAAAAAGATGAGAGAAATAATGAATTACAGAGAAATCTCAAAGAGCCTATAGGGACCAAGAGAAAAATACACACAGGAAAGTTACTTTTTTTTTTAGATTAATTGGCTCCACGAGGCAGAGAAGCAGTATCTAATATATTTTGGTTTTTTAAAATTAAAAAATCTCTATCCCTAAAATAATACAAGATTGCTGTGGAAAAATTTTAAAAATGTAAAAGAATAAAAGTAAAAATATACCTATTATATCCTACCACTCAGAGATCATTAATACTTCGGTTCATGATTCATATCCTTCTCAATACTTTTTGTGCACGTGTATAAATGAATATATGTAGAAAATATATAGTACATACTGTTTTAAAATTTCACTTGGTTTCGTGCGACCATCTTTCTTTTCAGTCATTAAATACTCACCAAAGTCGGCATTTAGAATGAATGTACAGTATTTTAATGTATGAGCATACTAAATGCTTTTTGAACCAATCCCCTTCTGGTAGACAATTAGGCTATTTCCACATTTCCTTTCATAGACAGTGGTAGAGGAGTGTCTCTATGGCTAACTATTTACCCAGATTCTTAATTATTTCCTTAGGTTAAATTTCTAAATGTTGAATTTCCAGGTGATAGCATTTTAAAAAAAGTAGTACTAGCAGTGAAAGAAAAAAACTCTTCTCTTAGCAACTGGACCAACACTGATCATCTTAAGTTTTTTGTTCTTTTGCAAACTACAGATGAAAAATGCTCTTTCACTATAGCTTTAAGGATAATTTGAATACTAGTGGGTATGAAAATGTCCTTAGGTTTTTTGGGCCACTTGCATTCTTTTGTGAGCTGCCTGATAAAAGTCTTTTGCCTATTATTTTTAATGGGGTATTTATTTTCCTCTTAAAGATAGTTTATAAGAGCAACCTATCTAGTAAAGCTATTCCTATTAATACTATAAATATCTTTCCATTTTTCAAACCTCCTTTAATTGGCTAAAAGGGTTTTAGTGTTACATAGCTAGTGCTATATTTGTTGTCAATCTCAGTTAGGATTTCATTACCCCTAAAAAAGTACCAAATAAATAATTTTACTGTTGTGACTCGTTTTGGGTCTCTGTTCTTCAATCACTCCCAGTGGCTTAGAGGCACATACAAGTTTAAGATGTACAATCAGAAGTTATGGAACTGGTCTGGATCTCAAGTTTCTCCACCTAGAAAACGGGTATCACTACCCACCCCATCAGGACGCTGTGGGGCTTCAATTAAATAGTGCATGCAAAGCAGCTTCCCAGTGTCTGGCACATGGTAAACACTCAATTGATTTTCCAATTTCAAAATAACACCTCACAGTGTGGTCACACTACCACAACAGCTGGCTGTGTTTGGAACTGGTTCTGACCTTTTCTTCTAGGAATGGTGTATTAACGGGAAAGCAGGACCAGAAGTGCCGCAGAAGTTCCCCAACAGCCACATACAGGTGTTTTAATTCAGACTGAATATCATTTGGCACCATCTCTGCAAAACAAAGAAGAGGCCCATAGGATGAAAGCTATTTTCACATATGTAGAGTCTCTGAAAGAATGACCACTCAGAGAATAAGTGTGAACATGCACTCTTTGCCAATGTCAAACCAGGATGTGCTATTCTAAGTTACTGATTTTGTGGCTGACAGATCATAGATTTTAAATTCCTGTGGGATTTTGGAGGAACTTTCAGGCTTCCCTTTATTCTATAAGGTAGGAGAGAAAAAAAGAAAGCTTTTAGTATGCTATAGGGAGGCTAGCAATGTGCCACTGTTTATAATATTAAGATAATTCCGAAACCTAAGCCCTTGTCTTGATATGTCTCAGGATCTGAATGCATAAAAACAAAACAAAAATCTCAGAAATGTTCCAAAGGAAAACCAGTAAAACTTTAGCACTACTCTTGACTTGCTCTTTAAAGCTTATTTCAGGAAAGGGATAGCAGTGGAAGGTGACCCAGCACGTACGGTTTATGGCTTGCTGTGTCCCTCCCTGCATAAGTGCTCCTCCAGGCGATAGTGCTGTGATGGTACTACTGGCAGCGCTACTTGAGAGAACCTGAAAGAAATTAAGACATAGAAAGTGGTTTTCCTCATTTTGTCATCGTTCTTACTTAACATTTCAGTTTTATAGCATAATGTCCAGTAAGTCTTTACTCCTGTATAAATATATAATGTATAGAAACAAGAGTGAACTACTTTCCATGAGGCCAGAAACACAGTGTGTACAGAAACAGAATACCTACCAATCTTCCAGGAATACCAGGCAAGTCCATAGGTACCTCAACTCACATGCTTTTCCCTAGTCAAGCCCTTTCTTAAGCACCAACTCACCTTAACTTGTGAACTCTTTACCACGGAAGGTAAAATTGAGTTTGGGAAAGAAAACAAGTAAAATATCATGTTAACATGTATCCTTTGCTGGCAGTTAAAAAAAAAAAGAACAAAAATACATCCTTTGTCATTTTTCAGGGAAGTGAATATACTTAGGCAAAAGGGGAAAAAAGACATTCCACACTGTTATCAGTATCAACATCTAAGGACATAACTGACCTGTTTATCCAATGAGTGCCTAACTAGCGTCAGGCACTGTGGCAACGGAGAGTAAGAAATTATTTGTCGAATAGCTCAAGTGCAGGGTTAGTGTGTGTAAGGTTTTTCAACGGAGTTTTTATAAGCAGAAATTCATGTGTGTACATGCTGGATGAAAAAGAAATTTTTTTAACTTGGTGTAAGAGTACAGCAACATGACAATGAGTCAAAGGGACATGGAGTTCACTTTATTCCTATTTCCTTTTGTCAGAAATTTTATAATGCATTGCAACCAGAAGCTTCAGTGATTGCTGAGCTTGCTGACTGCCCACTGGCTGCACTCAGGTATACACACCCAAGGAAAGATAATCTCTTGGGCCTTCCTACTCAATTCATGTGTCTCAGATAATGAAATCACTTTTTTGAGGTGGATGTGTGTGGGGGGGATGTGGGGAAGAATCTAAATATTTAAGATTGACCATAGCTTAAAAAAGTTAAATGAGTCTACTTGGGCCCAAAGGCCAGATGTCAGACAATTACAGTCTAGAAAGTAGTAGTCAATCCCAAATTTGGTATGTGTGCATATATGTACATACATACATTTCCTAGCTCTGTCTGCTGAGGGGACAATGACACCAGTAGCAAATGACACCCCAAGAGCAATGAGTACATAGATCTTGATTTCTAAATCTACTCAGCACTAAAAGGAAGATTCTGTGGCTGGGCAGGGAAAGTTTAAGATGATCCTGGAACATCTATCTCATGGTGCCACAAAGTAGGAAGGTGCTCAAAAAACTGATGAGAACATTGTCAGAAAGACACAGGGGCCAGTGGGAAGGGCGTGGGAAACGTCTGACTATAAAGGGGCACGGGTACATTTTGAGGTATGACAAAACTGTATTTTGATTGTGTTGGTGGTTACACAACTGTATATGTTTAGTAAAACTCAGAGAACAATGGACTAAAGAGGGTAAATTTTACTGCAGGTAGATTATAGCTTAGTTTAAAAAAAGAAAAAAATGATAGCAACAGTTGATAACCCACAGAATAATATAAGAATCCATGCTGATATAAACAAACAAATACAGGATAAGGGAAGGGAAGCTCCTCCTTTTAGCAGAATGTCAACTGATAAATGTAGAAGGGACAATGGAATTAGAAAAGCATCCATGTAACTACCACCACGGTAATAATCGTATCCAGCAAGAATCATCAATGGATTCCAAAAGTACTGGGTAAAAGTTTGATGGGAAGTAGAACATTTACATAGTCAACATTTACCCCAGAGGGTACTTACTAATTACAAAGGGAAGAACAGTAACTTTTTGATGGAAAACCAGGCAGACACCACCTTAACCAAGTGATCCAAATTCATATCACAAGTCAGGACAAATAAACCTGAGCCTCCTGTTGCAATGCGCTGAGGACGACACACCACTTACACGTCGCTCCTGTGTGGTCCTGCTAAAGATGCATGACGAGACTCCAACCATGAGGAAACGTCAGAGAAACTCAACCTGAGGACATGCTACAAAAAACTGGCCTGTACTCTTCAAATATCAAGGTCGTAAAAGACAAGGAAAGATGGAGAAACGATTCCATTTTAAAGGAGACTAAAGAGACATGAGAACTAAATGCAACCCACGAACCTGACCAGGATGCTGAACCAGGAAGAAAAGTTTTCTCCTGCTATAAGGGACATTACTCGTATAACTGGCAAAATTTTTGTAAGACCTATAGGTGACTTTCTGTAAATTGGAGATTACTTCAAAATAAAAAGTAAAAACATAAGTCCTAATATGTGATAAGCACTACAATACAGGCATGAACTCAGTGCCTCAATGTTTGTGAAAACAGAGAAAAGGAAAAAACTACTGAGTGTGGTGAGGACTGCTTTACAGAGGCAATGAAATTTGAGCTGAGTCTTGAATAATTATTAGTTCCCAGGGGCAGAAACAGGCTTAGGGCATTCTAAGAGAGAAAGCATGAGCAAAAACACAGGAAACATGAAGATGATATGATTAAAAGCTCTGGTTTAGTGAGTTAGGCTGGAGCACAGGACTCCTGGTTATGTGTGGAAGGGAACAGGGAGACATGGCTGGAGCTGGGACTGCAGACATTGGTTAGGGGCCAGACTGTAAAGGCATTCAGACAACTACTGTGTCAACGAAGGCTGGCAGTGAAGTTTTTTAAGCTGCAGAGTGATAAGATCAGACCTACATTTTTAGAAAGGTAACCTGTAGTGGTATTGTGGAGAACTGATCAGGTTTGCCTAAACCAAGGTGACAGAGTTGAGAAATGTGCAAGAACTGACAGAGCTTGCCGATCAACTCAAGTATGAATAAGGGCGGGAAAAAAATGAATGGATAATGAGTTCTGTTTTATATATTCTGATTTTGAGGTCATGCAGAATATCCAGAGAGTGATGTCCAGAAGATTTTTGGAAATCTGGGAGATTTTCCCAAAAAAACTGTATATGGAAGTAAAAAATTGGCCATCACAAAACTCATTATCTTATTTTTCATTATCATCTTCAGATGCTTCTTCGATATCCCAAATACTACTTCTCCCTACTCCTTGATTTTTTTCAATTTATTCAGCAGAAATATCTTTAAACTCAATTAAAATATCAGTTGCATAGTTCAATTTGGTTGTGCTCATAAATTGAGGAAGTAACGATGAGAATTCTGGTTTTCAAACAGTACAAGTCACCTACCTGAGTTAATTTGGGTGCATAAGCTTCCATCTCCTGTCTAATACTTTGAAAAGAATTAATAATGTCCTGACTTGTTGCATACTGTAGTGACTGGATTGGAGTTGGACCATGATAATACCTGAAGGTTAGCAAAGAAGAAAGAAATGACTAATCACACAGAATAAAGGTGCTCAACATTTGTCTTTCAAATATTTTAGCAGTCTCAATACAACATTCTCTTCAAAGCAAGAAATAATATAGTTGAAGAAATTTCAATAAAATAATTTAATTTCTATATGGGCAATAAGAAGAAAACAGCACAGAGCACCAAAATTTATTTTCCTGGCTTTGATCATTTAGGATCCTCTCCTGAGATACACAGAGTAAATTTTTAAGGAGAAAAGATACTGTACTTTTATAGTAATAGAATGATTAAAACTTGAGTGCTACACTTGCAGAATCAATTCTGCAGTGACTTGTGTCATATAACTATTCTGCCTCAAGTAATTTAACATTGACCAAACTTACCTATCTGACTTCTTGAGGTTTAGTGCAATCGTTCTTATGGAATTATTTTTTCCCAAGTCTTCATATTCAATGGACTCTTGTAACTTCGCCTATAATTATTAACACAGCACTTTTTATTGTAACTTTCCCTTACGAAAGTAATGAACATGACTGGAAAAGTAAAACTGTACAGAGGGTAAAATATGAAGTCTTCCCACCATTAGCTTCACTTCCTAGAGATGACTGCTCTAAAGATAGCTAAACCCATTTTCTCGCCAACCACTTCCAGAGGGTACCTGTTTTCCTATACTCTGACCATGCTAAATATTATTGAACTCCTAATTTTTGACAATCTGGTAGGTGAAAATGTGTATTTTACTATTCCCCCCCTGCCCAATAAATAAGAGACTAATTTTATTATATGTGTTGCCAATACTTTTTCTTCCAATTTGGTGTTTTTTGGTTTTAATTATTCCCTTTTTGCTTATTCTTCTGTAGATTAATTTCTTGCTTAAATCTTTGATCCACTTGGAACTTATTCTGGAATAAAGAGTAAGGTAGGGAATCTGAGTTTCTTTTTACTAAATTATTAACCAGTCCTCCTAACACCATTTGTAGAATAATCTGTTGTTCCCCACTGATTCTGAAACGCCATATTTATCATATATACATTTAATTCCTCCATGTATTTGGGTTTACTTCTGGAGTCTTTATTTTGGTTTTATTAATGTTTTCTCCTGTGTTAGTAACAAACTGCTAAATTTCTACAGCCTTATAATAAAAACACATTAATTATAAAGACACTTGAAGACAATCTTTGTAAACATTTGTGAAAATAATTCTACAATATTTCATCCTCTATTTCATACATCACTATGAAATTTATCTGGTCAACTCTCATCTGTAGCTACCAACACTAGAATCAAAACATTTAAGTTATTAAATATATTTCAAAAAAGATCAATTTGAAAACTTATTATTTTAAATTGTCCCTATTTTAAGAGTCTGAATAGTCCCCTTATAGTACAGGAACAAATCTGACCTCAGCATGACATTCAGAGCAGCACATCAATCAGTTCCACCTTACCTAGACTCAGCCTAATTTTACTTCTTTCCCAACTCTATACCCTTCAGCCAACTTCAAGGCATCCTGATGTCTTCATTACCTTTCACATATGTCAAGCTCATTTCTACCCCTGCTGGTGCCTTACCTAAGTCATGTCCCTACCTAACCTCCCATAATAATCCCAATCCAAACTTATGCCAAGGCCTAGTTAGATCACTGGACTTTCATACTTAACCGAAAGCTCCATAATGTAAGGATTCTATTATTATTACTTCTGAATGTCTCATTCTATAAAACCCTTTGCAGAACACACACAACTATTGACTTGAAAGACTATCTAGAATCAGCATTTATTATTGAATATTGTGAAAATTCACACAATGATTTTTGACAACTCTCTCACGACCAAGAATCAAGAGTACTTAGTGCAACAGTATAATTACGTGCTGCATAATGATGTTTCGATCAACTACAGACCGCATATACAATGGCAGTCCCTAAGATTAGCACCATACAGCCTAGGTGTGTAGTAGGCTATACCATCTAAGGTTTGTCTAAGTGCATTCAATGATGTTCACCCAACAATGAAATCGCCTAATGACACATTTCTCAGACCATCCTGGTTGTTAAGCAACACATGACTGTATTGCAAAGAAAAGCACCATTTCCTAGATTTCTTCTTTAACATTTCTCTAGAACCTACATTTTAGTTTCACGTTTCTTAGTTCAGAAAAGATATATCTTATTGGCTTTGTTAATTTTAAAGGTGTATATGCCTGTAGAAACATATTAAGTTACTGAAATACATGAAATAAAGTATAAGACTCACCCATAATCCCTTTATGGAAAGATAACCATTTAGTATATTCTTTTAAAGGCCTTTTTAAAGTTCATAAACTTCTTTTTTTAACGTGAAATTATATCATACAGTCTGTTCTGTGAAGTCTTTGTATTGATTTATTTTATTTTTATTCTCTTCGGTTCCTATTGTAAATAATACAATTAGGATACTTTAAATTTTGTTTTGTAATTATTCTTTTAATTTTGTCTTACCTATAGATACTCAACTCTCTGGGGACAAGAACTCTGTCTTATTCACTTCTGTTTCCCACCACCTAATATAATATTTTAGCCAACTCAAAAATGGTTTCTTGAATTTAACTTTTTATGAACTGAACTATTGTTATGGTATATGTGAACTCTTTTTAATTCAATATATCACTAATTCTTCTGAAGTCATTAATGGCTGCATCAGTCTCCACTGTATGATGTACTACAGATATTAGGATGTCTGCTGTTTTCTCTATTACAATACTGTAATGAGTATTTGTACCTAAATATTTGCATATAACTTTTAAAAAATAAATGTCCACAGTGGAATACTGTCCAGATGTGGAATTAAGGGCATAAACCTTTAAAATTTTAATACACACTGCCTGACTGCCCTGTAAGGAAGCTTTATAACTGGGGAGGGAGGAACTTAAAAAAATCGAGGGATAGAGTAGCTTGGTAAAGTTGCAGGGAAAGGAGGAATACAGAAGTAGATAACTCTGTCCATACTCTCCCATAGCCAAGTGATTTCTTCAACATTTAATGAGAAGACATTCCTGACTCTGAAATGCTAGGTGTAATACAATGGCCAAATCCTACCTTTTAAAATCATATACACAAACCTTTAGTTTTTCTTTTTGTCATATTGCCTTTGATGAATACTCTTTCCCAGAAAACAAACTATATGCGAATACGTGTGTATGTGAAGAAAAAAAAAACAAATAAAAAGCAGTTAACAGATTTAAGTTCATGGAAAGTTGGCTGGCAAGCCAAAATTAAGGAAGTGCTCTTTAAAATGTTCTATAATTTAAGCCAAACACTTAATGTCTTGGTCAGAAGAACTGAGTCACTTGAAATGCTCAAGGGTCAACATAAAGTACTACAATTTTATAAGGTATCTGGAGAAACCTGAGCCCTAAATGTTCCAGACTTTTTCCCCATACCCTTTTGACTGCTGGCTGAAAGCTGTCTGCATCTCCAGCATTTCCATCGACGCCGCTAGGCTCACCATTTTGTTCATTTTGTGCTTCTCTTAAAACAAAGGAAAAAAAAAAATCAATGTTAAAACCACAAGCAGAACAACAACACAACTCCATCTGGCTCTCCTGGAAAGCAGTTACTGCACCTTTGCACGTATACTTAACTGTTTCCTGAGACCTGCTGCCAGGACCATGGCACTGTGATGGTTAAATCTCTTGATGATGGCAGCATTACTATTCTCCTTTATGGATTTAGAATTAGAAGTAGATGGCACAGAGGACATGCCATAGCCCTATGAGAAACAATTTAGTGGATTAAAAATCAAAATAAGGTTCTGGTTTTCTTATGTGAGAGACATGCTTAGTTCAAAAAATTTTCTGGATGACAGGACTCTATTAATTCTGAGCATTACTAAATATTTACAGGTAAACATTTAAAAATAAGTACACTATACACATAAAAAATTATGAAAAATAACTTCTTTTAGCATCACAAAAAAGTCTTCATCTTAAACTGCATTTTTTGTGTGTGTGTGAGAGGAAGATTCGCCCTGAGTAACATCTATGCCCATCTTCCTCTATTTTGTATATGGGATACTGCCACAGCATGGCTCGATGAGTGAGCAGTGTATAGGTCCACACCCGGATCCCAACGTGTGAACCCTGGGCTGCTTAAGTGGGGCGCATGAACTCAACCACTACGCCACTGGGCTGGCCCCAAACTGCAATTTTTTTAAGAGCAATTCTGGATCTAGTTAGCAAAATATTAAATGAAGGAATAGAATACAGTGGAAAAAAGCAAGGACTTCGGAGTCAGATAGATATGGATTCAAATTCTGGCTTTATCACTTTTCCAGCATTAGTCTAGGCAAGTTAGTCAACTTTTCCAAGCTCCATAAAATGGGATATTGGAGAATTAAATGAGACAATATTTTCAACCATGTATTAAGTGCATGCTATATGCTAGGCCCTGTAGGTAGAAACCTGGTAAGACCCTGTGCCAAAAGAGCCAAAATACTAGTTAGTGGGATGCTAGGCTGAAAGCTGGTACAGACAGTTAAGACTTATAGGTTCTACAAAAGAGAAAGTGGTCACTGGAGGAGAGGAAGGATAGGTTTGAAAAAGCTTCATGGAGCCCTGTAAGATGAACAGGTGCTTGCAAGGCAACCATAGAGACAACATCTCAGGACGAGGAAACTACTTAAAAGGTAGAGGAGCAATGTAACACATATTGTGTCATGGGTTTGTACGTAGTTCGGTATACCTGGAATGAAGGTGGGCCAGGTATTAGTGAGATGTAAGGGTAAAGAGGTAAAAGAAAGATCATAAAAAGACTCATGCCATTCATTCCTTCATCAAATAATTACTGAGGCCTAATGCATGCCATGTTGCTGGGCACAGGCCAGTAAACAAGAGTCAGCCTCATGGAATTTAAACTCTAATGAGAGGAGACTGACAAGTGACAAGTAAAATAAGATAAAAACAAGACCACTTTTGAAAGCGACAAATGCTATGAAGAAAATAAAGAGGGTGACATGATGTAGTGACCAGATTGGAAGGAGAAGCTACTTCAGGTAACAGAGTTTAGGGAAAATCTCTCTGAAGTGACATTAGAACAGATGTCTAAAAGATGGGTCGAAACTAGTTAGGTAGAACAGCAGGAAGAAGGAAGCAAATACAAAGGCCCTGAGGTAAAAAAGGTTGGGATGGACTGAAAGATGGCCACTGTGTCTGAAGCATGAATGAGTGAAAGTGGCCCAAACTGAAGTAGAAGCAAGCAGAGGCCAAATCAAGAAGAGTCTTATAGGAGTTTTGATTTTAAGTTCAGTGAGAAGCCATTGAGGAGTTTTTACACAGGGAGTACGATGATCTGATTGTAACTTTTACTACTAGGGGAGAATAACCTATAGGGAACAAAAGTGGAAATGAAGGGGCCGCCCGGTGGTGCAGCGGTTTAGTTCGCGCTTGGCAGCCCGGGGTTCGCGGGTTCGGATCCCCAGCGCCCGTGGATGCACCGCTTGTCAGCCACGCCGTGGCGGCGTCCCATATAAAGTAGAGGAAGATGGGCACGGATGTTAGCCCAGGGCCAGTCTTCCTCAGCAAAAAGAGGAGGACTGGCAACGGATGTTAGCTCAGGGCTGGTCTTCCTCGCCAAAAAAATAAAAAATAAAAACACTTTTAAAAAAAAAAAGTGGAAATGAAGATCATTTAGGACGTTAATGCAAGCAATCAAACCAAAGATGGTGACAGCCTGAGAGCAAGAGGTGCAAGTGTCTGTGAAGGGAGAGGCGTAGACAGATCAGAGACATAGTGTAGAGGACTTGCTGATGAACTGAATGTTGGAGGCGAAGGAAGGGGAGGAATCAAGGAGACTCCTAGGTTTTGGTTTGAGCAACTGGGTCTATGGTAATGTCTGTCTTTTTTTTTTTTTTTTTAATGAGCTAGGGAAGAGCCAGGGAGAAACAGGCTTGTGAGGATGGGAATCAAAGGTTCCATTTTGGACATGTTACGTTGAGGTATCTATGAAATATCTAAGTGAAGACGTCAAGTAGGCAGTTGGATATATGATTTTGGAGTTCTGGGGTTACAGAGACTTGGGCTATTTGGGATTCATCATTACATAATTAGTATTTAAAGCAACAGAATGGAGAAAATGTATTCAGAAGGAGGCACAAGACCATATCCTGGGACTGTACAACAACCGGAGGATAACAGGAGAAGAGGCACCAAAGGAAAAACTGAATCAACCAATATTTCTATTAAGGAATCAACCAATATTTCTATTAAGGGGGTTGGTTATGTAAATGTTTATATATCCACACAGTGGAATACTATCCAGGCACTAAAAAACCATAGATAATAATAGTAACACCTATTGCTTGTTGAGCACTTACTATGTACCAGGCTCAGCAATCCCATAAGGTCAGCACTTTTCTGCATTTTATAAATTGAGTATAATTGACATATAACAATGTGTAAGTTTAAAGTGTACAATGTGTTGATTTGATACATTTATATATTGCAATATCATTACCACTGTAGCTAATACCTCTATCATGTCACATAATTACCATTTCTTTTTTGTGGTAAGAACAACTAAGGTCTAGTCTTTTAGCAACTTTGAAGTTTGTAACACAGTATTGGTGAATACACTGTGCATTGGATCTCCAGAACTTAGTTATCTACTAGTTGCAAGTTTGTACCCTTAACATCTCCCCAATTTCCCCAGCCCCCGACAAGGTCAGTACTATTAACCTCATTTATAAGAAAACTGGGCTTAGAAATGTTAAAAAATGACAGAGTCTAAGTCAGGTAGTTTGGTTTTAAAGTTTATGTACTTAACAACTATAGTATATTTAGCTTGGACTGATTGATAATAGGCAAAGTGAAGAAGTAAGTTACACATGTGCATTTATAATATATCATCAATTTTATTTTTTTAAAAAAAAGCACTAAAAATTTTCTCCCATCATATTAAGCTGTATTTCTAAGCTTCACTTTTACTTTCTCAGGATGATTAAAGAAGGCGGTATTTGTAATGTGTTGAGATTCACCAATTATCAAGAAAACAACTGAATCTCATTAAGGAAATGACTCACCTGGGCACCAAGGATTATTTTCTGTTAATTTATAATTTAGGCCGTATGACAAAATTTTAATATTGGTTTTCTTACCTGGTAAGTACATATACTAAAATAAAAGGAAAAAAGGGAAAGAAAAAAAAGATATGACGGTATGAGCACGTGTATATAGCTAGCAGAAAAGGAGCCAAAAGAAGGGCAAGAAAATTAAACTCTAAGAGCGTGAAGAGAATAACTGAGGAAGGCAGGTTCCCAGCCCAGAAGATACAAGCAAGGATGGAATCACAAGGGATCACTTCTTTCTCCATGACTCCATACATCTGTAAGTCTGGAGTCATGAGGCAGAGCTCGGGAGGTCATACCTGATGGTCTAGCTGTTGAAACATTCTGGGGCTAGCTTGGGGCAGGGGTTATGAGTGTGCTCAAGGTGTGGCAAATAGGAGGCAATCAACAAATGTTTCTTATCTTTCCCTTGTCTACTAATTTTTATCCACATCTCTTTAGGTTAATGTTGGCTAGGGCATAAAGCTGGATTTATTCAACAGGTTAAGACTTCATTATTATCTAGAGAACTGCTGATGGGAGAATTAGAAAATTCTTCTAAAAAAGTTTTAGCAACTCATATGGGAATTTTAGTTCTCCAAGGTGATTTTAATAGCAAAGAGTGCTACAGAAAATATGGTAAATCACTTATGATAAATCACTCTGAATACCAGTATTTTGTTTGTTTTACATTCTCACAAGTGGAACGTCTACACTTAAGGCAATTTGAAAACTATACAAATGTTGAAGATGAGGAAAAGACTGTTTTCTCTCAGAAATCCTTTTACTACTACTTACCTCATCTAATGGTTTATCTTCCAAAGCTGTCAAATCAAGCAGTGGGTTTTTCACTCCTAACGAAACCATTGTTTTTAACCCTAGAAAAATCAATGAGATAAAAAGTGGATCAAGTCTTACCTTTCTCAAAAATAAAAAAATTCACAAACAGCACTAATGACTAGAGAGCAGCAAATTAAATGCCAGAGTGTGTGAGGGATAAGCAGTTACCTTTTTCATCTATTTTGGCACATTCTGCAAAGAGGTCCTTTGACCCTGTATTCAGCCGGTCCCTGTGAAAATAATGGGACTGAAAAAAACGTGTCCAGAATTCCTTTTCTGTCATGTTGTGGGGAACATTTTCTGCATACTTCATTTTCACTGTGGGGAAAAACCATAATAGTTACATACTAAATTTCTATTACTTAAAACCTCTCAAATTAGTTGAAATATAGACTAATAGCAAAAACTATACATATTCTATATTTCTATACATAGTAATTCTACATTCTATACATATTACATTCTAGACATAATAATTCTATACATAATATTCTATAGTCTATACTTAATTCTATACATACATATTCTGTATTATTCTATACATACTATTCTATACATAATAATCTAATTGTAAATATGAAATATCACTTGAGAGAACAGGGGACACACCATCTTTATGAATTTTTTCTTTTTTTTTTTTTTGTGAGGAAGACCAGCCCTGAGCTAACATCCGTTGCTAATCTTCCTCTTTTTGCTGAGGAAGACTGGCCCTGGGCTAACATCCGTGCCCATCTTCCTCTACTTTATATGGGACGCCGTCACGGCATGGCTGACAAGCAGTGCGTCGGCTGGCGCCCGGGATCCGAATCGACGAATCCCGGGCTGCCAAGCACGAACTAAACCGCTGCACCACCGGGCGGCCCCATGAATCTTAACAAATTACAAACAAAACCTTATTTTGCACCAAGAAAATTAACAAGTTTCAAAGTTTTAGTAGAAACACCAAGACTCTTGGAGTCAGACCTGAGTTTGCTTGTTTGATCATTTATATATGTGTGCTTTCATTCCAAGGCGCTGTGTTAGGTGCTAGGGAAATAAAGATCTCCACACCCACTGGACTATCAGTTCAGCACTCCAGAAGCTCACAGTCCAACAAGCAAAGAGGTTAAGAGCATGGTCTCTTGAGCCAAAGAGCCCGAGTTTAAAATTCTAGGTCTGCCTCTTCTGTGCAACCATGGGCAAATTACTTTATCCCTCTGTATCTTGGTTTCCTCATCTGTAATGTGCAGGTAGTAACAGTACCTACTTCATAGGGTATTTGTGATGATTAAATGAGTTAATATACATAAAGGTCTTAGAGAGCTGTCTGGCACACAGTAAACACTCTACAATTATGTTATTACCAGAAAGATACGAAAATAATTACATTACAATGCGATAACTCTTTGAGGCAGACACAAGGCCCTACAGAAGGAAAGGAGGCTTGTATCTGCCCGAAGAAATCAGGATTTTATAGAGGTGGCAATGAGGCAATGCTTGAGATGAGTCCTGCAGGAGAGAAATGTTTCCTAAGGACTAAAGGGGTAGAAGCGAGGAAGTGGAAAGAGAGAACAGTATATGGTTTAAGAGAGCACTGTTTAGTCAGAAGTATGACTGAAACAGTGGCTCTCAACCTTGGCTGCACATCATAAATCACTATGCCTGGGGTCAAGACATTTATACTTTTAGGATGGTTTCTGCAAGGGAAATGATTTGTGGGTTAGCTCACTCTGGAGGCAGCATGAAGGATATCTTAGTGCTAGGGAGAGACTCATTTATGGTGCATCTGGAGCATGTCATCTTGCACAGGTATACTTAATGATAAATAAAGTTTAAGAACCACTGATGGAAATAATGGGAAAGTCATCAAACCAATGAATTGATGACAGCATATTATATATTGAACCCTTAATATCTACCGCATATCAGGCACTGGGTGAAGTACTTTACATATTTTATTGCACTTGATCAGGAATAGAGGTAAAGCTTTTTGTTTTTCACTGACATATTACTGAACACATCCAAACAAATATTTTAACTATTGAACTGATTCTTCTTACCCGCTGGATAGGTCCTAAATATGGATTCAATGATATCAGAGGTTAAATTGTACCTCAGACCATTACATCCATCCGTTTGGGGCCGGACATCAGCCTAAAATAAAAACCATACACACACACACACACATATATACATATTTGTTAGAATATCGGGTGAAGATGTCTAAGCACCCAGCAGACACTGGACAAAGGTGGAAGAACAGACTTTCTAAATGAACTACAAAGATAAGTCCCTTATCTTTACCTTTGGCATAAAGACAGGCTCAAAGAAGCCTGGTTTGGTTTTACATAATCTTAGTGACTTGTAAAATCTGTTTCCTTGAAAATCCAACAAGGTCAAATGGGCATGTTTTAAGTGTGGCCAAAGGCAAACAGCTAGTAGAGCTTTAACATAAAACTTGTACAGGTAACAAAACCACTATAAACCTTGCTCACTAAATAATTAAACAAGTGTTATTTGACTAATTTCTTTAGGAAAGCCTTATTAATTTGATTCACTACTAAGTACCCAGAAAGATGCCAAACATAATTGATACTCAAATTTTTGTTAAATGTACAAATATTGCTTTGGTTCCACCAGAGTACAGACTAACTGAATCCCACTTTCTAACTCCACAGGTAAGGCATTCTCAATTTTTCTCTAAGATACATATTACAAACCTTACCTTTTCTATAATATGATGGTCATTATACATTTAACGTTGCATTATAAGTAAAATATAGCAATCATAAAAAAAAGGTATCAGAAAGCCCTCAATTTAAAAGTATTAGGGGAAATAAGTATTAGTCCAATTGCTACAAGATTCTCTTTAAAAGTCCATCTGATTTACAACAAGCTAGGGTCAAGTACAAAAACCAAAAAAAAATATAACTGGCAAAAAGAAATATAAATTTAAAAAATACTGTATTTTTAAAATATTTTAGAAAAACACCATGGACACTCAAGTATCCATTAATTTACTTTCAGGAAATGCTAAATTTTACAAAAGAAAAGGCATTGTTAACATCAGAAATCTAAAAGGGTCACATACCAGAAATGCTGCAGAAATGCCAACATCCTGCTTATGATTAGATGTGGAAGAACTCTCTGTTGTGTTCACATTTAAACGATTGGCCCAGAATTCCTCAGCACTGATCACTTGACTCACAACAAGGTCTTTATAAAGCTGAAACAAAACAGGATCCTCTTGCAGCATTCTGGTGATAGAATATATTGCATACATTGAAATTCCATAATAAAACACCATTTAGGTAACATTTTTAAAAGACTTAACATGAAACATAGAAACACACAACTTTCATGTTGTGATGATTGAGCAGCAGGGGTCATTTAGTTCATTTGTTAGTAATTAAAAGCAAAAAAATAGTTTTGGAGGAACAAATGAAGTGGCAAATCTGAAGAAGCAAAAACTGAACTCTTTGAGGTCATGGATTTGGTCCTATTCATCTCTATATCTCAGTGCTACAACGGTCACTGTGTTTGTATTTGTACTGTATTCTCTTTCACAAAAAAAAAAGGAGGTACACTTGAGATTTTCCAGTAACTAATTTTTCATGGTGATAAGCACTTGGAGCCATCAGCACAGATGGCCTGAAAGATATTAGTGATGGAATAATTCATCTTATCAGAAATTCTCATCATTTTATTTGCTTTCTCAACTTTTTTTTTTTACAGGTTTCTTATTCACAAATACACTTCTAATGGTTTAGGATCTTTACGCTCCTGTGACAGAGAACTGGGACAAGGAATGAGGGACCTTAGCACCTTCAAATCTCAGTTCTGTTCTAAGCAAGTGTTAGGCTTGAGGCAGTTCATTTAACTTCTGAGTTTACAACACATTCTCATTTGCCCAAAGCCAAACAGGTAGTAAGATGCTAATGTTGAGAACCAAACACAGAAGGAAAGATACCAAAGCCCATATTTTACTATATTACACTATCAAAGCAAAGGGGTGAGAAATAACAAGCTATTATTCTACTGAGAGATTGGAGAGAACCTAGTATCTCTTAAACATGATTCTTTTCCTCCTTCACCTGTTCTTCTCTTCCAGTTCTTTATTTGCTTTCCTCTTGAATTTGGGCAGCAGCTGCTGAAGAAGGTCTTTCACTGCATCTCGCTCTTTCACTGCTGTGCTTTCATTGGAAAAATGGAAGTTAGTTGTGTCCCCTGCATGCAGGACCAGCTGAAGCTGAATTTTCGCTTTTCCTTCTGGACTGATTTTCTGGCCTAAAAAGATGCATGAGACTAATTAGATGAGGACACTCACA
The DNA here is from genome assembly GCA_031878705.1 of Tapirus indicus. Classification (NCBI taxonomy): domain Eukaryota; kingdom Metazoa; phylum Chordata; class Mammalia; order Perissodactyla; family Tapiridae; genus Tapirus; species Tapirus indicus. Next base: position 11,739,361 of record CM062924.1, read on the forward strand.
CTGTGGAAACTGCCATAAAATAGGTTACTTCTTCCCCCAAGAAAATTCAGGAATCCTTTGGACTTTAGCTGCCCTGTTGCAATCTTGATGCTTTTGCAGAAATGCACTCTTCTCAAATAATCCCATATAACTAGAGCATGGTTCAACAAATTCACTGCTAACTCTCTGCTTCCTTCTGCAGTATTCTTCTTCTGTGGCACTTCTCACCCACTACTTCCACCTCCAGATACTAAGGGGTTTTTGTTTCCATTCAACTGGGGCAGGTCTCCAAGTTTTCTAAACAGTCAACTAGCAGTTCTGAATCCACCCTCAACAGCTGCCTCCAATCAACATTATCATTAATAAAAATGATCTGTCATGATTCAAAAAACACCAAAACACAGCTCCTGGCTTACTTACTAACTGCAAAGGACAATATGTAATTTTACATTTGAGAGATCTGGTGTCACCACTTTAACCAAGTGATCAAATTTAGCCTCATTAAAACGGGACAACCTGACACTATGGGCTTCCCGAGGTGAAAGAATAGGAAGTAAACACCACCACCTATGCGTTGTCCTTGCTGAAAATGTTTAACTTGAGTATAATTAAGCCTGTAGACTTGACTTTCAGTTTATAAGAAACACAGGTATAAATTAAACAAAACCCCGAGGAGACAATCAGACATAATCAGAATGTGTGATATTCTACAAGCCTATACTCCTAAAGAAGAGACTTAAGATACTACAACTACCTACACGGATCAAGATTGGATACTGGTTTTAAAAAAAAAATGACAGCTATAAAAAACATTATTGGGACAACTGGGGAAATGTAACAATGGTCCGGATATTTATTATTACAATTTTCTTGGCATGATACTATTATAAGCAAAGTGTAGGCACAATTAATAAAGCAAATATGGCAGAATAACAACTGTAGTATTTAGGTGGGACACATTATACAGGTATACATTATACCATTCTTGACATTTTTCTGTAACTTTGAAGATTTTCATAATAAATTGGGGCTGGAAAGGTCAAATATACCTACATAACGGAGAACTTGTATTCTTAACGAGTGGGCCTCATGGCAACAGTAGAGCTTGTCTTCTTCATAAGGGACACAGATGGAGGGGCTTTGTCCCATTAAATGGGTGACTCATGGTACTGTGAACATGCTGCCTAGAGCTCTCAGCCCAAATCAACCTAGTAACCCTTAAATAAACAGAAACTTTTTCAATGAAGATGTGGCTTCCAGACCAAGAGTTTAGATGAAATACCTTACTGCCAAAAGCAGCAATATAAGGCAATTTACACTGTCAGCCAGCCTGTTACACTATCCCACATCTCCAAAACAAACTATCACTCCTTTCTAGGCATCTTTTCTGTCCCTGCTTTACCCCTGCTCCATCCTAGGTCTTGCCTCTGAGATGCCTACTTCTGAAGTTTTTAACTAGTTAAATTGCTGGTTTTCACCTTAGTAATTTATTACTGATAACTTCCAATGGCTTCTTTCAGAAATGGGCATTCTTTCAAATATTCAGCTTAAAACGAAAACTGATCTGGTGCAGATCTAGATTTGCATGTGCTCTCCTCCCCAATAGCTGAAAAGGACTGCTGAGAAATAGGAGGGAGGCATACTCTTTAGTGCATGCTGTGAGCATCACAATGAGGGCGTGTTTTGCAAAACTATAGGCTAGCTTCCAGTTTAGTTTAAGAGAAATGCTAATACAGGCAGTTCCTAATTTTTGAGTCTATTGTGTAGTACAAATGTTTGTACGACTATTATCAGGAACTTGATGAGGCATTCTTCCACAGAAACGAAGTTTTAAAAAGAGGTAATATTACCAGGACAGTGGGCAAAAGACCAGATAACTTAGGCAGTACTGAATTATGATGAATTTTAAACAGTATTTTCTTTTGAAAATTAAGATTTTAAGTTATCTCAGTGGAGAAAGATGAGGATTTTGGTATTTTCAGCAGCAAAGTAGAGGTAAGTCCTTAGGGCAACTGTTCATACACAAAGGACATTTGTAAATTGAGTACTTGCAAACTGAGGGTTGTCTATTTTTCGAGGTGTCACGTTCCCTGAAATCTATACAGGATTTTATCTAGGAAAAGAATCTTACATGGAGGAAAACAAATGAATCCATGTTAATGGTTACAGTTAAGATACCACAATTTGTCAAGGGTTTTGTTGCCCAGACTCTCCTGGGGTCCTTCCTACTCAAGATCTTTATTTGAGGTGCAGAAATCCACTTCAGAGTAAAGGTTCTAAACCCCAGGATTCAATTGGTGCTTTCAAATCTAATGATTACTGAGCCACAAGGTACCATACACTTTGGGTAATAAATTCAAAGTTAACCTTGCAAATTTGGAAAGAGAAGGAGTTTTGATTTTTGCCTTCATACCTGAAAATCACAAAAAGAAAAAGGATATAATACTACTATGCTCTATATTACTCTCATCTACATTCAGTATAAAATTGAGTCTATCTTCTCAACAGATGATGGCCACATAACCAAAGATTAATTAGACAACTCGTTTAAATGATATAATTTTATTAAAGGGCAATCTGGCATCATCTATCAACATTTTAAATGCATGAACCATGTGACCAGTAAATCTACTGCAGGGCTGCATCCCATACCCATAACCTCACAAAGATATTAGTGCACAGATCTATACTGCAACATTGTTTGCAATAACAAAATTCTGGAAACTTCCTAAATGTCCTTCAACAGAGAACGAGTTAAATACATGATTGTACATCCATTCAGTGAAGTATTGTGCAACTCTTAAGGTATGCAGAGATCTTTACATGACGTAGACTTTCACAAGTAAAGCTGTACACACTCTGTTATTAAGTGGAAAAGGCAGGTTACAGAATACATATTCAGTGATTTCATGTCGTAATTATTTCTATATGGTTGATTTTTAGGACATTATAATAAAAAACCCAGAAAGATTATATAAGCAATCTTCTTACAAAATTACTAACAAATATGACATACATCAGACTTACATTTAATATCCGCATACATATGGCTGATTGTAAATCTGTCTTTGCCTTCAGGCGCCCAGGCGATTCTTTCTGCCATGAGGTACAGAGCTCCATCCTGCTTCTTCTGACGCACCTTCTTTACAATCAGCAGAACTTCTTCAGATGAAGTTGCCATGATGGCTAGAAGGTGCTAACAGAAACAGAAAGATTTCACATCTCAATTAGGGTCGGATTTGTTGACTTCTAGAGTCACTTCCAAATCTAAAACCTAAACTAATAATAAGGAGGAAAAAAAGTCTCTTCCTTTATTCAAAGTTGAAGATAAAGTTGTATGGCATTATTCCTTTAAAATCACATTTTATTTTGCTCATACTATAGGTGTGAATTTACACAACAGAGTTTAAAACACTTGGCAGTTTTTAAACCATTTACATATATGTTAATTAGAGTATTTTCATTTTCCTCAGTTATATTCTTAAATCTTAAACGCATGATTTGTCAACAAATATGTAGTCTTTAATTTATATTTAAAATTGTAAAACTTAATAATTATACAGGACCCTACTGAATATTTAAGTTCAAATTTGTCTCAACTGAAACAACTAAGGGCCACAAGGTTTGTGTGACCTTTCCAGAACCACTCCGAGCTGAAACCACACACACATTTTTCCTGATTCCCGATCTAAATTTCTTCCTGTGTGCCTGAAAATAAAACTCAAGAGAATTTGATACTTAACACTTCAGATGCTATTTTCCCCATCTTTTAACAATCAAATGTCTTCAACTGCTCTCCTTGTTTCAGCCAAAGATTCATTTGTATATGGCTAATTCGTTACCTAGGAAACAGCAGGGCGCTTCCTCCCCACTTCTCCTCAATCCTGGGAATCTTAGATGCCCAACCTAACAGGAAAGATGCCTAACAGGAAAGATGCCATGATTGATGATGACGTCTGCCATGGGCTGTAGCACAAATGCCACATATATGCCATTTCTGGTGAAGTTATGACTTTAGTTTTCATTCCCAAAGGAATGATTTAAAAAATATTTTTAAAACATTTACTTCTTCAGGTATAGTTTAAAGTATAATTTTAGAGAAGTTAGCATATCTAGGGGTCATAAGAATTAAATCTACCCAGAGTAAACAAGTGAAGTTTTACCGAAACATTTTTCCAGGATGTTAAAACAAATGGGAACAATGAAATATTGGATCTGCCATTGGTTATTCAAAATAGTTGAGGAGAACTTCTGTTTGGACATAAAAGAAAGCAAGCATTAGGAAGAGCGGCAGGCATTAAAAATAATGGAAATCAATTCTTGTATAAAAATATCTGAAAAATAAAAACTAATTCTTAAACCATCACTTCTCAGGATTAATGAAAAATACCACTAGATTAAAAAACTAGGATTTCTTGTTCACTCAAACAGTGATTTAGAAATAAAAAATACAAGTTAAAAAACAAGAGTGAAATCTTAATTTCTCTGAAGTTGATCACCTGAATTTTGAGTAGCCAGATCTTCCCTTTTATAGGTCTCCTTACAGCTTACTCCACCCCGAGAATGGAAAGGAAAAGTGTCAGTGTGAATACATTTATTCATTTTGTACTGAGCCAAGGAGTCTAGGGGTTATCCAAAGATGACTGTCAATAGTGATGTCTGCTTTTGAAGAGCTTCCAGTCTAGTGTGTGTGTGTGTGTGTGTGTGTGTGTGTGTGTGTGTGTACAAATTAGAATGTGTGACATCCCAAAAGGGAGACAAAAAATGTTCTGAATTAGGACTCGAGGCAATTTCTTCACAGGAGAGGCTTTGCCAAGGTTTGTCATGGATTTTTTTTTTTAGGGAAACTAAAAAAAATTCAGGTATAATTAACAAACCAACAATATGCATAGGTCTTAGGTGTTTTGTTTGATGCATTTTGACAATTGTATACATCCATGTACCATTACCCAAAACAAGACAGAGAACATTTCCATCACCCTCAAAATTCCCTCATGTTCCTTTCCAATCTCTTCCTCCCACCCTCCGCCAACTATACTCTGATTTTTATCACCAAGAATAGTTTTTGTCTGTTCTAGGAATTCATATAAACGGAATCATGCAGTATGTATTCTTTTGTCTCTGGCTTTTCGCTTAACATGTTTTTTGAAATTCACCATATTATTATACATATCAGTAGTTTATTCTTTTGTATAAGTTAGTTATGAATTGGGTCCTGAATGAGGATTTTGACAGAGAAAGGGAAAGAGGCATTACAGACAAAGGGAATGGTTTGGGGCAAAGGCTTGAAACTCTCTAGGAATGGTAAGTAGTCTGCTCTGGATGTAGCATACATCTCATGATGGGGGTCAGTGGGATATGAAGTTGGATGGTTAAGACGGAGACAGACAGTAGAAAATGCCACCTTATGTGGTGGACAGCAGAAAATCTCTAAAGACTTTTTGAATAGGGGAGTGATTTGTATTTTAGAAAATTAATCTGTGGGCAACATGAGAGAGACTGAAAAGAGGGACCAGAAAGGGTCTGAACCAGGCTGATGTCAGTGAAAACGGAGAGGAAGGGACGAGTACTGAGGAAGCAGGATGAACAGACGCAGTGAGTGCTGAAGGAGCTACCACAGCTGCCTGCTCAGACCCCACTTCTAAGCCTTACTAACACTACAGTGGTGCCATTTACAGAAATAAGAAAGAAGGAAAAACAGGTTTGAAAGTGAAGACAAAGAATTCAGTTCTGGATATGATAAGTGTGAGGTGCTGTTGAGTCACGCAGGTGGAGATAGTCTATAGTATGTGGGCATTTCTAAGTGCTGGAATGGAGCCTAACAAGCTCAAAAACAAAAAGGGATTGAAAAGATTCCATAATCCCACAACCCTAACATCTAATTTCTTAATTTTAAATTGTGCTTATCTCATCTATACCCACCTTACAAATGTAATCATGAAGTACATTCAAGTTAATTATCTTGTTTTCCACTTGCCATTGAAAATATTTCCCTATGTTGTTTTACGATCTACGTAGTTTTGACGTATATACATCATGTATGATAAAGCATTAAAATTCTTTATATAATACCATCCTTTAACTGATTTACCTGTTTGATGTCTTCCTAAGATTTTAGAAGGCCATTGCTGCTTAAAGAGTTTGAAAATTACTATTTTAAAAGACTATTTAATAACATGAAAAGATACACTGTTAGGTGATCAAACCAAGGTAAAAAAAGCATGTAGTTTGATTCCATATTCTTAAATTTTTAAAAATCCATCTAAAATTTATTGAATGCTTAATACTCTGTGCCAGGTATTGGGCTAAGTTCTTTGCAGGCATTATTTCATTCAGTCCCCAGTTAACAATTCTGAGGTAGGTTCTATTATTAGTTTCATTCTGCAGATAAGGGAAACTGGGTCTGAGAACGAAGATGCTTTCCCAAAGCATTAAGGAAGTAGCAGAACTGGGTTTGAATCTGGGTCAGTCTGACCTTGGAGTTCTTCTATACTATTTTGCAAATACATATGACTAGAAGGATATACATCCAATTTCACAGTGGTTACCTATGGGTGATAGGATTACAGATGATTTGAATGTTGTTCTTGTTTTCTGGATTATCAACAATAAATATGTATTTTGTAATGAGAAAAGTAGTTATTAAAAGCATCTTTCCAAGAGTTTATTCCCTATCAAATCACATGTTTATAAGGTAACATGGCAAAGTGTTAGGGGTGTCAGCGTGGGTAAGAATTAAAACAACTGTTATTTTCAACTTCTGTAATATGTTTCTATCACTTGTACTATTTTTTTATTTAGTTTCAAAAATTTAAACTAAAGGAAATTTTATAACATCTATGAAACTATTACATACTTTAACGTTAATTTTCTAATATTCTTTATAATAAACACATAACTATTAAAATAAAAAAACCTTTCTGTACTATGTAAGTACACATACAAACCACATTTTAGGAAACATGAATTAAAACCTGAGAAAGAAGGGAGGGGAGGATTTGTGGAGGGAGTAAGCAAATAATTATAAGATAATTTTAAGTATGTCCACATATGGAGGAAAAGCAGTGAGCAAGGATAGCTGATAGAGCAAGTCCCCAATTAACTGTGCTTACAGGCACAGATAAAAAGCTTTGGAAAAGAACTGAAAAACTTTTCTGAGATGGGAAGGTAAGGAAGAAAAGATGAGTGAAGATAGAAACTGTAAGGTGAGGAATAAGTTAGATTGATAGAACTGACTTGATTAGAGTCAGCTACTTTAAATCAATTGGGGAAAACATAGCCTCTCGGGTATAGCATGGAAAACCATTCATATTAAAATTCATTTAGGGGGAACTTTAAAACTAAATCAGAGATAAGTTATTGAACATTGGGCATGACTAGTCAATTGTGTCACAACTAACTTGCTAGGCAAATTTCCCCGGTCATCTGTAGCACGTCTGTTAATTGTACAAGGACCAGCTTTAGGAAGTTTAAGAGAACCACTGGGGCTATCCTACAATGACTTCTGTGATTTCTAGATTTTTCTTAAAGGTGGCTCCTTGGATGGCAAAAACCTCTTCCCAGCAGAACTCTTTAAGAGCCACAGAATATTTTATGAAAAACACTGATGTAGTTACATTTAAACAAACTGGCTTGATGAAACTCTAGCTTTACTTAAAAGATTATTTACTTCATGAAATAATCTGCCATAAGACTTCTTTAAATAGCAAGACCCTCCAGTAAAGGCATTAATTCATTTGCAGCTAAATACTGATTCACCTGAAGCTAAATGTACACGCCTTGCTCTGAGCCTCTGCACATTCTCCTCCCTTCCCATCAACTGGCTTTTACTCGTTTTTTTGGATCTTCTCTAAGTTACAAAGTTACTAGGCAAGGTCTCCTATTTTTCTCTTTACAGCACTTATCACGACTATAATTAATTTTTAAAGTAATTCTTTTAATGTGTCTCCCCCGACAGACTGCAAGCTTCATGAAGAGGGCAGAGGCTGCAGGTGTTTCTTCACTGCAATACAGCACCCAGCAGCGTATTCTGGCCTATAGGAAGAGTCCAACACATATGTGACATCTAGTTACGATCTCTGTTGTTAAAAGAATAAAATCTTGGTAAGGCACAACAAGAAAGCTTTGCACGTACATCCTCAGCTAAACTCCAGGAAGCACTACAGCTCTCTACTCACACACAGATCAGAGTACATTCCTCACAGATTCCATAAGTGGCTCATAAGGAAACAGGGATAGGAAGAATTTGAAACTCTTCAGCAGAAATCTTTAAATTACTGCACCTCTGCATTTCCATTAGCTACATCCCCCTTTCCAACATGCACAGATATTGGAGAAGAAAAAAAGGGCAACAAGTGAAATATAAACTCCTTATCACCCTCTGAAAGGAGATTATTAGAGAGAGAGAGAGCTGCTGTATCTGCCAGCATACAAAATGGAGATTTGGAATGCTGCTTGCCATGAGGCAATCCAAAAAAATTCTACCAATTCAGCATTACAGGGAATAAGACCTTGGAAGTATGTAAAGAGTGACCAAAAGGTACTGTTTTAAGGATAGTTACACACACAAAGACGATATTAAGGGCAATAACTGATAGCAATTTTAAGACCAAGCACTTTTTCATTTTACAGCAGTGCAGGGAGAGGCAGGAGGAAAATGCGACAGAGAGACACAAGACAGAGGAAAATGTATGCTCATATTCACTAATAAATACTGCATGCTGACAAAAGTACAAGACCGAAATTGAGAGAAGAGCAACCAGTTGGTAATCAAAGAGGGGAGAGGGGGGACTATTAGATGGATGCCTGGCACTGCCACACTGAAGGCAGGAAAGAAAGGAGAAAAGGCACAAAGACACCTCTAGCAACAGTATCGATGAGATAGAAACAATGGTCAAAATGCTAGGAAAACTCAAGGTACATCAGACAACTCTCTGATGGTAGGGGAAAGAACTAGCAGCACAGACAAGCAGGGCTAAATGTGGAAAGACAGACCAGCAGGGAGAAGATCCAAGCCTTGAGGGCAATACATACAGGAAGCAGTCACAACTGACTGGAGGTGATCATTTGGTTCATTACTTTTAACTGATTCCGCTCTCTTTGCACCCATCTTCTTAGTATTTTTAAAGAGCCCTCTCTGCATCTGTGTGGGTTATTTTTTTACATTTGCACTACCATATGTATTTAATAGCACCTAGAAGAGACTCAAACCTATCGATCTGCTGCACTGCTCAAATGTCGGCTAAGTGAGGATAGCAGAGCAAGTTTAAAGGCCCCAAATTCTTTCTCCCTCCTTTCCAAATGAGGGATTTAGGTCTGCTAAAAGGTATACAGTTCTCTCCAGAGCCCAGTCCTTCTGTAGGCCACAGGCCTGACACCAGAGGCTACCTTCCCTTCTGTTGTTACCTCTCTACCTCATTTGTTCCAGTTTTGGCTTTTAAAATCTCTTAGCGTTGGCAACTTTGGCTTATTTACCCAGGTCATTGGTTTTCAAACGGTGTTCCAAGAGCGAAGGCTGAGTGGGTGGGGCTTGGCCCTCCCAAACTCAATTCCACCAAAGCATGGTGCCTTATATATTGGGGTTCCCAGTGAGAATTCATGGGAAGAAACTGTTCCACTCCTTTACGGAGTCAATACTTACTGCAAGGTATATTTCAAATCACTTAGTTTTTGTATGTTTTTAAAATTGGGTCTTCTAATGGGTAAAAGGTTAAGTTTTTATATCTATTCCCCCTCCCCTCATTTTACAGACCCTAAAATGGGCGTTTAAGAGTCAATCGGATCCTTAGACAATTCAGCCCCTGAAAACACTGGGGAACCCATAAAACAATTACATATTTCCATGTGTTGGTGATCTATTTTTAAGAAGATCAAATTGACATAGACCATAACTAGAGAGGAGTGTGGACTGGCACACGTGTTAAGGAGGTTTTAAGAGCGGCAGGATTGACAAGTGAAGCAAAAGGTGCGCGGACACTAAGGTGAAAGCTTTTCTCGTACGGAAACCGAAAAACTCAACAGCACACTTCCTAACGGGAAGGGCTCCTCTGCCAGGGAGAGGCCTCCTCGTCCTTCATTCTCATGAGCCAAGTCTGACCGCCGCTTTGGGTAAATCTTCGAGCCCCTGCTCTCAGAGAAAGGGTACGCTTCCTACAGGCAAGCAGATTAGGGGTCGCCTCTTCCCCGCTTCAGAATAATAAAGGGCTACCGAGACGGCTAGCTTGCGAGCTGTAGCGACCACAACAGGGACACAGGAAAAAGGGGCAGAATCGGCACCATCCTGCGGCCCCCGGGCCTGTCAGCTCCTCACCCACCTACCCACCCCCATTCTTCCGTCTAAACTTACCGGGTGGGAGCTACGGCCCTGGGCAGGGACTAAGGAACTGGCCTGGGTCGGGTCGAGTTCCGCTGCGCTTCCTAGAGACGCTGCCGGGAAGTGGCTGAAACCCAGTAGCCGCCGCCGTCGCCACCGCCTCTGTTACTGGGGGGTCTCGCCTCCATCGCTGGCTGCGAGAACTCTGAGGGCACGTGACCGGAAGTACCAAGGCGGGCCGGCGGGGCACGTGACCCCAGAGCACGGCCGCCATGACACCTTCCGCTAGTTCCCTCCCTCCCCCGCCGGTCCCCGCCTGTTTCATTTCCTCTCGCCGGCTTCAAGCGCTGAAGGGTCCCGGGATCCTGGCTGGCTCACCCCTTTGGCCTAGAGCTCCTCCGGTCCCGGCCGGCTCTGCGTCTTCGGCCGGCAGCGCCCGGCCAACAGCAGGCCGCAGAGAGCGTAATTGCGACCGCGGCCTGAGGGGGAGGGACCACGCGCAAGCAGGGGCGTAAGCCGTCACGTGACGAGGAAGTACCATTAATAGCGTTGTCCCCGCGTCCCCGGCGCTCCTGGATGACGTAAGGCCGGGAGGGGAGGAGCGGGAGTGCTGCTGTTAGCGCGCGGTGAGTATCCCGGAGCCCAGCTGGGGAGAGTCTGAACCACTGAAAATTGGGGGCTACCGGCTTGGAGGTGGTGGAGCGGGGCTGAGACCTGCGGGCTGCTGGTCTGTGAGCCTGGCTTTGAAAACTTGGTTACCGAGGCTCATCTCCTCAAGAGCCCTGAAGACAGCGTTAAAGTGACCGCTGTTAAAAAGTTAGTAGTTCCGCTAGGCAAGGAGCTTCTTGTGGGCAGGGACTGCCTCCAGCGGTGCGTACGAGGCATGTTGAATGAATGCTTGGATGCATGAATGAGTGAGTCGCCATTTCTCTGAGGTGGAGAGTTGTTCTCTGATTATTACTTCTTGCATAGAAAGATCCCGTTATGGAAATGGGGGAATCTCCTACTTCCCCTTCGCATAATATCTTTAAGTTTTGCTTCCTTTTTCTCTTCTGGCTCCTCTTCCTTCCACGCACCTGGTGGGGAAAAGAGAAAGCTGTGGTTTGCATTTTGTGTGCAAGCAGCAAACTCTGTGATCTGTTAGTAAAATGAATACTAAAGCTATGAGTATTTCTTGATCCTACTACTCGCTTTTGTTACTATCAAGTAATGCGGGGAAAAGGAAAGATAATTAGATCTGGACTCAGGAGAAGTGGATTCTAGTCTCAATTCTACGTCTTATGAGCTCTGTGATTCTGGGCGAGCCAACCCCTCAAGAAGTTGTTTAATTGACTTTGGTAGGCATTTACGGCCACGTTCTGCTTAGTATTTTTTTGCTAGGCTGCAGGTGTGACAGACTTAACAGTAAGTAATATTTAAACTTGCAGGAAGATAGGATTTTGTTAGACGGGAAGATTCAAGAAACAGCATATATTAAACCATGGAGGCACAGAAAGTTTATAGAATGGGACAAGAAATAGCTCCCTGTAGTTGGAGAATAGGAGGGAGAGTAAGGTGGGAGATGAGGCTGGAAAAAGAAATACGGATGAGATCATAGATTATGTAAGAAGGTAGCTATTGAAGGTTTGTACAGGGCTTTTTTTTAAAGTACATACTTAAAAAAATCTTGTTGTTAGGGAAAACTTCAAACATAGACAAAAGTAGAAAGGATAATATAATGAGCCCTAAGGTACACATGACCTGATTTTAACAATTATCAATATTCTGCTCTTGTTTGTACAGAACTTTTAAATTTCTAGGTACTTTTTATATCCATTGTCACATTTGATTAATAGCAGCTTTCAGTTTGAGCTCAATTCTAGTGTATCTGGGTACTAGCCAGGAAGGTTATATTCATTTTATGTGAAAATTTCTTTGGATTTTAGTTGACTGCTTGCTCTACTGAATCAAAAGTGTGACATGGCTACTTTAAAAACACATCTATCGCTATTTTAGGTTGTAATATAGAAACTTAGTGTCCAGATCAAGGAAGTTAGTGTTTCTACTCTGTTCTGTGTTATCCAACTACTTAAGGAGTATTACTTTCAGTTCTAGACACTGCATTTTCAGGCGAACTCAAGCACCTATGTAGAAGGTTGACCAGAACAGAGAGGAATTTGGAAATTGTCATGTCAGGAATGATTGGAGGACTGGGAATGTTAAATTTTTGGAACTGATACCATTTGTCATATACTAGAGGGTTGTTTTGGAAGGAGTAAACTTATTCCCTTAAACTAGGGAACTAAATTGTAGAAGCCACAATTAGGAATAATTAGTAAAAGCTCTAAGTGATCAAGGTTCAGCCCACTATTAAAAAGGGACCTTATAACAGAGAGCTGTGGTAGAGTGGAATGGGCAACTTCATGAGAGGGAGCGCTTCCTTTCCATTGCTGAAAATGTTCAGGGATCCAGGGCAAAACTAATTTCTGAATTAGATATGCGCTCCGAATTACCTATCAGTCTTCTACGTGGAGAATTCTGGGAAGTGAGACTTACACTGGACTTTGAAGCCTGAGTGGATTTGAATAAGTAGATCTGGAGGGAAAGGAGAATAAGCACAAAAGAAAATGTAAATCTTGAGTTAGCTTAACACTATCACCCAGCAACTTCACTTGAGAACTGTCATTGCTTATGCTGTATCTTCCATTCTCATCTCCATTAAATCTTTTTTAGAAAAATTGGAACTTGCTAGGTTTTTTATCCTGTTAAATCATAGCTTCCAGGACATTCTCTCTTCACTGAGATCAAGGCCAAAGGGCCTAACTCAGAGTTTGCTTTAAGATCACAAGTGGAAGAGAGAGACACTGTGGCCTTGACATCATTCTTTCCTATCTTCTTTACAATCTTGTACTGTGGTTTTGTCTTCTTTTTCTTGTATCTTCAGTCACTTTCATTCTAAAGGCTCTTTTGTTTTAGCTACTACCTACAAATCTGTTTGAGTCTCGCCTGGTCACAAAGTCAAGAAAGGTTTTCTTCATTCCACCAGATTTCTTGAGTAATTGAAAGGCCTTACCTTTACTTCCTCACCACCTACCCCCCTTTCTCAAGTCTTTGTTTTCTAGTGTCTGCTCACAGCACTTTACAGAAATTATGTGATCTCCCAACACCAAATCCTTCACTGCTTTTCTGTGGCCTACCAGATTAAAATTTGTTCAGGTTCCTTGATTTGAGATTCTGAGTGTTTTGTAACTTGTGCCTGAATTACTATTCCAGCTTGATCTTTCAGTATTCCATTGCCTGTATCCTGTGTTTCAACCAAAGACTAAACTTGTATTCTTTGAGTATATCCTCTGTATCTTTGCTTACTGCCACGCTTTCCCATTTCCTTCTGATAAAAGCCCACTCAGCTCCAGCGCTACTTCCCTTAGGAAGTTTTCTCAGGGTCCCTTTAACTCAGGGTGATCCTCTGTCCTCTTGACTTCCAACGTAACACGTTGCTTAGGTTTCCCTTATGAGGGGTGTGTGTGCATGCGTGTGTTGTCTTTTTCTCCTTATTTGATTATAAAGTCACTGATTTCTGGAATTATTTTCCACCGCTGTGCCTCGTATTTTACTAGGTACCCAATAAAATGAATGAGTGAAAAGAATGAGAGAAGATTTTTCTTAGATCAAGAATTCTCAAATATTTAAAGTATAGAACTACTAAAGATTTTTTTTCAGAACACCATTCTCCTTGCAGAGGTCAAGCTGTATCAAGAGCAGTATCCCTAGCAGGACATAAGATGTTATTCTGTGTATGCAATAAAAATACTTAAGCTTAGATGTGTTTTGCCTCTAGAAAGTGCGTTCCATGAGTGTTAGGACTTTAGTTTGTCCTCTGTTGTGTCTCTGGGACTTAGAACAAGGCCTGGCACATAGTTGGTGCTAGGCACATATTTGTTGAATAAATGAGTGAGTGAATACATTTGTTTCTGAAAAAAAAATCAAAAACACAAAGTATACGTAATTAAAGAACAAGTATAAACAATTGTTTCTGAATTTTTCTGTAGTATTTGCTTTTTATTCTTAATTTGGCAGGTGACAAAGGATTGAGAAAAGTTAAAATTAATGGGTAGAATTTTCTTTTCTTTTTTTCTGGAAATTGGTGCAAGTTGACAAAAATATACACTGGAAAGTTGTTGACAGATAAGAATTCTTGTGTTAGTTTACGAAGTCCTCCTTGGGTAATTTGGCGTTGGCTACCTTATTTTCTTATTCCTACCAGGTCTCTTAGTGAAGCTTCTATTCCTCTTTATGCTCTAATTCCCTGCACCTTACTTCTCACTTACTTAGTAGGTGCCTATATTCATTCACAGATACTTGTTGAGCCCCTGATAGGCTGGAGAAAGATGCACAGGCCTGTTCCTATTAAGCAGTGTTCATTTGTTGGCTGATGTCCATTGAATTTACTGATAAAGGTTCATAGTTTGAGGCTTTTATGGAAGATTGCCCTTTAATGAGAGACTTTTGAAGAGAGAAGATTTACAACTCAAAGAAGTTGACCGATTTTTCTCTTAAATGCCACCACTCACATGGTTAGATGAATAGAGGGGGATAGCATGTGGAGGGCCTTGAGAATCTGGACTTGATGCTCCGGGAGTCTTAGAGTCAGGGAATGATACAGTACAAGCTGATGGTTGTATATAAAGGTACCTATGCATGTTTTCTTTTCACCTAGATGCTAAGCGGCCCTAGAGTAGGGATCCTTGTCCCTCTCTCATGTTTCTCTATGTTCTCTACGTATTCATTAATGAGTGGTGAGCTTCTTAAATTATATTTTTGCAGGTTTTATTCAGGAGTACTGTTCCTGTCACTCAATGTGGTTTCAACTTTCTGGCTAAATGACTTTTGTGCCAGTGATACCGGAGTCTTACAGCCATGTTCTCGCAGAGTTTGAGTCTCTGGATCCATTACTTTCAGCCCTGAGGCTGGACTCCAGTCGTCTAAAGGTGAATTTCTTGATTCTTGTATCAGTTTCATTTTCATATTCCTATTTTTGTGTGCTTTCTGTTATATGTGCCCCCTGCCCTCAAGTTCTTTGTGTTTTGTGGAATCTTAAGTGTTCTTACCTGTGCTAGTAATACTTTCCATAGAGGTAGCATGTTCATAACTCTTTTTTGATTTATTGTTTGAGCTATCGTTTGAATTCTTTCCCATCCTTGGAAACCATGATATTGATTGCTTGATTTTTTTTCCCTCTCAATAATATTGTTGTCTTCTCTCAGAAAGTAATGTATTTGATTGAAAATAAAATAGTATAAATGAGTATACCCCACTGCATTTTGAGCAGTATGAAGCACTGCAGTTATACTAAGCTCATTCCAAAACAGGAAGTTTGATGTACTCTCTGTTTTAGGGAACAGAGCAAAAGTTCTTAGCTCTGTGGGAAGAAGTATGTGCTTCCCTCAAACCCTGAGTTCTTTTGATAAACTCAGGAATGCCATGCTGAAGAATAAAGTCATAACCAATTCCAAAATAATTTCACTATTACACTTTTGCTCCCATCCCAAAGCACCTTTGTAGCCTCTGAGCAAAGGGAGAATAGGAAGTAATAGGCAAAGTAATATGAGCAACAATTATGAGGGTCAATATCAGTTTGACATTTTATTAGCTGCAAGTTACAGAATACCTTACCAATAATGGCTTAAGCAGTAAAGATGTTTATAACCTCTTAGGAGGTTAGTGTTTCTGGGTTTACTGTAGTGGCACAGTGATATCCCTGAGGACCCAGGCTCTCCATCTTTCCTGTTCTACCATCATCCATATGTTGGCTTTAGTCACAGTTGCAAGATAAATGTCCTGGCTCCAGTCTTGATGTCTCCATTAGCATTTTCAGCAAGAAAGAGGGGGCCAAGGGCAAAGGCTTTCTTTTCTTCAGACTCTGCTTTTTATCTGGGAAGGTAAAGCTTTCCATGAAACCCCAGCAGGCTTGGTCTTAGCTGGAATTGAGTCACAGGGCTCTCCCTAGTGGCAGGAAAACTGGGTAAGTGAATATTGAGGTTTTCCAGTTTCTGTGGTGGAAAGCAACACGGTTGAAGAGGGATGGGAATATCTGATTGTCAGCCAACCAAGAGTTTTTGCCACAAGGTATTGGGAACAGCATGGTCACTGCTTTCTCTGGTGAAGAAGGAGTGGAATCAGTAGGCTGAAGGTGTGGGGAGGTATAATAGTACAGTGATCTGCATCTGTGTCCTCTGCAGTCTCACTCACTCTGAAAGCTGAGTGTTTTGTGCTGATTATACAGACTAGAAATGATTAAAGTGGTTCCTTTAGGCCCTGGAGACTTACCTGATCTTCCATCATTGTGGTCAGCATTGGAATGACCTAGCCAAAATATTGCACAAAATATGAATGGTCTAATATCTGGCTTTTGCCAAGGGAAAATTACTCATTTATACAATTGAGCCTATTCAGCCATTTTGAGATTCAATTAAAAATTTAAAACCAAAATGTTCTTATGTATTTTTCACTACACTGGAGTGAGAGCATGAGTGCCATTATGTGGTGTCCTGCTGGGCAAGGAGTGCCGTGGGAGGAGGAACCTGGTACACAGATCCTCAGCATTTATTTCCAGTGGTTAGTTTATTTGGTTAAGTGACTGTGATGATCTCATGCTTGCCTGTTTACATGTTTTTAGTGCACGAGCATAGCTGTGTCTCGAAAATGGTTGGCTTTGGGCAGTTCAGGAGGAGGACTCAATCTCATTCAGAAAGACGGCTGGAAGCACAGGCTTTTTCTTTCACACAGGGTAAGATTAAAGGCAGCCCTGTCATCTACCATTCGGAGTATCTTTCATAAATGTGAATTTCTCTGTTGTAATTATTTGGAATAAAAGAAGAATGGAAAACTAGAGATTTAAAAGTAAAAAAATTATTGTTTTTGAGAAGCTAATATTTTTCCTTTTGTACTCTAGGAAGGTGCAATTTCTCAGGTTGCCTGTTGTTTACATGATGATGATTATGTTGCTGTAGCTACCAGGTGAGAAACTGTTTTAAAACCATTTGATCTTTCTCGAATGCATTTTAAATTGACAAATGTAGTTGTGTGTTTTTAGGGTGACCAACCATCCTAGTTTGCCTAGGACTGTCCCAGTTTTAGCACTGAGTGTCCCGTGTCCTGGGAAACCTCTCAGTTCCTGGCAAACCAGGACGGATAGTTGATCACCCTAGTGTTTGTGGAAAATGCTAATATGGGGCAACATTTCAATGGTCTAAAAGAGACAGGTAACAGAGATAGTTTAGAACATGTGAATTCTCCTATTACACTGGTTTGGTTGACTAAAGCAAGGGGATTAATACCTTGACTTTCTACTTCCCCTTTGCTGAAGAACAAGTGTTTGCATATATATTTAATATAGTTGATACTGTGATGCAATTAAGTTGTATGTTTTTTACCATTACCAAAAATTTGCTTCCCTGACTCAATTCTTGCAGTCAAGGTCTTGTAGTTGTTTGGGAATTAAATCAAGAGCGTCGTGGGAAACCAGAACGAATTTATGTGTCTTCAGAACACAAAGGCCGAAAAGTTACAGCTCTCTGTTGGGATACAGCTATTCTTAGAGTTTTTGTAGGTGATCATATGGGGAAAGTTTCTGCCATCAAACTCAACACTTCCAAACAAGCAAAGGTGAGAACCAGTTCAGTCTTTGTGTGTGTGGGTAAGATAAAAGGTCTTGTCTTACAGAATTTCAATTAAAGGATGTGATTAATTTTGAGACTTGTCTGTATGTGGTGTATATGGTAGCCTGATTTAGCTTGATACTGTTGCAGAATGGCTTCTGTGAGCTGATTTCGGTAATTTGCACTTTGTCTGTTATGGTACTCCATAATTCACCTCTATGGCTCACTCAAATAAAGCATTCTTTAGTACCAGACTAGAAAAGATGCCTACTTGTTAGTTGTATGAATAAAATGGCAAACATAGAAATGGCACCAGTTGCCCAGGCTCCTATTCTCCTGGTCCCTGTGTAGAAGAAACTCGTGAGTCTAGGTGTATTTTCTCTCAGGATGGACAAGGCTTCCTGCCGCAGTTGTTGGAATAGAAGAGTTGAGTCTCAGGTTACCCTAAAAGAATGCTCCAGTCTGTTATTAAGGTAGAGCAGACCAGCTTCTCTCACTGTCGCTCCCTTCCAAGGCTGTTTGTTATATCACAAGTGGGGATTTGTCTCTCATTGGCTTGTTTCCATGTAGATTCCTGGCTAACTTACTTTATTTTAATTAACATATCAGAATATTATCCTGGTTTGGTCATGATGACCCATCAAAGTTATCACTTGATTCCTAACATATTTTTGATCCAAAATACATCTGGAACCCTACACATAGTATAGCTCTGATTTGTCTTTTTTCCAAAGGGAGAAGTACTGTCTACAGGTGAAAAATTCTCTCAGATATTCCAAAACTTGCTTCACCTTTTTCATTCCAATCTCTAAGATTAGATAATCATAAACAGAGCCTTAAGAATTCTTTTCTGCAGTTACGTACCAAATTATGTCACAAAACTTTTAAGTGAGTAAAACTTTGATGTCCTAACAGGCAAATTAAATTTTGGTCCATTTAAAAATTTTAGTTTGCTATCCAAGTTATCTTCATTTAAAAGGTAAAGAGGAAATTATGTGTGTATGTAATGATAAACTTTATTTCCTTGTCACTTCCTTTTTAGGCAGCTGCTGCCTTTGTGATGTTTCCTGTTCAAACAATAACAACAGTTGACTCTTGTGTTGTCCAGTTAGATTATTTGGATGGAAGACTGCTTATATCTTCACTTACTCGATCCTTCTTGTGTGACACTGAGAGGTATGTTGACCAACTATGAGTCATAGGATATACAGAGTTTTAGAACAAGAAGGGACTTAGAAGTCATCTAGCACAAACCCCTCAATTCAATTATGCAGATATTAATAAGGAACCAGCTGTGTGCAAGCTGATCTTTGGGAGTAGAGAGAAGATAGAGGAAGCTGAGACAGTTCAGTGGGTGATTAAGACAAATATTTCCTTAACTCTACTGTGAAGCACGGTCTAAGTGCCATGGGGGAAGGCCAGACAAAGGCCTGTTTCAGTATGGGAATCAGGAAGTCTTCCTTGATTGAGTTTGTTGTTGTTTAAATTTGTTGTGTATTTAATAGAATTTTACTAAAGGGTAAAATGGAATGAAGAATAATTAAGAAACTTTGTGAAGCTGACAGATATTTTACCGAAATCTCAAGAGTGGAGCCAGAGGTCCAGCGAATGGCAAAGGAGTGTATTAGAGGCAGCTGTGAAATACCAGAATAGAATGGGAAACAACTTGAAATGAATATTATGTATCACTGTGTTGAAGGTCCTCAGCTCTTCTCACTAGAGGGGAATTTTCACTGGCCACTTTTTTTTTTCCTACTGGCCCTGGTCCTCCCTTTTAAAACTTTATTATGGAGAATTTTGAGCATACTCAAGAGAAAATTGTGTAATGAACCCCCTTAACCCCCTTGTCCCCGCCCCCACCAGCTTCAGTAATTTTGATGAGGATTTTTTTTTTCTTGTTTTTTTTTTAATTGATGTCTTAATAGTTTATAACACTATGGGGTTTTAGTTGTACATTATTGTTTGTCTGTCACCATGTGGATGTATCCCTTCACCCCTTTTGCCCACCCCCCAGCCCCCTTCCCTTTGGTAACCACCAATCAGTTGTCTCTGTCCATGTGTTCATTTATATTCCATATATGAGTGAGTTCATGCAGTGTCTGTCCTTCTCTCTCTGGCTTATTTCACTTAACATAATACCCTCTAGGTCCATCCATGTTGTTGCAAATGGGACAGTTCTGTCTTTTCTTATGGCTGAGTAGTATTCCATTGTATGTATATACCACATCTTCTTTATCCAATTGATGAGGATTTTTGATAAGTGAAGTTTGGAGGAAGAGAGGTAGGAGGGGATATTCTAGCAGGAAGGAACAGCTTCTTGGGGGAAAGTGAGAAAGAATTAGGCATATTCCAGAACCTACCAGTCTGGCTTAAATAGGGGAGTTGTGGGAGATCAAGCTGGTAAATTGGCACCACACTGAGAGTGACAGCCTTAAATGTCACACTGATGAAGTAGATGAGTGTTCAGATCATTTTAAGAAAGTGTACATGTAGAAAATCAGGGTTTGGAAATTGATTCCTTTAAAACTATCCAGGATTGAAAAGTCTGTGTGTTTCCAGGGGTTCATGTATCTCAGTTAGAAAACTGCTATTCTAGAAAGCAGGAGACTGTTTATTCCAGAAGGTTTGAAGGAATGTATGCTGACTGTCAGGACTGGTAGAGGGAAGGATGAGGAGACGTACTTTGTTTTTATTTTCTTGAGATGATAAAGGCATATGGGAAGGAGGCCAGTTACAGCAGGTGGCAGGTGCCTGGTGTCTGAGAACCTAGCTGGACAGTGGGGAGACAAGGCTTTGAGATGCTGATGGTCAGTTTACATGGAATTAGTAGGAAGAATGGTGTACTTGGTTCTGACCTATTTCAGACTATAGATCAGTGATGAAGTTAGACTTACAGAACTGGAAGACTTAGAGATCATCTGGTGTCACTCTTTCGTTTTAGTAGATCGGAAAGTCTAGGCCTAGTGAGTGATAGAGCCTGCCTGACATCACACAGCTGGGAAGAGGCAGGCAAGACTAGAGCCTTTCTGTCTCCATTCTGTGCCCTTCCTGTTACCTCAGTTACCTCTAATACATCCTGTAACATTGGACATTTGGCCGTTAACTCCACCCTTGAGGTTTTGGTAAAATATTTACTAGCTTTGCAAAGTTTACCTAAAGGCCCAGTTCAGAAATTTGGCTGAAATTCTGACAAGTGGTCAGAACACTGAACTGAATTAACACCTCATCAGGGTTATTTTGAGGATCTAGTGAAATGGTATATATGAAAGACTTTTTGAAATAAAGAGCTAAATAAGTGGAGGTTTATTTTTCCCTCTGTGCAATAGAGTTGCTAATCTTTATTTTCCCATTTCAGAGGGGTGTGGATAGAGTTGGTTATGAGACTAACATAGAACCTGCTGCATTGTTTTAGAAATGCCCACTTTCTGTTAGCTAGAATTCAGTTTTGGGGAACAGGGATAGTACAATAATTTAAAAAATTCATTTATGTTTAAAATTTTTTCTTTGTTTCAACCTATATTCCCTCCCAACAAACAGCATTTTTTTTAAACCGAGGCTCCTTATTATCAATCTAAGTGATAGATATGAATTTGCTTCTCCTGCCAGTCACTGTCTACCTTCTGTCGGTGTTGTTAATGAGCAAGGTGGGTCCCAGGAGGGAGTAGAACAAACAGAGGCAAAGAACTGTGGTATAGGGGGAGAACCTTGGGTGGTGGAGCCTGACAATATGATTTCAGATTCTGGTCCTGCTGCTTTTTAAACCTCGATAAATGTCAGTTGCCCCATCCAGAATGTAGAGATAGTTTTAAGGATTAACTAAGATAATATATATGACATACTTAGCCTTGTGCCTGTCACATATTGTTTGAAAATGTAGAAAGTAAGGCTAATGAGCACACAACTGAGAATGAGTTGGCTGTATTTGTTCACTCAGTAAACACTTTTTGCACTCCTCTGGATCCTTAGCACTGTGTTAAGCACCATAGAGGATATAAAATAAGCAAGAAATGTATTTCATTTCCCAAATAAGGAACATAAGTAATAAAACCATAACTTCTTGTATTGCTCTGTATACATTGCAAAACACTTCCACATTCATATTCTTATAGTAAAGCTGATGTTATATTTTATTCATGAAGCAAATAAATGCAGGGATATTTATTGAGTGATTTAAGGTAAATCACATAGTAAATTTACGCTAGAGAGCATAGTAGATCATTCTCCAATAAAAGATTCTGAGTATATGGAGCACTGTCATATATTCAGTGCTTTCTGTGGGCCAGATGCTGTGCTATGCAATGGGAATTCCACTAAAGAAAAATAAGAAATGGCCTTTGTCTTGTCATAGTCTGTTGTTCAGATAGACCAATTACCATGCCATATATAACATGGTAAGTGCTATGAAAACATAGCATGGGGAGCATGTAATTCAGCTGTGGGAGTCAAGGAAGTCTCAGAGGAAGAATGAGGGAGCTTAGTCATGAAGAATAAGGGAGTTTTTAGGAAGAGACATTTTTGTCATTATCACCTTCCATGTTCCTGGGCAGTGTGCTGAGCCTTTTTATAGATATTTTATATATCATGTAATCGTAAGGGAACAGAATATTCCCAGGTACAAAGTTTCAGAAGGACTTGGCATTTTAAGGGAAGAGTGAGGAGTTTATTGGGTGTTTGTGTCAGGGGAGTGGCTTGGAGACAGGGTTGGAGAGATAGATAAGCAGCTTCCATGGAGTGTCCAAAGAATGTTTACAAGGTGATTTGGGAAGCAATCAGTAGGATTTAAGGATGTATGAAATGGTTTGGTAGCACTCATTTTTCAGATTTGAAAGGGGCCTTCACATTAATTCTGAGCCCCTCATTCTGTGGATAATGAACTGAATACTAATGTGAAGTGGCTTGCTTCCTGTCACAGAAATAGTTAATGGCAAATCAGAAATAGAACCTATTTTGACCTTTCCACTCTGTTCTTTCCAGTATATTGCTAATATGAATAGAGTGAGGACATGTGGGAGGGGTTGTTATGGCCATGCTGATTTGGAGTGCCATTGTTTTTGACTTTTTTTAAGGAAACATGCTTCTCTTCCTTTTTGGATATTAGAGAAAAGTTTTGGAAGATCGGAAACAAGGAAAGAGATGGAGAATATGGAGCTTGTTTTTGCCCTGGAAGATGTAGTGCAGGCCAGCCACCCCTAGTATATTGTGCTCGCCCTGGCTCCAGGATGTGGGAAGTGAACTTTGATGGGGAAGTTATCAGTACACATCAGTTTAAGAAACTCCTCTCGTCGCCACCTCTCCCTGTGATTACTCTAAGGTAATGATTTGTGTGGCTGGTAGGGAGTATTTGAGGAATTTACATGCAGTGGTTGGGTTGAAATCTCTGATATTCTGTATGCATTAAAGATTTCATTATGCCTTTTAAGAGTGAAGTAGGATTTTTATTAAAAGATTCAAAGAAATCAAAAAGTCTTTAATCAATTATCTTTCATATGATAAAAGCAAATAGAATAAGGGCAGATGCAGTTAGGTTCTTGAGTTTGTTTTGGAGGCAAAAATTTTCCGACGTGGGGAAAAGCATACTTTTATGTTGTGATTGAATCTCAACAAGTGTGTTTACTTTTAGGACAGAACCTCAGTATGATCATACAGTTGGATCCTCCCAGTCTTTGTCTTTCCCCAAACTCTTGCATCTTAGGTAAGTTTCTCCCTTTGATCCTTTGGACAAAAATGAACACTTAATTTTTTTCTCTTTGTTTCTTGTTCAGAGGCAGTTAGCTTTTTAAGGTTGTTTTTGTTCTAAATTATTTTTAGAAAATTAGGAAGTGACTATGTTATATGAAGTGTTCTAAAAAGAATGAAAAGATCATAGAAATATGCTTCCCTTTCTGTTTTGAACCAACCTAAACCAATTGGACAGTTTATAATTGTCGGGGACTTCTGACAGAGCTAAGAGCAATAGACCCTTGTTCTTTGCTAAGCTGCCCTACCTGGTGGAATGTTACAGTGAAAGCAAGTCTAAAAATGAAATCTGCTGCACACATGTTTGTTTCTTAACAAGGCACAAAAATAGTTGCAGAACTTGTTCTTGTAAGCTTGGTGAAATTTCAGCTCTGTGTCCTTTAGGTCTTCTAAGTACCTTTCATGAAAGATCTGCTTGAGGCAGATTGAGCCATATTCTAATGTCAGGGTTCAGCTCGCTTCCTAGTTGGATTAGGTGCAAAAGTCCACTATTAAGTGGCAGCACAGAGTGCCACTCAAGGTTGTCAACTGCTGGGCTTGCCAATTATTATACCTTGTTCTGCAAGCGTGGGGATGCCAATGTATGATTTCCAGCCAATCTATGTGTCTGGAATTCTGCTTATTTCATCAGTGAAACATTATTGCATAAGATCTCTAATGCAGATTCAGAGAAGTTATTTAGAGGCTGTCATAGGGTCCTCTGGAGTGTGGACTCCTGACTGGGTTTTTTCAAAGGCTATCAGTTCTTAGAATGTGTTTTTTTTAAAAACACTTGAAATATTAACTTACTGCCCCTAACTATTGTGTATATATGTCATACTACCTACACTGAAGTATTTAAAAGTAAATTTTAGACAGTGTAACACTTTCATAAATCCATAATTCATTCTGAAAGTTACTGGTGAAAGACAGCTATTTATTTGCCCATAATTACATGAAGCATATTAAAAACTCTTCCTTATGGCACTTATCACAGTTTGTAATTACCAATTCATGCAATATTTATGCCTGTCTTACTCCTAGACAGTAAGCTCTGTGAGGGCTCCATATCTGTTTTGTTCACTGTTATTCTCAGTGCCTGGCACAGACAGACACTTAATAAGTATTTGTTGACCGTGGTGTGATGTGTGCGGTGTGGGGAAGTCTGTCACCCAAGAGTATGTTTTCTCATGGCGAGGCCCAGTCCGCTTGGTTCTCCTGGCGGAGTTATTCCTCTGAGTTAAGCTATTTAAAGCTCCCGTTACAGTTCCTGCCATAGCAGACAAAGCCCTTCATGTTCTGGCTCTGCCTACTCCTCAGCTTAAGCAGTAATTAATGCTACTTTGGAGCCTTTGCCAACTCCTCCAGCAGACTTTGGTTAGACACTTACCCTGTGCACTGTTGTTGCACCTTGTTCATTCCTCCCTCACCACCTCTACTTCACTGTAACATCCCTCCCAGCACCAGATTGTCAACGCCTGTACTATGGACACAGCGCTAGGCACATGGAAGGCTCTCAAATCATAGCTAAATTGAAGAATTCAACAAAGATTTTTTCGAAAAACCATGAGTAGGAGGGCTTTTTGTTCCCACCTGTACACTTGTGTCCTACAGAAACCTTAACTGTTACACCCACAAATCCCACAAGGAAGCAAACTTATATACTTTGTATCCTTTTGGGTATCACTGGTATCCCTTTCCCTTCCTTGTCTATTGAAACAATGCTGTTAGGCTTGTGTCCCAGTCTGTTTATTATCAGTGAAGGGCTAGGGGGATGAGGAATGTATAAATTATAAAATATCAGCTCTTCTCTACTCCCACACCCCCATCTAATCTAGGTTGCTATTCCTAAGAAATCTTTCCAAGCTGAATATCAAATTTAGTATCAAAATCATGATCCTGTATCCCTTTACTCAGGGATCTCCTAACCTGTCATTTTTTCTCCTCTGGCTCCTAAAGGCAGCCTTCCAGTTTTACTTACTTTGGGCTAGGATTCTTACCGTTTCTTCCATTTTTGTGACAAAGGTTGCTCTCCTATAAGGACAGTGATCTTGTCTTGTATTGGCAAAATGTTTAATATTTGTGTGAGGACCCAATTCCTGTTAAATATCACTCTTAGTTTCATAGCCACGTGGTACCATTTTTAGTACTCTTAGGGACATAATGAAAAAAATGGTCCCTGCTGTCAAGATTATAATTTGTTGGAGAGATGTGGTTTATTTCTACAAAAAGTTTAACAATAATAAAAAATAAGAGTTGTGACAGTGAGTTCATGTTTAAGTGCCATATGAGCAGGGTTGGCAAGAGATAGGTTGAGTGCAGGAGGAAGAGTGATGGCTGTGGGCTGTCGGGGAGGATTTCAGGGAGTAGAACTGCTGCTGCTCCTTGAGAGGTGGCTAGAATGAGCACATTATAAATTGGGGAATGCCCTGACCAGGGGCAAGAGGCAGAGATTACCAGTGATGTATAAAAAGTATAGCAGCCTTGAGAGAGTAAATGTGACATATGAGCAAAGGAGTCTAAGAGAGATGAGCAGAGATGGAGAGTCCCAGAGGACTGGACAGGAAGGTGGACCAAGAAAGTGCAGTGTCCCAGAGCCCGGAGAGGTGAGTTTCAGAAATAACAGTCAGCAGTGCGGGCCCTGCTTGGGGATCAAGAAGAAGGGAAATGAGGAAGGGTTATAGGGTTTGGCAGTTAGGAAATCTATGACTTTCTTGAGAATGCAATTAAGTGGAATAATCTGGATTCCAGATAACAGTGGGTGGGTTAGTAAGGATAAAGGAGGGAAGAAGTAGACTTTGTGAGGTGTAGAGAAAAAAGTCCAGGTTTTGGAGCCAGATGGTCGTTGGTATAAATTCTGACTCTTCTACACTCATGCTGCATGGCCTTGGGCGTATTATCTCATCTTTTTCTTTTTTATAAAATAGGGATAACGCAGCTATCTTGCTGAGTTGCTACAAGGTTAGATAGTATAGGCAGAGCATTTAATAAAGCTCCTGGCACATAATTGACCAAGAGTTTTCAACCTTTTATTGCCCTCACACCACTAATGATGTCAAAATATTACCGTCCCTAAAGGTGGCTCACTAGAGCAGTGATTGGTGGTGGGTGCTATGTTTAGTCTGTTTTAAATGTGCCCCTGTCATACCAGATATGGGAAGTTTAGCTGCTTTAACAAACATCAGGTAAGATACCACCAGCCTTGTCTTTTTCTACAAGATATTTAGTGTACGTATCTGAATGTTTCCCAGTTTGGCTTCATATTATGCTATTATTTAGTAGGCTGTTGTTACAGACAGAAAGGATGTTAGGACTTGATGAGCTGGATCACTGTTGTGTTTTCTTTGCACAGGCTTATCATACTTTAATAGCTCATGTGAGGGTCTGAATTCAGGGAATTATAAACTTCTGATTCTGAGAAAACTAGAATTCTCTCGACCTCTTCCATTTTCACTT
Source organism: Tapirus indicus (assembly GCA_031878705.1). Lineage (NCBI taxonomy): Eukaryota > Metazoa > Chordata > Mammalia > Perissodactyla > Tapiridae > Tapirus > Tapirus indicus. The sequence goes on from CM062924.1 coordinate 11,766,460, forward strand.
GCAGTGAGCATTGTGTGCTGACTTGGACAGAAAGAGGAATTTATATTTTCATTCCTCAGAATGTTCAAGTTCTTCTGTGGAGTCAAGTCAAAGGTAATTATATTTTTCTTCCTTACATAATTTTTAATCTCATGCTTGTGAAAGATTTAACTATTGTAGGAGGATTCTCTTGTAGTGTAGAAAGTGGAAAAATAGATGGGGTGACATTTCTTTTACAGGTTGAAGTCGTAGATGTTTCCCGTTGTAAGGTACTTCGGAAGCATACATTTGTGAATTTGTGTTCAGTCATTTAGTTTCTCATGGGTGCTTTTAAATACCATATTTATTTATTTATTTATTTATTTGTTTTTGGTGAGGAAGATTGTGAGCTAACATCTATGCCAGTCTTCCTCTACTTTGTATGTGGGATGCTACCACAGCATGGCTTGCTGAGTGGTGCGTAGGTCCGTGCAGGGGATCCGAATCTGTGAACCCTGGGCTGCCGAAGTGGAGCACGCAAACTTAAGCACTATGCCGCAGGGCTGGCCCCTATTTATTCTTAAAAATTAGTAACCACTGCTAAGGATTGAATTAGATTCCTTTTTTTCCCTCTACTTACTTGAATCTTTACCCCTTTTAGAAGTCTTGCTTTAACTCCCATTTGGTGTCTTAATAGTTTGAGGTACAAAAAGTCCTTGTGGGAACAATAGCCATTGTGTGTGACTGAGACAGAGAAAATCAATCTATGTTCTTTTAGTTTAAACCAGAAATGGAGGAAATTTAGCATTGCTGCCCAGAGAGTGTATCTTGACTTTTTGGGTCATTTTCTACTTTGTAAAAACATTAAAAAGAGAAAGGAACCATTACTTACCAATCTGATCAACATTGATTTCTTCTGGATTAAGTACCCTAAGGGTGTCCCTTGAAAACTATTTTTTTTTTCAGATTGACACATAATCGACATATACATTGTATAAGTTTAAGGTATTCAATGTATTGATTTGATAACATTTATATATTGCAATATGAGTACCACCTTTTTTTTTTGCGAGGAAGACCAGCCCTGAGCTAACATCTGTTGCCAATCCTCCTCTTTTTGCTGAGGAAGACTGGCCCTGGGCTAACATCCGTGCCCATCTTCCTCTATATGGGACACCACCACGGCATGGCTGACAAGCGGCGCGTCGGCTGGCGCCCTGGATCTGAACCCGCCAACCCCGGGCTGCCAAAGCGCAAAATAAACCGCTGCGCCACTGGGTGGCCCAGAGTACGACCTTTTATGGTGAGAACATTTAAGATCTCTCTTGGCAACTTTGAAGTATATAATACAGTATTGTTAACTGTAATCACAATGCTGTGCATTAGATCTCCAGAACTTATTCATCTTCTGACTGGAAGTTTGTAACCTTTGACCAACCAACATCTCCCCAATTCCCTGCCCCCCAGCCTCTGGTAACCACCATTCTACTCTGTTTCTACTAGTTTGGCTTTTTTAGATTCTACATATAAGTGATATTGAAAAGTAATTTTTTGAGTCCTTTCATGATTTTCTGCCAAGAAAGGTATTTTCTCATGAACTGTTTGTTGATTTATGTACTATGTTAAAATCCGTTCATTGACATCAAATTGTAACTCTCAGAAATGTTATAGTCTGGCCTCTTTTAAAAGTCCCAATTCCTTTTCACAGAAAATAACATTTTAAACATAGGATTTTAGATCAGAGAGATGCATTTCTTTCTTCATATCTTTTATTCTCGATCTTTTTAAAATAGTGTCTAAAATAGGATTTCTTTGTTGAAATGCAAGGATAAAAATCGAGATGTGGGGCCGGCCTGGTGGTGTAGTGGTTAAGTTGGTGCGCTCTGCTTTGGCAGCCCAGGGTCCGTGGGTTCTGATCTTGGGCGCGGACCTACACACACCGTTCATCAAGACATGCTGTGACAGGCATCCCACGCATAAAGTAGAGGAAGATGAGCACAGATGTTAGCCCAGGGCCAATCTTCCTCACAAAAAAATGAGAGGAAATTCAGTCAAGCCAAACACTATTATAAAAAGTGAATTTGTTAGAATAATTTCAGCCCTTGCAAAAATGGGCAAGGAGTATTTAGTTAATGTCCTGTGCATCGACCCCTGTGATTTTACAGATATTCAGGATGTGGCTGTCTGCAAGAATGAGCTGTTCTGTTTGCACTTCAGTGGGAGAGTCTCCCATCTTTCCCTGTTATCTGTGGAACGCTGTGTGGAGCGCCTGCTGAGGAGAGGCCTGTGGAACCTGGCTGCTCGCACTTGCTGTCTTTTCCACAATTCTATTATTGCCAGCAGAGTAAGTCAGAGAGCTTACCTGTTCATCTGGGTTGTTAAAACAATTGTAGCTTGCAGCATTGTGCTACGAAGTTGCTTGTCTTTATTGGCCCTTTCTATATGACCTACAGATAAAGCAGCAATAAATCCTCAAAGGAAACATGACAAGTCTAGGGGGTGGTAGAGGATAAGAAAAAGGGTATACTTTCCACTTTTTAAAAAAATATCACATTTACCCACATATTTATTTGAATTTCAGGCCTTGTTTTAAGGGAGATGATTACGTGTACAATAACTCTTAGTTAAATTCTTAATTCCTAAGATAATTCTTGTTAAGTCTTTTACTAGCTTGTTAAGCCTTTTTAAAGCACCTTTGAGGTTTTATGTTCTATGTTAGACCTCTTTCAATATAGTGGCCATTTGACTATAGATTTAGTTACAAATAGTAAGCGATTCTATTGGGTTTCTACCTATCCTTTTATTAGGGAAGAAAATCTTTGACTGTAGATAAATTGGAGCATTTGAGATCTCAGCTGGACCTCACAACCTGTAGTGATCTAATTTCTCAACTGGAAGAATTGATCTTAAAATTTGAACCTTTGGATTCAGCTTGCAGCAGTAGAAGAAGCTCCATTTCATCACATGTAGGTATTCTAACTTTTAAAAGGATTTTACTGTACAGCAAGATTTTTCTACCTTAGGTTGTACTCAGTTACCTCTGGGATCCCAAAACTTATCTTCCTTTCCACTTCATAGATTTTTGGGGTGGTGCTCAAGAGGGGGCTTTCTTTCAGCTATTGGGTAGCCCTGTGAAGCCTCTGTTTAGGGTGCCTTGGAGCCACATTTCATTTTGTCGTTGTTTATTATATGCTGTTTGCAAGTGTACCTTATATAACCTCCAGCATAAGTTAAGTTGCTCTTAATATGTGATTTCAGATGCTTCATGCTAATCTGAGTCTCATCGCAGCTCAGGATTGTTTCATTTAACCTCCATTCTCACTGCCAGGCTTTATGGAAATAAACTAGAGAAACATGGCAGCATGACGCCACTAGCACATGAGAAGGGTCCAGCTGCTGGGAGCCTAAACCTTGCTCACCAGTTTGTGCTAATAGGTCATAATTGTTTACTTGCTACTTTTAGTGTCGGTTTTTCTCTTAAAAAGCTATATTATAATATAAAGGAAAGTTTTACTTGGATTTCTTTGGAATTCTTTTTATTTTTAGGAAAGTTTCAGCATCTTGGACTCTGGTATTTATCGTATCATTAGTAGTAGAAGAGGCAGTCAGTCAGATGAAGACTCTTGTTCCCTTCACAGCCAGACTCTCTCCGAAGATGAGAGACTTAAAGAATTCGCCTCACCTCAAGAAGAGGACCAACCAGATCAGTGCTGTGGCTCACAGGGAAATGAAGGTGATGACAGTGTCTTTTGTGGGTTGCTGATGTGAAGCAGTTATTTTCTGTGACTTCTCTCTGCCAGGATCATCTTGTGTATAGAGTTTTCTATGAGGTGATAATAATTTTTATTATGTTGATAGACTTTCCATTTAGAGCTGTAGATCTGCTCGCCTCTAGAAGAATGGGTTTATATTTAATTGGTTTTGTTCCCCCTCCTGTTTAGGCTAACCCTGGTAAAGTACCTAATTTTGATCATGCCTCATTAAAAGGAGATCATTAACCAAAATAGTGGAACATTTTTATCCTGACTAACCAAATTATTTTCCATCAGGAATGAAAAATTACTACAGTTTTGGGGGCCCTTCCCTTCACTTTTTGATGTTCCGAGTATTCCTGTGACTGCACTGTTGAGAAGAGGTTAATAGAGACTCTAAACTTCCTTTTTGACTTATGGGGATTCAGGGTTCGTAGGAAAATGAAGGTACCTGCCTAAGTGTTTTCTATGTGGACCATCCCGTGCATCTTGTAAACCTGTGTTCTGCTCATTTTTATCTGGGTCAGTTGTGATTTTGGTATTGAATCCTTTGTTTCCTTTGGTTCATTCATTTCAGAATTTCTTTAAAGATTAGAAAATTCCTGTGTGATTAGATTTTGTTTCTTTCCCCCCTGATTCCATTCATCAGATAGTGTTTCTCATGTTCCAGTGACGTTTGAGACAGATAAGAATGAAACTTTTCTCCCCTTCGGCATTCCATTATCATTTCGTTCACCATCTCCTCTTGTGTCTCTTCAGGCTGTCAAAGAAAGGTAAACTAATTAGTCTTGTCATTTAATTCCATTTCTGGTTTTACTTTAGTTATCACATTAGGCACTTTTGTGCTGGGAATGGAAAGACATTTTATTTTTTATTTATTTTTTTTTTTTGTGGGGAAGACCAGCCCTGAGCTAACATCTGTTGCCAATCTTCCCCTTTTTGCTGAGGAAGACTGGCCCTGGGCTAACATCCGTGCCCATCTTCCTCCACTTTATATGGGACACCGCCACGGCATGGCTGACAGGCAGTGCATCGGCGGGCGCCCGGGATGCGAACTCGCGAACCCCGGGCTGCCAAGCGCGGACTAAACCGCTGCGCCATCGGGTGGCCCCTGGAAAGACATTTTAAATGAGAAAAAAAATTCTCTAGGTTATTTCTCATATGACCTGTTATTTGAAGCTATTAACTTCTCATTTCAGCCTTGGGGAATTTAGCTTCCCTCTTTGTTTGAGTAGCTGGATATTTGAGTTGTTACAGATGTGGTTTTTTTCCCCCAGATAGAGCAAAAGTTTAAAAATCTGTTTTTTCCTCATTCCTGATAGGAATAGTTTCTATATATCATTAGTCATTTCTTGATCCTTTTTCAGTTTGGGCTCAGAATTGGAGACTCTTCAGAAGTCTTTCTAGCTGCTTTATGGGCCCAGGATTGGCATATGAATTTGAGAGAAGACCTTGTACAGCTGCCTAACTGCTTATCTGAGTCTTACTGCATACAAATTTTGTGTGTTACGAAGGACATATTGTGACAAGTTAGCAGCTGAGTTTCATGAAGAAATTCTTTGGCCGGATGGGGCAGGTGATCACATGGCCTCCTTTGCCTGAGTTGACAGAAACATTGCCCACACAGCTGGAGTTAAAGATGTTTTTTTAGGACTGAATCAAGATAGTAAATGAAGTGAATCCTTATTATACTGTAAATTTTACATGGGCCTTATGTGAAATATGAAGTTGCTATAAACAGTCTTTCTTTTTAGTAAGTCCAAGTTGCCTTCAGGGACTCATAGGAAATAGAGAACTCAGGCACTGAAGTTTTCATTCTTGGCAGTAATGAGATTTTTCATAATAGTCTTATGGTATTTGACCTCCAGTGTTTCTAGCTTTGTGCGTAAAACTACCGAGAAGATTGGCACCCTTCATACAAGCCCTGATCTGAAAGTGAGACCAGAACCCAGGGGTGATGAGCAGTCATGTGAAGAGGATGTGAGTCCAGTCACCTGCCCTGACGAGGAAGACACTGAGTAAGCTGTTGCATATAAATCTGTGTAAATTCTAGAGGAGTCAGCTGTTAGTTTGAAGAAAGCCCATGGACTGTGTCCTGTTGAGAAGGCACAATGACCCTGTTCATTGTAGATTGTGTAGCTCATAAAAACTCACGATACCATAAAGTAAGTATTGGACAGTTCCATCAACCCATAGCAAGTCTGTTGAGACAGAGTTTTAATTTAGCACCCCTTCCCTTCCATCTTTCCCCTACACAACCTCCCTCCTCTCCAAATCTCTTCAAACTTCTGGGATGTTAGAGAAGGAGTATTAGGTTTAAGAGTAGGATAATCAAGAATCTAGGCCTTGTCCTGGTTCCACTTTTGACTAGCGTGTGACCGTGGGTAAGTCACTAATGCTCTCTGGCCTGTAATGTAAGATGTCTTGTCCTGTACCTTCCTCTGATGTGCTGGTGGCATAGTCCTTATGCTGTAGGGTTGTATCAGAGCCCTTAGTCTGGCACAGGGAGGAGTATCTTGTCCATCTGGTCTCTGTCTTACCTCATAGTTCAGGGGATCTGGGCATTAGAGACAAGCAAGCTCAGCACTCACCCAAGCATTGAGGGAGACCCACAGGCCCAGAGTATCTGGACAGTCAGATGGCGTAAAAGGTGTGTTATCCTCAGAATAACTTAGTGAATCCACATGTTTATAGGAAATAAGTATAGATATTGCTATGGCATTTAAGGCAGCCCTTAGTCTGACCTTAGCCCACTTTTCCAGCCTCATTTCCAACCACATCCCTCTAAGCACTGTAAATTCTAGTCCTGTTGAAGAATTGGGTGTGAACACCTCACCACTTTGCTTCATGCCGTTTCTCCCAACTGCAATATTTTTCCTGACACAAATCCACCGCCTCAGGAAAGCTTCCCTTGATTGCCTAGTCTGAATAATGACTCCTTTTTCTGTGGTTATGCTGCTCTTTGACATTCATTTCATTCTCTTTTATAGTGTAGTTTGTTGTTTGAGTGCCTTTCTTTCTGACTAGAGCTGACTCATCTTGAGGCCATGGACCATTTTTTACGCTCATCTCTTTGTCGCATGTAACATTAACTATGATAACTGCCACTTGATAAGCACTTAGAAATATTTGTCTGAGGAAGCTCTAATCCCCTCTAACTCTTTTCACACTTTTCTAGGGGAGAAAAAGACGTAACTAGTCAACCTCCAGAAGAAGACAAGTTCCAAGAGCTCAAAATAGCAACAGCAGAAGCAATGTGAGTATTTATGAACGAGAAAGTTTTATAGTGAATGGGAATGACTTTTTGAGGTCATCAGTAGTGGTCCTGAGACAGTGTGGGACAGAGGTAGTCTCATTTGGAATTGAAATTCAAGAATTAATACAAAGTTAATGTTCTGCATTGTCATCTTGCTGAGATAATTGTTAAAGAGTTGAAAAGTAACATTTATTCCAGATAAGTATGTTGTATCTGTTAGGTTTATTTAGCATGAAATAATTTATTTTAGAAAAACACTTGAAACATAAATTTCATACTTGTCTGTCTTGTATAGGACCAAGCTACAGGACCCACTGGTTTTATTTGAACCCACGTCTCTGAGAATGGTTTTACAGGAGTGGCTTTCACAGTTAGAAAAAACATTTGCCATAAAGGATTTTCCAGGCATTTCAGATACTGGCAACACACCCATGACCCCAAACCAGGATGTGCCTTTGCTTGATGAGTCAAAAAAGGGAATATTAGATGAAGATAATGAAAAAGAAAAAGGGGACTCTCTATGTAACGAAGAAACTGTGGATCAGACAGCATGTGGATCTGTCAATAGTCTGAGGGAGCCCTTGGATGACCTTTTTCGAGTATGCTCTCCATGCAGCATAGCAAACGGTCTTCAGAAGGACCTGGCTGAATTGACAACATTGTGTTTGGAATTAAATGTATTGAATTCTGAGATGAAAAGCACAAGTGGACATGTGGACCACACTTTGCAGCAGTGCTCTCCTGAAACTCTGGCTTGTCAGTTCCTAAAGAAGTACTTTTTTCTCCTGGACTTGATAAGAGCAAAGGAGAGTATCAAGCTTAGCTACAGTAACAGTCCTTGTGTTTGGGATACTTTTACTGAAGGATTGAAAGGTAATAATCAGATTGCCTTACCAAGGGTAGAAATTGGTATAGTGGACAATAGCATCTTGGCATTTTTGAGTTAAAAGAAAAGATTTAAGTTGAAAGTCACCTCTGTTCTGGTCAACCTCCATTCTGTTTCCCACTCAATTTAATTTTTAATAGTTCTTCAAACATTGCTTTAATTTGCAACTGTATTACAAGAAATCAGTTTTACTTCTCTCCCAACCATATTCAGAAAATGTATGGCAATGTTGGAGAAGTTGGGGTTAAAGTAAGATTTTTATAAATGCATATATATAAAAACAAGAAAATCCCTCATGTAACTTACTAATATAGAAATAATATATACCATTTATTGAATATTTAACCGTGTGCCAGATACGCTAAACACTTTACAGGAATCATCTCATTTTATCCTTACAACAGCCTTCAGAGTACATGGCGTTATTTCATTTTATAAGTGAGGAAACTGAGACACAGAGAGATTATAATAGTTAAGTAGGCTAAACTGCTTTAAGAAATATCTCATAATACCTCAGATATAAAAGAAGTTTATTTCTTGCTCATATACAAGTCCAGGTCGTGTTCCAAGTCAATGGGTGGCTCTCTTCCATGTGGTAATCCAGGGTTCCAAGTTCCTTCATTTTTTGTCAGCTCTTTCCTCCTTTGGGCTTGTGATCGAGATTGGGTTGCTACATCCAGGGAAAAGCATGTGGAAGGGGCAAACGTTCTCTTTTAGGCCCGGCCTGGTAGTGGCTTACATCTCTTCTGTTTACATTCCATTGATGAGAATTCTATCACATGGCCCCACCTAACTGCAGAGGAGACTGCGAAATGTGACCTATCCAGGGGTCTAGAAGGAAGAGAGTAGATCTGGGTGAAGAGCTTGCATGTCTGCCTCAGAGATTTTGGTTGACAGCCAGCAGTCTCTACTTAACGCTTGATTGAAGGTCACGCTATTTGTCATCTTCATCTAGAAACCAGCTCTCATACCGCAGAGACCATGCATGCCCTTCCTACTTGATAGTCCCAGGTTTTTGAAGAGGTGAATTTCTTAATTGAAAATTCTGCTTGAATAAGAGATACCATGTTTCTAATAATTGATTTAGACTTTAAGCAAACTTTTCATTCCTTACCAAAAGTGAATAGTCACAAGTAGAAATACATTTTTATATAACTGACTTATCTTTTAGTTTTCTAGAAACATGGATTTATGATTGTGATTCTGCTTCAATTCACATTTAGCACTTAAAAGCATAAGAAATGATTTCATTTTCTTTTTTGGAGTTGAGGTAGACTGGCTTTTATGTGAAATAAGAAAAGTTATTTCCCTTCACGTAGGTTCAAATGTTTGGTAGTATTACTTACTAGAAATTTGCTGTATCTGTCTCTATTATGTGATCATACCCAACCCTGGTCACAGGAAAATAGCAGAAAAGAGTCTCTGTCAGCCTGAGTGGTTGTTAGATTATCACCAGAGCTGGCTGGAGGAAGCGTGATGGGCAGTTTGAGATGATACAACTGCTTACTTGAATTTCGGGAGATAGTTTGGCTTAGCTTCCACCCAGTCTTAAAGCTTTCCCTCACTTCTCCAGCTCTAAATGGTGGCCTCCTCCTCTGAACTCCTTTGAGTACTTACTGCCTGACATAGTCAAATTGGAAATAACGAAACTTATTGGGAAAAAATGATTTTTTAAAAAATACGTGTATCAGAAGTTAAAGATTGGCTCTTTAGAAATGGTCTACTGGACAGGCTCCACCCTTCTAATGATGCTGTGATTGTGGAAGACAGCTTGTGGAACTCCTTGGGGATTCGTCTTCAGAGCCAGTTGAAAACTACTTGAAAAAACTCGTTTTACTTTAGATTCATATATGTATTTTTAACTACCAGTAGTTTTAACTAGATCATCACTCACTGTTTACCACATTTGGCTTTAAATGACTTGGCTATTCCCGAAAGTCAAATCTTCCTTCAGAGGATGAAGATTTGCTATAACTGATGTTTTTAAAAAATAGGTTACATGTTAAAAAAATTAATTGATTAATGAATTTATTCTGCTCTAAAAGATGGAGTAGGGGCACTGGCTCTAGAAAAACACTGAGGAATTTGGCATTGATGGTAGATATATAGCTTATATATTATATAATATATGATATAATATAAGTTATGTATATGTATACACACATTTACATACACCCTTTTCAAGGGTAATAATCACTTATGTACTGGTTATCTGTTCCTTTGTCTTATTTAAAACTTTCAGTATGCTTTGCCTTACAATTTGATTTTAAAAAAGATAGTATCTTGTTCTTTTTTGTCTCTTACAATGCTTAACAAACATTGGGCCTTGCACACAGTAGGTGCATGACTAATGATTATTGAAGGAATGAGTTCATGAATTGAATAGATCCAGCTATGAGATGAAGTGAAAAGGGTGTGCTTTCTCTTTCAGAAATGGCCAGTTCCAATCGTACGTATATGGAGATGGAAGAAGGAGACTTACCAACAAGATTGAAGTTACTGGATGACTCGGTCCCTTATGACAGTCCTTTGTTGATTGCTTATGCTACGCGGTAAGTTGTCCCGTATGTTGTTTCTATGAACTAAAGCACATGCATTTTTTTTTTTGTCTTAGTCTCTAATTTTACTCAATTGCACGTTAGGCAGCTTCTTGTTAGTATAGTTATTTATTTTTGTAATAAGTACTTTGATAATGTAACCAAGTTATATCATCTCACTGAAGTTGGAGGCTTACATGTTTTGTTTTTAAATGCAGATTGTATGAGAAGTTTGGGGAATCTGCCCTTCGAGCCTTAATCAGGTTTTACCCATCCATTTTGCCTTCAGATGTCATGCAACTTTGTCATCATCATCCTGCTCAGTTTTTGGCCTATTTAGACAGTCTGGTGAAATCGAGGCCTGAAGATCAACGGTGAGAAGGGGAGAATATTTGCAGACTCTCCTTTCTTTTGATAGGGCATTGTTGCTTTTGTCTAAGCAGTTGTAACCTTTTTACTGTTAACTGCTATAGAATTGAGGCCTCTACTATGGAAGAGGAGGATTTTGGCAATCATGTACTATTCTTTCACAGTTCACAGCACGTACCACAAACGTGCACATTCCACACTTCCCTTCCCTCCCTCTCCCTCTCAGGGATTCTCAGGTCATCAGTGTAAAATTAAACTCCCGTTCCTGGGCCTAGGCTATGACAGATCAGCTTCCTTATTGTCTCTGCTGGTGAGTGGACTTATTGCCACTTTTTATTGACGGTCTTCCAGCCTTTTGTGAGTGGATCTCAGTTCCAGCTCTTCAGCCTCTTTTTAGGCTGAGGCCTCATCTCCTATTTCCACTTGGCTGTAAACACCTCTGCCCCTTGGTTATTGAGACTGGCCACTTCCTGCTTCTCTTTCTCCCCCTGATTCACATTCCCATACTGTTTTTTTTTTTGGTTTTTGGTTTGTTGTTGTTGAGGAAGATTAGCTTTGAGCTAACATCTGTGCCAGTCTTCTTCTATTTTGTATCTGGGTCCCCGCCACAGCATGGCTGACAAGTGGTGTAGGTCCTTGCCTGGGATCTGAACCTGTGAATCTGGGCTGCTGAAGTGGAGTGTGCCGAACTCAACCACTATGCCACCAGGCTGGCCACCCTGTCATACTGGTTTTTATTTCTCTCTCTCTTTTTTTGCCCTTTGATATTTTCCTTATTATCTGGGGGCTCAACTATTCATTTAAAAGGCTATTAGATTTTCACCAGTATTTCTAGACATTTTCTAGCAGAAGGGTTTTCAAGTTATTTCATCCACTACATTGATCCCATAATAACATTTTCTTCACATCCCCACATTTTATGTTTCCTTTCTCAGCATAAAGATTGGTGTTTTTCTCCCAACTTTGTCTTAGGCCATCCTTCCTCGAGTCCCTTCTACAGCCAGAGAATTTAAGATTGGATTGGCTGCTTTTGGCAGTGTCCCATGATGCTCCGCCAAGCACCAGCACCATGGACGATGAAGGAGACCCCAGGTATGGAAGGAGTCCTCTTTCTAAGCTGATGTTCCTTTGGAATGGAACCAGTTTATTCATGTGTAGCGTTCCTGGCTTACTTCAGGAACAGCTAGGGAGAGACTGACCCAGAGATTGGGTACAACGAGATTGAGTGTACTTCTTAGTGCTTCTGAATACTTTTTGAGTCACAGACCCCGTGAGAATCTGATAATTCTCTCAGAAAAATGCACATCCAGGCAAAATTTTACACATGATTTCAGAGAATTAGGCTGACCCCTGAAGCTCTCTCATGGGCCCACATGAAGAGCCCTTGATGATTAAAGCTGCATTAGAGGGAGAAAATGGTGTGTGTAGTTTTTTCTTAGAAATTTGCTAAGGGATTTCCAAACATAGCCTGATTTAGAATTTTTTTAAAAAATAGAATTCATTAAAAATACACACTAATACTTATAATGTATCAGAAATGTTCCTTGTGATTTCCTCCAGGAGAAGCTTTTTAAAAGCTCCCAAAATGCCTATCTTTTATGCCTAGACAAAGGTCTGGAAGGATATACAATGGCTATCTGTGAGTGATGGAATTGTGGGCTTTTTCTCGTTTGCTTTTTTTTTCTTTTTTTTTTTTTTTGTTTTTTTTTGTGATGAAGACCAGCCCTGAGCTAACATCTGTTGCTAATCTTCCTCTTTTTGCTGAGGAAGACTGGCCCTGGGCTAACATCTGTGCCCATCTTCCTCTGCTTTATATGGGACGCCGCCACGGCATGGCTGACAAGCAGCGCGTTGGCGGGCGCCCGGGATCCGAACCCGCGAACCCCGGGCTGCCAAGCGCGAACTAAACCGCTGCGCCACCGAGCGGCCCCTCGTTTGCTTTTGATTACCTAAAATGTCTAATTTTAAAAAATGAATGGATATTTATTATAGGAAAAATAACTATTTTTAATTTTTCAAAAGCCAAGTAGAAATGTTTGAAAATATAATAATAATGGAACAAATATAATTAAACCCTGTTCTTACCTGTTAGATGACTAATAAGCATTTTGTAGAGTTTATTTCCTATCTAGTGTACTGAGAGTTTTTCATTCCACAGGCCTCATTCACACTTGTTTTCCTGGGGTTACAGTCAGCTGATCCTTCATCTAATTAAACTCCCTGCAGATTTTACAACCAAAGAGAAAATGACTGACATCTGTAGGTCTCACGGGTAAGTGAGAATTTTCTTAGAAGCTGAATTTAAGATTAGAGTCATTTTAGTTAATAACTTTGTAGTTAAGGGCCTGAATTGATATGCTTTATCATTTGGGAATTCTCTTTGCTACGTAAAAGTACTTTTTTCTTTTAAGTGATAGTAAAGTAAATATCTTTTTCCTTTAAAATGTTTACATGTCTTTTCTTTGTGTAGGAGAGACTGGCCCTTGCTGATTCCTCTCTCCCTTCTGCTTAGTTGTTAGCCCCAGTTCTCAGGCATGTGGATGGCATTGAATTAAGCGCCAGACTGTGTGATACACATTATAGTTGATACAGGGTTTCTGAGAAGGGAGAGATCAGAATGGGCTCAATAGAATAGCTGGTGAAAGACTCAGGGAGGGGGCGAGACTTTGAAGGAAAGCCCTGAAGGCTGGGTAGGATTTGTATTTATATAGAGGCCAGGGGGAGGGCAGTTCAGGCGAGAGAAATAGCAAGAGCAAGGGCGTGAGAAACTGACATTGCTTTTTATTGACACCACATATTAGTTATTTGTTGCCTGACGATGATATCTTAGGGCTTCACCTGGATTATAATCTTTTGGAGATAGAGACCTGTGTCTTCCTTTTCCCTTATAATGTCTAATTCATACAGTGGTATCTACTTGATACATATTTGTTCATTGATAATGAGAGACAAGACTGGCCAGGTGGTGGATGATGAGATCATATAGGACCTTGAAAAAGGGAGTCAGAAGAATTTAGTTGTCAGCAGAGACCCTTTTCGACTTTTTAGTATGAAAATGACATGATAAAAATGGAGCTTTCTGGGGATGATTTCTGGTGTCATACATGAGGATTGGAGACAGGAAGGCCAGCTGGAAGCTGTTGCAGTAGTTCAGGTATGACTAAATTAGTGATTAGTAGGGCAGCAGAAGGAGCATGTCCAAGGGACATTTCAAAGGAAAATGCAGTGGGACTTGTAGATACTGGATATAGCAAATGAAGGAGGGGAAAGAGTCAAGGAGAACTTCCAAAGTTTCCATATTTGGGAAGAAACATGCTAACTGTTTATTGAATCTTCAAGTTTATAAAATGTGTAAGCTTAAATATCTCATAATTGGTGTTTGATCTCAAATGTCAGTATATGTCACTAGCTTTTATTTTTTTTCTTAAATGCTCTGGATCAAGGCTGTCTAATAGAAGTTTCTGTGATAATGGAAATGTTCTACTGCTCTGTCCAATATGGGAGCCACTGTCTACGTGTGGCCACTGAGTACTTGAAATATGAATTGGTCAACTGAAGAACTTTTTAATTTTATTTACTTTTTTTTTTTTTTTGTGAGGAAGACCAGCCCTGAGCCAACATCCATTGCCAATCCTCCTCTTTGTTGCTGAGGAAGACTGGCCCTGGGGTAACATCTGTGCCCGTCTTTCTCTACTTTATATGGGACGGCGCCACGGCGTGGCTGACGAGCAGTGCATTGGCGGGCACCCGGGATCCGAACCTGTGAACCCCAGGCTGCCAAGCGCGGACTAAACCACTGCGCCACCGGGCAGCCCCCTAATTTTATTTACTTTTAATTAATTTAAATTTAAATCGCCACCTGTGGCTGGTATCTACTGTATTGGACAGCACAGCTCCAGATAAATTCACTGCCTCTTATTCCTTTCTTCAACTTTGGTCTCTTTAAAGTTTCTGGCCAGGATATCTTATTCTCTGTTTGGAGCTGCAGAGAAGAAGAGAGGCCTTCACCAACATTGTGTATCTGGATGATATGAGCCTGATGGAAGGGGACAATGGTATGTAAATCCCAGTTGGTTCCTCTTGGTTGTAGTATTTTAGAAGTCAGTCCAGACTTTTCAGTAAAGAAACTTTGTAAACATTTCAATGACCATGTATATAATTCCAGCTAGCTGTCAAATTTGTGGAGTTTTTTTGATCTGTACCACTTGGTATATTATGAAGTCATAATTAGGAATAAACTATAGGCAAGTTTTCTACTTAATGAGTGCCTACGTGTTTTAGGCACTGTACTTGTTGCTTTTCTATATGCTGTTTAAATGAGATGATAACCCTTGGGACAGTTACTATTACTTCTGTTTTACAGAAGTTAAAACTGAGGCCCGGAAAAAGAACAATTGGTGTCCCCAAGGTCACACGACTAGTTAATGCTGGAGCTGGGGTTCAGACTCAGGCCTGACTTTCTCTAAAGCATGTGCTTGGGTTCTTTTCTCTGCATCATGTTGCCTTTTCACACGGCCAAAAGTCAGATCGCTAACATGAACCTAAAGTGGAGTTGCAGTCAGAGTCCCTAAAGCTTCACATTAGATCCTTTTTTCCCCCTAAGTTTTAATTTTCATCAATCTAACACAGTTAAAACGGCAATCAGAAGGCCAGGACCTTAACCTGATATCTGAAGTCTGAGAGTTCATTTTGCGCTCAGAGAAGTGGTCTTGGTCTGTTTTATACTGTTGCTCTATTCATTTCAGTGCGGAGACGCCAGCAGCATGACATCAGGATCCTCCCTCCAGCAGTGTGACCTGTTGGTGTGGGGGAGGGAAAGTTAGAATGGAGCAAAGAAGCCAGATGACTGGCGAGGGTTAGCTTCAGATGTCACAGCTATAGCAATAATTACTGAGATCATCTTTGTTTCAGAAATGAAACAAGGGGGCCAGATGGTTTTGTGGGACTAGAACTATAGGCATGCATACACTTCTGAAAAATAACCAGAAAAGTTAAGATACAAATGGTTTATGTCTTTGAAGTTACAACATGATGTTATAGAAAAAAATGGAAAATTCAGGAAGCATAAAGAAAATAAATATCACTTAAAATCCTCCCTGCACAGATAAAAGTACCCTTGATGTTTTGTTAATATAATAATAGCTATTTTTACCCTTGCTGTATTAAACGTGGCTCTTTTCTTGACACTTCTCTCTTCATAACTCATCTTAGTATCACTCTCCAAGGCGATTTTAGTATCAATCTCCAAGGTGATTTTACTGCCAAATATGTGTATATTATATCACATACTTCCTTTTACTCCACCACCATCAGCCTGGTCCTGGCTACCTGCCTAGGCTACTGCAGTAACCTCACAATTGGTCATCTAATTTCCATTCTTGCCGACCTTTAATTCATTTTCCTTACAGCAGCCGAAATGGTTCTTTTAAACAAAAATTGGATTAAACTCATTAAATTCAGAATAAAAGAATAAAATCCAGATTCTTAGGCTGGTCTCTTGAGGCCTGGCCCTGTCATCTCATTCTCACTACTCACTACTGCCTTTTTGCACAATAGGCCTTTTTTGAGTTCTTTGAACTCACCAAGTACTCTCCTGTGTAGAGATGTCTTCCATGTTTCCTTTGTCAGAAATGCAGGCTCCTTCTCCCTCCATTCCCAATGCCCCCTCGCCCCAAGTTTGCACAAATGTGGGCCACACGCACACGCTCTGTGAGCTTGTCTCATCTTCAGCTGTCTGCCTAAACGTCACTTCCTCGTAGAGCCCTTCTCAGATCCTCCAAAAACCTACCATTCTTTTTAATGGCTCCTTGATCTTTTCCTTTGTAGCACTTAGCACAGTTTGTGGGTATAGATGTGTTTATGTGTTTGTCTAGGTCCTGTCTCCTTTACTAGACTGTAAGCTCCACAAGAGTGCAGGGATCACCACGTCTGATTTGTTCCTCGCTGCACTTCCTGTGCCCAGCATAGAGTGTGTCCTGGGTACTTACTGAGTGAGTGAGTGGGCGGGTGACAGAATTTTGAAGCTAATTTTGTGGCTTCTCCGTATCATGAACTATTTATTTAACAAATATTCAGGAAACAACTTTTTGTTCGGGTGATGAGATTATGGTTTTTAATATTTTTTTGTTTTTGTTAAATGTTCTCACAAACGGTTTTGATTGTCTGCTGTATGCAGGCAGAGTGCTAAGAGCAGTCAGAGACAGCATTGTTTCTGTGTGTTGTACAGGTTGGATCCCAGAGACTGTGGAGGAATGGAAGCTTCTCCTACATCTTGTACAGAACAAGAGCACAAAACTGGCCCCCCAGAAGTCACCAAATGGGAACTTCAGTGATGGGCCTTCCCCCATCAATGTGGAGAATGTGGCGCTCCTGTTAGCTAAGGCGATGGGCCCAGACCGGGCCTGGTCACTGCTACAGGAATGTGGTTTGACTCTTGAGCTGTCAGAGAGGTTTACCAGAACCTGCGATATCCTGAGGATTGCTGAGAAAAGGCAGAGGTAATACCTGTCTGTCATGCCCTTGCTATGCCCTCTCCATAGGTACTTGGGGAATGTAGAACCCCACAGATTTTCAGAGGTGGACGGGAGTATAGAGATCATCCAGTCCGAACCCCTTGCTAACAGGTGAGGGGACCGAGACTCATCTGTTGATTAAGGTGATTAAGGGAAGAGGCTAAAGTAATATTTTGTTCACAATTACGACCAAGACACTGTTTGGATTAAGTGAATACCCAATTTAAGAATGTTATTTGTACCAGATACCTAATTGTCTCAGTCAGGTTTTTTTTTCTAATTGTGGTAAAATATAGATAACATAAAATTTACCATCTTAACCATTTTTAAGTGTTCAGTAGTGTTAGGTATGTCCACATCATTGTGCAACCAATTTCTAGAACTTTTTCATCTTGCAAAACTGAAACTCTGTACCCATTAAACAGCAGCTACTCACTTCCTCCTCTACCCAGCCCTGGCAACCACCATTCTATTCTGTCTCTATGATTTTGACTACCCTAAGTACCTCATATAAGTGGAATCCTACAGTGTCTTTTTGTGACTGGCTTATTTTGCTTTGCTTAATGTCTTCAAAGTTCATCCATGTTGTAACGTGTCAGAATGTCCTTCCTTTTTAAGGTTGAATAATATTCCATTATATGGATATACCATGTTTTATTTATCCATTCACCTGTTGATGGATACTTGGGTTGCTTCCACCTCTTGGCTATTGTAAGTAATGCTGCTATGAACATGGGTGTATAACTATCTCTTTGAGACCCTGCTTTCAATTCTTTTGGGTATATACCCAAAAGTGGAATTGCTAGATCATATAGTAATTCTATTTTTAATTTTTTTTTTTTGCTTGAGGGAGATTAGCCCTGAGCTAACATCCGCTGCCAGTCTTCCTCTATTTTGTATGTGGGTCGCCACCACAGCATGGCCACTGACAGGTGGTGTAGGTCCATGCCCAGGAACTGAACCTGGGCTGCTGAAGTGGAGCATGCCAAACTTAACCACTATGCCAGTGGGCCAGCCCCTATTTTTAATTTTTGAAGAACCTCCATACTGTTTTCCATAGAAGCTGCGCCATTTTACATCCCACCAACAGTGTCCAAGAGTTGCAGTTTCTCTACATTCTTGCCAATACTGGTTATTTTCTGTTTTCTTTGATAGTAGCTATCCTAATGGGTGTGAGGTGATATCTCATTGTGGTTTTTATTTGCATTTCCCTAATGATTAGTGATGTTGAACATCTTTTCATATGCTTCTTGGTCATTTGTATACCATCTTTGGAGAAATACCTATTCAAGACTTTTGCCCAGTTTTTAATTATGTTAGTTTTTGTTGTTGTTGTTGTATGAGTTCTTTATATATACTGGATATTAACCCTGTACCAGCTATATGATTTGCAGATATTTTCTCCTATTCTATTGGATAGGATGCCTTTTCATAGGATGCCTTTCCACTCTGTTGTGGTTTTTTTGTTTGTTGGTTTTTTTTTTGCTGAGGAAGATTAGCTCTGTGCCAGTCTTCCTCTATTTTATATGTGGATCACCACCACAGCATGACTGACAAGTGATGCAAGTCCACGCCTGGGATCCGAACTGGCGAACCTGGGCCACCGAAGCAGAGCGTGTTGAAATTAAGCACTAGGCCGCGGGGCTGGCCCCTCTGTTGTGTCTTTTGATGCACAAAATCTGTCAACTTTTTGAATCGTCTAATTCTCTGTGGGTTTTTTAAGTTTTCTGTGAAGAATGAACAATGACAACTAAATTGCTTCTTTCTTTTCTTTGGGATTTCAGAGCCTTGATACAAAGCATGCTTGAGAAATGTGATCGGTTTCTCTGGTCTCAACAGGCCTAGTGGAAGAAGATTCAGCGGGATGTCATGATGTTTGAGAGAGACTGAATCATGCTCCTGAACCTTCTGAATGCATTTGTTGTTGACAGAAAGGCACCCCTTGACAACCAGGCACCTTGTTGGGAGTACTTTTGTCAGTGGCTGTAACCAGTGACCTCAGTGTTTCTCAACCAAAGTTGAGTTTTGAAAGGAATCAGCCCTTGTTTGTGGAAATGAAGTGCTCTGGAATCAGTGTGTGAATGTTCACAGCTGTGCAGTCCTCATTCTCAGTGCCTGTTATTTGCTCTTTGCTAGTGTTTTGGGGGAATTCTTTTCTTATTATCACTCCCATGTAGGGAGCAGAAGTTTGTCTTCCTGGTGACATGAAGACAGATAATGTAATTGACAGGAGTTGAATTCTTTTCATATCTTGTCTGGGATAGTTGAGAAATTACTGAAATAAGACCTGGTGTAATGGAACTAACACATAAAATGAGTGAAACACTGAAGATTCAAGTCAGAGATTTAAAATAAATGGCCCCATATCTAAATTGAGCTAATGAACATTTTTTTTCAGTATTTGACATTTTTCTAATCTGAACCTGTATACAACTAATTAATTAATTACTGGAAATGTTTTATCTCTAATCTCTCCTAAACAGAGTAGCCCAAAGGAATCATAGACTTTTAAACATTAGTTGTTAAAAGCCATAGTGAAGGCAGGCTGGGTACTAACAGAGACTTTAGCAAGTGCTTGTGTTATTGAAGCCATGTAGCTAGATCGCTGTGTCAGGCTCCTGTACATTTACATAGCGTGTTATAGTAACAATGAATGTAATGTCTGATTAAAGTCTTGGTTTGAAGAGAATGTAGACGTGAGGGTTATTGTGAACAGTTTGCAGGAAGGGGTAAAGTCTGTGTGGAGTAAGGTAAGTGTTGGATACATTCACTGATTCTCTTCTCTTTTTCATCTATAACACAGCTGGAGAGCTATAGACAAATTGCTGTCATGACATTTGGATATGATGTAACTGGATGGGTTGAAGATATTGTCAGAGAAAGGAGTCTTTACAAAGCTTCTTAGAACTTTGGGAGGTGTGGAAAAACCAACAGTTCTGGTCCCCAATTCCAGTGTGTGGCAGTGGAGGGGTGAGGTGTTTCCCCACACCAAGCAGTTCTCTGACACCAGCTGGGTGTCCTGCAAGTCAAGTCAACTCAGTTCTGATAGTGTCTGTCCAGAGACAGCATCAGATTCCACAGGTTAAGGACTCTGCCCCACAAGACTGCCCTCTGCTTCAGATACCAATCGCAAGTCCAGGCTGTCATCTGTGCTTCTGATCGATTAATTTGCTAAAGTGGCTCACAGAACTCAGGAAACCAGTTTACTCACTAGATTACCAGTTTATTATAAAAGGATATAACTCGAACAGCTAGATGAAGACAAGCGTAGGGCAAGTTATGGATAAATGGTGCAGAGCTTCCATGTCCTCTGAGAGTGCCACTCTCCCTCCATGTGTTCACTAACCTGGAAGGTCTCTGAGCCCAGTGTTTTTGGGTTTTCATGGAGGCTTCATTACCTATGCAAGATTGATTAAATGATTGACCATTGGTACTTGAACTCCATCTCCAGCCCCACTTCCCTCACTGGAGGTCAGGGGATTGGATGGGTGGGGGGACTGAAAGTTCACATGATTGGCTTCACTGGTGTTACTAGTTTCACTCACTTCAGTGGGACTCTGACCCACATTCGGAGGAGCTCTGAGGAGGGGCCCATGAGTGGGCCTCACACCCACAATCTGTCCCTTCCCTGAAGGGTTTTTTTCTGGTTTGGTGTTGTGGATTTGAAACAAAACAGGTGCCGAGCGTTCAACGGCACAAGCTTTATTCAGTGGGCAAAGAATGGAGAAGTGGGAACTAAGTTCACAAATCAACTTCTCATCTCTTGGGGTGATTAAGCAGCTGTTATAAGGGGTCAAGGTAAGAAGGGGAGGAATATTCATAGGTATTTGGGGAACTAAGACTTTTCAGGGCAACAAGAGTGCCACCTGTTTCTTCCTTATGTGGTTATATCCTGCCATTGCCATGGCAGTTGTAAACTGTCATGGCGGTGAGTGTGTTCCATAATACGGTACTATTTTACAATGAGCATATAATGAGTTGTCTATGTCAAGTCAGACTGCCATGTTGCGTTCAACTGGTTTTAACTGGTTTCAACTATATGTCTCAGCCATCTCTTCCTTCCTCTATTTGTGGTTTCCTGTAAGCTAAAGAGACCAAGTGAGGCTTGTTCTGAGCAGGGTTGTGGTTAATGTTTTCTGGGGCCAGGGGCCAGGGTAACACTGGCAACCAGCTATCATTCTTAGGTGGTCCAAAAGTCACCTCATTAACATAACAAGAGACCTTTATCACACTCCTCATTTAGAAAATTAGGAGCTCAGTGCCAGAACCAGGAATGAAGGCCAAATACATATTTCTTATTATAAATCACAATACGACCCCTTCCCACCAGCATCAGCTGGATTTCGGCTGTATTGGACTATGTTGAATGTGAGTCTGTACCCAGATAAAGAGCAAGAGCCCTCCCTTCACCGTCTGTCAGCTTCTGTCATTGCACAGTGACTGTCCACAAGAGGACCCAGAGGGAATCTCAGGAGACGGCCTGAATTGCACAACTGTGCAATCACCTCCCGACAGATCTTTCTAGGGCGTGTTACAGCAATCCTCATTTACCAAAAGGGTGCAGAGAGTTTGCTAGTATTACAAAAAGAAAAATGTATCACATCATCTGAATTTATTTTCCAAGGCAAACCAAAAAAAAAAAGAAATCCCATTCAGTTAAACATTTGAATTTGAACAGTCAGCTTGGCTGTTTTTAAACACAACTTGTATTGTTCACTTGCCCGAAAATGCTACACAGACTGTGATTCATGGTCGCCTGGGCTTAGAGCTCCCTGGTGGTGACAATGAAATGAGATTGAAGTGCGGAGTAGAGCGCCTGTGACATAGTCTATGGGTAATAAGGGTTAGCTGTTGTTTGAGAGGTTTGGAACTCTTGCACCCAGTAGTGATCAGACCCACGTTAACTGGTTTATATGAATCAGAGAGAGTGGGAAGACCAACATTGAAGTTAACAATTTTCTCCCTTGCATGGGTTAGATTTGTCCCTGCCCTGGTCAAGGCTCAAGACCTTGTAGTCATCCTTGCCTCTTCCCCCTCCTCGACCCTCACTTCCAATTATGAGGTAAATCTTCTCAGTTCTATGTTGGTGGGGTTTTCCATTGGTCATTTCTTCCATTTTCTGTTACCTCCAGCCCATCTTCTCAGTACTTCTTGCCTGGACAGTTGCAACAGTCTTAGGGACACTTCTTTCCTCTCTTTTAAACCCTGCCTTCCCCACTCCACCACTAGTCTCAGCACATGAAAACGTCACCAGCCTGTCAGCTACCACCCATCAGGGGATTCACAAATGCCACCCATCAGAATCACCCCAGATCATGTGAAAGATATGGATCCCAGGGATCCTGCCCCAGACTTGGACTCTAGATTTAGTGGTGAATTTAACTTTCTCCAACTTGCCCCCGTTGCCCCCCAACATTGTTCCTAGATTTAGATGTAGAGTTATCCTAGTTCTTAGATCAAGGCCCCTGAGGAGTGATTGTCTCGGTCTCCTGGGAAGTTAATTGGAGATTCATCGTCAGAAAACTTGAGGCACAGCCTTAATCATGCCTCTTCCCAATCAGAGATTTTCGGTGGCTCCCCTCTGCTTTCAGAATAAAGCCCAAATCCTTGAGGTTGGCATTCAAGGCCCTCTATGACTTGTTTCCAAAATCTTTTTCTCGGTTCAGAGCCCAAGTTTGCCTATCATCCTGGGTTCTCTGTTTCTTGGATGCCCCGCACTTGGCCCTCTGGCTGTGCCGCTGCTCAACCCTGACGTGCCCATTGCCCCAGTACCACTTGCCGAGATTCCCCCAGAGTTCTGTCCCCTCACAAAGTTCTACATGTGCTGTTTTATTTTAAATTGTAAATTACAGATAACACAAAATTTACCACCTTAACCTTTTTGTGGCAGAACAAGGGGCTGAAATCTCCCCTCGTGTCAGGAGCAGTAACTTTAGAATGAGGTCAGAGCTAAAACCAGCTTTTCCCACCCCTTCATTCAGTAGAATCTGGCTTCCACTAAACTTCCTGAAAACTGCAGAATTACAACACAGCCCTGCGGTGAGGAGATGACGACCGCGGAGCGTTCTGTCAACCCTGGTCGAGTGGATCCTGAGAGGCCTGGAAAATCCCCACTTCATTGTTCTTCCAGAGGGTTCAGAAAGATAGTGAGGGCCCCGCCGTGTCCTGAATACAGAGAATGTTTTCCCAGACTGTGGTTTTCCCATCTTGCCAGGTAATACATCATTCAGATGGGCGACTCTGAATCAATCGGAATATTCAAGTTAATCTAGCCCTCTAGTGAGCTAGGCACGATTTATATCTGGTCTTAGTGGGCAAAGCCTGGGTTTAGTGAGTGGTGTCTGTTTTCACCCCGGGCCGTGTAGCTTTTCCTGGTAAACCGCCCGTCCTACGGAATGAGGCCTGTGCAGAGGTGCAGAGCCCCGTGCCCAGCAGGGCCTTGTTCTTGGTTTCATGTCCTGATTCTACCATCTAGGGATTCTTAATAATTTCTGAACAAGGGCCCCCCTTGTTACACGACTGGTCCTGGCTGCCACAGTAGCTCTGAGGTGGAGCCTGAGATTGTGCGTTTCTGACAGGATCCCAGGCGACGCTGAGGCTTCTGGCCCTTGGAGCACCTTTGAGTAAAGGCTCAGTCTACGGGCGGCAGAGCAGCCAGTTGGAAGGAATCTGAAAGACAACAGGAGCCGAGACCCCTGGCAGCTGGATCACTCACCACAGACTAAGTGAGTCATAAGTTTCCATATTCCTTAAGCTTCTGTGTTTTTGTTACAGCTATTTAGCCTTACCCTAACAAAGGAAGTGAAGTAGAGCAAATCTCGCAACTTGTTCTGTTCTCAGTTTATTTAGGCTTAAATCATTTTGGAGAAACAGCTTTCTGTGAGGTGTGCCTGGGTAGCTGGCTCCAGCTGGGTCAAACAGAACCTCAGGCTCTCTGGTTGCCCTCCTCCCATGCGAGTGGGTGCAGGTTGAATGGCCTCTATGAGCCGGGGAATTGGAGACTGAGTTTGGAATTAGAGGAGAAGATGGCACTTGGACTTCCAGCCAGACTTGGCAATGCAGCCTGGGCTCGCCAGAGTTCAGTTCTGAAGTTTGTGGCCAAACCCTAGCTAACAAAGTTGCTGGTCATTGCCCCCGGGACTTTTCTCCACTGAGGACCTGGTGGCTCGTGTGTTCCTTAGATCCCCCAACCATAATGGCCATCCTATACATTATTTTATCCCAACTTCTAACAAACTACGTTTGTTGTATGAAAACAAAAAAAAAGGTATTTTAAGCAAAATATTGTGTGGTACATATCAGGCATAATCTTGGTGCTAGGAATGCCACCATGTCCCTAAACTCTCAGAGCCCCCTAGCACTCCTGATGTCTTACAGAGCACTGTGCTCTAGACCCCGTCCCCTGGGGCTGGCATCTGTCCCTGT
Source organism: Tapirus indicus (assembly GCA_031878705.1). Lineage (NCBI taxonomy): Eukaryota > Metazoa > Chordata > Mammalia > Perissodactyla > Tapiridae > Tapirus > Tapirus indicus. The sequence goes on from CM062924.1 coordinate 11,791,155, forward strand.
GGATCTCAAGGTTCACAGCTGGTTCATTTCACAAGTCCACGGTAGTTGACACTTCTCGGTCCTTCCCAATCGCCCTGGCTCTCTCCCCCTCTTGGCTGACCAGTGTATTTCCCTCCTCTCTCTCTTATCCTCAGTCTTAGAGCCAACCAGTCCTACATTCAGGAGTGAGGCGTCCATGCCTCGGGGAGCCTGTGTTTCTCCACAGGCTTTAGATAAGCACTGGGATGTGGAGTATCTGACAGGCTTCTGCACTCCCTCAGACCCTCCGGCCCCTCCCCTTCTCCAGCCGCTACGACAGATTAGTCCCATGGCTTTGCTCCACCTCACATGGCGGCAGCCTGGCAGTGACTTCCTTTGGGTCTGCTCCGTGATCTTCCACTTCATGCCCCAGGGAAACCCCCTGGACCTTCACATGTGCACAACCAAGAAATGCAGGGAAGCTGACATTGGAGGGCCCACCCTTGACCAGTGGAGATGGAAGCTGGTTGACGGGTGCTTTTCTTTTCTGGCCCCTGGAGGATAGAGCTGAGGCACTTTTTCCTACAGTCCTCAGAAGGTCCCAGTGGAACTGAGCTCCAACGATGAGGCTCTTATTCTTGGCCGCTCTGTAATCCGTCCTAATATTGGCCTTGCTCTTTCCCCATGTTACTCCCTGGTCTCTCACTCCTGCTCCCTGGGATCATTTCCAAATAAAATACCTGGGAAAGTAGGCTAAGAACCATGGGGAGGTGCTGGGGGTGGAGAGGGAGTGAGATGGGAGGATTCTTCTGTTCTTTGAGGCTTTATCACTTAGACTTAGTCCGTCATCCAAGTTAAAGGTCCATTAGGTAAGAAACAGTAGATACCCAGACATCATCGTGGGCTGAGTTGTCTCTCCCCTGACAGAACTCGCTTCCTCACCCTTCCCCTACTCTAGTGTCCCCAGGTCCCCACAGTGGAGTCCCTGACCTCCCTACCTGCAGATGCAGCCCAGGTCATGGCTTGGTGTAGAAAGTACTGAAGGATCCTCAATCTCTAGGCAACCCCCCAACTACCACCTGGGGCATAGGGGAGAATGGACGTCCATAGTTCCCCATAGTGAGATAGTCAAGGGACCTGGGGTTATCCAGGGGATAGATCAACCTAGGGTTCCAGGTAACCTGGTGCCCAAAGAGGGTGCAGCAACAGACACTATCTACCATTTTGAGCTCCCTTAAGACCATGAACTTAAAAAAAAAAAGAGAGACCTATATTTTCAGTAATGTAAATATCAAAGGGAAATGATACCAACTCCCATCCTCCTTTCCCCTGCCCTGGAACTGACCATGTCCTGTCCAGTCGTTCTCCCTCCCAGGATGGTGTATGGAGCTCTTCCTGGACCACACCTTGTCTGCGATGGGCTCCCCAGCACTGTCCGGAAGAGCTGGAGGGGATCGGTTGGGACCCGACACCATCTAAATGGAGCGGATGAAAGCCCAGCAGAGTCCAACCTGTGACCAGGTTGGGGCTGTCCATGTGCCCTCCCTGCTGAGCTCCTGCCCTCAGGATGGGGCTGGGTCTTGCCTGGTCCATCTGTCCCCTAAACAGTTCCATCAGCAGTGGAGGCTTTTCTCTCGCTGGCCATTAACTGTGAGTCCTCTCAGAGGACTGGGGGGTCTTATTATTATCTATCAATACTTAATACTTGTGGAAGTAGTGCAGGTTATGGGAAGAGCCTCAAGCTAAAAGCCTGGGTTTAGATCTTGGCTTTGCCTCTCACTGGCTCTGTGACCTTGAGCAAGTGACTCAGTCTCTGAGCCCTAGTGTCCTCATCTGAAAAATGATCTACATCCTAGAGTTGTTGTGTTGCACTAAGAATAGTACAAGTTCAACAAATGTTAGCTGTTATGCCTATTGTTATTGTTCAAGTATTCTTCTGGCCAATCTCGGGTATACCTAGTTTTTATTTTTTAACCCAAACATAATTAATATCTCACACTAAACATAGCAAGAGTTCTAATTTTCTTCTTTCATAAGAAGATGATGATAATAATATTCTTTAGAAAATTCCCTATGCATGAGATAAACAACTGATTCTTTTGTTGTCCTATCAAGATAATACTAAACAGAACTGTTAAAAACTCTCCTGTATAATATGGATATTATCTTAAATGACTGCAGAGTATGCTATTTTAGGGCTCTGGCACATATTATTTAATGAACGCCCTCTCTTTTCTTTCCTCTGGACCCTAGTCTATTATTACAAATGTTTGTTCTCATAAAATTTTTAAATTCACAGATCATAAAATTCACCTTCTTAAGGTGTACAATTCAGTGGTATTTTTCAGTATATTCACCAGGTTGTGCAGCCTTCACCTGTATGTAATTCCAGAACATTTCCATCGCCCCAAAAAGAAACCTCATACCCTTTACCAGTCACTCCACATTCTCCCTCCCCCCAGCCCCTGACCACCACTAATCTTCTGTCTGTCTCTTTGGACCTGCCAAATCTAGATGTCATATAAATAAAATCATATAGCATGTGGCCTTTGGGTCTGTCTTCTTTTACTTAGCATAATGTTTTCCAGGTTTATCCATGATGTGGCCTGTATCAGAACTTCATTCCTTTTATGGCTGAAGAATACTCCACTGTATGAATTTACAACATTTTGTTTAAATACCCACTAATTGATAGTGATTTCAGTTGCTTCTACTCTTTGGCTATTTTGAATAATGCTGCTATGAACATTGGTGTATAAACTTTTATGTGAAGATTCTTGTTTTATCTAGGAATTTATGATTTATAGAGTCACCCATAATTCCTGTGCTCCTACAGACCCAAACCCCTTTTAGTAATGACCCTGTTTTCCTCAATAAAAAAATAAATGTTGGGCCCGGCCTGGTGGTGTAGTGGTTAAGTTCGCCCTCCGCTTCAGCTGCCTGGGCTTCGCAGGTTTGGATCCCGGGCATGGACCTACGCACAACTCATCAAACCATGCTGTGGCGGCTTCCTACATATAAAGTAGAGGAAGATGGGCAGAGATGTTAGCTCAGGGCCAATTTTCCTCAGCAAAAAAAAAAAAAAAAATTGCTGCTAGCTCCCCTCTGTTGAAAGGGCACAGGCAGGGAAAATGACTTCCTCTCAGGACACACAACATATCCAAACAATACAGGGTCTCCTGATCCTTAATCTTGATGTTGTCACTCCCTCCATTCCTTGACATGTTTTGTTCCTGTGAACATTTGTATAAGGAATGAAAATAAGGTGGAGAGAACCTGCTCTGGAGGCATTTCTTGGCTGACACGGACAGTAACTGGTTAATAATTGGATTTGTAGGTGTTGCTGAGAAAGGAACAGAAGACCAAGGTGGCAATTTCTGGAGCAGGATTCCAGGGTCCATTCTTCCCATGGCTATGTCTCCTGTCCCCAGACAGAGACCGCTGAGGAACAGAACGAAGGGGACTAGACCGTGGGGCAGAGAAGTGACAGGACACAACTGACAGGGAGTGAGGAGGCCTGAACACAGAAGGATCTGCAAATAGGACCAATCTAACCAGAGGGGCCTGGAGAAGGGGGCGGGTCTTATTCGAGGGAGGGTTGGTGCAGGGTATCTGTCCTGTATGACATGGAGACTGTCTCCCCTACACAGGCACAGGCTTGCCCGTCACATGGGTGTCATCCATCACCCCTGAGGAACAAATGGGCAATCCTTGGACCAAAGAATAACACAGTTTTCAACAAATTCAATCTCTTCAGCATTTATTAGACACTAATTATGTGTCCTCTACCGGCTTCTGTGAACACAGAACTCAATAACTCGGTGTCCCTGCCTCAGGGGGCTCACAGCCCTGTCTCCTGAGAGCAGAGTGGAGGGGAAGCTCAGTACTTGTCAGGCAGGCCAGCAGGTCTGAAGTGATTGGGGTCTTTGCCACTCCGGCCCCATTCATTGGCAGCCTGATCCGCCCTCGAGTCCGCAGATCCGTGGCCGCTGTCTCCAAACTTGAAAAAGTCTGTGACTCTCTGAGAACCTTCTCTGGCATCACTGGAATGGAGGAGAGCAGGCAGAGGTTAATCCGGAGCTGATGAGCAAGAGGCTCACCCTGCCTGTCTCCTCTTGCCCAGGGATGGCTCTGAGAGGAGCCCAGGAGACAGGGGCTAAAACACTGAGCCTGCCCGGGCACAGCCCACTCAGCCCCGCTGATGCCCCTGATGCTGGGTGAACAGCACCCAGAGAGGAGGGTAGGGAATCACTTCTTGGTCCTCACTTTCTCTTTTTGGGGCCAGGCTCACACGTCTTCACCAGCCATACTCTGGCTTTTCTGGCAGCCTAGGTCCTGCCCTGGGCACAAATGGGGAGGGTGGACAGGGTGGACTTGAGGAGGAGACCATATCCCCCACAGGGACCTTCTCCAGGGTGTGGCCCCTCCTGACCCCCAAATGCAGCCCAGCTCTGTGCACCCACCTCTGCACCCCCAGGACCTGAGTCACCTGATCACTTTAGCAGCCCAGGCGCCCCCAGGGCCCCTTTGTGCAGCGTCATAGTTCCCGCGGGCATGGAAGTATTTGTCGGAATTTTTGTAATTGGCTTCTCTCATGTCAGAGTAAGCTCTCCACATGTCTTTAGCCCCTGGAAGGAAAAGAAAATGATGAGACGAAGGTGATCACATCTTGGCAAAACAGAGAAATGAAAAATTTCCCTCCCACTCATTCTGAGATTCAGCCTTTGACAAAGCCCTTGGAGATGATATTGGCTTGAGAAGACTGTTCCTTTACTTTTCACTCCCTGGGTGATGTGATGAGACTCACACCAGGCACAAGTTTTATTCTATCTGATTCCATTCGAAGTTCTGTTGCTACTTTGTTTTGGGCTGTGTGTGATGTGTGTGAAGAGGTGGGATGATCTTTAAGGGATGTTTGGTTGTACAATGAGCCTCTACCTGGAAAGATGCAGGGAACCCTCTGACCGGGGATGTGAGAACAAAGGCGACTCTGAGGGAGGCTGCAGACCCACGGTGCTCCCACCCTAGTCATGGGGGAAATTCATCCCTGTGGGCAGCGTGAGGACCACTCGGTCCTGAGAACATCTGAATGTCCGGGCACATTTGCACCTGGACGACTGTCAGAATTCAATCAGCAGGCGATAAAGGTGAGAGCATTAAAGAAGCTGGGGAATCAGATGCAGACAAAGGGCAACTGACCCACCAGCTCTAAAGGTCAGTGGCCTCCCTCAGAGTGGTTATGCAGAAGGACTCGGAAGATACAGGTACAACTTCTAGAACATTCTAGGTGCTCAATACACCATCACTTCTCTGGGCCTTAGGAAGTGTGGGACAAAAGGAAGAAAAAGAATGAACTAAGATAGGAGCAGGGAGTTATGGACGGAAGAAATCTGATCAAGCTAGAATCAAATGGGAAAGATTTAAGGATCAACAGGTTAAGAAACAGAAAAATCTAACGTGGAGTTGTAATCTTAGTGTATGTAATATCTCCATGAGATAACTTATCTTCATTTTGTGTCTTTATTATTTCTGGTGTTCAGATGATAGTTGTATTGAGAGGTATGACTTTCCTACTACACTTATTCCCTCTGAGTTACTGATTTCAATAGATCTGTGGAGTCCAGACTTATATACAGCCTTCCAAAACTCCTGACACATTGGTCACTTGAGGGGGCAGAACGGAGGGAGTGGTTCTCAGCCTTTAGTGCACAGAATTCACTTGGGGGCTTGGTAAAGGCCAGATTCCAGCTCAGCCCCAGAGACTGTGACTCAGGGAGGGGAGTGTGTGGACACATGTGTCTGCATTTCACAAAGCACCCAGACCCCAGGGGATTTCATGCAGGTGGTCCTGGAACAACCCTTTGAGAAACATTGACCCACGAAAGAAAAAGACATTTTTAGCTGGGTCTGGGGGATTTTAGATAGGATTAACTGCAAACTCTTAAAACAATTATTCAGTAACTATCAGAAAAATAATAATGTAAATAATTTTGTGAAATAGAAAATGTTTTGCTGCTTTACTATGGAAAGTGAGGTAAATATCTCCTGCTCTCGGTTTCCCGCCCACATCTCAGCCACACTAGAACCATCATCAGGTAATTCATTGCGCCTTTTATCATGGGGAGAGGAGCTCTACAGAGTTACTTCCAAAGACACCACATCCCCACTATTGGCCATGTGCTCAGATAGAACAGGGTGTGTGTTCACAAATCAGCCACGTGCACTTTTGTCAGGGAGACAGTGTGGTACCGGGTTAATAGCCAGGTCTGGGGAGCTGGACGTCCTGGGCTAAATCCTGCTCTACTTTGGGACTTTGTTAGGTATCTGAATCTCTTTGTGCCTCAGTTTCCCTGTTAAGGGAGAATGGTACTTACATTACAGCACGAAAGGATTAAAACCTGAGGAGAAAAGTGAGTTTTTTTGTCCATGTAAAGCTGTTAGAACAGTGCCTGGGACGTATTAAAATCTCGGTTACTTTGGTTGTAGTCACTAAGTGGATGGGGAGTGGGGACACACCACACAGCTTTGATGCACCCGCTTCATGGCTCCTGAGACATAGACGTGAGCTGTCCCTGACTCCCCATTAGGAGGCAGTAAAGCCCCTCTCATAATTAGGAAACATGCACCCCCGAACTCTGGTCTCCTCCTCACTCCTGCTGAAAGTCAAGGCCCAAACCTTATGACCTTGGCCTGGGGATCCCCACAGAAGAGTGCACGCTGCCCAGAAAAGCCTGGGCGTGGAGGGACAGGACAGATGTTGCTGAAGGGGACAAACCTACAAGGAGTGGTAAATAAGCCCTAGAGATCTGATGCACAGCACAGTGAATACAGACAGCAGTATTGTGTCATAACCATCGCGCTTGCTAAGAGACTAGAACTCAATTATTCCAACTACTGAAAAGAAAGGATAATTATGTAATGAGATAGAGGTGCTGATTATCGCTACAATGGCAATCTTATTAAAATAGATACATGTATCAAATTCACATGTTGTACACCTTACATTTACACAAAGTTATGTGTCAAATACAGTTCGGTAAAAACAAAAAGCCTGGGGAACCGTGAAAACCGTGCTCCTTTTCCCCCCACTGTGGCCTTCGCCCTGTGGGCATGTGTCCTCCGCTCAGGTGAATCCTGGGGGCAGCACCCCTCTCACCCCATCCTTTGGTCCTTACCTTGACCAGCTTCCCTGAGGAATGAAAAAAATCCTTGGCTGCTGACGCCCAGGACCAGGGAGAAGAAAATGATGCCGATGGAAAGCTTCATCCTGCTGCCCAGTTAAGGAGACACACAAGGGTGACACATGTTTTTGTTTTGTTTTGATTTGGTTGATTCAGGGAGTAGAGTTGACCCATTCTTGTACTTCAAAAATAAACCACACTCAATTCTATATACACCTGTATCTACATATTTATATCTCTATACGCATATATGCATACATACACACACACACACACACATATATATATATATATAGAGAGAGAGAGAGAGAGAGAAAATTACATAGATAGATAGAAAGATAGATGACAAAATTTCAGATGCTCCAGTTTTCCATTTCCATTTGTCTGGTTGGAATCCCAGTGATTTACTGGTGAGAGATTGCAATGGAATTTTAGAATAAACCACTTTCCATTTCAATCATCCCCTATCAGCTCTGAAACCCACTGTAGAGAAAGTTCCCAGAGAGGCATTTGGGGATTTTGTGACCACACACCTCTCCGTAACACGACATGAGACAAACCATCCACAATATTTGCAGAAGCCTGCTCTACCAATCATGACTTCACACAGAAGAAGCATACAACAGAATCCCTACCCCAAAATGTATTCACATCTGGTGGATTCTGATTGTCAGAACACAGACTGAGGAAGGAGGCAGAGAGCTGGGATGCAGCACAAGGATGCTAGTGGGGAGAGAGAACCTCCAAAGAGGAAAGCTGCTGGAAAGTTCTAGCACCTCACCTGTGGCTGTCCCTTCCTGCTGGGCTCTTGGTGAGCTGAGCTGCCCGTGCCGCCTGCCTGGGAGATGTGACTGGTGCTATATATACTGACACTTTGCTAGGGGAATGAATGGGAACACAGGTATGAAGCAAAAAATTGAAATTTGGGAAATTCCTCTTGGCCAGAACACAGCATCCAGAACACCAGGGTTATTCTTCACACACATCCAATTTTCCCAAATTGTGCAATCTGGCAGCTTTCAGGAGTGCAGCAAGTTGGATTTTCTGCCTAGTTCCAGTCTCACCCATGCTGGGGAAAGGGTTTTTTTCCCCCACACAATAATGTACTGACATTTGTTGGGAAGGGCAACCAATATTAGAAAAGAGATTTGATTAAAGAATGTAAGAGCTGAACGGGCTCCACGGGACAGCTCAGGATGAAGCTGCAACCCCAGTTCAGCATAAGGCAAGGAAGGAGAAGACTGCCCAGGAAAATAAAACTCCCAGCACCCATGTGGGTGGACTCAGCACTGGAAAAGGGACCTCTCCAGACTCGAGTGTATTCATCATCAGTTGCTACTGAAGGTCATAATGGCAGGTTAATATACAGCATACAGGAGGATGCTGTAACCCAGGAATGTTGAACTGTAGCATAGACATGAGCTACAATGTCATGTTGAAATAAGACAGCATAATATGAGCAGGCTATGGCCCACTGGCTGCTAAAGCATAAGAACAGAAGATTCGGGAAGGATGCAGAGCAAGCTGGGATGCAGCACAAGAACACTGGAGGGTGTGATGATAGAGAACAGCTATTTCAACCAGAAAGGCAAGACTGGGTTTTACTAAGTGAGTTTAGTGAGATAATCTTGGGGAGAAATTTCACACAGGTGCTATCAGGGGGATGGCATCCACGGTCCACTCCCTGTCCCATCCCTGCCCCTTCATCCGAAAGAGAAATTTTAAAGGTCATTGGATTTTCCTAAAGAAGAAGGACGATGTGTGTGTAACCTGGCAGAGATGATGAAGGATCCCGAGGACAGATCTGGTTCATCTCTCAGTGGGACCCTGGGCTGGAGCCTGAGGACAGCGTAGGGCAAGTAAGGCCCAGCCCAGGGAGCACCAGCTCAGGATTTGTGCCTGGAGTGTTTCTGGGAGATGAGGAGCGTGAGCAGTGCATTGGAGATACTAGGGAAGGAATCTCCAAGACTGATGAAAGCACATCGTGGAGACGTGCTAGCCGAGAAGTTGGAAGATGGAAACAACAGCCAGGAAGGAGCGGGACTTGTGCTCTACTATAACCCAGAGAAGAACAAGGATGAAGGACTCCCCATTTGTTACAAGATTAGAGGAATTTGAGGAGGACATTAGAAAGGGGAGGGGTGACCCTGGATGAAGTAAGTCGAGCAAGAATCACACTAGTGTTTGGGAGTCATTGTCTTAGAACAGAGCCTGCCCAAATTAGGGGTGATGGCTCTTTGTGGGTCTGGGTGATATTTTAATTCTTGTAGGTAAAATGAGATGGAAGTTGTAGGGCAGGTACCTGTGCCTTTGGTTCTTATCCGAGGCAATGCTAAGCAACATCCAGATATTCCACAGACAATATTCTTCCTTGGGAAAGGTGGGATTGCTGTCGTCCAGGTGGTCCAGGTCCCTGAGCTGGCTTGGCTCAATTGGTCTTATGAGTAGACGTGGTGGGGAAGGGGGAGTTGTCCACCCTCAACAGCCACTGGTCATGGGCATGCTGGGGGGCTGCTTCATAGAGGAGGGCAGGGGATGTCCAGATCCCCTTCCCCTACCTTCCTTAGGGCAGATCATGGGCCAGTGATCACATCCTGTTGTAATTCTTTTACTTTCTTTGTGGCCATTCAATGCTGGAAGTCTACTCCCCACTTTCTCATGTCATTCAAGTCGTTTTCTTCTTTGAAAGAATCATTGGAGAGAAAGCAGGTAGAATTTCTAGACACCAGGAAGAACTTCTCACAGGGACCTAGACCAGCACTGCAAGTTCTCTTCCTTTGTTACTTAATGTCTTCTGTCTTCTGGGAAGGGACGCACAGTTCCTTGCAGGGCCACGCTTGGAACAGTAGACAATAGTGGCAGTCTGCCTTTTTCACTTGCTTCTCCTGCAAAAGGAAGCTACCCTGTCACGGTGATATCAGGATCTCCAGGCCTTAAAGGGATTTCCCAAGAGTCTCCCATGAGTCACTGTGTCCCAGAGGTTGGATGACCCTTGCAGTCTAGAGGTGGTCCTTCCCAGGGAAGGTGATATAGAAGGAACATGCACAAGACAAAGCCACCCAGAAGGTTGTCATGGACACAGTGGCACAGCATTTCCAAGAGTCAGTTGTAACCCATCATAGCCTTGGCATAAATGCCCACTATTACCAGTTGAAGACCAGATTCCTAGAGGGTCTGCTAGACCTGGAGGAGCTTTACGAACAGACCCCGCCTGGTAAGCCCATAGGAGGAACCATGTGCTCACAGTGGAACAAGGCATCCAATGGAGCTCCTATCAGACCTGTCCTCCCACAGATAATGGCCATAAATCTGGATAAAATATTTTGAACCTACCTAAAGCCAGTGGTAAAACAAAAGAAGGCAGAAATTGGAGGGGAATTGACGCCTGGAAGAATGACAATGGGCGCATTTCATGTTTTTAAAGCATTTCTCCTGAGGGTAGACCACAGTCAGTGTCACCCAGGATGGCTAGATTTATAGGTAACCCACAAACATAGTGGCTTGAAGAATCAGAGAAACCATGAATGAACACAGCAGCTGGAACATGATGGCAGAAATCCCAGAAAGGAGAGTCACAGAGATGAAGCCCCAACTTCTGTGTATAGTCTCTGCCCAAATCTCTGGCTGTTCCTTCAACATACATGCACAGGGAAGTCTCCAAGAAGCCCGGCTAAGATGAAAAGAACTGAACTGAGATTTCAGCAGCTGCCACCAAACTGAAGCCAGAATTTGAAGTTTGAGCCAGATTAAAAACAAAAACAATCAACACTTTTTGAAGAAGGTAATAGAATCCATAGTCTCTTCAACATATCACTCACAATGTCCAGGATGCAACCCAAAGTTACTGGACATATGAAGAAACAGGACAGTGCGACCCTACTCAAAGAGAAATCGATGGAGACCAATGGTGAGATGACCTTGTGGCTTTAATGGACACAAAATTGGGCCTGGGATAAGAGATCACTTTGCAGGGGAAGCTCTGACTCTGAGGTCAGAGAGGCCTGGAATGTGTCCTGGCTCCACCATTCGCAGCTGTGTGACCTTGGACAGTTCCTTTACTTCTCTGAGCCCCAATTTCCTCATCTTCCAGGAGAGAATCACACTGCCTTCCTCGCACAATTATTATGGAACCAAGTCAAATAAATGAATACGAAAGTGAAAAAAAGTCACAGTTTAATTTTACAGGACAGAGCAGCATTCTCTGAAGTCTGGGCGTCTTTCAAGATTCCTTTGTTGGAAATAACTGTTGCAAGGAGAGCGTCTTTGATGCAGGAAACCATCCCCATTTCTTGCCCCTGCAAGAGAGGAGGGAACGTTCTCTCCTGGCCTGGCAGGACTTGTGTCGACAGCAGTGAGGAGGTCCTGCAGGTTTCCTGAGGCTAAGCCTGGAATTCCACCAGACAGCGTGAGAGAGAGAGAGAGACAGAGAGAGAGACGGGCTTGAGGACCTCAGAACTTACCACGAGGAAACGAAGAGGCCAAAGTAGGATTGTGAACACATGGAACGTTGGGTGTACAGTATTTTGCATATAAAGTCCCCCATTTTGTTAAAGTTAAACAACACTTTATCTGGATTTCCATGTGCGTGAGTCCTTTTTTCTCTCACTCTTCAGATTTCATTTTCCAATGTGAACTACCTGTTCAGTAGCCAGGTGAGAACACTTGTGGGCATCCTTTAAGGCTACAATTCATGTACTATTTAAAATATTAAATTTTAAAAATATTAAAATATTCATTTTGAAAATAAGTACGATATCCATTATAATTAACACACTTTTTCAAAAATTTAAGTCAAGAAAAGCTTAGCTGAAAGAGTGCATTAGTGTGGTAGACAAAAAATTGTCCCCCACCAAAGATGTCCACATCCTAACCCCTGGAACCTGTGGATATATTACCTCACAGGGCACAGGAAGAATTCAGCACCACAGACCATTTCTTTCTCCACAAGTTAGGTGTATGAGGTGTAATGTGTATGAGGTGTAATGTGTATTAGGACTACACATTATCCAATGACTACCAGTTTGATGGGGACATCACTGAAGGGCACACATGCTCCTTCATGTCAATCAAGGCACAGAAAGGCATCACTTGACTAGTGACAGCCGTGTGAAAGAACAGACACCAACCAAAACATCCACACTCTATTTGAAAACTATTAGAATGAGCTGAGGAACAATTTGTGCTACAAGCTTACCTTTTGGTGAGAAGTTTGAGAACTTATGTACCTTTGTTCATATGGAGGAGCAGTGGCAGAATCTTAAAATTTAACACAGTAACATTTAATATATTAATTGATATTGCTTTACCACGTAAACATTTTGGACTATCACCCCTTTGGAAACCCCCAAGCAACCCAAGAAACAGGCTGTTACTCCCACCCCAGAAGCTCCCGTGCCCTCTCTGGCTGCACGCTCCTCCCTGCCCTTTCTCCAAAAGTAGCCCCCCTCCTAAACTTTGTGATTATCATTCCCCTGCTTTTCTAAAATTGTTTTTATCACATGTATGTGCTCATAACAATTTACTTTTTGCCTGTTTTTGAGCTTTCTGTAAACAGAATTCCACTGTATGGATTCACTGGTCACCTGCTTATTTTGGTCAATATCTTTTTAGATAAGGGTGTGTTGGTGTCTGTTGTCTTTCTTTCATTTTCAGTGCTGAATACTCTTCCACAGCATGAATATTTCACAGTTTATTTTGACGTTTGTTTGTTTCTTTCTTGCTATTATAAACACTGTTGCTTCCAATGATTGTACACATGTCCTTGTACAAGAGTTTCTATGGGCACAGACCCAGGAGTGGAACAGAGTATCATTGTGTTGAATTTGGTTCATTACGCCGAATTGTTCTTCCAGAATGGTTGTACTAGTTCATGTTCCCACAAGCAATGGATCAGTGGCCCCTGCTCCACGCTGTAGGCCAGACTTGTTTTTATGTCAAGTTGGTGACTGATAAATAGTGTCACATTGTAGCTTAAATTTGTGGTTTTCTGATTATCATGGGATCCACCTTTTCTGTACATTGATGAGCCATTTGAGCTTCCTCTTCTGTGACATTTCTACTCATTTCTTTCTCTTTTTTTTTTTTATTGATTAGCACGAGTTCTTTATACACTTGGTACAAAGCCTCTTTGATTATGCATGTTGCAAATATCTTCCCCAGTTTGTGGCTTTTACGGTCACTCTATCTTCAGTTACTTTTTTTTTTTTTTGTGGGGCAGACCAGCCCTGAGTTAACATCTGTTGCCAATGCTCCCCTTTTTGCTGAGAAAGCCTGGCCCTGGGCTAACATCCGTGCCCATCTTCCTCCACTTTATATGGGACGCCACCACGGCATGGCTGACAGGCAGTGCGTCGGCGGGCACCTGGGATCCGAACTCGCAAACCCCGGACTGCCAAGCACGGACTAAACCGCTGCGCCACCGGGCGGCCCCTTCAGTTACTTTTTATGGAGGTAAATGTATTTGATTTTGTTTGACAAAGTCATAATTCAAGAAAATTATATTTTACTGCCATGCACTAATTCTTTTTAAATACTTTATTCTTTCTCTTTGTCTATTAATTTTCAGAATAAGGAGTTATAATCGTGGCAACCATAAAAGGTGTCCAACGAACTGTGCCTTTTTAAGTTTCATATGGTGTCTTCTGAAGAACACTAATGCTTACCTTTGCTGTAGTTTTTCTTTTTCAATTTGGAACTATCTTTTACAGTAGACCATCATCTTATTCAGTCCTCTGATGTCCAATTTCTATAACTTATTCAGTGTATTTGCTCCAAGTACCGAGTATATCATTTATGGCTCAGCTATCTTTGCAAACATTGTGAGAGCTCTCCTTTCATTTTTCTCTCAAATTGGAGAGGATATGGAACTTGGACATTAGTGATATCCTTTTCCTCTTGTCTTCTATCATAAAATTTCACGTGACCCTGACTCATTTATCAATTTTTTTTCTTGTCATAATTTTTGTTAATGTGGGTTCATTATTTATGTGTATATACGTGTTGCACATTGAGTGTTGCTGTTGGGCACGTGTTTGCATTTGTGTGTGTGAAGTGGGGGAGAGGCATACACACGTAAACTATATTGGGACTCCATTCATGCACCGCATCACGATGCTTTGGTCAATGAAGGACCACATACAAGATGGTGGTCCCATAAGATCATGATGGAGCTGAAAAATTCTTGTCCCCTAGTGACATGGGAGCCATCGAAGGTCACAGCACAATCATTACTCCCGTGTCTGTGGTGACGCTGGTAGAAATAAACCTGCTGGGCTGCCGGTCATGTAAAGTACAGCACAAGCACTTACGTACAGGACACAATACTTGATCGTGATAGTAAACCACTATGTCACTGGCTTGTGCATTTAGTATGCTATACTTTTAATCATTATTTTAGAATGTACTTTCTCTACCTATAAAGAAAGTTTACTGTAAGACATTACCTCATGTTGGGCCAGCAGCCTCATACACCTTGTCTACTGTGTCTCTTTATTGCATCATTTTCTCTTGTACTTGGTTTAATCTTGTGTCGTTTTGTTCATCACGGCCCCTAAGTATACAAAATCCACTGCTAATGTTGCCAGTAAGAGGCCATGTGGAGTGATTGACCTGGAAATGAAATTAAAAGTGATTAAAGACTACGAAGGTGGGAAAGCAGTGATGGTTATTGCTCACCAGTCAGGCAGGTCCCATTCCACCACAGCTAGGATCTTCAAGAACAAGAAGAAAGTGACGGGAGCTGTTAAAGGATCTGCTTCATTGAAGGCCGTGAGACTAACAAACATTCGAGAAGGGCCTGTATCAGACCTGGAGAAACTGCTAATGACTTGGCTTGAAGACCAGATACAGAAGCGTATCCCTCTCAGCACCACGATGATCACGGCCAAAGCAAAAGGTTTTTGGTGACGGTGAAAGAACAAGTTGGACCTAACTACGGTGTTGAGTTTACTGCTAGCTCCGGGTGATTTAAACAGTTCAGGAATCATTTTTCATTACGCAATGTGAAAGTGAGTGGTGAGTCTGCGAGTGCTGATGTGAAGGCAACTGAAGAATATTTGAAAACTCTAGATAAGTCATTGTGGAGGAAAATTACTTTCCAGAACAAGTATTCAATATGGATAAAACCTCCCTATTCTGGAAGCAGATGCCGCAAGGACTTTTATCCATAAGGAGGCTAAGTCAATGCCAGGTTTCAAGGCTTTTAAGGATAGGGTAACAGTTTGTTTGGGGGGCAGTGTTGCAGGCTACAAATTGAAAGCCTTCATGATCTGACACAATGAGAACTCCAGTGCCTTCAAGCATTTCAGTAAGCACACACTTACTCTGTATTTATAGCAGCACTAAGAAGTGGTGGATGACTCAGCTCCTCTTTCAAGATGCCCTCTTGAATTGCTATTCCAGCAATGTAGAGAAGCACTGTTTGGAGAATAATATCTCTTTCAAGATTCTGCTTATTGTTGATAATGCTCCCAGACATCCTCCTTTTATTGGTGTTCTTTATCCCAATATCAAAGAGGTGTTTCTCCCTCCAATCACCACCTCTTGGATCCAACTAATGACTCAAGGAGCTACATCAGCTTTTACGGCCTACTACCTGAGGAGGACCTTGGCCCTGGCTATTGCTGCAACTGAGCAAGGCACAGAAGACACTGATGTCATTCTGGAAGGATTACAACACCTATGACTGCATCAAGGACCTTGCTTGGGCTTGGGGTGATGTCACTAAGGACCGTATGAGTGGCATCTGGAAGAAGACACTCAACAGGTCCATGACTTCAAGTGATTTGCCAAAGATAAGGAGGTTGCAAAAATCACAAGGCTGTGGTTAAGACGGCAAACGACTTTAAGCCGAGTGTGGATGAGGATGACATCGAGCAGCTCCTAGAGGTGGTTCCAGAGGAATTGACTAATGAGAAGTTGCTGTAACTGGCACAGGAACGCATGCCTGAAGAAGAGGCAAGATGAAATGAAATTGCAGAGAAGAAGAAGAACTCCCAGGAAGATTCACAGTGAAGGGTTTAGCAGAAGTTTTTTCTGACCTCAACAGGCTCCTGAAAAAGTTTGAAAACATGGACCCCAACACTGAAAGCTTTTCATTAAGAGAGAGGAATGATCATGGTGCATTGTCTGTATACAAGCAAGTCTATGACGAAAAAACAAACAAACCAAGGAAACCACTGTGGACATATTTCTGAAAAGAGTGACAGCTCCTCAGGAAGAGCCTCGGGCAGGCCCTTCAGCAGGTGTTCCAGAAGAAGGCATCGTTATCATAGGAGACGACAGCTCCGTGCGTGTTATTGCCCTGGAGACCTTCCAGTGGGACGAGACGTGGAGGTGGGGACAGTGATACTGACGATCCTGAGCTTGTGGAGCCCAGGCTGCTGGGTGTGGTGTTTATGTTTGAGTTTTTATCATAAAAGTTTAAAAAGGAAAAACAGAAAAATGCTTACTGAATAAGTATAGAAAGAAAGTACATATTTTTGCACAGCTGTACAATGTGTTTGGGTTTTAAGCTGTGTTATTACAAAGAGTCCAAAATTAAAAAAATTTAAAAGTTTATAAAGGAACAAAAGTGCAGTAAGCTAAGGTTAATTTATTATTTAAGAAAGAAAAAATTCTTGAATAAATTTAGTGTAGCCTAGCGTACAGTGTTTATAAAGTCTACAGTGGTGTACAGTGATGTCCTCGGCCGTCACAGTCACTCACCACTCACTCGCCCAGAGCAGCTTCCAGTCCTGCAGGTTCCGTTCATGGTGAGTGCCCTACACAGGTGCACCGTTTTTTAAATGTCATGCTGTACTTTTACTGTACCTTTCGTTTGTTTAGATACACAAATGCCATTGTGTTAGAATTGTCTGCAGTGTTCAGTACAGTAAAATGCTGTAGAGGATTGTAGCCCAGGAGCAACAGGCTAGACCATACAGCCTAGGCGTGTAGTAGGCTGTACCCTCTAGGTTTGTGTAGGTACACTCTGTGATGTTTGCACAACGATGAGATCGCCTAACGGCACGTTTCTCAACACGTATCCCCGTGGTTAAGTGACGGATGACTGTAGACGTTTGTTGTTCTTCCTTGTCCCAACCTTGGAGTCCCAATCAGGTCAGGAGCTGCTTGCTGGTTTTTCCACCATTCGCACTCAGTGCCCAGGAGGATGCTCAGACGTAGTCAGGCTGAATGAATCTTAGTAGAATGAACACGTTCACTGAAGAAAACTTCAAAAATATAAAATAAGTATAAAAATGAAAATAAAAAGCAGTACTAATTTCATCAGCCTAGATGGGGGGACGGTGGGAAGAACCTCTGCAGAACCCTCCTGGTTGGCCTCCACTCTATTTTCCAGGTGTCTGCACATAGATGGATCCACAAACAAAGACAGGGGATGTCACACCTATCATTTTGTGGTCTGCTTCTTCACTTAACAATGTATCATGAGCATTTTTGCATGTCATTCCCCTTACCTACCACAGAGTCATGGCAAAGCTGAAATTCAACTCGGGTCTGTTAGGACTGAGCGTCGGGATTCTTAGCCACGTGCTCCAGAGCTGCCTCCTCAACCTGGCAGCAGTGCTCACGTGAGTAAATAAGCACACCATACAGTTTAATTCAATTACACTAACTACTTCTTAGCTTCATAGTAACACTCCCGTGGAATGCTGCCTGCAGAAGAGCACTGATCTAGTCTGCCTCGTCTTCTGCTGTATTCCCAGGGCCCAGCACAGGTCCTGCCGAGACGGGGAGTTCAGTAAACAGGTGTTGAATAAGTGAATGGGGGGATGAGCAAGTTTGGCAAGTACCTCTCCCAGAAAGGTAAATATGTTGAGGTGTGTAAAGGCTCTGTGTTAGACTATTCGGACAGTCCTAAGTCAGCCCTGATGGGAGTAAGGAAGATCGCAGGGCACTGCGGCTCCCTCCCAGCTCACGTCATTCAGGGACAAGGCACGCTGGCCCAGCCTGGAGCTCTTGGCCATTTGCCCAACTCTTTCAGGAAAGGTACCAGTGGGGCATTGACGGGAGGATTTGCAAACGTGTTTTAAACAGTGTGGTTTGACAAGACTCCATAAATTATACATTTGGGTGTAAAGCAAGGACACTCTTTCCAGAGAGGATCTAGATTTTCTTTCCCAGAAGTAGAGTTTCAAAAGTGACCCGGGAAATTAGAGGATTGCAAAAGGGCTCCCTTTGCACCCAAGTGTGAAAAGCGGGCTGTTGAGTGATGCTTCTTTCCCGGGGTCATGGCTGGGGACAAAGTGGCTCTGAGTACCCACATCGTAGAGACGGCATCCAGGAAGCAGGGCCAGATCTCGTGAGCCCCCATGGCTGGCGAAGAGGTGGCAGTGCTGGCCTTCACAGTCAACCCCCTCCTCATCCCGTTCCACCTCTGGTCCACACCGGAGAGGCCTGAGGAGAGGGGTGGGGGGCATGGTGGGGTTGTCAGTCTTGTGGGGAGCACAGTATTTGTGGAGAAAGGTGGTGTCCTCAAATAGCTTCGGGGTGCCAGGAAGAAAAGAAAAATGCATTCTCGGTCCTCAGCTGGGTGCATGCCGACCTGCACACAATGCCAGCTCATTCTGTGCCCCTGTCAGAGCAGAGGGGAGCATGGGTGGGGGTTCTTGAGACAGTTGACATGTGTGGGATCAGTGAACTTCCTGGCTGCTTGTCAGTGAGGAATTTCTAGAGATCGAAGCAGCCCATGCCAGCAGAGTTGAAGAGGCAGTGATGGGGTGTGGCTGGGAAGAAGACGGGGGTGAGCTCTCTCCCGTCTGTCGTCTCTGCAGGCCTGGGCAGGAAGAGAAGAGGCTCTCAGTCCTTCCAGGCCAGAGGGGCTACTGGAAAGACCGCTGGGGTGTGAGCAAAGGCAATGGCTGGGCCAGGTGAGTTGACACCTTACCTAGAGAGGAGGCCTGGAACATGGACCCCTGTCAGGACAGTCGTGGACACACCTGCTGCTCCCTGGGCTGGGGGTGGGGGGGGGTCCTCTGTGTCTGAGGGGCCTGGTGTGAAGATGAACTTGACCTCAGGGGCATCACCCTCACACTCTGTGATTATAACAGCTTAAAGGTTGTAATTTCTTCTCAGTAAATATATTGAGAAAGAGCAGCTGTATAGGTTTAAATTTCAATATAATCTTTCATTACTTCTAAGACACACAATTCTTGATTATAAATTTCTGAAATTAGGATGTGTCTTGCACTCACCAATCACCAGGCATCACTAATGAAATAGTTGTCATTGCTTCAGGAATTATTAAATAAATGAACTTTGTGTATGCTTTCCTTTTTGTTTATACATAAGAGTGATGTAAGATAAAAGTCTATGTCTAAGTAAATACAAAAGAACTCTTTCAACAATTGTAAAATAAACCTTCCGAATGATAAGAAGACGTTATGTCTTAATTTAATAGGCAGCATCTTCCCTAGTGGTGTATAGATAACAATGCATCTTTCCGTCTGTGGTTCCGAGACGCAGAGAAACAGTGTCCTTTTCCCCTCCTCCAGTCTCACAGAGTGCTCTGTTAACTTGTCCCTCTGACAGTCAGCACACCACTTTGGAAATTCAAAATATTTATTGCTTTCCTGCAGCACTTCTCATCAGATACCATAATGGCTAACAACTTATTTACACTTGGGGTTCCTCATTTTCATTTCTATGAGAGAGCGTGCAAAGCATTGGTAGAGAAAATAAAATATTTTCCATGATAAATAAAATACAGTTATGTCATTTTGGCTGACGTCTCAGTGTGATATTGGCATAGATGTTCGTAGTTACCTGAGAGTGACTCATTACCGTGCTCTGCAGATCAAACTCTGTGTCAAACAACCAGACATTCTATGACTCCCAAACCCTCTGCCCGTTTCTGACAGCTTCTGAACAATATTTCTTCTCCTGCTTCACTCATTCATTGCAACCAATATTTACGAAGCATCTGCTCTCTGCGAGGAGCTATGACAGGGACTGTGGTCACAGGATGACATACAATAAGGGAGACGTGCCTTTTGTCCTTGGGTTTCCTACCCACTTGCCCTAAAGACAGACAAGAAAACAGGCAAACACAGTGGAGTGTGATGAGCCGGGGCGTCATGGACAACAAGAGCGGGTACAGTGGACTCCCACAGGCCCTTGTGCTGTATCAAATGTGCTGCACCCCCTCACCCCGGTCTATCCTCCTTTTCTCCTTTCTCAGAGCAGGAGATGTTTCTGCTCCCTTTGGGAGCCATCACCCCCTGTGGGCTTGATCCCACCGCCTCTTGCTTCCCCCTGACTCTGGCACTATTCCCTCTTTATCTTTAGTGGCTCCCTCTTCATTAGCGCCTTCTTGTTTCTTATAACTAGACTGACCAACATTGAAAGAAAACTTTCCCTTTAGTAGTAAGTTAATAAATTAATTCAATCATGCATTTCTTCACTCAATAAGCATTTGTTGAGATGCCATTATATGCCAGGTACTGGCTTGGTACTCGATATTTAGGGGTGAACGAGACAGAAATGGCCATTCCTCCCATCGATTTATAATACAGGGTGGAAGATGGACCAAAGGAAAATCCAAACAAAAATCAGAAGAATAAATTAAGAATTAGTAAAAGAATCTTACATATTGAGAATTGGTAAGAAGGAAAGAAGACACGTGGTGGTCAGCCCGAGTGACTAGGGAAGGCCTCTCTCAAGAAAGAGGGACTCCAGGAGGGACCCAGAAGGTGAGAAAGGCCCAGCCCTGTGAAGAGTAAGCAGAAGAGTGTTCTGGGTGGAGGGACTGTCATGTGCAAAGGCCCTGTGGCAAATAAAAGCTTGGCTTGTTAGTGGGACTGGAGGATGAGGAAACTTAGGAGGGTGTGACATGAGATGATGCTGGAGGGTGGCCAGGGACAGAACACACTGGGCTTTGTGGGCCGAGATAAGGACTTGGATTTTACTCAAAGGGAAATGGGCATCCCTTGAAGGATTTTAAGCAGTGGAGAGACATGAACCGATTATAGTTTGTAGGTTAGACTGAAAGGTAGGGTAACAACGTGTCCTGTTTTGCTTGGGACAGTCCCAGTTTATTCCCATTATCTTGGCATAATTATTAATAATGCCCTCTTTCACTCCGGAAAGTGACTGTGTTTGGATGATCAATATGTAGTCAACTTAAGTAGTGGAGGAAACCATGAAAATGGGGAGACTGGCCAGATGGCTATTGCAGTAACCCAGGCGGTAAATGATGTGGCCAGGAGTGTGGAGGTGGACAGGAGATCAAGTTGATGGACTCGAGATGACTTTTGGAAGTAGAGTCACAGGACTTGTTAGTGGCCTACATGTGGGGTAAAGGGAAGGGAAGCATCAAGCATATTCCCCAACATCCAGGGTGAGCGGCAGAGAGAAAGGCCATGTCATCACTGAAATGGAAGCCTTGGGGGTGAAGAATCTGGGGGAGAAAGGACAGTTCACCTTGGGACACGGTCAGCTTGAGATCTCTGGAAGCCATCCAATCAGAGACGTCAAGCGGCCAATTGGATGTACATGCATGCAGCTCAGAAAGGAGGCTCTGATGTGGAGATATCGTTGCCGAGCCTCAGCGTACAGATATTATTGACACTTTGGGGGAGCCCATCACCATGTCGGAGGAACTCTTAGAGTTTGGGGGATGAGGAAGAAGAGATCTGAGGAGACAAAGAAAAATGGAAGTAGAAACAAAAGGAGAGGGTGGTACTATGGAGGCAGGAGAGAGAACCTTCTGGGAGGAGGGAGAGGGCAACTGTGCTGACTATTGCTCAGAGGCCTCCTGCTAGGAGGAGAAGAATATGTCAGTTGTTTCTGGCAACACGGAGGTCAGTGGTGACAAGAGCTATTTTGCTGGAGTGGTGGGGACAGAGGGCAGGCTGGAGTGGGCTCAAGTGTGAGTCAGAAAGGGTAGATGGGAAGTTCTGTCAACATTTTGACTGTTAAGAAGAAGAGAAATACGTGCAAGAGTGAGGAGTGAAGTGGATGAAGTCAGGTTTTCAATGTGGTAATTTACTGGGAAAGCAGTTACTGAGTGCTGGAACCCTGGTAGGCATTGTGCATGCAGGATGAACAAGACGGGGTGCCTACCCTTAAACAAGTCAGGCATTTCCAGCCTAAGTGCTCTCCTGACCATTTACACCAAGTGCTAGAGATTCGGGAAGGAGAGAGAGTCTCCACTGCCCAACCCCTTGCCCTGGTCAGCATATAGCATTTTCTGGATCGGACACACCAGCCTGCAGTCCTGCCTCTGCACTTATTACATGTGCGACCGTGGACAGGGTCCTAAGCATGTACCTCTAAACCTCAGTTTCTCCAGCTGAGAACTACAAAGACTTTCTCTGTGGCCCAATCAAATAAATCACATAGAGCACAGAGCACATTCTGGCATCTGAAATTAACGAAAGTGGCAGCTTCCGTAGTTACAATTCACCTGCGTCCCACGGCCCAGCGGAGTTTGGATTGCCACTAGTGTGTGCTTCTGTGGAGGCCCTTACTAGATTGTGTGTCTAGCTACACATCTGACTTCCCTCTAGAACTGAAAGTAGTCTTCCATCTGAACTCAAGAGAGTGAGAATCAAGATAAGGGAAACTAAAATGAGAACCATTCCTCAGGTAAAATGAGCAGGGACTGGTTAACAGTTGGGTCATTGGTAGGCTCTGGTGCTGAAGAGAAATAAACTGGGTCCAAGATGGAAGTTTCTAGGATAGGCATCCTCAGATTAGGCTTCCCAAAGCAATGTACGTTATTGTTTTGGAAAGAGGTCTCTCGGGACAAGGCCTGGAGGCAGAGAGGGGCAGGATGCAACTGATTGGGCAGTGAAGAGTCTGGACACAGAGAGACCTGGGCACAGCAACAAAATAACTGGGGAGGCGGGGTCATGACGGAAGAAGTGGGGGCTGGGGGCTGCCCAGGACTTGTGCCAGAGCCATGCCTCCAGCCATTGAGGAGCCCAGCATAATGGCCAATGCTCTGCCAGCTCAGCTTACTGAGGAGGAGAAACCGGGGTGACTAAGGACTAGAGGGTCTCAGTGGGGTCATGTGAGGATACAGCATGGTTACAGGTCAGGTGGGGGGTCTCTGAGCCCCCACAGTCACAGGCTCATCCGTCACAGTGCTGTGTATCTTCCATGTGGCACCAGATGGCCATTCTTCCAGAGAGGCTGTCTCAAAGATTCCAGATTCCATTAACAAATTCCATTTGACAAACATTTGTTGGGCACCTCTAGGTGCCCCTCATCAGTTCCTGGGGACACAAAGCTCAGTGACACTGTGCCCTGTTTGGGAGGGAGAGGTGTGTGGCTCACTGTCTATTCCCGTGAGGGCAGAGGGAGCAGGGAGCTCAGTATCTCTTAGGCAGCCCAGGAGGTCTGAAGTGCTCGGGAGTGTTGCCACTCCGGCCCCATTCCTCAGCTTTCCGGTTGGACATCAAGTCCTCCAATCCATAGCTGCTGCTTCCAAAGTAAAACTTGTGTAAGAGTCCTTGAAGATATTCCTTGGCGTTGCTGGAAGGAAGGGAGAGAGGAGAGTATCTCCTGGGTCACTCTAGACAGCTTCACCTCCCAATTCCCTACTCCTCTTCCAGCCAAGGAATGACTTTCAGAGGAGGCTGGAAGAGCCCATGCTCAAGAAGGAGGGGCTCAAATATGTACCCTCTTGGGCAAAGGGCCAAGTCAGCTGATTCTTTCTGTGCCCTGCAACAGAGCTCTGTAGAGACTCCTCACTTTCTCTCTGGGGGTGGGGGAGACATGTCCACACCAGCCCTGCTCTAGCTCTGCTGGCCCCGCAGATCCCAGGAGCAGGGGCAGGAGGAGAAGCGGCCACAGGCATTCTTGACTCTGGAGACAGTCAACTCTGTTCCCCCTCACTGGCCTCACCAGGACCCAAGTCACCTGATCACTTTAGCGGCCCAGATGCCCCCAGGGCCCCTTTGTGCAGCATCATAGTTCCCCCGGGCGTGGAAGTATCCGCTTGAATGTTGGTAATTGTTTCTTCCATGTCCCAATAGGCTCCCAATGAGTCACAAGCCCCTGGAAAGGAAACAAAACAACTTAAATTAACCTGGTGGATATTGGAGAAGTGAAGGAATGAACATCCTCCACTCCTTTCATATTGTGACTCTTGATAAAGTAGTGAGAGGAGAATGGGGTTCCATTTTTTCCATCTACATGGCCCATAAGAGAAATACATCCTTTACAGCTGAGGGAGGGCATCTCTGGCTTGAATAAACCTGACCTGGCAGGCATAAAAGGCACAGAACAAACGTTGAAACAGGCAGTAAGAGATGAGGTGGAATTGCCTGAGGCAGCTCCATACAACCTGTGTAGTCAGACTTGGCTGTAAGGTGTGGACACACGTGTTTACATCTCTGCCTGCTGGTTCAGCTCCCACCTCCTCACCCTTCTGTTGGGAGGATCATACCCACCTCCATGGTAGATGAGATGAGAAGATAAAGTGAGGGAACATCCGTAAAATGCCTAGCACATTGGAGTACTTGATGCAAGTTAGTTTCCTTCTCCTATTAGTGAAGGGTAGTAGTGACAATGAGATACCACTATGCACCCACCAGAATGACACAAATTTTAAAAACTGATGATATCAATTATCGTGAGGATGTGGTGCATATGGAACTCTTACACATTGTTGATGGAACTGTAAATTGGTACGGTTTTCGAAAACTGTTTGACTGTATCTACTAAAGCTAAACCTACATTCACCTTATGACCCTACAATCCCACTCCTGGGTATATTCCCCCCAATATAAATGACTGCTATGTCCACCAAAGTACATGTACTCCAATGTTCATTGTGGATGTTTCCATAACAGTCCATAATTTCAAAAACCTAATTATCCAATAACATACAATGGGCAAATAAATTGTATCACAGTCATGTGTCACATAATGATGGGGATATGTTCTGAGAAATGCACCGTTAGATGATTTCATTGTTGTGTGAGCATCACTCATTGGTGGCAGCAAAACCTGAGGCAGTCATTCACATTGGCATTGTGCTTAAAATAACCTGAGGCGTTTGTTCAAAATGCCGATTCCTAGCCCTGCCCCATCTCCAAGATTCTGACTCAGTAGCTATGAGAAGAGCCTCAGGAATGTAGTTTTTACACAGGTTCTCCCAGCAGATTTGAATGTGAGTGGCCCACAAACAAATTCTGAAATACACTGACCTAAGGGAGGACATATTCTTTATTATGTGCAGAAAAACTCTGCAACTGCCATCAAGACTCTTTTTAAAAACTAGTATAAAGGGGATAGTGATATTGAACCTCTTTGTCTCAAGTTTGTGTGCCCCATGCACAGTAAGCCAAACCCTGAGGTTGGAGATGCAGAAAGGTTTATTCAAATTGGCCAAAATGAGAAGGTGGGAGGATAGGTTCTCTCAAATCCACCTTCACAAGAGAAGAAAGCAGGAAGTTTTGTAGAGTAAGGGGCTGGCAGGAGGAGCTTCAGAGAAACAAAGGGGTAATCCATAACTTCCTTGAAGGAATTCTATGTCTTCTGTAAAACAAGCTCAAAAATGCTTGTGACCCTTGAGTCACCCATCAGGTTAATTAAGAAAACAGCAAAATGACAAGATTGACGTCTTTTCATAACAAGGTGAAAAGATAACCTTATTGAATATTTATAGTAACCCTCAGGTGCCCAGCTTCAATCCCCACTGTCTTTTTCCCTTCCTCATTCTTGGAGGAAGCAGGGCATCAATCATTCTGGCTAATTCCTGTTGAAAGGGGGCAAAGATAGGGAAACTGAGGAATGAAATTTTTCAACCTGAGATTGAAAATACTCTCAGGTACTGGGTGATATTTTGCATTGTGCATTATTAAAATTTTTGCACCTTGTTCAACAGTTTTACTACATCATCTAAAAGCACATTTTACCATCAAAATACCCAGCCAGAAGGATAAGAAGTGTAGACAAACCCAGATTTTAGTAGTGCCTGAAATATAGATCTAATCCCTTGGGGATTCCAAGAGAACAGTCCTGAAAACCAGTCTAGATATTATAAACCAGAATTATCAAGGAGTCCTCATGGTCATGCACTGAATAAGGTTTGAGATGACATATCCAAACTCTAGAAAGTTTACTTGCTTTTGCCAACATCTGACAAATTCTAATAATCCAATTTTTCTTCCAGCTTTGGGGGTCAGATTCAACTAGGAAGCATCAGAGCCAGCTTACAGATAAGAAACAAAAACCTCAAAGACAATTTACAGAACTGGAATCTAATATCCACAAGGGTGTATTGTAGTTTCTACTAAAACATAATTTTTCTCTCTAAAATCACCCTCATTTTTACAAATGATAGCCAAATTAAGACTAATTGGTTGATGTGGCCTAATTATTTACATAAGTACAGCAAGAATAGCAATTGATCATATAGGCTCTTTTAATTCTGCTTTGCTGGAATTGAACTTTAAAGGTCTCTCGAGGCCAGGCCAACCCAAGGATTTGTCATCAGACTCCCCAATATCCATAGATTTGGGTGAATTCCTCTCTTCTCTTGAGGTTCCCCCAAATATTCTCAGGTTCTTTGCACCTGTCAGGGAAGTGATCTTCTTTAGTCACCTGGTAAGGTTGCTGGGAACTCTGTAAGCAAGGTACCAGGCCAATATTTCCAAGTGACTTTATTTCATAAAGTCAATCTTTGTTCCTTAGCTGTGTGGTCATATCTGAGTCTGCATGTTTCACTCAAATATGACATTCCAGTCAAAGCTTTGGTAATATAACCAAAGTTTCCACTTGTGTCCCATTATAAGGAGAACAGATTCATTGAGCTTATACAATAACTACATTGCCATGAAAATAAGAATATTCAAATAACTCACTAAGAGTTTCTAATTTCTGGAGGGATCATGTAGGGAGAAAAACATAAATGTTTCAATTCTGCTTACAGAGATATAATTTACCAAAGTGCTATAAGTCACAGTTATCTTAATAGAAAAGAGAAAAAGATTTTCTTATATCTGAGAAAACAAAATATTAAAAAGTCAGCAATGCTTCAAATGAAATGTCATAAAAATTATAATCATCCTCATCAGTTCATTTAGTCCCATGTAATCACCTTTTGATCTTTTGTTAGCAGTTTCATGAAGTCATCAATTTTTCTGTTAGATTTCCATAGTTTCTTACCCAGTTCAGTTTTCTGATCTGAAAGTTTATCAGAAACCTGTATTCTAGAGTAAGTGTCAGAGTCCTTTCCATGACTCTCTCTGAAGATGAAACATATTTGCAAACACAGAACTAGAATTATGACTGACAGCCAGGTCAGATCAGAATTTTAGCAATGTTATATACTTTTAAAAAATCTTATATCAATAACATTTACCCACACACTATCATGAGTTGTGAAACAATTCATAGTTATCCATTTAACGATGGTGACAATTGAAAATTTTCTGGCAAATGCAGAAAATTAAATAGCAGTAAGAAAAACTTTAGCATGTGTGATTAAAAACCTGATAAAAACCATACAGGAAATTTATTTTGATAAACATAAAATCCACCCCCCTTGTGGTAGAGTACTCAAAAATCTTCCATAATCTCTTTATCAAGAACAGACTAAAAGTTAAAGAAAATTATCCCTTTAAGAGTGGGGAAAAAACCAAATTCTAATTTTGTACCAGCTTACTTTTGATATTAAAATTCATTAACTTAATTGAATTCATTTTAATCTTAGGCAACTTGGCCATGCCCAAAATTCTCTTCTTGGAGTTTTTCTTCCATATACCTTATATAACTTTTTTTAATTTTTGGTGAGGAAGATTAGCCCTGAGCTAACATCTGCTGCCAATCCTCCTCTTCTTGCTGAGAAGATTGACTCTGGGCTAACATCCATGCCCACCTTCCTCTACTTTACATGTGGGATGCCTGCCACAGCATGGCTTGATTAGTGGTGCATAGGTCCGTGACTAGAATCCGAAATTGCAAACCCTGGGCTGCCAAAGCAGTGCACGTGAACTTAACCACTATGCTGTCAGGCTGGCCCC
Organism: Tapirus indicus; assembly: GCA_031878705.1. Classification (NCBI taxonomy): domain Eukaryota; kingdom Metazoa; phylum Chordata; class Mammalia; order Perissodactyla; family Tapiridae; genus Tapirus; species Tapirus indicus. The sequence goes on from CM062924.1 coordinate 11,819,272, forward strand.
TATAACCTTTTTTTTTACAAATAAAAATATCTTTATTTCTTGTACCCTCTTTACTCAAAACATACATTGTACTTTCTGATAATTCTGAGGACATGCCTATTTCAATCAAACCAAGAAATGTAACGAAGCTTTCATTGACCAAAGGTTATTTCACGTCATGTTAACCTGAAAGACATTTGGGTTAATTTCTATTACATTAAGCCAATTAAATAGAGCTCTTAATTTTGGCCATACCATCCAGGGGTTGAAAAATATCTCACACTGTATGAGCTCAGTTAACTGTATTGACTTCCTTTACCATGTTTCATTAACATTGCCTGAAGGGCAGATTTATATGTTGTTTTACAATATCAATATTGGGGGAGCATTCCCTCCAGTGAGACATGATGTCTAATCCCACAATATATTTTATAATACAATCATGCAAAAGAGATGTAATCACTTAATTCCATCAACTTTTATACCTCTAATCACAGCCTTCATTAGGACTTCATCAACAAGTCTCGGTCTTATAATATTGGGTAGAGCAAGCATTCTCCGCCAGACACAACATCCACTTTCAAAACACACTCAGGCCAAGTTGATGTAACCTCTTTATGTAAAATTAGCTCAAACATTCCAACATTTGTAATCTGATCAACACTTATACTTTTGCCTGTTTTCAATTTAATTGTTGCATAAGTCATCATCTTAAGGCTATTCATTATTTTTTGTATTTCCTTTTAAATTTAATCTTTTCATAGGTACTGATAAAACAATTACGATGAGAGCTTTCTAAAAATGTTCCAATTTTGAAGTTTTTCCCATTTAAGGATCCATAGAGAATGTTGTGGCCACGTGGTGTTATAAAACAATGTCATCATTTTTCGTTTTCATGAGCTCATGGCTGAAAGTTGCCCAATTTTGGAGAATGTAGCCCTGGGGGCTACAGGTGGGGATCAAATTAGTGTTCCCCATAGCTGACTCACACACAACACAAAATCTGACTCCTGCAGGACAAAAACAGAAAGTGAAGTCCAACAGTCCCTAGATCTCTCCCAAACGAGGCGTCCTCCTTTCCAATCACACAAAATGCAAATGGAGGGACAAGAACTGGTGACTGTGCGCGTCGCAGAGACTCACCCAGCAAAAGCAAAACTGAAAGTACTCGCATACAAGATGAACACATCCACACGAAGACAAAATCAAATCCTGACAAATGCAAAATGGAAAGTAGACTGAAGTCCATGCATTTCTCCACTCCAAGCAAGCATTGTGGCAAAAGTGGATGTCACTGGAGAGAAGCGGGGAGTGGCAAAGGAAGTCTTCCAGGGAAAGGACACCGGTTGGCTGCTGGGGACAACTGACCACTCGAACCCTCACTGGGGCCGTCCAGCTACATTCAGAAGACTCCTGGCTGGCTTGCCAAAATTGATACCAAACCTCTTAATCTCAAACTCCTGTGCCTGATGCACAGTATGGCAATCACTGAGACATCAGGTGCTTTGAGATGGAGAAAGGTTTATTCGAATTGGCCAAAATGAGAAGGTGGAAGGATAGGATTCTCTCAAATCCACCTTCACGAGAGAAGAAAGCAGAGAGTTTTATAGAGTAAGGAGCTTGGCAAGAGGAGTTTCAGAGAACCAAAGGGATAATCTGTAACTTCCTTGAAGGCATTCTATTTCTTCTGCAAAACAAGCTCATAAATATTTGTGACAATTGAGTCACCCATCAGGTTAAACAAGAAAACAGCAAAGATTAAGTTCTTTTCATCACAAGGTAAAAAGGTAATCTCATTGAATATTTTAGAGTAACCCTCGATACCAGGCCTCAACAGCTCTGGAGGGTAGGAAGTCCAAGACCAACATGCCTGAAGGGGACTCTCTCTCTGTCTTGCAGACAGCCACCTTCTTGTTGTGTCCTCACATGGTAGAGAGAGGGTGAGCTCTCTGGTCAGCTCCTCCTAAAAGGACACTGATGCCATCAGACCAGGACTCCACTCCTATGACCTCATTTAACCTTAATGACTTCCTTAATGCAAATGCTGCCACACTGTAGTTATGACTTCAACATAAATTTGAGGGGACACAATTCAGTCCACAGAGATGCCTCTTTCACAGTTGGTCTCCAGAGAGTTCAGCAGGATTCTACCTCCAACCTCCATTTGGGAAATCCTCCACAGGAGTTACAGGGACCCAGCTGCATTCCCAGGGAGTTCGACTGCACCCCTGGGCAGTTTCCTGGAGAATTTCATGCCTCAGTGGGCCAGTTCTTGTTTCTCAGCTTTGGCTTGTGACACCCAGCAATCTTTATCAGCCTTCCAATGGGCTACAGACTTTCCAACAGGATCTAGGGCTCATTCTCGTGGGGCACCCTTTCTCAAATTTATTCCTTCTTGTATTCTTTGCTCCTTAGCAGTTGATCCTGTTACCAGCTAGAAATTCCTTGTAGTAGAATTTCCCTTTTCAAATTCCTGCCCGTTTTTGTCTCGTGAGTGAACCCAGACAGATACAAGGGGTCCCCTCTATCTTGCTCTCTCTTCACTACCAATTCCACAATTTTGAGCTAGTTAGGGTGAGGAAGTTGTGAAGAAATATTCACAAGTGAGGTGGTATTACATCTTCCTTTAGGCTTGAAATAAAGCAATGAAAATAGAGTGGAGGGAAACTGCTCTGGAGGCATTTCTTGGTTAATAATTGGATTTGTAGGTGTTGCTGAGAAATGAACAGGAGACCAAGGTGGGAGTTGCTGGAGAAGGATTGCAGGGTCCACTCCTCACATGGCTGTGTCCCCTGTCCCCAGAACAAGACCACTGAGGAACAGAACTGGGGACTAGACCCTGGGAGCAGAGAAGTGACAAGACACAACTGACAGGGAGTGAGGAGGCCTGGACACAGGAGGACCTGGAAATAGCACCAATCACCAGTGGGGCCTGGAGAGGGGAACGGGTCTGATTCGGGGGAGGGTTGGTGCAGGGTGTCTGTCCTGTATGACGCTGAGACTGTCCACCTTACACCCACACACACAGACACAGGCTCAGCTGTCACATGGGTGTCCCCCCATCATTTCTTGGGTACAAACGGGCACCTTATACCAAAGAATAACACACAGTTTTCAACAAATTCAATCTCTTAAGCATTTATTAGACACTAATTATGTGTCCTCTACCAGCTTCTGTGAACATAGAACTCAATAACTCGGTGTCCCTGCCTCAGGGGCTCACAGCCCCGTCTCCTGAGAGCAGAGTGGAGGGGAAGCTCAGTACTTGTCAGGCAGGCCAGCAGGTCTGAAGTGATTGGGGTCTTTGCCACTCCGGCCCCATTCATTGGCAGCCTGATCCGCCCTCGAGTCCGCAGATCCGTGGCCGCTGTCTCCAAACTTGAAAAAGTCTGTGACTCTCTGAGAACCTTCTCTGGCATCACTGGAATGGAGGAGAGCAGGCAGAGGTTAATCTGGAGCTGATGAGCAAGAGGCTCACCCTGCCTGTCTCCTCTTGCCCAGGGATGGCTCTGAGAGGAGCCCAGGAGACAGGGGCTAAAACACTGAGCCTGCCCGGGCACAGCCCACTCAGCCCCGCTGATGCCCCTGATGCTGGGTGAACAGCACCCAGAGAGGAGGGTAGGGAATCACTTCTTGGTCCTCACTTTCTCTTTTTGGGGCCAGGCTCACACGTCTTCACCAGCCATACTCTGGCTTTTCTGGCAGCCTAGGTCCTGCCCTGGGCACAAATGGGGAGGGTGGACAGGGTGGACTTGAGGAGGAGACCATATCCCCCACAGGGACCTTCTCCAGGGTGTGGCCCCTCCTGACCCCCAAATGCAGCCCAGCTCTGTGCACCCACCTCTGCACCCCCAGGACCTGAGTCACCTGATCACTTTAGCAGCCCAGGCGCCCCCAGGGCCCCTTTGTGCAGCGTCATAGTTCCCGCGGGCATGGAAGTATTTGTCGGAATTTTTGTAATTGGCTTCTCTCATGTCAGAGTAGGCTCTCACCATGTCCCATGTCCCTGGAAAGGAAAGGACATGTCAAAAGAGACATCAGGTGAACAGAAAGACTGTGACACCCCTTAGGAAGAATCAAGGAATGAAAAATCTTCCACAGACTCCATTTCAGCCTGTGGTTATAGCACCTTGGATTCCATAGGATGTGAAGAACATTCCTTAATCCCAGGTGGCTTCTCCAGGGCACTCTCTTGAGAGAGTCATTTAGGTGGGCTCAGCTGTATTGTTGGGTGTTCTGACCCTGTCATGCTCTATGTGCTGCATCTCACTTAGGGCTCCGTGTCATATGTTTAAGGTAGAGACAGGAGGTGTCATTATGGAAAAGGATTTCTCAGCTTCAGTACCATTAAAATTGTGGATCAGGTGATTCCTTATTGATCAGAGCTGTCTTGAGAGTTGTAAGATGTTTAGCAGCATCCCTGATCTCTACCCACTAGATGTGGCAACATATTCCCCCAGGTGACAGCCAAAAATGTTTCCAAACGTTGCCAAATGTCCCGAAGGCACAAAATGACCCTAGGTCAAGAAGCACTGTTATAGAATGAAGTGACATATGATACCATCCAGGGGATGTGGGTGAGTGAGGTGTTGACATGGAAGATAGATGAGGGAAGGCTGCAGACATAGAGCACTTCTGCCGTGACACCTAAGGAAACTGTCTTCTTGCAGACAGAAGGCACATCTTGTGACTTATGTCCCTGGGAGTGCTAGGGGCATAATTGGCATCCTGAAACCTTCTAAATAGATGGTCCTGAAGATGTGGGTCTTGAGGAGGCAAGCGCTAAAGCAGTGGTTCTTTTTCTCAACCTTGGTTGCACTTTCTAATCACCTGGGGCAACACTGAAAGTCTGATGGGACGTCCCGCCGCAGGTCAGTTATATTGCCTCACACTCTCCGGGAGCAGTCTAAGGTATCGCTAGTTTTAAGGCTTTCCAGGTGACTCCAGCATGCAGCTGAGATTGATAACCACCGAGCCTTGGGAAATAGTACCGAGATACGCCCACCTGGCAAGAGCTTTGACCTCGTGCATGGCTGGGTTCAAACCTCTGCTCTGCCACCTGCTGACTGGCAGGAAGTCCCTGTGCAACAGACCCTGCTGCTCTAAGCCTCAGCTTCCTCGCTTCAAAGTGGGGGAAGATGCCTTCCCCACCGAGATATTCTGCAGTTAATGTAGGTGACCAACTGCCCCAGCTTGACCAGAACTGTCCCTGTTTGCCTAGAACTGTCCTGGTTAGCACTGAATGTGTCATGGAAAACTCCTCAGACCTGAGCAAACCAGCATAGCTAATCACCCTAAACTGCATGAAAGAGCCGAGTTCCTAGTGGAGGGTTGATATATGTTATTAGTTCTCTTTCTTTAGGGCTCAAAAGGCTAGAAACAGGTAGGAAACAAACTAAGCCAGAGACAGTGTCACTGAGTACAGGAAGCATCAGCAAGAGCTAAGTGAAGGACTCTCTAAATTATCCAATTAGGAAACAGAAGGAAGGAAGAGAGGAAGGAAGGAAGGCAGGCAGGCCAGAAGAGAGAGGGAGAGAGAAGAAGAAAAGATGGGCAGCTTTAATCAGTTTTATGCCATTTGGTCTGAGGGAAATTTTATCCCACTTCAGGACTTATTTTGTGTCTTCCATTCAAACTTACTTTTCAGTGGGAATGATGATTGTTCTTTCTCTAGTAACTGATTGAAATAAATCCTGTGGTTTTCAATCTGTTTGATGAAAACCACCCCAAACACCTGGCACATTCTACCTCATGGGACAACACAACCTAAGACAGCAGCTCCAACCCTTAAGTGTGCTCAGAGTGAATCCTAGTGGCCCATGGATGCTTCCGCCCTCCATCATCCTTACCTTGGGCAGCCTCACCAAGGAACGATAACCAGCTGTTGACTCCCAGGACCAAGGAGCAGAAAATGAGGCCTGTGAACAGCTTCATGGTGCTGCAGTGAAAGGAGAGGGTCAGGGAGACTCGGACAAGACAAGCACACACCCTTGGGGATTGGGTGTCATGAGACCCTCGTTGTTCATTTCCATTTGTTCTCATTAGACTCTTAGTGGATCATCTAGGAAACAAAGTAGTAGGACCTCACTCAGAGCCACAGCCCTCACTTCTGAACCCATCAGGTCTGAACCATGACAGTCCAAGAGGTCACCAAGGTGGACTTGATGGAGGAAAAAGGCAGCAAGGACCAAGTTGTCCCTCCCTAAAGCCCCCTATAGCTAATCAAAGACCACGTACCATGTGCACTCTGCCAGCACAGACCTTACACAAGACAAATGCAAAACAGAATAATTATTTTTTAAAGGAAATAACAGTCTTCTTGGGAAAGAGAAAACAGACTAAGTTTTTCAAACAAATCCCTCTTTGGAGTCACCCCTCACCTGATTTCCAGTGAGCAGAGCTGCTGGTCCCTGCCTCTGGGGAGAGGTGGCTCATATTTGTACTGAACCTTCCACACTGGGGTCATGGGAGGGAAGAAAAGCCAGCCTCTGTGCCTGTGTTAAAGTCCCTCCAGGTCATTTCCCCTAGAAAACTGCAAAGGAACACTTACTGGACACCAGCAATTTTCTTCCTCCACAGGCCATTTTCCTGATTGTGCAACCCTGAGGACACAAGGCGGGCTGCTGTGTCTTGGCAGCCATTGGGCCAGGAGGTCGGCTCTGCTGTCAGAGTTGGAGGGACTGAGGCAGGGCCACCTGGGATACGGAGAGGAAGGCTGTGGAGTCCCGGGATGGTCACCCGGGCTGCTGGAGGGTATGTGGTTAGAGGACGGCTCCTCCAGCCAGGACCTTGCTCTACTGGCCATTTCCTCACATGGTCCCTGCTGGGCCAGACTGCAGATGTGTCAGAAATTAAATCCCTTTGAGTTCAAAACTGACAAGCTAGCCCACACCATATCCTGGGTGCCCTGGAAGGCTCCTTCCACCAGTCTGTCTGCCTTTGCTCAGTTTCAGCTCCAAGGCTCAGAAAAGCCTGCTCAGCTGCTCACCAATGAGAAAGTGCATTATCGAAGCTGTTCCTGAGTTGGGGGCAGTGGTGGAGGGGACTTTCCGCTTCCCCCAGCCAATACTGCAGACACCTCACAGTGTGAGTGAGAGTGTTTGGGTGCAAGGAACTAAGGTGTAAACTCTAAGAAATCTATAATAGGACAGAGGGAGGTAACATCTGTAATGGGAAAATGGCGGCCCAACTGAAGACCTGCCAGGCTCCCAGTCAGGGGAATGTGGTCTGCTGTATTCTTGGAGTGTCGCTCTCTGCCCTGTTGTCACTGTGAGTCAAAAATATCAGCAGGGTCACCCCAGTGAGATGAGGCCTGTATATAAATGAGCAAAGCCTCCGACTCTCGAAAGGAAATATCCTTGTGCCTCATGCTAACCAGGAACATTCTAGAAAGAGAAATCTGGAGATTGTAGTTCAGTATAGACAAGCTGACATTGTTCCAAGCTGTGTAAGACCGATCGAAGAGAAAGGCTGATTCTCTGTCTGAAACCTATTGAAGTTCATTCTTCCTCTTTCCCTTTGCTGGATTTTTTTGTCCTAGCCAGAAGTATTACTCTTTTTGACTTGCAACTTCCTGCCTGTTTAGTTAACTGTTCCCTTTTCGTTATTTGCTAATATAAATGAGATACAGAGTCTCAAACTCCCAGGTTCTTGGTTTGAAGAAGAAATATACATACGGAGAAGGAGATGTGCCAAGATGTTCTTGTGACTTTACAAAGATAGCTCATATGTGTTTTACCACTTGGGACGAAAGATGTCAGTTATATCCATTATAACATTATTTCCAGGGAGACAAATCATCGGTGAAGACAACCAGGCTGGCTTCTTCTTTGGAGGGTAAAAGTACAGGGAACGCAATTTCTCAAGTCCAGTTGCCTGATAAGATCATTTTAAAAAAATGAACTCTTCCAAGGACCAATTTAACTTAAATTAATAACAGAAACCGTGTCTGCCTTGTCACCTTTGTACATACAGATTTGTCCATACAGTGCTTATCCCACTATCTGTTCAGTAACAGACACTCATTCATGACTTTATTCATTCTACAAGCGCTCACTGAGCTCCTCCTCCATGCCAGCACCCCTGCGTGTGCTGGAACATCTCTGGCCTCACGGTGTTGATGTGGTAGCGATCAGTCAATGAGCCTATAACACAAACAGTGACAGCTCTCATTATCGAAATCAAATCCATTCCTGACAGTGTCTTGCGTAGCAATGTTTTCTCTTTTGTGGGAGGCGTGGCGGTAGGTAGGATTAGCAAATTTTTTAATACCAATTATTTTACAAGAGAAAACATAATAATCCCTTCCTGGACAATTTCCCAAATGTTGTCAGAACCACTCGACAGCTTTTTAACATCTACCAAGGATATCCACACAACATAAAACAATTAAAACATCAACTGCCTAATTATTTAATAGTTAATAAGCCCATTAGTGGGTATTTTGTGTGCAATCCACAATAATACTCTACAAAGTTGGACATAAATTCCTTTTTTTCCCAGAGTGTTAACATATACATCCTGCAAATTTTAAAAAGTAAAAACATTGTTAAAGATAGTGAATGCAAGTAATTATTGCATCATAAAATATACAGGAAATTTGGTAACAGATTAAGTGAAAAAATACATATCTAAGATTGGTCTATGTCCCAGTTCAAGGAGCTGGGTGACAGTCTTTTCTACTTGGCCCTGGAAATTCTGCATACAGATGGTTGTGAACAATGGTATGATCTACAGATGTTGCAATTGAAACACACACATGTAAAATGGATGTCAGTGTTGCCTTTACTTTCTATCACCCAAGTCCTGATAATCTGAGACTGGGTTTGCAGTTAAATTTTTGATGGATATTAGTGTTTATGTCTTGATTACTCACTAGCAACAAGCATCACTGTTGTCTGCATGATCTAAACCTAAGGGCAGCCTTAGGTAGTGATGTGGACAGGTCACCCCTAGTAACAGGAGACACAGCAGAGTATCTGGGAATAAATACAGGTAAGTCCATGGATTTGATGGTGGGAGCCCATGGAAGTTCATTTCTGAATGCTTCTATTTTTCAGTGAAATAGGAAGCAAAGTTATGAATTGAGAGGAGGATGCAGGAGGAGGAGGTGTGGAAGTTTCAGGAGAGAAGTGAAAAACGGTCATCCAGGAGAATGACAAAGTGAATGAACTTGGGAAATGTAGTAGGATTGGGAGGCAGCTCAAGGTTATGAATTTAAAGTGAGACTAGTCACCGTGGTTGTATACTCTTCTCTGACCACATTCTGTTGCCAAAGTGCAGACGTGAAGTAAGTGGGGAACTGAATATAACCACACAATAAATACTTGTTGATTGTCGAGTGAATTGATACATGCAAAAGTCAGAGGAGGATGCATTTAAAGTTGAGAGAGGGTCATAGGGTATTGGGAGAGAGGTCAAAGACAGAGAGTGACGGAGGGTAAAACAACATATCCTCCAAGGTCCAAGGGCCCACAGGACCACTGGGGTGGGGGTTGCCTTGAGTGTGGGAGGAGCAGGTCTTTCTCTGATAAAGGAAGGAAAGGAGACAGGATGAGGAGGAGGGATTTCAAGATGGAGGATAGAGAACTGAGGGAAACCTATCCTTCATCTGTCACAGGACTCATCAGTCTCTACCTGTTGGCATTTCTGAGTTTGGCCCCACAGTGCACAAAACCCGGGAGTAAGAACCCTGTCTGGCTTATTAACAGACAACCTGCTGTATGTCTAAACCCTAGCACAGCTCCCTGCCCATCACAGGTTCTCAGTCATTTATTGATTGAATGAATCAATGAGTGAATGAAAGAGGAGAAGTATCTGCATAGATTGATAGAGGTACTGTGATGGTGGAGTTTGGAAGTTTAGAAGAAGGGAAAAGCATGAAACAATGATGTGCACTGCGTAGTATTAGTCATTTAGAAATGAACATGGATACTGTTTATATGCAGTAAAATCCCAGCCTATTTGAAATGGTTGACCTTATTGTCAAAAAGATATATCCAGAAAGCAAACACTTATCACCATCTCTACTTACATCCTGTTATCTCGCACCATCATCAGGACTGTTGTGGTGAATCCCTAATTGGCTTCCATGTTTCCACCCTTGCCCCCAACTAGTCTCTTCTCAATATAGGAACGAGACTGTTGAAAGACAAGACAGATCATGTCACTCTCTGCTCAAAACCCTGCAGAGGTTCCCAGTTTCACTCATAGTTGAAGCCAAAGTCCTTACACTGGCTTACAAGACTCCTCTAACTCTTTCACTGGACCTCATTGCCTGCTTCTCCCCCTCACTCATCTTGCTCCAGTCATACTGGTCTCCTCCCTGTTCTTCAGAACCCCTAGACACATCTCATCCCAGGGGCTTGGAGCAGCTATTCCTTTCATGTGGAACATTGTTTTCCCAGATATTTGCCCGTCTGGGCTTTGAGGAGAGAAAGATCTTAGACTCAGGATGCTGGAAGGTTCAACAAGATAATTAATGTCACCAAGAGTGTTGGCAGTGGATATGTTGGAATGAGGGCTGTGAGTGACATGTGGAAATTTTCCATGAAGGTGGGAGAGGAGTGGGGAGATCTATCAACAAAGATAATAGAGAGAGGCTTTGTCCCCAGTAATTACTAATCAGATTGTCTATATCAGAAGCATCTGGTGGGTGTTTTAAGAATCAGATTCCTGGCCTGATCTTGAAGATTCTGATTCAGCAAGTTTGGAGTGGACTTCAGGAGTTCCTGTGGTTGAAAATCTCCCTGTTTTGGAAATCACTTGTGCTGACAACATTGGTAAGGCTGGAGCGAGGGTGGTAAGGAATTCGGCAGGGACTTAGGAGAAGACACTCCAAAGAGCATGGGGGTAAAGAACATGGAAATGGCAATAGGTAGCAGAAGATGTAAACCACTCTTTCCCCTTCTATTGTTCAGGAATGGCAGGAGGTGTACCCCAGGAGAGAAGATGACAATAAAGTGTACTCAACATGTGAAAGGTAAGTTTTAGGTTCTTGTCACAGGGGAGGGAAATAGGCAGAGACAAAGGGGAATACCAACCACAGAGCCTTCTCTCCCAGGGCTCCTTGGAGGCAGTACTGGAAGAGCAGGGAGAGAGTAGAGAGGGCTGAGACTGACCCACAGAGAAATTAGTTTATGTGAAGTGAAAGCAGGGACAGGACAACAGGGGTAAAGGGGACAGTGGATTAGTTTATTGATTAGTGACAGCAGGCTGGGATTACTTATTGCCTCAGGGCTGAGTGTTGGTGCTGTGCTGTAGAAGGCTGATACATACAAGCCAATGGAGTTATCCCCCAAGCCCAAATGGACTGCAAAATGAAACAATGGGGATGCCTTTCTGATCTCCTCCCAAAGGTGCTCAAGCCTACTATTAACAGAGGTTCCAGAGCAAATGGAAGGAAAAGGAGGAGGGTAGAGGAAAGAGAAGTTAATGAGGGTAGATAAGATATACTCCCAACAGAGGTTTAATATGAAAAACTTATAAATAGGAAGTGAGTTTTCATGCTGACACACAGCAGTCAAACTTGGAGGCAAAATGTCTTTCTACTTTTCGGATCTCTAATTTCTGGAAAGAGGATCCAAGTTTTCTCCGTAGAAAAGGGCTGCTTTGTTTATCTATGAATTCATCCTTTTTGAGTCACAGTCAACTCATTCTCTCTAACATGTGCACCAGGCCTCCTAGGAAGGACTCTCTCTTACTCATTATGAAACAGTCCACCTTCAAACTCCTTTCTGATGAAGAATCGATATAGATGATGAACGGCTCACTCAAGGACCAGGACCAAGGCTGCACACCATGCCTTGGCGAGTGCTCTTTCTATTCCAGTTTCTTGCCTGCATAACTTAACAAATGTTCCTTTCTGGGAACTTGTACACCCCTTGAAAACATGAGGCGTGGTTTATGATAATTCCAAGTTGGACAATTTAGTTTGGGAGAAAGCCATAGGACACAGCAGTCTCAGCTTCTGGCTGTAGAAACCTGGACTTTGCCCCATTCCATTTTTCCTGGTTTACCTCTAACAGAAAGCTCCATTACGAAACAGAATACTTTTCCAGTAGAGATTGTGACATCAAGTTCCCATCACAGATCCTAAACCCAGCCACCTGGACTTGGAGGCAGCATAGCAGAGAGGCTAAGAGCCAAGCCCCAGAATCAGACAGACCCAGTATGACTTCTGCTCTGCCATACACTCATATTGTGGAAGAGCATTTAATGACCTGGAGAAGCACAGATGATATCTTAAGGGAAAAGGAATTTAATGGGGCCGGAGTGGCAACACTCCCGAGCACTTCAGACCTCCTGGGCTGCCTAAGAGATACTGAGCTCCCTGCTCCCTCTGCCCTCACGGGAATAGACAGTGAGCCACACACCTCTCCCTCCCAAACAGGGCACAGTGTCACTGAGCTTTGTGTCCCCGGGAACTGATGAGGGGCACCTAGAGGTGCCCAACAAATGTTTGTCAAATGGAATTTCTTGATTGAAACTGGGATCGTTGAGACAGCCTCTCCGGAAGAGTGGCCATCTAGTGCCACATGGAAGATACACAGCACTGTGACGGATGAGCCTGTGACTGTGGGGGCTCAGAGACCCCCCACCTGACCTGTAACCATGCTGTATCCTCACATGACCCCACTGAGACCCTCTAGTCCTTAGTCACCCCGGTTTCTCCTCCTCAGTAAGCTGAGCTGGCAGAGCATTGGCCATTATGCTGGGCTCCTCAATGGCTGGAGGCATGGCTCTGGCACAAGTCCTGGGCAGCCCCCAGCCCCCAGCCCCCACTTCTTCCGTCATGACCCCACCTCCCCAGTTATTTTGTTGCTGTGCCCAGGTCTCTCTGAGTCCAGACTCTTCACTGCCCAATCAGTTGCATCCTGCCCCTCTCTGCCTCCAGGCCTTGTCCCGAGAGACCTCTTTCCAAAACAATAACGTACATTGCTTTGGGAAGCCTAATCTGAGGATGCCTATCCTAGAAACTTCCATCTTGGACCCAGTTTATTTCTCTTCAGCACCAGAGCCTACCAATGACCCAACTGTTAACCAGTCCCTGCTCATTTTACCTAAGGAATGGTTCTCATTTTAGTTTCCCTTATCTTGATTCTCACTCTCTTGAGTTCAGATGGAAGACTACTTTCAGTTCTAGAGGGAAGTCAGATGTGTAGCTAGACACACAATCTAGTAAGGGCCTCCACAGAAGCACACACTAGTGGCAATCCAAACTCCGCTGGGCCGTGGGACGCAGGTGAATTGTAACTACGGAAGCTGCCACTTTCGTTAATTTCAGATGCCAGAATGTGCTCTGTGCTCTATGTGATTTATTTGATTGGGCCACAGAGAAAGTCTTTGTAGTTCTCAGCTGGAGAAACTGAGGTTTAGAGGTACATGCTTAGGACCCTGTCCACGGTCGCACATGTAATAAGTGCAGAGGCAGGACTGCAGGCTGGTGTGTCCGATCCAGAAAATGCTATATGCTGACCAAGGCAAGGGGTTGGGCAGTGGAGACTCTCTCTCCTTCCCGAATCTCTAGCACTTGGTGTAAATGGTCAGGAGAGCACTTAGGCTGGAAATGCCTGACTTGTTTAAGGGTAGGCACCCCGTCTTGTTCATCCTGCATGCACAATGCCTACCAGGGTTCCAGCACTCAGTAACTGCTTTCCCAGTAAATTACCACATTGAAAACCTGACTTCATCCACTTCACTCCTCACTCTTGCACGTATTTCTCTTCTTCTTAACAGTCAAAATGTTGACAGAACTTCCCATCTACACTTTCTGACTCACACTTGAGCCCACTCCAGCCTGCCCTCTGTCCCCACCACTCCAGCAAAATAGCTCTTGTCACCACTGACCTCCGTGTTGCCAGAAACAACTGACATATTCTTCTCCTCCTAGCAGGAGGCCTCTGAGCAATAGTCAGCACAGTTGCCCTCTCCCTCCTCCCAGAAGGTTCTCTCTCCTGCCTCCATAGTACCACCCTCTCCTTTTGTTTCTACTTCCATTTTTCTTTGTCTCCTCAGATCTCTTCTTCCTCATCCCCCAAACTCTAAGAGTTCCTCCGACATGGTGATGGGCTCCCCCAAAGTGTCAATAATATCTGTACGCTGAGGCTCGGCAACGATATCTCCACATCAGAGCCTCCTTTCTGAGCTGCATGCATGTACATCCAATTGGCCGCTTGACGTCTCTGATTGGATGGCTTCCAGAGATCTCAAGCTGACCGTGTCCCAAGGTGAACTGTCCTTTCTCCCCCAGATTCTTCACCCCCAAGGCTTCCATTTCAGTGATGACATGGCCTTTCTCTCTGCCGCTCACCCTGGATGTTGGGGAATATGCTTGATGCTTCCCTTCCCTTTACCCCACATGTAGGCCACTAACAAGTCCTGTGATTCTACTTCCAAAAGTCATCTCGAGTCCATCAACTTGATCTCCTGTCCACCTCCACACTCCTGGCCACATCATTTACCGCCTGGGTTACTGCAATAGCCATCTGGCCAGTCTCCCCATTTTCATGGTTTCCTCCACTACTTAAGTTGACTACATATTGATCATCCAAACACAGTCACTTTCCGGAGTGAAAGAGGGCATTATTAATAATTATGCCAAGATAATGGGAATAAACTGGGACTGTCCCAAGCAAAACAGGACACGTTGTTACCCTACCTTTCAGTCTAACCTACAAACTATAATCGGTTCATGTCTCTCCACTGCTTAAAATCCTTCAAGGGATGCCCATTTCCCTTTGAGTAAAATCCAAGTCCTTGTCTCGGCCCACAAAGCCCAGTGTGTTCTGTCCCTGGCCACCCTCCAGCATCATCTCATGTCACACCCTCCTAAGTTTCCTCATCCTCCAGTCCCACTAACAAGCCAAGCTTTTATTTGCCACAGGGCCTTTGCACATGACAGTCCCTCCACCCAGAACACTCTTCTGCTTACTCTTCACAGGGCTGGGCCTTTCTCACCTTCTGGGTCCCTCCTGGAGTCCCTCTTTCTTGAGAGAGGCCTTCCCTAGTCACTCGGGCTGACCACCACGTGTCTTCTTTCCTTCTTACCAATTCTCAATATGTAAGATTCTTTTACTAATTCTTAATTTATTCTTCTGATTTTTGTTTGGATTTTCCTTTGGTCCATCTTCCACCCTGTATTATAAATCGATGGGAGGAATGACCATTTCTGTCTCGTTCACCCCTAAATATCGAGTACCAAGCCGGTACCTGGCATATAATGGCATCTCAACAAATGCTTATTGAGTGAAGAAATGCATGATTGAATTAATTTATTAACTTACTACTAAAGGGAAAGTTTTCTTTCAATGTTGGTCAGTCTAGTTATAAGAAACAAGAAGGCGCTAATGAAGAGGGAGCCACTAAAGATAAAGAGGGAATAGTGCCAGAGTCAGGGGGAAGCAAGAGGCGGTGGGATCAAGCCCACAGGGGGTGATGGCTCCCAAAGGGAGCAGAAACATCTCCTGCTCTGAGAAAGGAGAAAAGGAGGATAGACCGGGGTGAGGGGGTGCAGCACATTTGATACAGCACAAGGGCCTGTGGGAGTCCACTGTACCCGCTCTTGTTGTCCATGACGCCCCGGCTCATCACACTCCACTGTGTTTGCCTGTTTTCTTGTCTGTCTTTAGGGCAAGTGGGTAGGAAACCCAAGGACAAAAGGCACGTCTCCCTTATTGTATGTCATCCTGTGACCACAGTCCCTGTCATAGCTCCTCGCAGAGAGCAGATGCTTCGTAAATATTGGTTGCAATGAATGAGTGAAGCAGGAGAAGAAATATTGTTCAGAAGCTGTCAGAAACGGGCAGAGGGTTTGGGAGTCATAGAATGTCTGGTTGTTTGACACAGAGTTTGATCTGCAGAGCACGGTAATGAGTCACTCTCAGGTAACTACGAACATCTATGCCAATATCACACTGAGACGTCAGCCAAAATGACATAACTGTATTTTATTTATCATGGAAAATATTTTATTTTCTCTACCAATGCTTTGCACGCTCTCTCATAGAAATGAAAATGAGGAACCCCAAGTGTAAATAAGTTGTTAGCCATTATGGTATCTGATGAGAAGTGCTGCAGGAAAGCAATAAATATTTTGAATTTCCAAAGTGGTGTGCTGACTGTCAGAGGGACAAGTTAACAGAGCACTCTGTGAGACTGGAGGAGGGGAAAAGGACACTGTTTCTCTGCGTCTCGGAACCACAGACGGAAAGATGCATTGTTATCTATACACCACTAGGGAAGATGCTGCCTATTAAATTAAGACATAACGTCTTCTTATCATTCGGAAGGTTTATTTTACAATTGTTGAAAGAGTTCTTTTGTATTTACTTAGACATAGACTTTTATCTTACATCACTCTTATGTATAAACAAAAAGGAAAGCATACACAAAGTTCATTTATTTAATAATTCTCAAGCAGGGCCGGCCCGGTGGCGCAGCTGTTTAGTCCGCGCTTGGCAGCCCAGGGTTCACAGGTTTGGATCCCGGGCACCCGCCAACACACTGCTTGTCAGCCATGCCGTGGTGGCATCCCATCTAAAGTAGAGGAAGATGGGCATGGATGTTAGCCCAGGGCCAGTCTTCCTCAGCAAATAGGGGAGGATTAGCAACGGATGTCAGCTCAGGGCTGGTCTTCCTCACACACAAAAAATAATAATAATAATTCCTGAAGCAATGACAACTACATCATTAGTGATGCCTGGTGATTGGTGAGTGCAAGACACATCCTAATTTCAGAAATTTATAATCAAGAATTGTGTGTCTTAGAAGTAATGAAAGATTATATTGAAATTTAAACCTATACAGCTGCTCTTTCTCAATATATTTACTGAGAAGAAATTACAACCTTTAAGCTGTTATAATCACAGAGTGTGAGGGTGATGCCCCTGAGGTCAAGTTCATCTTCACACCAGGCCCCTCAGACACAGAGGACCCCCCCACCCCCAGCCCAGGGAGCAGCAGGTGTGTCCACGACTGTCCTGACAGGGGTCCATGTTCCAGGCCTCCTCTCTAGGTAAGGTGTCAACTCACCTGGCCCAGCCATTGCCTTTGCTCACACCCCAGCGGTCTTTCCAGTAGCCCCTCTGGCCTGGAAGGACTGAGAGCCTCTTCTCTTCCTGCCCAGGGCTGCAGAGACGACAGACGGGAGAGAGCTCACCCCCGTCATCTTCCCAGCCACACCCCATCACTGCCTCTTCAACTCTGCTGGCATGGGCTGCTTCGATCTCTAGAAATTCCTCACTGACAAGCAGCCAGGAAGTTCACTGATCCCACACATGTCAACTGTCTCAAGAACCCCCACCCATGCTCCCCTCTGCTCTGACAGGGGCACAGAATGAGCTGGCATTGTGTGCAGGTCGGCATGCACCCAGCTGAGGACCGAGAATGCATTTTTCTTTTCTTCCTGGCACCCCGAAGCTATTTGAGGACACCACCTTTCTCCACAAATACTGTGCTCCCCACAAGACTGACAACCCCACCATGCCCCCCACCCCTCTCCTCAGGCCTCTCCGGTATGGACCAGAGGTGGAACGGGATGAGGAGGGGGTTGACTGTGAAGGCCAGCACTGCCACCTCTTCGCCAGCCATGGGGGCTCACGAGATCTGGCCCTGCTTCCTGGATGCCGTCTCTACGATGTGGGTACTCAGAGCCACTTTGTCCCCAGCCATGACCCCGGGAAAGAAGCATCACTCAACAGCCCGCTTTTCACACTTGGGTGCAAAGGGAGCCCTTTTGCAATCCTCTAATTTCCCGGGTCACTTTTGAAACTCTACTTCTGGGAAAGAAAATCTAGGTCCTCTCTGGAAAGAGTGTCCTTGCTTTACACCCAAATGTATTATTTATGGAGTCTTGTCAAACCACACTGTTTAAAACACGTTTGCAAATCCTCCCGTCAATGCCCCACTGGTACCTTTCCTGAAAGAGTTGGGCAAATGGCCAAGAGCTCCAGGCTGGGCCAGCATGCCTTGTCCCTGAATGACGTGAGCTGGGAGGGAGCCGCAGTGCCCTGCGATCTTCCTTACTCCCATCAGGGCTGACTTAGGACTGTCCGAATAGTCTAACACAGAGCCTTTCCACACCTCAACATATTTACCTTTCTGGGAGAGGTACTTGCCAAACTTGCTCATCCCCCCATTCACTTATTCAACACCTGTTTACTGAACTCCCCGTCTCGGCAGGACCTGTGCTGGGCCCTGGGAATACAGCAGAAGACGAGGCAGACTAGATCAGTGCTCTTCTGCAGGCAGCATTCCACGGGAGTGTTACTATGAAGCTAAGAAGTAGTTAGTGTAATTGAATTAAACTGTATGGTGCGTTTATTTACTCACGTGAGCACTGCTGCCAGGTTGAGGAGGCAGCTCTGGAGCACATGGCTAAGAATCCCGACGCTCAGTCCTAACAGACCCGAGTTGAATTTCAGCTTTGCCATGACTCTGTGGTAGGTAAGGGGAATGACATGCAAAAATGCTCATGATACATTGTTAAGTGAAGAAGCAGACCACAAAATGATAGGTGTGACATCCCCTGTCTTTGTTTGTGGATCCATCTATGTGCAGACACCTGGAAAATAGAGTGGAGGCCAACCAGGAGGGTTCTGCAGAGGTTCTTCCCACCGTCCCCCCATCTAGGCTAATGAAATTAGTACTGCTATTTATTTTCATTTTTATACTTATTTTATATTTTTGAAGTTTTCTTCAGTGAACGTGTTCATTCTACTAAGATTCATTCAGCCTGACTACGTCTGAGCATCCTCCTGGGCACTGAGTGCGAATGGTGGAAAAACCAGCAAGCAGCTCCTGACCTGATTGGGACTCCAAGGTTGGGACAAGGAAGAACAACAAACGTCTACAGTCATCCGTCACTTAACCACGGGGATACGTGTTGAGAAATGTGCCGTTAGGCGATCTCATCGTTGTGCAAACATCACAGAGTGTACCTACACAAACCTAGAGGGTACAGCCTACTACACGCCTAGGCTGTATGGTCTAGCCTGTTGCTCCTGGGCTACAATCCTCTACAGCATTTTACTGTACTGAACACTGCAGACAATTCTAACACAATGGCATTTGTGTATCTAAACAAACGAAAGGTACAGTAAAAGTACAGCATGACATTTAAAAAACGGTGCACCTGTGTAGGGCACTCACCATGAACGGAACCTGCAGGACTGGAAGCTGCTCTGGGCGAGTGAGTGGTGAGTGACTGTGACGGCCGAGGACATCACTGTACACCACTGTAGACTTTATAAACACTGTACGCTAGGCTACACTAAATTTATTCAAGAATTTTTTCTTTCTTAAATAATAAATTAACCTTAGCTTACTGCACTTTTGTTCCTTTATAAACTTTTAAATTTTTTTAATTTTGGACTCTTTGTAATAACACAGCTTAAAACCCAAACACATTGTACAGCTGTGCAAAAATATGTACTTTCTTTCTATACTTATTCAGTAAGCATTTTTCTGTTTTTCCTTTTTAAACTTTTATGATAAAAACTCAAACATAAACACCACACCCAGCAGCCTGGGCTCCACAAGCTCAGGATCGTCAGTATCACTGTCCCCACCTCCACGTCTCGTCCCACTGGAAGGTCTCCAGGGCAATAACACGCACGGAGCTGTCGTCTCCTATGATAACGATGCCTTCTTCTGGAACACCTGCTGAAGGGCCTGCCCGAGGCTCTTCCTGAGGAGCTGTCACTCTTTTCAGAAATATGTCCACAGTGGTTTCCTTGGTTTGTTTGTTTTTTCGTCATAGACTTGCTTGTATACAGACAATGCACCATGATCATTCCTCTCTCTTAATGAAAAGCTTTCAGTGTTGGGGTCCATGTTTTCAAACTTTTTCAGGAGCCTGTTGAGGTCAGAAAAAACTTCTGCTAAACCCTTCACTGTGAATCTTCCTGGGAGTTCTTCTTCTTCTCTGCAATTTCATTTCATCTTGCCTCTTCTTCAGGCATGCGTTCCTGTGCCAGTTACAGCAACTTCTCATTAGTCAATTCCTCTGGAACCACCTCTAGGAGCTGCTCGATGTCATCCTCATCCACACTCGGCTTAAAGTCGTTTGCCGTCTTAACCACAGCCTTGTGATTTTTGCAACCTCCTTATCTTTGGCAAATCACTTGAAGTCATGGACCTGTTGAGTGTCTTCTTCCAGATGCCACTCATACGGTCCTTAGTGACATCACCCCAAGCCCAAGCAAGGTCCTTGATGCAGTCATAGGTGTTGTAATCCTTCCAGAATGACATCAGTGTCTTCTGTGCCTTGCTCAGTTGCAGCAATAGCCAGGGCCAAGGTCCTCCTCAGGTAGTAGGCCGTAAAAGCTGATGTAGCTCCTTGAGTCATTAGTTGGATCCAAGAGGTGGTGATTGGAGGGAGAAACACCTCTTTGATATTGGGATAAAGAACACCAATAAAAGGAGGATGTCTGGGAGCATTATCAACAATAAGCAGAATCTTGAAAGAGATATTATTCTCCAAACAGTGCTTCTCTACATTGCTGGAATAGCAATTCAAGAGGGCATCTTGAAAGAGGAGCTGAGTCATCCACCACTTCTTAGTGCTGCTATAAATACAGAGTAAGTGTGTGCTTACTGAAATGCTTGAAGGCACTGGAGTTCTCATTGTGTCAGATCATGAAGGCTTTCAATTTGTAGCCTGCAACACTGCCCCCCAAACAAACTGTTACCCTATCCTTAAAAGCCTTGAAACCTGGCATTGACTTAGCCTCCTTATGGATAAAAGTCCTTGCGGCATCTGCTTCCAGAATAGGGAGGTTTTATCCATATTGAATACTTGTTCTGGAAAGTAATTTTCCTCCACAATGACTTATCTAGAGTTTTCAAATATTCTTCAGTTGCCTTCACATCAGCACTCGCAGACTCACCACTCACTTTCACATTGCGTAATGAAAAATGATTCCTGAACTGTTTAAATCACCCGGAGCTAGCAGTAAACTCAACACCGTAGTTAGGTCCAACTTGTTCTTTCACCGTCACCAAAAACCTTTTGCTTTGGCCGTGATCATCGTGGTGCTGAGAGGGATACGCTTCTGTATCTGGTCTTCAAGCCAAGTCATTAGCAGTTTCTCCAGGTCTGATACAGGCCCTTCTCGAATGTTTGTTAGTCTCACGGCCTTCAATGAAGCAGATCCTTTAACAGCTCCCGTCACTTTCTTCTTGTTCTTGAAGATCCTAGCTGTGGTGGAATGGGACCTGCCTGACTGGTGAGCAATAACCATCACTGCTTTCCCACCTTCGTAGTCTTTAATCACTTTTAATTTCATTTCCAGGTCAATCACTCCACATGGCCTCTTACTGGCAACATTAGCAGTGGATTTTGTATACTTAGGGGCCGTGATGAACAAAACGACACAAGATTAAACCAAGTACAAGAGAAAATGATGCAATAAAGAGACACAGTAGACAAGGTGTATGAGGCTGCTGGCCCAACATGAGGTAATGTCTTACAGTAAACTTTCTTTATAGGTAGAGAAAGTACATTCTAAAATAATGATTAAAAGTATAGCATACTAAATGCACAAGCCAGTGACATAGTGGTTTACTATCACGATCAAGTATTGTGTCCTGTACGTAAGTGCTTGTGCTGTACTTTACATGACCGGCAGCCCAGCAGGTTTATTTCTACCAGCGTCACCACAGACACGGGAGTAATGATTGTGCTGTGACCTTCGATGGCTCCCATGTCACTAGGGGACAAGAATTTTTCAGCTCCATCATGATCTTATGGGACCACCATCTTGTATGTGGTCCTTCATTGACCAAAGCATCGTGATGCGGTGCATGAATGGAGTCCCAATATAGTTTACGTGTGTATGCCTCTCCCCCACTTCACACACACAAATGCAAACACGTGCCCAACAGCAACACTCAATGTGCAACACGTATATACACATAAATAATGAACCCACATTAACAAAAATTATGACAAGAAAAAAAATTGATAAATGAGTCAGGGTCACGTGAAATTTTATGATAGAAGACAAGAGGAAAAGGATATCACTAATGTCCAAGTTCCATATCCTCTCCAATTTGAGAGAAAAATGAAAGGAGAGCTCTCACAATGTTTGCAAAGATAGCTGAGCCATAAATGATATACTCGGTACTTGGAGCAAATACACTGAATAAGTTATAGAAATTGGACATCAGAGGACTGAATAAGATGATGGTCTACTGTAAAAGATAGTTCCAAATTGAAAAAGAAAAACTACAGCAAAGGTAAGCATTAGTGTTCTTCAGAAGACACCATATGAAACTTAAAAAGGCACAGTTCGTTGGACACCTTTTATGGTTGCCACGATTATAACTCCTTATTCTGAAAATTAATAGACAAAGAGAAAGAATAAAGTATTTAAAAAGAATTAGTGCATGGCAGTAAAATATAATTTTCTTGAATTATGACTTTGTCAAACAAAATCAAATACATTTACCTCCATAAAAAGTAACTGAAGGGGCCGCCCGGTGGCGCAGCGGTTTAGTCCGTGCTTGGCAGTCCGGGGTTTGCGAGTTCGGATCCCAGGTGCCCGCCGACGCACTGCCTGTCAGCCATGCCGTGGTGGCGTCCCATATAAAGTGGAGGAAGATGGGCACGGATGTTAGCCCAGGGCCAGGCTTTCTCAGCAAAAAGGGGAGCATTGGCAACAGATGTTAACTCAGGGCTGGTCTGCCCCACAAAAAAAAAAAAAAGTAACTGAAGATAGAGTGACCGTAAAAGCCACAAACTGGGGAAGATATTTGCAACATGCATAATCAAAGAGGCTTTGTACCAAGTGTATAAAGAACTCGTGCTAATCAATAAAAAAAAAAAAGAGAAAGAAATGAGTAGAAATGTCACAGAAGAGGAAGCTCAAATGGCTCATCAATGTACAGAAAAGGTGGATCCCATGATAATCAGAAAACCACAAATTTAAGCTACAATGTGACACTATTTATCAGTCACCAACTTGACATAAAAACAAGTCTGGCCTACAGCGTGGAGCAGGGGCCACTGATCCATTGCTTGTGGGAACATGAACTAGTACAACCATTCTGGAAGAACAATTCGGCGTAATGAACCAAATTCAACACAATGATACTCTGTTCCACTCCTGGGTCTGTGCCCATAGAAACTCTTGTACAAGGACATGTGTACAATCATTGGAAGCAACAGTGTTTATAATAGCAAGAAAGAAACAAACAAACGTCAAAATAAACTGTGAAATATTCATGCTGTGGAAGAGTATTCAGCACTGAAAATGAAAGAAAGACAACAGACACCAACACACCCTTATCTAAAAAGATATTGACCAAAATAAGCAGGTGACCAGTGAATCCATACAGTGGAATTCTGTTTACAGAAAGCTCAAAAACAGGCAAAAAGTAAATTGTTATGAGCACATACATGTGATAAAAACAATTTTAGAAAAGCAGGGGAATGATAATCACAAAGTTTAGGAGGGGGGCTACTTTTGGAGAAAGGGCAGGGAGGAGCGTGCAGCCAGAGAGGGCACGGGAGCTTCTGGGGTGGGAGTAACAGCCTGTTTCTTGGGTTGCTTGGGGGTTTCCAAAGGGGTGATAGTCCAAAATGTTTACGTGGTAAAGCAATATCAATTAATATATTAAATGTTACTGTGTTAAATTTTAAGATTCTGCCACTGCTCCTCCATATGAACAAAGGTACATAAGTTCTCAAACTTCTCACCAAAAGGTAAGCTTGTAGCACAAATTGTTCCTCAGCTCATTCTAATAGTTTTCAAATAGAGTGTGGATGTTTTGGTTGGTGTCTGTTCTTTCACACGGCTGTCACTAGTCAAGTGATGCCTTTCTGTGCCTTGATTGACATGAAGGAGCATGTGTGCCCTTCAGTGATGTCCCCATCAAACTGGTAGTCATTGGATAATGTGTAGTCCTAATACACATTACACCTCATACACATTACACCTCATACACCTAACTTGTGGAGAAAGAAATGGTCTGTGGTGCTGAATTCTTCCTGTGCCCTGTGAGGTAATATATCCACAGGTTCCAGGGGTTAGGATGTGGACATCTTTGGTGGGGGACAATTTTTTGTCTACCACACTAATGCACTCTTTCAGCTAAGCTTTTCTTGACTTAAATTTTTGAAAAAGTGTGTTAATTATAATGGATATCGTACTTATTTTCAAAATGAATATTTTAATATTTTTAAAATTTAATATTTTAAATAGTACATGAATTGTAGCCTTAAAGGATGCCCACAAGTGTTCTCACCTGGCTACTGAACAGGTAGTTCACATTGGAAAATGAAATCTGAAGAGTGAGAGAAAAAAGGACTCACGCACATGGAAATCCAGATAAAGTGTTGTTTAACTTTAACAAAATGGGGGACTTTATATGCAAAATACTGTACACCCAACGTTCCATGTGTTCACAATCCTACTTTGGCCTCTTCGTTTCCTCGTGGTAAGTTCTGAGCTCCTGAAGCCCGTCTCTCTCTCTGTCTCTCTCTCTCTCTCACGCTGTCTGGTGGAATTCCAGGCTTAGCCTCAGGAAACCTGCAGGACCTCCTCACTGCTGTCGACACAAGTCCTGCCAGGCCAGGAGAGAACGTTCCCGCCTCTCTTGCAGGGGCAAGAAATGGGGATGGTTTCCTGCATCAAAGACGCTCTCCTTGCAACAGTTATTTCCAACAAAGGAATCTTGAAAGACGCCCAGACTTCAGAGAATGCTGCTCTGTCCTGTAAAATTAAACTGTGACTTTTTTTCACTTTCGTATTCATTTATTTGACTTGGTTCCATAATAATTGTGCGAGGAAGGCAGTGTGATTCTCTCCTGGAAGATGAGGAAATTGGGGCTCAGAGAAGTAAAGGAACTGTCCAAGGTCACACAGCTGCGAATGGTGGAGCCAGGACACATTCCAGGCCTCTCTGACCTCAGAGTCAGAGCTTCCCCTGCAAAGTGATCTCTTATCCCAGGCCCAATTTTGTGTCCATTAAAGCCACAAGGTCATCTCACCATTGGTCTCCATCGATTTCTCTTTGAGTAGGGTCGCACTGTCCTGTTTCTTCATATGTCCAGTAACTTTGGGTTGCATCCTGGACATTGTGAGTGATATGTTGAAGAGACTATGGATTCTATTACCTTCTTCAAAAAGTGTTGATTGTTTTTGTTTTTAATCTGGCTCAAACTTCAAATTCTGGCTTCAGTTTGGTGGCAGCTGCTGAAATCTCAGTTCAGTTCTTTTCATCTTAGCCGGGCTTCTTGGAGACTTCCCTGTGCATGTATGTTGAAGGAACAGCCAGAGATTTGGGCAGAGACTATACACAGAAGTTGGGGCTTCATCTCTGTGACTCTCCTTTCTGGGATTTCTGCCATCATGTTCCAGCTGCTGTGTTCATTCATGGTTTCTCTGATTCTTCAAGCCACTATGTTTGTGGGTTACCTATAAATCTAGCCATCCTGGGTGACACTGACTGTGGTCTACCCTCAGGAGAAATGCTTTAAAAACATGAAATGCGCCCATTGTCATTCTTCCAGGCGTCAATTCCCCTCCAATTTCTGCCTTCTTTTGTTTTACCACTGGCTTTAGGTAGGTTCAAAATATTTTATCCAGATTTATGGCCATTATCTGTGGGAGGACAGGTCTGATAGGAGCTCCATTGGATGCCTTGTTCCACTGTGAGCACATGGTTCCTCCTATGGGCTTACCAGGCGGGGTCTGTTCGTAAAGCTCCTCCAGGTCTAGCAGACCCTCTAGGAATCTGGTCTTCAACTGGTAATAGTGGGCATTTATGCCAAGGCTATGATGGGTTACAACTGACTCTTGGAAATGCTGTGCCACTGTGTCCATGACAACCTTCTGGGTGGCTTTGTCTTGTGCATGTTCCTTCTATATCACCTTCCCTGGGAAGGACCACCTCTAGACTGCAAGGGTCATCCAACCTCTGGGACACAGTGACTCATGGGAGACTCTTGGGAAATCCCTTTAAGGCCTGGAGATCCTGATATCACCGTGACAGGGTAGCTTCCTTTTGCAGGAGAAGCAAGTGAAAAAGGCAGACTGCCACTATTGTCTACTGTTCCAAGCGTGGCCCTGCAAGGAACTGTGCGTCCCTTCCCAGAAGACAGAAGACATTAAGTAACAAAGGAAGAGAACTTGCAGTGCTGGTCTAGGTCCCTGTGAGAAGTTCTTCCTGGTGTCTAGAAATTCTACCTGCTTTCTCTCCAATGATTCTTTCAAAGAAGAAAACGACTTGAATGACATGAGAAAGTGGGGAGTAGACTTCCAGCATTGAATGGCCACAAAGAAAGTAAAAGAATTACAACAGGATGTGATCACTGGCCCATGATCTGCCCTAAGGAAGGTAGGGGAAGGGGATCTGGACATCCCCTGCCCTCCTCTATGAAGCAGCCCCCCAGCATGCCCATGACCAGTGGCTGTTGAGGGTGGACAACTCCCCCTTCCCCACCACGTCTACTCATAAGACCAATTGAGCCAAGCCAGCTCAGGGACCTGGACCACCTGGACGACAGCAATCCCACCTTTCCCAAGGAAGAATATTGTCTGTGGAATATCTGGATGTTGCTTAGCATCGCCTCGGATAAGAACCAAAGGCACAGGTACCTGCCCTACAACTTCCATCTCATTTTACCTACAAGAATTAAAATATCACCCAGACCCACAAAGAGCCATCACCCCTAATTTGGGCAGGCTCTGTTCTAAGACAATGACTCCCAAACACTAGTGTGATTCTTGCTCGACTTACTTCATCCAGGGTCACCCCTCCCCTTTCTAATGTCCTCCTCAAATTCCTCTAATCTTGTAACAAATGGGGAGTCCTTCATCCTTGTTCTTCTCTGGGTTATAGTAGAGCACAAGTCCCGCTCCTTCCTGGCTGTTGTTTCCATCTTCCAACTTCTCGGCTAGCACGTCTCCACGATGTGCTTTCATCAGTCTTGGAGATTCCTTCCCTAGTATCTCCAATGCACTGCTCACGCTCCTCATCTCCCAGAAACACTCCAGGCACAAATCCTGAGCTGGTGCTCCCTGGGCTGGGCCTTACTTGCCCTACGCTGTCCTCAGGCTCCAGCCCAGGGTCCCACTGAGAGATGAACCAGATCTGTCCTCGGGATCCTTCATCATCTCTGCCAGGTTACACACACATCGTCCTTCTTCTTTAGGAAAATCCAATGACCTTTAAAATTTCTCTTTCGGATGAAGGGGCAGGGATGGGACAGGGAGTGGACCGTGGATGCCATCCCCCTGATAGCACCTGTGTGAAATTTCTCCCCAAGATTATCTCACTAAACTCACTTAGTAAAACCCAGTCTTGCCTTTCTGGTTGAAATAGCTGTTCTCTATCATCACACCCTCCAGTGTTCTTGTGCTGCATCCCAGCTTGCTCTGCATCCTTCCCGAATCTTCTGTTCTTATGCTTTAGCAGCCAGTGGGCCATAGCCTGCTCATATTATGCTGTCTTATTTCAACATGACATTGTAGCTCATGTCTATGCTACAGTTCAACATTCCTGGGTTACAGCATCCTCCTGTATGCTGTATATTAACCTGCCATTATGACCTTCAGTAGCAACTGATGATGAATACACTCGAGTCTGGAGAGGTCCCTTTTCCAGTGCTGAGTCCACCCACATGGGTGCTGGGAGTTTTATTTTCCTGGGCAGTCTTCTCCTTCCTTGCCTTATGCTGAACTGGGGTTGCAGCTTCATCCTGAGCTGTCCCGTGGAGCCCGTTCAGCTCTTACATTCTTTAATCAAATCTCTTTTCTAATATTGGTTGCCCTTCCCAACAAATGTCAGTACATTATTGTGTGGGGGAAAAAAACCCTTTCCCCAGCATGGGTGAGACTGGAACTAGGCAGAAAATCCAACTTGCTGCACTCCTGAAAGCTGCCAGATTGCACAATTTGGGAAAATTGGATGTGTGTGAAGAATAACCCTGGTGTTCTGGATGCTGTGTTCTGGCCAAGAGGAATTTCCCAAATTTCAATTTTTTGCTTCATACCTGTGTTCCCATTCATTCCCCTAGCAAAGTGTCAGTATATATAGCACCAGTCACATCTCCCAGGCAGGCGGCACGGGCAGCTCAGCTCACCAAGAGCCCAGCAGGAAGGGACAGCCACAGGTGAGGTGCTAGAACTTTCCAGCAGCTTTCCTCTTTGGAGGTTCTCTCTCCCCACTAGCATCCTTGTGCTGCATCCCAGCTCTCTGCCTCCTTCCTCAGTCTGTGTTCTGACAATCAGAATCCACCAGATGTGAATACATTTTGGGGTAGGGATTCTGTTGTATGCTTCTTCTGTGTGAAGTCATGATTGGTAGAGCAGGCTTCTGCAAATATTGTGGATGGTTTGTCTCATGTCGTGTTACGGAGAGGTGTGTGGTCACAAAATCCCCAAATGCCTCTCTGGGAACTTTCTCTACAGTGGGTTTCAGAGCTGATAGGGGATGATTGAAATGGAAAGTGGTTTATTCTAAAATTCCATTGCAATCTCTCACCAGTAAATCACTGGGATTCCAACCAGACAAATGGAAATGGAAAACTGGAGCATCTGAAATTTTGTCATCTATCTTTCTATCTATCTATGTAATTTTCTCTCTCTCTCTCTCTCTCTCTCTCTCTCTCTATATATATATATATATGTGTGTGTGTGTGTGTGTGTGTGTATGTATGCATATATGCGTATAGAGATATAAATATGTAGATACAGGTGTATATAAAATTGAGTGTGGTTTATTTTTGAAGTACAAGAATGGGTCAACACACTCCCTGAAACAACCAAACCAAAACAAAACAAAAACATGTGTCACCCTTGTGTGTCTCCTTAACCGGGCAGCAGGATGAAGCTTTCCATCGGCATCATTTTCTTCTCCCTGGTCCTGGGCGTCAGCAGCCAAGGATTTTTTTCATTCCTCAGGGAAGCTGGTCAAGGTAAGGACCAAAGGATGGGGTGAGAGGGGTGCTGCCCCCAGGATTCACCTGAGCGGAGGACACATGCCCACAGGTGAAGGCCACAGTTGGGGGAAAAGGAGCACGGTTTTCACGGTTCCCCAGGCTTTTTGTTTTTACCGAACTGTAGTTGACACATAACTTTGTGTAAATGTAAGGTGTACAACATGTGAATTTGATACATGTATCTATTTTAATAAGATTGCCATTGTAGCGATAATCAGCACCTCTATCTCATTACATAATTATCCTTTCTTTTCAGTAGTTGGAATAATTGAGTTCTAGTCTCTTAGCAAGCATGATGGTTATGACACAATACTGCTGTCTGTATTCACTGTGCTGTGCATCAGATCTCTAGGGCTTATTTACCACTCCTTGTAGGTTTGTCCCCTTCAACAACATCTGTCCTGTCCCTCCACGCCCAGGCTTTTCTGGGCAGCGTGCACTCTTCTATGGGGATCCCCAGGCCAAGGTCATAAGGTTTGGGCCTTGACTTTCAGCAGGAGTGAGGAGGAGACCAGAGTTCGGGGGTGCATGTTTCCTAATTATGAGAGGGGCTTTACTGCCTCCTAATGGGGAGTCAGGGACAGCTCACGTCTATGTCTCAGGAGCCATGAAGCGGGTGCATCAAAGCTGTGTGGTGTGTCCCCACTCCCCATCCACTTAGTGACTACAACCAAAGTAACCGAGATTTTAATACGTCCCAGGCACTGTTCTAACAGCTTTACATGGACAAAAAAGCTCACTTTTCTCCTCAGGTTTTAATCCTTTCGTGCTGTAATGTAAGTACCATTCTCCCTTAACAGGGAAACTGAGGCACAAAGAGATTCAGATACCTAACAAAGTCCCAAAGTAGAGCAGGATTTAGCCCAGGACGTCCAGCTCCCCAGACCTGGCTATTAACCAGGTACCACACTGTCTCCCTGACAAAAGTGCACGTGGGAGATTTGTGAACACACACCCTGTTCTATCTGAGCACATGGCCAATAGTGGGGATGTGGTGTCTTTGGAAGTAACTCTGTAGAGCTCCTCTCCCCATGATAAAAGGCGCAATGTATTACCTGATGATGGTTCTAGTGTGGCTGAGATGTGGGCGGGAAACCGAGAGCAGGAGATATTTACCTCAATTTCCATAGTAAAGCAGCAAAAAATTTTCTATTTCACAAAATTATTTATATTATTATTTTTCTGATAGTTACTGAATAATTGTTTTAAGAGTTTGCAGTTAATCCTGTCTAAAATCCCCCAGACACAGCTAAAAATGTCTTTTTCTTTCATGGGTCGATGTTTCTCAAAGGGTTGTTCTAGGACCACCTGCATGAAATCCCCTGGGGTCTGGGTGCTTTGTGAAATGCAGACACATGTGTCCACACACTCCCCTCCCTGAGTCACAGTCTCTGGGGCTGAGCTGGAATCTGGCCTTTACCAAGCCCCCAAGTGAATTCTGTGCACTAAAGGCTGAGAACCACTCCCTCTGGTTCTGCCCCCTCAAGTGACCAATGTGTCAGGCGTTTTGGAAGGCTGTATATAAGTCTGGACTCCACAGATCTATTGAAATCAGTAACTCAGAGGGAATAGTGTAGTAGGAAATTCATACCTCTCAATACAACTATCATCTGAACACCAGAAATAATAAAGACACAAAATGAAGATAAGTTATCTCATGGAGATATTACATACACTAAGATTACAATTCCACGTTAGATTTTTCTGTTTCTTTATCTGTTGATCCTTAAATCTTTCCCATTTGATTCTAGCTTGATCAGATTTCTTCCATCCATAACTCCCTGCTCCTATCTTAGTTCATTCTTTTTCTTCCTTTTGTCCCACACTTCCTAAGGCCCAGAGAAGTGATGGTGTATTGAGCACCTAGAATGTTCTAGAAGTTGTACCTGTATCTTCCGAGTCCTTCTGCATAACCACTCTGAGGGAGGCCACTGACCTTTAGAGCTGGTGGGTCAGTTGCCCTTTGTCTGCATCTGATTCCCCAGCTTCTTTAATGCTCTCTTAGGGACTCACCTTTATCGCCTGCTGATTGAATTCTGACAGTCGTCCAGGTGCAAATGTGCCTGGACATTCAGATGTTCTCAGGACCGAGTGGTCCTCACGCTGCCCACAGGGATGAATTTCCCCCATGACTAGGGTGGGAGCATCGTGGGTCTGCAGCCCCCCTCAGAGTCGCCTTTGTTCTCACATCCCCGGTCAGAGGGTTCCCTGCATCTTTCCAGGTAGAGGCTCATTGTACAACCAAACATCCCTTAAAGATCATCCCACCTCTTCACACACATCACACACAGCCCAAAACAAAGTAGCAACAGAACTTCGAATGGAATCAGATAGAATAAAACTTGTGCCTGGTGTGAGTCTCATCACATCACCCAGGGAGTGAAAAGTAAAGGAACAGTCTTCTCAAGCCAATATCATCTCCAAGGGCTTTGTCAAAGGCTGAATCTCAGAATGAGTGGGAGGGAAATTTTTCATTTCTCTGTTTTGCCAAGATGTGATCACCTTCGTCTCATCATTTTCTTTTCCTTCCAGGGGCTAAAGACATGTGGAGAGCTTACTCTGACATGAGAGAAGCCAATTACAAAGACTCTGACAAATACTTCCATGCCCGCGGGAACTATGACGCTGCACGAAGGGGCCCTGGGGGCGCCTGGGCCGCTAAAGTGATCAGGTGACTTGGGTCCTGAGGTTCAGGGGTGGGTGCACAGAGCTGGGCTGCCTTGCACAGCAGGAGGGGCCACGCCCTGGAGAGGTTTCCTGTAGAGGGTTTGGCCCCTCCTCTTCTGGCCCCCTCTCCCCCTCTGTGCCCAGTGTGGGCTCTGTGTGGTGACAGAGGCAGAGCAGGGCTGGTGGGAATGGGCAACTCCCTGTCCTCCCCTCTGGGTGCTGTTCACGCAGCATCAGGGGCATCAGCGGGGCTGAGTGGGCTGTGCCCGGGCAGGCTCAGTGTTTTAGCCCCTGTCTCCTGGGCTCCTCTCAGAGCCATCCCTGGGCAAGAGGAGACAGGCAGGGTGAGCCTCTTGCTCATCAGCTCCGGATTAACCTCTGCCTGCTCTCCTCCATTCCAGTGATGCCAGAGAAGGTTCTCAGAGAGTCACAGACTTTTTCAAGTTTGGAGACAGCGGCCACGGATCTGCGGACTCGAGGGCGGATCAGGCTGCCAATGAATGGGGCCGGAGTGGCAAAGACCCCAATCACTTCAGACCTGCTGGCCTGCCTGACAAGTACTGAGCTTCCCCTCCACTCTGCTCTCAGGAGACGGGGCTGTGAGCCCCTGAGGCAGGGACACCGAGTTATTGAGTTCTGTGTTCACAGAAGCTGGTAGAGGACACATAATTAGTGTCTAATAAATGCTGAAGAGATTGAATTTGTTGAAAACTGTGTTATTCTTTGGTCCAAGGACTGCCCATTTGTTCCTCAGGGGTGGTGGATGACACCCATGTGACGGCCAAGCCTGTGCCTGTGTAGGGGAGACAGTCTCCATGTCATACAGGACAGATACCCTGCACCAACCCTCCCCCGAATAAGACCCACCCCCTTCTCCAGGCCCCTCTGGTTAGATTGGTCCTATTTGCAGATCCTTCTGTGTCCAGGCCTTCTCATTCCCTGTCAGTTGTGTCCTATCACTTCTCTGCCCCAGGGTCTAGTCCCCTTGGCTCTGTTCCTCAGTGGTCTCTGTCTGAGGACAGGTGACACAGCCACGAGAGGAGTGGACCCTGAAATCTTGCTCCAGCAACTCCCACCTTGATCTTCTGTTCCTTTCTCAGCAACACCTACAAATCCAATTATTAACCAATGTCTGTCCATGCCATCCAAGAAATGCCACCGGAGCAGTTTCCCTCCACTCTATTTTCATTGTCTTATTTCAAGCCTAAAGGAAGATGTAATACCACCTCACTTGTGAATATTTCTTCACAACTTCCTCACCCTAACTAGCTCACAATTGTGGAACTGGTAGTGAAGAGAGAGCAAGATAGCGGGGACCCCTTGTATCTGTCCGGGTTCACTCACGAGACAAAAACGGGCAGGAATTTGAAAAGGGAAATTCTCCTACAAGGAATTTCTAGCTGGTAACAGGATCAACTGCTAAGGAGCAAAGAATACAAGAAGGAATAAATTTGAGAAAGGGTGCCCCACGAGGATGAGCCCTAGATCTTGTTGGAAAGTCTGTAGCCCATTGGAAGGCTGATAAAGATTGCTGGGTGTCACAAGCCAAAGCTGAGAAACAAGAACTGGCCCACTGAGGCGCCCATGAAACTCTGCAGGAAACTGCCCAGGGGTGCAGTCGAACTCCCTGGGAATGCAGCTGGGTCCCTGTAACTCCTGTGGAGGATTTCTCACATGGAGGTTGGAGATAGAATCCTGCTGAACTCTCTGGAAGCCAGCTGTGGAAGAGGTGGTTCTGTGGACTGAATTGTGTTCCTCCCATATTTATGCTGAAGCCTTAACTTACAGCGTGGCAGCATTTGCATTAAGGTAGTCATTAAGGTTAAATGAGGTCATAGGAGTGGAGTCCTGGTCTGATAGGATCAGGGTCCCTTTAAGAGGAGATGACCAGAGAGCTCACCCTCTCTCTACCCTGTGAGGACACAGCAAGAAGGTGGGTGTCTGCGGGACAGGAAGAGAGTCCCCTTCAGGAATGGAAGGAAGAGGCTGGCACCTTGATCTTGGACTTTCCAGCCTCCATAAGTGTGAGAAATAAATTTCTGCTGTTTATACCCAGCCTGTGGTATTCTCTTATGGCAGAATGAGTTAAGACAAGTGGAGTTCTGCTGAACACCTTGGGAACCCAGCTGAGATACCACAGAAGTTGTCAGGAAACTGCCTTGGCCTTGGTATACCATTGAAATTCCCTGGGGTGAGTACTACTGGGTGTTCTGCACAGAGAAGAGCACCCCAATAGGTAAAGGAAGGAAAGCACACAGGGCCTGGAAGAGATGTCTTTACCTCCCACTTCTCCCTCCAGCTGGCACAGATGAAATGTTTACAGGGCCCACCTCCAGTGTCACAAGCAGGGCCAAGAAGGCTGGATGTGGAGCTCAAAGTAAATAAACTGACAACTGGCATACAACTCCTCCCTGAAAAAGGAATTGAGGAGAACTCCTAAGTGATGGAGATTAATGATAAAATATTTTCAGAGGAAAGACACATTCAGTTATTTGTCAAGGATAAGGAAAAAGTGTGGATACAAGGTAGTTAGTCATAACGGAACTTTCTCCTGCATTTCCCATCAGAAGACACTAGTAGAAGTGCAGGCAGAGGAAGTTTGGGAGGTTTGAGGCTGAGCCTCAGAGGAGTGAGTCTGTGTCAGAATAGGGCGTGGGGAGGACTAGGTGAAGGAGACAGTAGTGGCTGACTGGCTGTGAGAGCAGGCTCCATGCACTTCTGAGACCGAAGTCTGAAACTGAAAACTAATAATCTAAGCTTCTATCTTATGAAACTGGAAAAAGTTTAGCAAACTAAACCCAATGAAAGTAAAAGGAAGGAAATAACAAAAAGCAGACAAAAGTTAGTTTTTGGAAAGATAATAAAATTGTTAAACCCCTAGCTATACTGATCAAGAAAAAATTAAAAGGAGAAGATGTAAAATCTACATCAGGAATAATAAAGAAGCTATTAACACATACACTATCAATATTTAAAGGTAATAGAAGGTTATTTTAAATGACTCCTTGGCAAAATTCGTCAATTTAGATGAAATAGAGAAATTGTCTGAAAAACATACCTTGCCAAGACTGATCAAGAAGAAATAGAAAATCTGAATAGTTGCATATCTACTAAGGGAATTGAATTTGTAATTAAAAACTCTTCTACAGTGAAAACTCCAGGCCCAGAGAGCTGCACTGGTGAATTCTATTGAACATCTAAGAAAGAATTTTTAAAATAAATTATCTAAGCTTCCAACTTTAGAAGCTAAATAAAGAAGAGCAAAATAAACCCAAAATAAATAGAAGGAAGGAAACAATATCATTAAGAGCAGAAATCAATGAGATAGAAAACAAACAATAGAGAAAATAAAACCATAGGCAATACTTTGGAAAGATTAATGACATTTATAAATTTTTAGCAATACTGACCAGAAAAAAGAGAAAAATAAATTATCACCATCAGAAATGACAGCAGGAATATTACCATAGTTTCTATAGACATTAAAAGGATAATAAAAGACTATCATGAACAGATTTATATCAGTAAATTCAACAACTTAGGTGAAAAGGACACATTTCATAAAAGACATATCTTACCAAAACTGACACAAGAAGAGATAGAAAATTTGAATAGCTACATATCTGCTAAAGAAATTTATAATTAAAAATTTTTCACACAGGCACATGCAAAAATCTACATCTAGATGGCTTGGATGAATTCTGTTGATATTTAAAGAAAAAATAAACCAAATTTATACAAACTTTTTCATAAATTAGAGGAGGAGAGAATGTTTCCCAACTCATTATAGGAGACCAGTATATCTGCAATAGCAAAATCTGAAAGAGGCATTACATGTAAGAAAGTTACAGACCAATATCCCTTATGAACATAGGTGCAAAAATTCTTAACACAATATTAATAAATAGAATCCTGCAATATATCAAAAGGATAACACAGCATTGGCAGTGGGATTTATTGCAGGAATGCAATGTTCGTTTAACATTTGTAAATCAATCAATGAAATTTACCACATTTACAAAATAAAGAAGAAAAATCATGTGATTATCTCAATAAATCCAGAAAAAGTATCTGACAAAATTGAGCAACTATTCATTATAGTAAAAATGCCCATTCTGATAAAGGGTGTTTATGAAAAAACTTTGGCTAGCCATTTTGAACACTTTCTCCTAAAGATAAGGAACAAGATATCTCCACTCTCATCAATTTTGCTCCACATTGTATTTGAGGTCCTAGCCAGTGCAGCTTAGAAGAAGGAGGGGGAGAAGGAGGAAGAGCATGAGGAAGAAGAGGAGAAGAAGAGGACGAAGGGAAAGAAGAGAAGAGGAGGAGGAAGAAATCAAAAGCATAAAGATTGGATAGGAAGGAGTAAAACTGTCTTTATTTGTGATGACTTAGTTGTGTACATAGAAACATCTGTGGAATCTGAAAACAATCTAACAGAACCAATGAGTGAATAGAGCAATGTCACAGAACACACAAAATCAATTGCATTTGTATATTCTAGCAATGAAAAATGTGAAAATGAAATTTAAAAAAATCATGTACAATAGCATTAGAAAACACAAAATACTAATTTAACCAAAGATTTGTGAGACTTTAAAAGTGAAAACTACAGAGTTGCTGAGAAAAGTTAAGGAAGACCCAAATAAAAAGTTATACCATGTCCATGAATTGGAAGACTCTTTACTGTAAGATGCCCACTATCAGCAACTTAATCAATAGATTCAACACCATCACACTCAAAATCCTATCAGGATATTTTTGTGAAAATTAAGGTTATTCTACAATTTATATTTTATAATATACAAATACAAATGACATAGAGTAGCTAAAACAGTCTTGAAAAAGAAGATCAAAGTTAGAGGACATACACGACCTGATTTTAGGACTTATTGGAAAGCTGCACTCTTCAGAGCAGTTGCTGTTGGTGTAAGCATAGACCAGGGATCAGCTAACATTTTCTGGGCCAGATGGTAAATATTTTAATCTTTGCAGCTGTACAGTCTCTGTCACAACTACTCAGTCTGCTGTAGTAGCATGAAAACAGCCACAGACGACATATGAATAAATGTGCAAGGCTATGTTCCAATAAAACTTTACTTACAGAAATAGGTGGCAGGTTGGATTTGGTCCATGGGCTATGGTTTGCTGACTCCTGGAATAGACTAATAGCACAGATTAGAAAGACCAGAAATAGTCCCACACTTATGAGGATAATATTGACAGAGGGGCTAAAGAATTCAATGGAGGGAAAGAATTTTTTTAAACCAAGTGGTGCATGAGCAACTGTGTAACTGTATGGAAAAAGGTGAACCTTGACTCCTACCTCAAACCCTGCACAAGAACTAATTTGAAATGGATCATACCTCTAAATGTAAAAGCAAAGATTATAATGCTGTTAGAAGAAAACATTGGAGAATACCTTTGTTTCCTTTGAAGTAGGCAAATCTCTTAGAATGCCTAAAGCACTCACCATAGAAGAAAAAATTTGATAAATTGGATTTCATACAAAGATACTTATTGAAACTACTCATCAAAAGATACTTGAAAAATGAATAGATAAGGGTCAGCCCAGTGGCATGGTGGGTGACTAAGTTTGCGCACTCTACTCCAGTGTCCCAGGGTTTGCGGGTTCAGATCCTGGGTGCAGACCTACACCACTCATCAAGCCATGCTATAGCTATGTCCTACATACAAAGTAGAGGAAGATGGGTACAGATGTTAGCTCAGGGCCACTCTTTCTCAAGAAAAAGAGGAGGATTGGCAACAGATGTTAACTCAGGGCCAATCTTCCTCACCAAGAAAAAGAGAACAGATAAGCCGGAGAGAGGTCAAGATGGCAGCGTAGGTGGACTCTGAACGCACCTCCTCCCACGGACATAGCAGATTTACAACTAATCTTGGAAAAATTACCCCTGAGAGAGAACTGAAAACTGGATAAGAGGAACCCCTGCAACAAATGACAGTCCTAACTGAGGCAGAAAAGGCAGAAATTCCCTTCTGGAGAGAAAAAATGCCACATTCACAACCTACAATGCTTCACAGCCACCCAGGAGCAATCCAAATATGTGCTGCCTTCCCTGGAGGAAGGGGGGACCTGAGCTGGGGAGCATTGCCACTATAGGCATTTTTGAACCCAGCACAACCGAGATGAGTGTCATAATATCTGGCTTTGGTGGCTACTAACAACAACAGGAAATACCCTGAGGAAAGCTGGGACACAAAGAAATCAAAGCCAGCTGTTAAAGGGCCCATGCATAAATTCACCCATTTTGGAAAGCAACCTAAAATCACCAGAAAGAAAGGTGCACAGTCCTTTGGTGAAAAGAGACTCACCTGATAGGCTCTGGGTGCTTCTCAGTGAGGTGAGACCTCCCAAGGGACCTGGCCATTGTTGTGACCTGGTGTGGGTGTGCTGACACAGACACTGGCAGATGCCATTGGAGTTCTCCCTGTGGCCTGCTAGCCCAGGGCCTGCCCCACTCGCTACAGCACCAACTTAATCCAGCTCAGCCAAGGAAAGCATCCTGCCCTAGGGACTGGCCCCACCCAATAACAAGCCCTTGGGCAACTTGTGGGCTTGCTTAAGGGAGCGGCCTGGATTCTCTGCGGCCTGGCAAGTGGGTCCACCTCTGTGGAGCAGGGCAAGCCTGAGGAGTGGGTGGAGACTGTGGGGCCCCTGCCTTGAAGTGACTGGGTCCACTTTAGGGGGTTGAGGCAGGACTGTGTTGAGTGGCCCTGTGGGCAGCAGGGCTTCTCAGCTGCCGAAGACTTATGCTTCTCAAGCAGCCACATAGGAGATCAGCCCCACCCTCCAAAGCCTGAAACAATTGGGTGCTTCTGTGCCTGGGGCCAGCCCCACCCAGCTGCAAACCTCAGAGAGCTGACAAGAGCCTAATAGGCCAGAGGCTTATAGCAATTGTGAGCCCCTGAGCCTAACAACCAGCCACGCTGGGGGCCTACTCATTTAATAGAAAAATTGCAACAGGAATGTGCTATTAGACCTCGCAGCCAACTATGCTGGGGCTCCCCACATTTGATAAAGAGACTGAAGGGCCTACAACAACCACACGCAGCTGAGCATTACAACCAGCTGGCCAGGGGGACAGCTCAGCTTCCCTGGGCACTTACGGCAAGAGCAGCCCTGCCACAACAGAAGGACACAAGTAGCCCACACAGGGGTCACTCCTGGAACATTTGGAACTGGTGACGAGAGGGAAGCACACTGGTGGGCCTCATAAGGCATCACTTACATAAGGTCACCTCTCCAAGATCAGGAGACATAGCTGACCTACATAATACATAGATACAAGCACAGAGAAAGAGGCAAAATGAGGAGGCAAAGGAGTACGTTCCAAGTAAGGGAACAGGACAAAACTCCAGAAAAGGAATGAAATGAAACAGAAATGAGCAATCGACCTGACAGAGAGTTCAAACAAAGAGTCATAAATATGCTCACTGATCTTGGGAGAAGAATGGATGAACTCAGTGAGAATGCCAACAAAGAAATTGAAGATATAAAAAAGAACCAATTAGAAATGAAAAATAAAATACTGGAAATGAAAAATTCACTAGAGGGACTTAAAAGAAGAATAGAAGATACAGAAGAACAGATCAGTGAGCTGGACAAAAGACTAGGGGAAATCACCCCAGCTGAACAGATAAAAGAAAAAGGAATTAAAAAGAGTGAGGACAGTCTAAGGGACATCTGAGACAACATCAAACACACTCATATCTGTATTATAGGTGTCCCAAAAGGAGAAGAGAGAGACAAAGGGGCAGAGAATCTATTTGAAGAGATAATAGCTGAAAACTCCCCTAACCTAAGGGAGTAAGCAGACATCCAGGCACAGGAAGCACCGAGAGTACCAAACAAGACAAACCCAAAGAGGCCCACACATCATAATTAAAATGTCCAGAATTAAAGATAAAGAGAGAGTCCTAAAAGCTGCAAGAGAAAGACAAGTTACATACAAAGGAAACACCATAGGCTATCAGCTGACTTCTCTGCAGAAACCTTACAGGCTAGAAGAGAGTGACACGGCATATTTACAGTGCTAAAAGGAAAAAACCTACAACCAAGAATACTCTACCTGGCAAGGTATCATTCAGAGTGGAAGGACAGATAAAGAGTTTCCCAGACAAGGGGCCGCCCGGTGGTGCAGCGGTTTAGTCCGCGCTTGGCAGCCCGGGGTTCGCGAGTTCGGATCCCAGGCGCCCGCGGACGCGCACTGCCTGTCAGCCATGCCGTGGCGGCGTCCCATATAAAGTGGAGGAAGATGGGCACGGATGTTAGCTCAGGGCCAGTCTTCCTCAGCAAAAAGGGGAAGATTGGCAACAGATGTTAGCTCAGGGCTGGTCTTCCCCACAAAAAAAAAAAAAAAAAAAAAGAGTTTCCCAGACAAGCAAAAATTAAAGGAGTTTATCACCAAGAAACCAGTCCTACAGGAAATGCTAAAAGGACTTATTTAAGGGAGAAAGAGAAGACCACAAGTACAAAAAAATTATGTATTTCTATGATAAGAGGGTAACGGATACAAACACACAAAAAAGAGGATAGATATGATATCAAAAACATAAAATGTGGGAGGAGGGGAGTAAAAGAGTACAGCTTTCAGATAGCGGTCAAACTAAAGAGATCATCAACTCAATATAGATTGCTATATACGTAGGTTATTATATATGAACCTCATGTTAATCACAAACCAGAAACCTACAATAAATACACAAAAAACTAAGCAAAAGAAACCCAAACATAATACGA
Organism: Tapirus indicus; assembly: GCA_031878705.1. Lineage (NCBI taxonomy): Eukaryota > Metazoa > Chordata > Mammalia > Perissodactyla > Tapiridae > Tapirus > Tapirus indicus. The sequence goes on from CM062924.1 coordinate 11,859,633, forward strand.
AAGAAAGACATCAAATGACAGGGGAAGAGAGCAAGAGAAGAAGAAAAGAACAGAGAAGAACTACTAAAACACCAAGAAAAAAAGTAAAAAAAATGGCAGCAAGTACATACATATCAATAGTTACTTTAAATGTCAATGGACTAAATGCTCTAATCAAAAGGCATAGGGTGGCCGATTAGATGAAAAATCAAGACCCATATATATGCTGCATACAAGAGACACACTTCAGACCTAAAGACACTCACAAACTGAGAGTGAAGGGGTGGAAAAAGATACTCCATGCAAATGGCAATGAAAAGAAAGCTGGGGTAGCGATACTCATATCAGACAAAATAGATTTTAAAACAAAAACTGTAACAAGAGACAAAGAAGGGCACTACATAATGATCAAGGGAACAATCCAACAAGAGGACATAACCTTTGTAAATATCTATGCACCCAACATAGGAGCGCCTAAATCTATGAAGCAATTATTAACAGACATAAAAGGAGAAATAGACAGTAACACAATAATAGTAGGGAACACTCCACTGACACCAATGGATAGATCATCCAAACAGAAGATCAGCAAGGAAACGTTGGCCTTAAACAACACATTAGACCAGACGGACTTAGTAGACATATACAGAACATTCCATCCCAAAACCAAAGAATACATATTCTTTTCAAATGCACATGGAACATTCTTCAGGATTGATCACATATTAGGCCACAAAACAAGTTTCCATAAATTTAAGAAGATTGAAATAATACCAAGCATCTTTTCTGACCACAAAGGTATGAAACTAGAAATCATAGGAATAAAATCAGAAAAGCCACAAATATGTGAAGATTAAACAAAATGATACTGAACAGCAATTGGGTCAATGAAGAAATAAAAGGAGAAATAAAAAAAAAATACCTGGAGACAAATGAAAATGAAAACATGACATGCCAGAATTTATGGGACACAGCAAAAGTGGTTCTAAGAGGGAAGTTTATAGCAATACAAGCCTATCTCAACAAACAAGAAAAATCTCAAAGAAGCAATCTAATGGTGCACCTGAAGGAACTGGAAAAAAGAAGAACAAACAAAGCCCAAAATCAGTAGAAGGAGGGAAATAATAAAAATCAGAGCAGAAATAAATGAAACAGAGACTAAAAATCAATAGAAAAAAATCAACAAAACCAAGAGCTGGATCTTTGAAAAGAAAAAAAAATTGACAAACCTTTAGCTAGACTGACCAAGAATAAAAGACAGAAGGCTCAAATAAGTAAAATCAGAAATGAAAGAGGAAAAATTACAACAGACACCTCAGAAATACAAAAGATTATAAGAGAATACTATGAAAAGCTATATGCCAACAAATTGGACAATCTAGAAGAAAGGGATAAGTTCTTAGAACCATACAAACTTCCCAAACAGAATCAAGAAGTAGAGAATTTGAATAGACCAATCACCAGTAAGGAGATCGAAACAGTAATAAAAAAACCTCACAAAAAACAAAAGTCCAGGACCAGATGGCTTCCCTGGTGAATTGTACCAAACATTCAAAGAAGACTTAATACCTATCCTTCTCAAACTCTTCCAAAAAGTGAAGAGGAGGGGAAGCTTCCTAACTCATTCTATGAAGCCAACATTACCCTGATACCAAAACCAGACAAGGATAACACACAAAAAAAGAAGATTACAGGCCAATATCACTGATGAACATTGATGCAAAAATCCTCAACAAAATATTAGCAAATCGAATACAACAATACATTAAAAAAGATCACACACCAAGATCAAGTGGGATTCATCCCAGGGATGCAGGGATGGTTCAATATCTACAAATCAATCAACATGATACACCACATTAATAAAATGAAGAATAAAAATCACATGATCATCTCAATAGATGCAGAGAAAGCATGTGACAAGATACAGCATCCATTTATGTTAAAAATTCTGAATAAAATGGGTATAGAAGGAAAGTACCTCAACATAATAAAGTCCATATACGTGACAAACCCACAGCTAACATCATCTTCAATGGTGAAAAACTGAAAGCTATCCCTCTAAGAACAAGAACCAGACAAGGATGCCCACTTTCACCACTCCTATTTAACATAGGATTAGAAGTCCTGGCCAGAGCAATCAGGCAAGGAAAAGAAATAAAAGGGATCCAAACTGGAAAGGAAGAGGAAAACTGTCACTATTTGCAGATGACATAATTTTATATTAGAAAGACTAAAGAATCCACCAAAAAACTATTAGAAGTAATTAACAAAAATAGTAACATTGTAGGATACAAAATTAACATACAAAAATCCGTTGCACTTCTATACACTAACAATGAGGTAGTAGAAAGAGAAATTGAGAATACAATCCCATTTACAACTACAACAAAAAGAATAAAATACCTAGGAATAAACTTACCCAAAAAGGTGAAAGATCTGTATGCTGAAAACTATGAAACATTGTTGAAAGAAATTGAAGAAGACACAAAGAAATGGAAAGATATTCCATGCTCTTCGACTGGAAGAATTAACATAGTTAATATGTCTGTAGTTCCTAAAGCAATCTGTAGATGCTATGCAATCCCTATTAAAGTTCCAACAACATTTTTCACAGAAATAGAACAAAGAATCCTGACATTTATATGGAACAACAAAAGACCCTGAATAGCTAAAGAAATACTGAGAAAAAAGAACAAAGCTGGAGGAATAACACTCCCTGATTTCAAAATACACTATGAAGCTATAGTAACCAAAACAGCATGGTACTGGCACAAAAACAGACACACAGATCAATGAAATAGACTCAAGAACCCAGAAATAAACCCACACAACTATGGACAGCTAATTTTCGACAAGGGAGTCAAGAACATACAATGGAGAAGGAAAAGTCTCTTCAATAAATGGTGTGGGGAAAACTGGTCAGCCACATGCAAAAAAATGGAAGTAGACCATTATCTTACACCATGCATAAAAATTAACTTAAAATGGATTAAAGACTTGAATGTAAGACCTGAAACCATGAAACTTCTAGAAGAAAACATAGGCAGTACGCTCTTTGACATCAGTCTTAGCAACATATTTTCAAGTACCGTGTCTGATCAGGCAAGGGAGGTAATAGAAAAAATAAACAAATGGGACTACATCAAACTAAAAAGCTTCTGCGCAGCAAAGGAAACCATCAACAAAACGAAAAGACAACCTAACAATTGGGAGAGGATATTTGCAAACCACGTATCTGATAAGGGGATAATCTCCAAAACATATAAAGAACTCATGCATCTCAACAACAACAAAACTAACAATCCAGTTGAAAAACTGGCAAAAGACCTGAACAGACATTTCTCCAAAGATATACAGATGGCCAACAGGCGCATGAAAAGATGTTCAACATCATTAACCACCAGGGAAATGCAAATCAAAACTACAATGAGATATCACCTCACACCCATCAGAATGGCTATAATCAACAAGACAGGAAACAACAAGTGTTGGAGAGGATGTGGAGAGAAGGGAACTCTCATAAACTGCTGGTGGGAGTGCAAACTGGTGCAGCCACTATGGAAAACAGTATGGAGATTCCTCAAAAAATTAAGAATAGAACTACCGTATGATCCAGCTATTCCACTGCTGAGTGTTTATCCAAAGAACATGAAAACACCAATACGTAAAGATACATGCACCCCTGTGTTCATTGCAGCATTGCTGACAATACCCAAGACTTGGAAGCAACCTAAGTGCCCATCAAGGGACGAATGGATAAAGAAGATGTGGTATCTATACAGAACGGAATACTACTCAGCCATAAGAAACGATGAAATCCAGCCATTTGTGACAACATGGATGGACATTGAGGGTATTATGCTAAGCAAAATAAGTCAGAGGGAGAAGGTCAAAAAGTGTATGATCTCACTCATAAGTAGAAGACAACAACAACAAACAAACACATAGAGACAGAGATTGGGTTGGTGGTTACCAGAGGGGAAGGGGGAGGGAGGAGGGCAAAAGGGATGATTAGGCACATGTGTGTGGTGATGGATTGTAATTTATATTTGGGTGGTGAACATGATGTAATCTATGCAAAAATAGAAGTATAGTGATGTACACCTGAAATTTATACAATGTTATAAACCAATGTTACCACAATATAAATAAATAAATAAAAGATAAGACATAAACTTGGAAAAAATATTTCCAATACATAATTTAACAAAGGATTTTAATTTAGAATATATACAGAACTCTAAAAAATCAATCTAAAACACAAGAAATTCAAGAAAAATGGCAGCAGGTTTGAACAGGCATTTCACAAAAAGATTATACCAATGGTCAGTAAACACGTGAAAAGATGCTCAATATCATTGATCAAAAGAGAAATGCAAATTACAACCATATCGAGATACTGTATTAGTCAGGGTTCTCCAGACAAACAGAACCTTTAGGATATATGTAGATAAATATAAAAGAATATTTATTATAGGAACTGGCTCATTCAATTATGGCTGCTGAGAAGTCCCACCATCTGCTCCCTGCAAGCTGGAGAACCAGGAAAGCCAGTGGTATAATTCAAGCCAGGTCCAAAGGACCAAGAGCCAGGAGCGCCTATGTCTGAAGGCAGGAGAATATGGGTGTGCCAGCTCAAGCAAAGAGCAAATTTGTCCTTCCTCTACCTTTTTGTTCTATTCAGGCCCTCAACAGATTGGATGATGGCCACCCTCGTTGGTAATGGTGATCTTCTTTACTCACTCTACCTGACTCAAATGCTAATCTCTTCCAGAAACACCTTCACAGACACACCCAGAAATAACGTTTCACCAGCTATCTGGGCATCCCTTAGCCCAATCAAATTGACACATAAAATTAACCATCACAGATACAACTTTACACCTCTTAGAATGGATATATTAAAACAACTGCTAATACTAAGTGCTGGTGAGCACGTGGAGCAACTGGAAATGGTACAACCATTTTGCAAACAGTTTGGCAGTTCTTTATCGTGTTAAACACACACCTTCTCTGAGACCCAGCACTTCCACCTCTAAGTTTTTTCACCAAGAGATGTGAAAACACATGTCCATAAAAACTCTTGTATAAGAATTTTCAAAGCAGATTTATTGTAGTAGCCTCAGACTGGAAACAACCCAAATGTCCATCAGTTGAAGAATGAATAAACAAACTGTGATATATCCATAGAGCAGACTTCTCTACTCAGCAGTAAAAGGGAGAGAATGAACAAAAATGTCTCTCAAATTATTATATTAAGCAAAAGAAGCCTCACACATGAATACATACTGTACGATTCCATTTACATGAAGTTCAAGAAGAGGTAAAACTAATATTTAATGGTAATAGAACAGTAGCTGCCTCTGGAGGCAGAGGGGATTGCCTAGGAAGGGGTAAGGGAATTTCTGAAATGTTGGAAATGTTCCAAATCTCTTTGCGGTCATGGGTTACATGGGTGTATTGATTTGCCAAAACTCATTGACAAGTAAATGTGTGAAATTTCATTGTATATAAGTTATACCTCTCTTTTAGTCTGTTCGGGCTGCTCTAACAAAATACCATTGACTGGGTGGCTTATAAACAACAGAAATTTATTTCTCACTAGTGGCTGGGGAATCCAAAATCAAGGTGCTGGCAGATTCGGTGCCTGATGAGAGCCCTCCTCCTTGTCATAGATGGCCGTCTTATCACCGTGTCCTCACATGGCAGAAGGGAGAGGGAGCTCTCTGGGGTATCTTATATAAAGGCATCAATCCCACTCATTAGGGCTCCACCCTCATGATCTAATCACCTCCCAAAGGCCCCACCTTCACGTACCATCACATTATGGTTCACATAGGATTTTAGGAGGGGACATAAACATTCAGTCTATAGCAGCCTCAATTTAGAAATAATTATTAGAAAATTTAGTATTCCAAACAAGTATGTCATTTTATATAATAATCTAAAATATGGATGTGTAACTAAATTAGTAAGACATACATTGTGAAGCGTTTAGGAATGTACAGGGAAATCTTATGTGGCCCTGCCCTCAAAGAACATGTTGTCCAGATGCAGTGATCGTTGGAAAACTGCCGTGAGGGAGGAGAGAGCCCCCAAAGAGGGAGAACCGGGGCAAAGGCACAGAGGAGGGCATGGATGATTTGTGCTCAGGACTATGACGGAGTGCACGGAAAAGAAATGACGTAAAGAACTCTACCACAACCAGAAATTTTGTGGTTAATTTTTCTGGTGAAATTGGTAAAAATAATCCACTTAAAGACAGCTGTTCTAAATCTGTTAGAGATTTAGCACCACTTAAACTAAAAATTCATTGCCTTATTTATTTATTTACTAAGTCATTTATTCAATAAATATTTAACAAATGGTTGCTCTGTTTACTCTGTGACAGGTCCTGGGCTAAGCTAGGAAGATGTTATATGTCTTGTCAAAATTAGGGATGGCTCCCCTTTCTGGGATAGTCTGAACTTTAATTCTTTTAATTGCTTTGAGTTGGAAATTGTAGGTCATTTAGGAGGAGAGTTGTCAAAAACAATTAATATGTCCTTGGGGCCAACCTGGTGGCGTAGTGGTTCAGTTTGGCGCACTCTGCTTTGGTGGCCTGGGTTTGCAGTTTCAGATCCTGGGCGCAGACCTACACCACTTGTCAGCCATGCCGTGGTGGTGACCCACATACAAAATAGAGGAAGATTGGCACAGATGTTAGCTCTGGGTGAATCTTCCTCAGGAAAAAAGAAGATATTTAATATGTCCTTTTCGCCCCTATGAAGTGCAGTGACCAAACAAATTTAGACATTGCCTGCACGGCTTGCAACCTTCTGCTGCAGTGGGATTCTTCGAAAGTGGAAACAGTCCTGGATCCCAGAGTCAGCAAAGCTCCACGGGAATGGGGTGAAAGCCCCTGAGTAAGGCAGTCCTGGAGAGGCTGCACTCAGTGTTTATTTAAGTGATAGGCACTGTCTCATTTAATCCTCATGAGGAGGATTATTATCTTAAGAAAATCGCCCATACTGATGGGCAAGGTTGTTACTGAAAGCCTCATCTCTGATTCCAGAGCAAAGCAGAGCAGCGGAGGACTGCAATGACCCAGACCGTTCAGGAGTGAAGGTTTGGGTCACCCCTACAGGCAAAGAAACACAACCAGCTGAGGTGCAAAGGTGAGATGGAATAGGTGGTGGAAGAAGGTAGGCGTAAATACCAGCAACAGCCATGTGACCAATTGGAAAGGACTGTAATGGGTATGAGTATTTCTGTGATACGAATGTGCTTGCATATATATTGTCCAAATATTTTTTTCTTCTCTTCTCCTATTCCCTTACCCTCATTAGGCAGAATATGTACTAATAGTAGTTAACTGTATGGCTTAGTGTTTAAGTTACAGGATTTCAAAAAGGGAGTGTGACTCACTAAAAGAAAAATAAGCATCACCCAAAGGAGGCTTTGTGTCCTTTTGTGGGGAAAAGGTTAGTATGTTTCATGAACATGTGGGATAGATGTATCATGTTAGGGAGAAGCTTGACTTTGCTGTTGTCTTTATTTGGAATTAACTGTGGTTTGAGGAGGTGGTTACAGGTGCCAAGCTGACAAAGGGTAGACTGTGATAGGTTTGAAAATGTCGGCTTGGCTAGGCTGAACTACATTTCCCAGAATTCCCTTCACTTTAAGTTTCTGGTTAGCATGGGCATCAAGAGACATTTTGCAGAAGATTTGGTGGTTGGAAATGAAGCAGCAGAGATATTGTTTATACGTGTGGAAGGTTGGTGCAAGGACACCAGGATGCTCAGGCACATTGTTGCTTCTCTCTTGTCTCATCTCATTAGTGTGAGGCAGCAGCTGGGCCTGCAGCGGCTCCACTTTCCCTTGGATGCTCCTTCAGCTTCTCTGACTCCTGGACCAGGTATGTGTTTAGCTCCATGAGGAAGGGAGCCAACTTCTCCCACAGAACACCCACATCATCAAAACTGCAGGCACTGAGAGAGACTGACATGAGTTCTGGTTGGTTCTCATGGGTTTCAGCTCATGTTCCTGGATTCTAACTTGCCCTGCAGACGTCAGGCTCTAGCATCAGACAGACAAAGCATTACAGAGACAATTTAACCTGCACCCACTGTAGTGGTGTAGAGTCAAACAATTCACAATTATGTATAGAATCTTCTATAAGTGCTACTTCTGACTGAACCCTGCTTGATCCAGAATCACCCCATGAAACTGCTTCCTGACAGCCCAACCAGGGCGATGATGACCACCAACGAGGCCGGGGTCAGGGTCTCCATGTTGAAAGGAAGGACCTGGTCACTTCCATTCACTGGTGTGACTTAAGTCCCCCATGCTGGGGTGGTTGGATCTGTGCTCAGAAACCCTCCACTGGTGCCCCTGGGAACAGGACCCTGAGGGAGCCCTGCTGGGTTCAGATCCATACTTTGTGGTGACATCTCAGGAAAATCCCTCTGACTCCCTAGGCCTCAAGTTCTTCCTGTGTTAAATGAGGATATTATAACAGATGGTCCCTAAGGAACATGCTAGATGCTCGGGATACACTAGTGAACAACAGGTGTGACTTGGTCCTTTGGAGCTTCCAGTTTGACCAGGAAGACAAATACATCACACCCTAGTAAACAGATTTACAAATTGCTAAGTGCTTCATGTGGAGATAGCAGAGGTTCTGGCTTTCCCCCCACACCCTTTTCTGGCCAGTCAGGGCTGTGGGATCTTGTCTCCCTAAGAGAGATGGATGATTCTGTCCTTGATTCCTCTGCCCTGCAGGAGGACGCATCCTCTTCGCACTTGGAGGCCTCCTGCCCATGTGAGTCTCTGGATTCTGGAGCCTTCGTGAGGCAGGAAAGGGCTCCTGGATTCTGCTGTCTGCTCCTAAATGTCTTCCACCCACCTCTCCTTGTTCCCTGTTTGATTGGCTTCTCTTCCTCTCTCTGGGTTTCTGGAGTTTGCTTATGTTAGATTTTTTTTTAGTCCACTATTTTGACTGCCATCTTGGATTTAACTTGGGAGTTACTTCTCTGCTTTTCTCCTGTCCATGTGTAATCGACACTACAGTGGTGGTGGGTCTGCAGGGCCGGTCACAAGTATGGACCCTGATCCACAGATTCCAGGTCTCCAAGGCTGTGTGGCCTTCAGTAAGTATCTTAATCTCTGCAAGCCTCCATTTCCCTCCCTGTAACATGGGGACAGTAATTCCCACGTGGCAGGGTGGCCGTGAGAATCAGTGGTCATATAGCAGGTGCCCACGTGTTGTTTCTGTCTCTGCTGCATCATTCATTTTTCCTGAGGAGCTCCTGAAAAATCTTCACGTGAGTGCAGGATGTGAGAGACAATCAGGGCATGTAGAGATTGCCCCCAATATCCATTCTCCTCTTCTGTCATGTACTCTCTGGGCAACTGCTCCTTCCCTGGTCGCTTTAAGCCTAGGGGTGGAAACAGTGCTTCACTTCTGCTTGCCTTAGTCTGCTTCACCGTGCATTGTCACTTTCCCTTAATCCTGCCCAGCTTTGCAAATAGTCCCCTCACGAAACTCCTCAATCGTCCCAGTTTGGCCTGTTTCCTCCCGGGACTCCGCCAGACCCACAGGGAAAAGAACTTTGAAAAGCCAGTAAAACAATGAAACCTGGGTTAACAGCACTTCAGCTCCAGGAAGCAATGCCTGCATGTTACCTTGCTCCCTAAATTAATGTAAGAGGCAGCATTGTCTCCATGATAGCAGATTTGAACGGTTCAACGAAGGGGAGAATATAAGGAGATGAATCAGAATGGAAAAAGGTTCTGGTTGATCCCATTCAGATCTCCCACAGTTGGAACTGCCAGCACCAAAGATGATAGCAGGGAGCTTCCTGTCTACCTCCTTTTCTGGAAGGATGCACCGTGACCCCCTGCATGTAGCACCCCAATGTAAGAACACGGGGTTAGGAACTCAGAGCAAAAACCATAACTGGCTTTGGAAATAAGACAGTTCTTGATATATAGCCTTACCTTTCTGCCATTCTTCTGTCCAGAGGTGGAGAATGAGAGACTTTCTGGGATTGAGAGACACCAGAGGACACTTCTCTGTCCTCTAAATTGGGAGATGCCTACAGGAGCTGGAGTGAACTCAGCAATGCTTATCAAGACAATGGATAGACCTTGTAATTTCCTGTGCAGGGCCTGTGGGCAATTCAGAGACCAGGGTTGTATGAGATGTGATCCCTCAACGAGATGTTCCTCAGCATTTGCCCCACTTCCACTCACACATCAGCCCCTCCCAGCCTCCCCCATCCGGTCCACCTCCCAGTAAGTAGCCGCTGTTCTGAGCCTATAATTGACAACTGTGGGCCTGGGTAGCAATGTCAAGCAATGTGAGCTTGCTTTGTGAGGCTGTATAACTGAAGAAAAGTCTGTCACAGGGTGATTGAAAGTGCACCATGGCCTGACCCCACTTCTTTTGCTTGTTTTCTTTATCCTAACACAATGCATTCATGTCTGTAATTTCTTTCCAGGTGATAGAGAAATGTATACAAAGTGACAGTCTTCCTGGATCTCACTCTCCAGAGGCCACCACTTATTACATTTCCCATTCTTATTACTTCTTTCAAGTATTATTAATTTGAATAATAAACATATTTCTATATTTTAACTTACTGGCATTAACACCTGGATCAATTGGACTCCCCTTACAAAATGCAAAGAATTCAGCACACACAACATAACCTTCTTCTTTTTCCCCTCACTTCATGATATTTGCTATTTATTTATTTTCAGTTGGTCTGTATATCCAATCTTTCAGTCTGATGTCCCATGACTTTCATTCACGTGTCTCATGCTACAGCCATATTGATCTACTCCTCATTTTCAAACGTCATTTGAATTAGGAACTATCTCAACATTCAGAAAAGTTCTTCCATGTGTTCATTCAGCAAATATTTAATCATTACTAATTGTGTCCAAAGCATTGTTTCAGGCAATGGAGTCTGGTGTGAGCAGCAGTCTCAGACAAGACCACGGCCCTTTGGAGCTCACACTCAAAGGCCTGGATGAGCTCCCTCAGGATGTGAATGGAAACTGAAGAGAGAAGAGGTGAAGGCTGAGCAGAGGGCTCTCTATCCGTTAGAAGTCCAGACTGAGAAGGAGCAGCTGTTGTGAAAGGAGGAACACTAGGAAAATGTGGTGTTCCAGAATCCCAAATGACAGAGTTATTGATCAGTAGTGTCAATGCCGCCAAGTGGTTAAGACACTTTGGATTGGTAGTTTGGGGTCACTGCCAGTCTCATCAATGTGGTTGCAGAGAAAAAGTGGCCTGGAGGACTAAGTGGAGCGAGTGTAAGAGAGAATGGCAGGTGTGGGGTGGGACTCCTGGACACCCCAGACATCAGCTGAAACACCACCACAGAAAAGGAGTTAGGACAGGTGGCTGAGTGACAAATTATTGTATAAACAATCAACTGTGTTTCTGAATACAAAAATAAGAACTTAGGGGGGCCGGCCCTGGGGTATGGTGGTCAGGTGCAGCGCACTCTGCTTCGGTGGCCCGGGTTCATGGGTTCGGATCTTGGGCGCAGACCTATGCCACTCATCAGCCATGCTATGGTGGTGACCCACATATGAAATAGAGGAAGACTGGCACAGATGTTGGCTCAGGGCTAATCTTCCTCAAGCAAAAAAAGAGGAAGATTGGCAACAGATGTTAGCTCAGGGTGACTCTTCCTCACACACATGAAAAGAAAACTTAGAAGAAATAATAGACATTAAGGGGCAGCCCCTGTGGCCTAGTGGGTAAGTTCGGCATGCTCCTCTTTGGCAGCCCGGGTTCAGTTCTCAGGCGCGGACCCACACGACTCATCTGTCAGTGGCCATGCTATGGCGGTGGTTCACATACAAAAAGAGGGAGATTGACAATGGATGTTAGCTCAGGGTGAATCTTCCTCAGCTAAAAGAGAAGAAAAGAAAGAAAGAAAGAGAAAGGAAGGAAGGAAGGAAAGAAGGAAGGAAATAAACCTCAACTACTTCTCCTGAAAAAAAATAATAATGAAGGCATTTAATACATTGAATAAAGCCTCAATAAGTAGAACAGTGTGGTGCTGACCCATACATAGAAAAACTAATCCTGGAGCAAAGTCTCAGAATTAGACACAAATGCATACGGTGATTCAGTATATGATAAAGGTTTATCATCAAACTAGTGGGGAAAACATGGGCTATTTCATGAATGGGATTGGGGCAACTGGGTGGCCCAAAATAAACTTGAAAATGTACTTTGTGTACAATGTTAGGACAAATTCTCAATATACTAAATATTTAAAAGTAAATAATATATAACGATATCTGGAGAAACCATGGGAAAATTCTTTTGTTAAGTCAGAGTGGGGAAAGACTTTCTAACTTTAGTGCAAAATTTCCATAAGAACATAAAGAAATTTTTGGTACAACATGAGCCACCATAATCAATAGATTTATAAAAAGCTGGAAAAATATTTGTAACTCATATTATAGATAAAGTTCTAAATTTTCCTATATGAAAAAGTTCTTCCAAAATGATAAATAAAAAATCCAATAAGCCAATAAAAAATTAAATTAAATTCAAATACAAGACATAAATTCACATTTCCTAAAAAAATACAAGTGGCTCTTAAACATGGGAAAAGATGTGAAACCAAACTCATAAGAAGAGAAATGCAAATTAAATTACACTGAGTTATAATTTACCTACCAAAATTTCAAAGACCGAAAAGTTGGTAGCATACGGAGCAGGACAAGACGCTAACACATTTCTGGTGGGAGTGAAGATTGATAGAGGCCCCATGGAAGGCAATTTGCAACATATATAAACATATGTAAAGTATCATACTTTTTTGGCCTGTAATTCCTTGTTTAGGAATTTATCTTAGAGACATATTTGTATACATAGGTACAAGGTTAGTAAATACAGGATTATTTCCATTAACAAAAGACTGGTAACAGCAAAATGGCCATCAATACTGTACAAATTAAGGCCCATCCATAAAATGGAATACTGTGTAGCTGTATAAAAAGAACCACAAATCTGATATTGAAGGATCTTCAAGATATATTAAGTTAGAAAAAAAGAGTGCAGAACGTGTATTTGTATGAAAGGGATATATATATACACACACACAGTTTTTATGAATATCAAGTCTGCCGCCTGGAAGACCCTGCCTTCTTCCCTTCCTTCTTTGGTTCTCCCTGAATCATTACTTCATTCCATGGCTGGTTGAGCTAACAAGTCTTGCTTGTCCTGGTCCTCACATGCCTTAGAGAGAAGCCCGAAGGGAGGAGCAAACATCCCCTTTGCTAATAATATTGATCACCTCTTAGAGCACAATATCTGCGTGTAATTTTGGGGGGAAGATCCTTTTCCAAACAGGGGTGAGAACGGAAAGACACAAAGGGGAGAAAGTGGAGAAAGAGCCATGTCCTCCCATGCTTGATTTTGCCAATACAAGTCTTTCCTGTGTTATAGGAAACTAAAAAGAGAACAAATGTGGCAATGAGGAAAAACTGCCAGAAAACAAATGCCTTGGATGACCCAATTTAAAAGAAACTACTTGAGGATAAGGAAAATACTATTATTCAATATGCTAATTTTTTATTTACACAGAAGAATTGAGCAAGATGGACTTTACCAAGGCACATTGTTGGACTTAAAACTTCTCTTCCCACCAATGCCAAAGCCAGGAGAGATACCCGCGGCTGAATCTCAGCTGGAGAAAGGGTCACAGGTGAGCCTCTCTTCTGGGGAGTAAGTCTCTTGTTTTTCTCTTTTGAGATCTTTTTCTTACATTTTTGGTAAATTCTGATTGGGGAGAAGTTGTATTTTCTACTCATTTTGGAGTCAGTGCTGGGCAGAGTAGGACCTCAGGAAATGCTTATTGATTGACTTTAGTCTGCTTTATTGGGTGACAAATTGGCCACAAACCAATAAATCTTTAGGACCCTCTTCCTCTTTCTAGAGATCTGGGCTGAGAATTAAGGGTTTATGCTTATTCCTAAAACCCATTTCAATCTTCCCTACAGTAATGATTCTAATAAAAACAAATGAAAATTGGGAACTAGGCTGTCTCTGAAATTCAAAATCCCAAAACATTTGTCTATTTTGGTTGTGATTCTCTGGCCCTCCGTTTCTTTCACTTCAGCACAATGAAGCTTTTCATGGGCATTGTTTTCTGTTCCTTGGTCATGGGAGTCAGCAGTGAAGGCTGGTATTCGTTCTTCAAGGAGGCTGTCCAAGGTAAGAGCCCTGGATGATGGAGGGCACATCCAGCAGTCCCCAGGATTCGCTCTGAGCAGAGGCCACATATCCACTGGATGTAGGTGCTCCTTAGAGAAGCCACAAATGGGTCAGAGCAGGAGTGTCTCTCCTTCCACGCTGGTCTGACTCAGCATCATGGAGTCTCCAGTCCAGAGGTCAAAGGTGCTTTGGGCCCAGCCTGTTCTTACTGGTATTGGGTAGAGGGGTCAGGACTTCCAGAGGGTGAACTCCTTGTGGGAATACACAAAGGGCAAATTTCTTAGTCTTGGAGTATAGCTGTGAACTCAGTATGCTCCCAGAGGTGGAATGTCCAGTGTCAGTTTTTGCAATGCTTTGAACTTCATGTGTTGTTATTAAGCTTGTTTTACGTTCATTATTCCTTCTTCGATGCTCTTCCTTTTTTTATGTAGATCTGAGTTTCTGACCTATACTATTTCTCTTCTCTCTAAAGAAGTTCTTCTAACATTTCTTGCAAGGCAGGTCTACTGCCAACAAATTCCTTCAATTTTTGTTTGAGAAAGTCTTTATTTCTCCTTCATATTTGAAGGATAATATCACAGGGTACAGAATTTTGGGTTGGTGGGGTTTTTCTCTCAATACTTTAAATATTTCACTTCATTCTCTTCTTGCTGCATGGGTTCTGAGAAGGAGTCAGATATAATTCTCATCTTTGTTCCTCTGTAGGTAAGGTGTTTTTTCCCTCTGGCTTCTTTCAGTATTTTTTTGTTTATCTTTGATTTTCTGTATATGCCTAGGTGTGTTTTTTTGGTTTTTGTTGCTGTTGCATTTATCCAGGTTGGTGTTCTCCGAGCTTCTTGGATCTGTGGTTGGTGTCTGACATTAATGTGGAGAAATTCTCAGTCATTATTGTTTCAGACATTTCCTCTCTTCCTTTCTCTCTTTCTTTTCCTTCTGGTATTCCCACACACGTAGGTTACACCTTTTGTAGTTGTCCCACAATACTTGGATATTCTGGTACAAGAATTTTTTTTCAGTCTGTTCTCTACTTTTTGGGTTTTCAGGATTCTATTGAATCCTCTTGCTCGAAGATTCTTTTCTCAGCCATGTCCATTCTACTAATAAGCCCATTAACGGCATTCTTCACTTCTGTTACAGTGTTTTTCACGTCTAGCATTAATTTTTTCTTTCTTAGGATTTCCATCTCTCTGCTTACTCTGCCCATCTGTTCTTGCATGCTGTCTACTTTACCCATAGAGCCCTTAGCATATTAATCATAGTTGTTTTAAGTTCCCAGTCTGATAATTCCAACATCCCTGCCATGTCTGGTTCTGATGTTTGCTCTGTCTCTTCAAATTGTATTTTGCCTTTTGGTGTGCCTTGTAATTTTTTCTTGATAGCTGGACAGGATGTTCTGGGTAAACAGAACTGCTGCAAATAGTCCTTTGGTAATGTGTTGGTGAGGTGTGGGGGCAAGGGAAGTGTTCTGTCGTCCTAGGATTAGGTCTCGGTCTTTTAGTGAGCCCATGCCTCTGGACTGGGAACTAATCAAGTGTTTCTCAGGTTTTTTCTCCCCCTGAAGTGGGGCAGGATGGCTGCAGTGGGCTGGAGTTGTTATCTCCCTTGCCCAGGTCATTTAGACTCTGCTAATACAGTTTCCCTGAGGGTGGCCCTTGGCGAGAAGAACAGAGGACTCTAGCATGTTTCAAACAGTTGCTTTCCGCCCCCACCCCCCACCCCGCTGGAAGCCTGAGGAGATTTTTCTGGATATTTTCTGTGAGAAACTGGTTGCACTCCTGAAGGTAAATCTCACAATAAGGAGGGGGCCCCTGTGACTGGGTCCCCCTAGAGATTTTAACTCTCACAGTTGTCCCTGCTGAGCCTCCAGAGATACGTCAATTCCCGTTCGGGCTTTCCTGCCCCGCACTGTTTCCCACAGTGGTTGAGGCTCCCGAGTCTCTGCCTCAGCGGGACCACCTCCCTGTGTCCGCCTGTCTGCCTGTCTCTCCAGTCTCGGGGGTGGTGGTTTGCCCTGTGTCCTCCTCTCTCCTGTGGATTCAAGAATCGTTGCATTTTCAATCTGTTCAGGTTTTTACTTGTGGTTAGGATGAAGTGTCAACTTCCCAGCTCCTTACATGTAGAACTGGAACTGATGTGATTAACTTTGCAGTTGAAATTTTTGTCATGTTTTTCTATTGAAATTTGACCAGTTCAATATTTTTATATTTTGAACTTCCTGTGCTATTCTTTTTAAGTGAAATTCTTTGAATACCAGTTCTTAAAAAGAATTTTGGTGCTCACTGCTAAGTTTTTCTGCACGTACTAAAGAATATGTCCTCCCTTAGGTCAGTGTATTTCAGAATTTGTTTGTGGGCCACTCACATTCAAATCTGCTGGGAGAACCTGTGTAAAAACTACACTCCTGAGGCTCTTCTCATAGCTACTGAGTCAGAATCTTAGAGATGGGGCAGGGCTAGGAATCGGCATTTTGAACAAATGCCTCAGGTTATTTTAAGCACAGTACTAATGAGAATGACCGTCTCAGGTTTTGCTACCACCCAGTGATAGAATCTGGGTGCTTGGAGAAAACTCTTACTAATCATTCTGGAAAACATGGAATGAATGCCAAGCAGGCATCAGAGAAAGAAGAGTCATTAGGCCCTGCCTGAGATAAACTATTCAACAGAATCATGGACAAAAGAATGAATACATGAAGTTAGTGAGAATTATCCTATAGAACAAAGCACATAAAGAATAATTAAGGGGCTGGCCCCATGGTGTAGTGGTTAAGTCCAGTGTGCTCCGCTTCGGGGGCCTGGGTTCGCGGGTTTGGTTCCCAGGAGCAGACCTACACCACTCATCAAGCCATGCTGTGGTGCTGACCCACTTACAAAATAGGGGAAGATTGGCACAGATGTTAGCTCAGGGCTAATCTTCCTCAAGCAAAAAAGAGGAAGCTTGGCAACAGATGTTAGCTCAGAGGAAATCTTCCTCACACACACACACACACACACACACACACATACACACAAAGAATAATTAAAACTACCCATCTTAGTTTTTCTTTTTTCCAAGTGAGTTGGTTTAAAGAAATCCTTGACGTGTAAGCCATGGCAGGTCTCAATAAATATTTATTGATTGACAACACAGGCACTGACAGACACTTCTTACAGCTCTTCCTGGCTTAGACCTATTTTGAGTAAATATTTTTCCACTAATCTTCTTTTTAAACTTTTTTCATTGAGATATAACAGTAAACTGAGATACAGTAAACTGCACAGCTTGATGAACTTTTACATATATGAACACCCGTACTACCACCATCAGACCAACATGTATTATATTTCCAGCACCCTAGAAAGATGCTTCCTGCCTCCCAGTTAATGTTTCCCACCAAAGGTAACCCCTATTCTGACCGCTTTCATTATAGATTAGTTTTGCCTGCTTTTGATCTTTTAAAAAAAATTTTATTGACGAATAATTGACATATAATGTTATATTAGTTTCATGTGTATAGCATAATGATTTAATATTTGTATGTATTGCTAAATGATCACCACCATAAGTCTACTTAATATCCTATCACCACACATATTTATAAAAATTTTTTTTTCTTCTAACAAAGACTTTTAAGATTTACTCTCTTAGCAACTTTCAAATACACAATATAATATTATTAACTATAGTCACCATGCTGTACATTACATCCCCATGACTTATTTATTTTATAACTGGAAGTTTGTACCTTTTGACTCCCTTCTCCCATTTCTCCCACCCCCTACTTCCTGCCTCCAGCAACCACCAATCTGTTCTCTGTATCTATGAGCTTGGGTTTCTGTGGGGTTTTTTTTTTTTTTTTTTTTGAGATTCCACATGTAAGTGAGATTATACGGTATTTGTCTTTGTCTTATTTCACTTAGCATAATGTCCTGAAGGTCCATCCATGTTGTCACAAATGGCAAGATTTCAGTTCTTTTTTATGACTGAATATAGCCCATTGTATATATACACACCACATCTTCTTTATCCATTCATCCATTGATGGACATTTAGGTTTTTTCTATATCTTGGCTATTGTAAATAATGCTGCAATGAACAAGGGGGTGCATATATCTTTTCAAGTTAGTGTTTTCATTTTCTTTGGATAAATACCCAGGAGTGGAATTGCTGGATCATAAGGCAGTTCTATTTTTAATTTTTTGAGGAACCTCCATACTGTTTTCCACAGTGGTTGCACCAATTTATATTGATCTTCAAATAAAAGAAATTATACAGAATGTGCTCTTTTGATCTGGCATTCTTCCATTCAACATTATGTGCATAAGATTGATCCATGTTGTTGCTTATATATATATATCAATAGTTCTTTTTCACTGATGTGTAGTATTCTGTTGTATAAATATACTGCAATTTATTTGCCCATTCTATGTTATTGGATAATTAGGCTTTTGAAATTATAGACTGTTATGGAAAAATCCACAATGAACATTGGTGTATATGTTCTTTGGTGGACATAGCAGTCATTTATATTGGGGGAATATACCCAGAAGTGGGATTGTAGGGCCATAAGATAAATGTGGGTTTAGCTCCAGTAGATGCTGTCAGTTTTCCCAAACTGTACCAATTTACAGTTCCATCAACAATATATCAGAGTTTCAGTTGTACCACATCCTCACCCCAACTGATATCATTCATTTTTAAAATTTGTGTCATTCTGGTGGGTGCAGAGTGGTATTTCATTGTCACCTAACCTTCACTAATAGGAGAAGGAAACTAACTTGCATCAAGTACTCCAATGTGCTAGGCATTTTACGGATGTTCCCTCACTTTATCTTCTCATCTCATCTACCATGGAGGTGGGTATGATCCTCCCAACAGAAGGGTGAGGAGGTGGGAGCTGAACCAGCAGGCAGAGACGTAAACATGTGTATCCACACCTTACAGCCAAGTCTGATCACACAGGTTGTATGGAGCTGCCTCAGGCAATTCCACCTCATCTCTTACTGCCTGTTTCAACGTTTGTTCTGTGCCTTTTATGCCTGTCAGGTCAGGTTTATTCAAGCCAGAGCTGCCCTCCCTCAGCTGCAAAGGATGTATTTCTCTTATGGGCTGTGGCAGACGGAAAAATGTTGAACCCCCTTCTCCTCTCACTACTTTGTCAAGAGTCACCATATGAAAGGAGTGGATGATGTTCATTCCTTCACTTCTCCAATATGTCACCAGGTTAATTTAAGTTGTTTTGTTTCCTTTCCAGGGGCTTATGACTTGCTGGGAGCCTATTGGGACATGAGAGAAGCCAATTACCAACATTCAGCCAGATACTTCCACGCCCGGGGGAACTATGATGCTGCACAAAGGGGCCCTGGGGGCATCTGGGCCGCTAAAGTGATCAGGTGACTTGGGTCCTGGTGAGGCCAGTGAGGGGGAACAGAGTTGACTGTCTCCAGAGTCAAGAATGCCTGTGGCCGCTTCTCCTCCTGCCCCTGCTCCTGGGATCTGCGGGGCCAGCAGAGCTAGAGCAGGGCTGGTGTGGACATGTCTCCCCCACCCCCAGAGAGAAAGTGAGGAGTCTCTACAGAGCTCTGTTGCAGGGCACAGAAAGAATCAGCTGACTTGGCCCTTTGCCCAAGAGGGTACATATTTGAGCCCCTCCTTCTTGAGCATGGGCTCTTCCAGCCTCCTCTGAAAGTCATTCCTTGGCTGGAAGAGGAGTAGGGAATTGGGAGGTGAAGCTGTCTAGAGTGACCCAGGAGATAATCTCCTCTCTCCCTTCCTTCCAGCAACGCCAAGGAATATCTTCAAGGACTCTTACACAAGTTTTACTTTGGAAGCAGCAGCTATGGATTGGAGGACTTGATGTCCAACCGGAAAGCTGAGGAATGGGGCCGGAGTGGCAACACTCCCGAGCACTTCAGACCTCCTGGGCTGCCTAAGAGATACTGAGCTCCCTGCTCCCTCTGCCCTCACGGGAACAGACAGTGAGCCACACACCTCTCCCTCCCAAACAGGGCACAGTGTCACTGAGCTTTGTGTCCCCGGGAACTGATGAGGGGCACCTAGAGGTGCCCAACAAATGTTTGTCAAATGGAATTTGTTAATGGAATCTGGAATCTTTGAGACAGCCTCTCTGGAAGAATGGCCATCTGGTGCCACATGGAAGATACACAGCACTGTGACAGATGAGCCTGTGACTGTGGGGGCTCAGAGACCCCCCACCTAACCTGTAACCATGCTGTATCCTCACATGACCCCACTGAGACCCTCTAGTCCTTAGTCACCCCGGTTTCTCCTCCTCAGTAAGCTGAGCTGGCAGAGCATTGGCCATTATGCTGGGCTCCTCAATGGCTGGAGGCATGGCTCTGGCACAAGTCCTGGGCAGCCCCCAGCCCCCACTTCTTCCGTCATGACCCCGCCTCCCCAGTTATTTTGTTGCTGTGCCCAGGTCTCTCTGTGTCCAGACTCTTCACTGCCCAATCAGTTGCATCCTGCCCCTCTCTGCCTCCAGGCCTCGTCCCCAGGGACCTCTTTCCAAATCAAGAAGGTACATCACTTTGGGAAGCCTAATCCCGGGATGCCTATCCTAGAAACTTCCATCTTGGACTCCAGCTTATTTCTCATCAGCACCAGAGCCTACCAATGACCCAACTGTTAACCAGTCCCTGCTCATTTTACCTAAGGAATGGTTCTCATATTAGTTTCCCTTATCTTGATTCTCACTCTCTTTAGTTCAGTTAAATTCTCCTTCCAGTTCTAGAGGGAAGTCAGATGTGTAGATAGACAGTTACAACACAATTTAATAAGGGCCTCCACAGAAGCAGACACTGGTGGCAATGCAAACTCTGCTGGGGTGTGGGAGGCTGGTAATTGGAGAGGCTTCCATTTTCTTTAATTGCAAATGCCAGGATGTGCTCTATACTTTACAGGCCTTATTTGGTTTAAACCACAGAGAAAGTCTTTGCAATTCTCAGTTGGAGCAACTGCGGTTTTTCCATTAGATAATATGTTTCCTGAAACTTTTTGGCATATAATCTTATAAAATTAAGAACATTACCTTATGATATGTGGTTTTCTAAAGGATTTTTTAAACCATACATATATTTTGAGTTTTATCAAGTGATTTTTTTTATCAGTTGAGATAACATTATTTTTCTCCTTTAGGCTATTAATGTGGTGAATTACACTGATTGACCTTGTAATATCGACCTAATTTTGCATGTCAAGAATAAAGCACACTCGATCATGAGGTGGTTTTAATACTCAGAATTGATTAGCTAACACTGTATTTTATTTTGAATTATTGTGCCTTTGAAACCAAAATGGGACTATTGTTTTATATTCTTGTATTGTCCATCTCTTGTTTTGGAATCAAGATTACCCTAATTTCTTTAAAATGGGCTAGACAACTTCATTCTTTATCTGTTTTCTACAACAACTTGTATAACATAGAATTAACTGTCCCCTCAGGTTTTAGCAGACTCTCCTGAAAAAAGCATTTGGCCTCAGCTGGGGATATTGAGGAGGAAAGATCTTTGACAACCACTTCAATTTATCTAATACTTATTTGGCTTCCTACAGATTTCTAAGTCTCTTGCATCAAAAAGATATCTTACTTACTCAAATGCTTTGAGCTTATTATTTCATCTAAATTAACAAATGGTGTGTCACTGTGAGTTGGTTAAATTAAGATCTGAGAACAATGACTCCATATTAAGCCCAAATTTGAACCAGGAAAGGGGAACTCAGATTAACCTCATTTGGATCTATATGGGGAGTCTGTATACCTCTGTGAACTGGTTCTAACCAGCTCAGAATCATGCTGCTGAAGAGCTGAGAAACGCTATAGTCACTGGAAGGTAGAATAATTGGGGTTTTGTGTCATGTTTTGTTGTAGTTCTTGCTGTTGTTGACTGACGTCCTATGGCCTCTGCCGGAAGTCATTGTGTACACACCCAGGGAATGCAGCTGTAGTCTTACCTGTGAGCCATCAGCGGTTGGCTCAGAGGAGAAACACTGTAGATCTGTTCTCTTAAATGCTTGTTTCTAGGTTTGATAGTCGGGTTAGACTTGTATGTGATTCTAGGAAAGTCGGTCATCTTTCTTTATGACACTTGTGGTCCAGTGGAGAGCATTTTCCCAAACTCCTGCACTTGTGGCAGAGGGAACAGCCACCCAGAGCAGAAACCACCCACTGCCTTAGCAGGGTGCCTCCCTCAGAATTAGGGACTGCTGCCCCCAGCAGATAAACATGTAGGTGAAGGGCCTGGTTTCAGGAAGCTCAGAGCAGCCTGTGTACATGTGTTTTCTTTTCTGATGTATGCATCTTCCCTCCCTTCAATGTTTGTTTTTTGGGGGAGAAAATGCAGCTATATAATCAACAGCATACACAAGAACTTAATAATTTCTTCAGTTGTTTGAAAGTAATATTCTCTTTTAATCTCCCTGAGTGAATTGAAGATGGGGAGTGGGGAATCCAGCCTTTTTGGTTCTGAAGCTGTGTATTTGCAGCAGCTGCCCATTCCTCAAGGATTGGTTTGTCTGTGCCTAGAAGGACAAAGGAAAGGGTCTATGGATCTTTGGTTAGAAGGGCTAGTCCCAGGCATGTGCTGGGAGTTGGTCAACAACTGACTCTGGAAGAAAAAAATAAAGTCCTGACTTGTAGTGTTTGTCAATTTCCATGGTGTAAACAGTCCCACAGGGTCATTTCAAATGACCAGCAACTTAACAATTGACTCACAAAGTCCCTGAAAATTTAACGATCGGCTCTCCTGAGCTGCTATGAGCCAATTCCAGCACACCAGTGGGTGTCCACTTCCAAAGGGCAGAGACTACCAGCTGTACATTTGAACCTAAGTTGAAAGTTTCAAAAATTTCCCAGGTGAAAAAAAGGAAGCAAAACAAAATTAATCCTCTAAAAAGTGCTAGCTTCTTAAGAAAACTCTCCAACTGGAGAGAAAAATGAAAGTGTAGCTCCTACAATATTGGAAAAGATAGCTAAATCATAGTTACATATTCTGTACCTTTAGCAATATATTAATAGGTTCTAGAAGTTGTTTGTAGGGGGGAAGTAAGATAATTTTTCTCTTTAAAAGATGGTTCCGGGGGCCAGCCCCGGTGGCCTAGTGGTTAAGTTCGGTGTGCTCTGCTTTGGCAGCTGGGATTCCATTACCAGGGCAGACCTACACCACTCGCCTATCAGTGTCCCTGCTGTGGCAGCAGCCCACATACCAAGAAAGGAAGATTGGCAGTGGATGTTAGCTCAGGGCAAATCTTCCTCAGCATAAAAAAAGGTCCAAATTGAAAAAAAAGAAAAAAAAAAAAAAGCTATGACAAAGGTAAGCATTAGTGTTCATCAGAAGATACCATAAAGAAACTTAAAAAAAGGGAAAGTTCATTAGACACCTTTGTGGTTCTAGGATTACAACTCATTATTCTAAAAATTGATGAAGGGGAAAGAATAAAGCATTTAAAAAGATTTAGTGCACTGCTGTATGTTATAATTTTGTTGAATTATGAGTTTGTTAAATATAAAACCAAATCCATTTACTTCCATAAAAATGACTGAAAATAGAGTGACAATAAAAGCCACAAACTGGGGAAGATATTTGCAACATGCATAATCAAAAAGGCTTTGTATCAAGTGTGTAAAGAACTCCTACTAATCAATAAAAAGAGGAAAAAGAAATGAATACAAATTTCACAGAGGAGGAAGCACAGATGGCTCCTCAGTGTATAGACATGGTGAATCTCATCAATAATTAGAAAAACACAAATTTGAACTAATATGCAATACTATTTATCACTCACCAACTTGACATAAAAACAAGTCTGGCCTAGAATGTGGAGCAAGGAGACCACTCATCCATTGCTGTGGGAACATAAACTAGTGCAGCCATTTTGGAAAAACAGTGTGGCATTATCAACTCAAGTTCAACACAGTCACGCTCTGTTCCACTCCTGGGCCTGTGCCCATAGAAACTCTTGTACCTGGACATGTGTAGAAGATCATTAGAAGCAACGTTGTTTGTCGTAGCAAAAAAGAGACAACTCAAACGTCAAAATAAGCTGTGAGATATATATTCATGCTGTGGAATAGTATTCAGCACTGAAAATGAAAGAAAGACTACACAGACATCAACACGCCCTTATCTAAGAACATACCGTGGACCAAAATAAGCAAGTGACCAGTGAATCCATACAATATAATTCTGTTTACAGAAAGTTCAAAAACAGGCAAAGTCTAAATAGTAAATTGTTTATGAACACACATATGTGATAAAAACCACTTTAGAAAGCAACGGAACGATAAGCACAAAGTTTAGGCGGGGGGTTACTTTTGGAGAAAGGGCAGGGAGGAGCGCGCAGCCAGAGAGAGGACACAGGAGCTTCTGCAGTGGGAGTAACACCCTGTTATTGGGTTGCTTGGGGGGCTCACCCAAGAGTGAGGGATGATAGTCTAAAATTTTTAACTGGTAAAGTAATATAAATTAATATATTAAATTTTAAAATTCTGCCAGTGCTCCTCCATATGAACAAGGGTACATAAGTTCTCAAACTGCTCACCAAAAGATATGCTTGTAGCACACATTGTTCCCCAAATCATTCTAATAGTTTCCAAATGATATGTTGGTTTTTTTGGTTGGTGTGTGTGTTCTTTCACATGGCTGTCACTAGTTAATTGATGCTTTTCTGTGCCTTGATTGACACAGAGGAGCATGTGTGCCCTTCAGTGACGTCCCCATCAAACTGATAGTTGTTGGATGACGTGAGGTCTCAATAGGTGGAGAAAGAAATGGTCTGTGGTGCTGAATTCTTCCTGTGCCTTGTGAGGTAACATATTCACAGGTTCCAGGGTTTAGGATGTGGACAACTTTTGGGGCATTGGAAGGCAGGGGTGGGATGCATTATTTTGTCTACCACATTAATATACTCTTTCAGCTAAGGTTTCTTTCTTTTTCTTTTCAAGTCAGTGTGTGCTTTTTTTTTTTTTTGAGGAAGATTGGCCCTGAGCTAACATCTGTTGCCAATCTTCCTCCTTTTTTTCTCCCCAAAGCCCCAGTAGATAGTTGTATGTCATGGTTGTACATCCTTCTACTTGCTCTATGTGGGACACCACCTCAGCATGGCTTGATGAGCGGTGCGTCGGTCGGTGCCCAGGATCCGAACCGGTGAACCCCAGGCCTCCAAAGTGGAGCACGTGAACTTAACTGCTATGCCACTGGGCTGGCCCCTCAGCTAGGGTTTCTTGACTCAAAATTTTTTCCTCATTTATTCATTTATTTTTATTGAGCTATAATTAATATATAACATTATATTAGTTTCATCTGTACAACATAATGATTTGATATTTGTATATATTGCAAAATGATCACCACAGTAAGTGTAGCTAACATCCATCACCACGCACACTTACACATTTTTTTCTTGTGATGACAACTTTTAAGATCTACTCACTTAGCAACTTTCAAATATGCAATACAGTGTTATTAACTATAGTCAACACGCTGTACATTGCATTCCGAAAACTTAACTATTTTATAACTAGAAGTTTGTGCCTTTTGACCCCCTGCACCCATTTCACCCACCCCCCACTTGCTGCCTCTGGTAACCTCCAATCTGTTCTCTGTGTTATGAGTTTGGCTTTTTTTTTTTTTTTTTTAGATTCCACATATAAGGGAGATCATGTAGTATTTGTCTTTCTCTGTCTGACTTATTTCTCTTAGCAAAATGCCCTCAAGGTCCATGCATGTTCTCTCAAATGGCAAGATTTCCTCCTTTTTTATGGCTGAACAATATTCCATTGTGTGTGTATATATATCACTTTTTTTTTTTTGCTTGAGGAAGATTGCCCTGAGCTAACATCTGTGCCAATATTCCTCTAATTTGTATGTGAGATGCTGCCACAGCATGGCTTCATGAGCAGTGTGTAGGTCCACACCCAGGATGCAAACCCACGAACCCCAGGACACCTCAAACTTAACCAAACTTAACCAGCGCACCACTGGCTGGCACCTATATATCACATTTTATAATCCATTTGTCCATTGATGGACACTTAGGTTGCTTCCACGTCTTGACTGTCGTAAATAATTTTGCAATGAACATGGGAGCGCACATATCTTTTCAAGTTAGTGTTTTTGTTTCCTTCAGGTAAATACTCAGAAGCGGAATTGCTAGATCATTTAGTTCTATTTTTAAAACCAGTATTTTAGGTAGTTCTATTTTCAGATTTTTGAGGAACCTCCATACTGTTTTCCATCCTGACTGCACCAATTTACATGCCAGCCAACAGTGCACAAGGGATCCCTTTTCTCAACGTCCTCACCAACACTTGTAATTTCTTGTCTTTTTGATGACAGCCATTCTAGCAAGTGTGCGGTGATATCTCATTGTGGTTTTCATTTTATTTCCCTGATGATTAGTGATGTTGAGCACCTTTTCGTATACCTGTTGGCCACCTGTATGTCCTCTTTGGAAAAATGTCTATTCAGATCCTCTGTCCATTTTTAAATTGGATTATTTAGGGGTGTTTTGCTATTGAATTGAACTCATATAATTTATATATCTGATATGAACCCCTTATGAGATATATGATTTGCAAATATTTTCTCCCATTTGGTAGGTTCTGTTTTCATTTTTTTGGTGGTTTCCTTTGCTGTGCAGAAGCTTTTTAGTTTGATGTAGTCCCACTTATTTATTTTTGCTTTTGTTGTTTCTGCTTTTGGTGTTAAAGCCAAAAAATCTTTGTCATGACTGATGTCAAGGAGCTTACCACCTATGTTTTCCTCTGGAGTTTTATGGTTTCAGGTCTTATGTTCAATTCTTTAACCCATTTTGAGTTAAGTTTTGCATATGTTGTAAGACGGTGGTCCAGTTTCATTCTTTCCCATGTGTCTGTCCAGTTTTCCAACACCATTTGTTGAAGGGACTATCCTTTCCCCAATGTATATTCTTGGCATGTTTGTCATAAATTAACTGACCATATATGTGTGAGTTTATTTCTGGGCTCTCTATTCTGTTCCATTGATCTATGTGTCTGTTTTTATGCCAATACCATACTGTTTTGATTACTATAGCTTTCTCATATAGTTTGAAACCAGGAAGTATGATGCCTCCAACTTTGTTCTTCTCTCTCAATTTTGCTTCAGCTATTCAGGGTCTTTTGTTTCATCCAAATTTTAGGTTTCTATACAAATTTAAGGTTCCATACAAATTTTAGGACTGTTTTTTCTCTTTCTATGTGAATGCTTTTGGAATTTTAATAGGGATTGCATTGAATCTGTAGATTGCTTTGGCTAGTACGGACATTTTAACAATATTAATTCTTTTAGTCTATGAGGACTGAAATTTTTTTAAAAGGCATTTTAATGATGCTGGATATAATACTTATTTTTAAAGCAGTAATATTTTAAATTGTACCTGAATTGTAGCCTTAAAGGATGCCCACAAATGTTCTCACCTAGACACTAAACAGGCAGTTCATATGGGAAAGAGAAATTTGAGGAGAAAGAGAAAAAGAACTCACACAGATGAAAATCCAGATAAAGGGTTGTTTAACTTCAGAAAAATGGGACACTTTAGATGCAAAAGATTATACACCCAACATTCCATGTGTTTACAATCCTACTTTGGCCTCTTTGTCTCCTCGTAGTAAGTTCTGAGGTCCTCAAGCCCGTCTCTCTCTCTGTCTCTCTCTCTCTCTCTCTCACGCTGTCTGGTGGAATTCCAGGCTTAGCCTCAGGAAACCTGCAGGACCTCCTCACTGCTGTTGACACAAGTCCTGCCAGGCCAGGAGAGAACGTTCCCTCTTCTCTTGCAGCTGCAAGAAATGCGGATGGTTTCCTGCATCAAAGACACTCTCCTTGCAACAGTTACTTCTAACAAAGGAATCTTGAAAGACCCAGACTTCAGAGAATGTTATGTCCTCTAACATTAAACCTTGATCTTTAAAACTGTATTCTGATTGACAATCTTACTTATTAATGTGTTAATAATGTGTGGTCTTGGTAATAATATAGTGATGAATCTTTCTGTCTCCTGCAAAATATAAATTATTACGAATTTTCTTGGCTAAGCCAGAAGAGCTAAAATTTAGTGCTTTACATGTGCCCAGAACTGATCCAAGACCCCTTCAGCATCAATCATGTCATCCTGACAATAACCCTGTGAGGTCAATGTCATTATTTCCTCATTTTATACTCATGCTTATCATTCTTCCTGCTGTCCCTCTGAATCTGGGACTTGGGCCTCACGTCCAGTCTTGGTCAGGCCATCCTGTGGTCCTTTCCCTTTTTTTTACTTTGGTTTCTGATCTCAAGAGCCTTGGTGTTCTTCTCTTCGACTTACTTAATTGTACCAGAAGAAATGGAGGCGTCTCAGGCCTCTCATTTAGTTTATCATGTTTATCTAGTTTATCATGAAACCCAGCTCACTTTTGAGAGTGGAAGGGGACATCACTATTAACAGTTAAGCTGGGACAATAGGCACTAACAGAGATGGTCTCTGCAAACGGGGACACAGTGACTCAAGGGAGACTCTTGGGAAATCCCTTTAAGGCCTGGAGATCCTGATATCACCGTGACAGGGTAGCTTCCTTTTGCAGGAGAAGCAAGTGAAAAAGGCAGACTGCCACTATTGTCTACTGTTTCAAGCGTGGCCCTGCAAGGAACTGTGCGTCCCTTCCCAGAAGACAGAAGACATTAAGTAACAAAGGAAGAGAATTTGCAGTGCTGGTCTAGGTCCCAGTGAGGAGTTCCTCTGGGTGCCTAGAAATTGTCCCTGCTTTCTCTCCAATGATTCTTTCAAAGAAGAAAACGACTTGAATGACATGAGAAAGTGGGGAGTGGACTTCCAGCATTGAATGGCCCCAAAGGGAGTAAAAGAATTATGACAGGATGTGATCACTGGCCCATGATTTCTGCCCTGAGGAAGGTTGGAGAAAAGGGTGTCTAGGATCACATGCCCTCCTCTATGAAACAGCCCCCCAGCACACCCATGACCAATGGCTGTGGAGGGTTGACAACTCCCCCTTCCCCACCATGTCTACTTCTAGGACCAAGTGAGCCAAGCCAGCTCAGGGACCCTGACTACCCACCCACAGGGAATCCCACCTTTCCCAAGGAAGGAAGTTGTCTGTGGAATATCTGGATATTGCTTAGCATTGCCTATGTAAGAACCGAAGGCCAAGGGAAATCCTTGACAGTTATCTGCCCTACAACATTCATCTCATTATACCTACAAGAATTAAAATATGACCAAGACCCAGAGAGCCATCACTCCTAATTTTGGCAGGCTCTAATCTAAGACAATGACTCCTAAACACTAGTGTAACGCTTGCTGACTTGCTTCATCCTGGGTCAGCGCTTCTCTTTCCAATGTCCTACTCATAATTCTTCTAGTCTTGTAAAAAATTGGAAATCCTTCATCCTCATTCTTCTCTAGGTTACTAGTCGAGCCCAGGTTTGCCCTCCTTCCTGACTGTTGTTTCCATCTTCCAATATCTCGACTAGCAATACTCCACGATGTGCTTGCATCAGTCTTGGAGATTCCTTCCCTAGTATCTCCAGTGCACTGCTCACGCTCCTCATCTACCAGAAACACTCCAGGCACAAATCCTGAGCTGGTGCTCCCTTGGCTGGGACTTACTTGCCCTACGCTGTCCTCAGGCTCCAGCCCAGGGTCCCACTGAGAGATGAACCAGATCTGTCCTCTGGATCCACCATCATCTCTGCCATGTTACACACCCATCACTCTTTACTCTCTGGGGAAATCCAACAGCTTTTAAAATTTCCCTTTTGGATGAAGGGGCGGGGATGGGGCAGGGTGGACCATGGACGCCATCCTTCTGATAGCTCCTGCACGCGACTTCTTCCAAGATGATCTTACTAAACTCAAATAATAAGGCCTAGTCCTGCTTTTCTGGTTGAAACAGCTATTCTCTATCATTACACCCTGTCAGCATTCTTGTGCTGCATCCAAGCTCTCTGCCTCCTTCCTGAATCTACTCTTGTGGCAATTAGAATCCACCAGATGTGAATACATTTTGGGGTAGGGATTCTGTTGCATGCTTCTTCTGTGTGAAGTCATGATTGGTAGAGCAGGCTTCTGCAAATCGTTTTGGATGGTTTAACTCATCTTATCTTACAGAGGGGTGTATGATCACAAAATCTCCAAATGCCTCTCTGGAAACTTTCTCAACAGTGGGTTTCAGAGGTGATAGGGGATGATTGAAATGGAAAGTGGTTTAGTCTAAAAGCCCATTGCAATCTCTCATCTAGTAAATCACTGGGATTCCAACCAGACAAATGGAAAAGGAGAACAATACTCTCTGAAATACAATCTATCTATTCATCTGTATATAGATATAGATATAGACATACAGATACATAGACATATACATATGCATGTACAAAATTGAGTGGGATTTACTTTTGGAATGCAAGAGTGGATCAACGTTACCAAAAAAAACGCTGTCAACCTTTGTTGTGTCTGAATGACCCTCTGCAGCGGGATGAAGCTTTCCATTGGCATCATTTTTTGCTCCCTGGTCCTGGGTGTCAGGAGCCAAGGATGGTTAACATTCCTCAAGGAAGCTGGTCAAGGTAAGGACCAAAAAGGATGGGTGGAGGGGAGGCTGCAACTGGCTGCCCCCTGGATTCACCTGAGCGGAGGCCACATCCCCACAGGACAAAGGCCACAAGTGGGTAGAAAAGGAGCACGATTTTCACGGTAGCGGTTCCCCAGGATTTTCTGGCCAGCTTTTCACTCTTCCGTGGGGATCCCCAGGCCTGAGGTCATAATGTTTGCGCTCCAACTTTCAGCAGGAGTGAGGAGCAGACCTGGAGTTCAGAGGTGTATGTTCCCTAAATACCAGCCGGGCTCTACTGCCCCCTAGTGGGGCATCAGGGACAGCTCACGTCTATGTCTCAGGAGCCATGAAGCGGGTGCATCAAAGGTGTGGGTTGTGTTTCCACTCCCCATCAACACTGTAATTACAACCTAAGTAACTGAGCTTTTAATACGTCCCAGGCCCTGTTCTAAGAACTTTACATGGACCAATGAACTTGTTTTCATCTTCAGGTTTTAATAGTTTCATCCGGGGATGTAGGTACCATTATCCCTTAACAGGGAAACAGAGGCACAAAGACATTCAGATACCTAACAAAGTCCTAAAGCAGAGTAGGATTTAACCTAGGACGTCCAGCTCCCCAGACCTGGCTATTAACCAGGTACCACACTGCCTCTCTGACAAAAGTGCACGTGGGAGATTTGTGAACACATACCCTGTTCCATCTGAGCACACGGCCAATAGTGGGGATGTGGTGTCTTTGGAAGTAACTCTGTAGAGCTCCTCTCCCCATGATAAAAGGCGCAATGAATGACCTGATGGTGGTTCTAGTGCAGCTGAGATCTAGGCAGGAAACCGAGAGCAAGAGATATTTACCTCACTTTCTATAGTAAAGCAGCAGAAATTTCTTTATTTCACAAAATTATTTATATTGTTATTTTTCTGATAGTTTAATTCTATCTAAAGTCTCCCAGACCCAGCTAAAAATGTCTTTTCATCTCTTGGGTCGATGTTTCTCAAAGGGTTGTTCCCGGACCACCCCCATGACATTCCCTGGGGTCTTGGTGCTTTGTGAAATGCAGACATCTGGGTCCACACACTCCCCTCCCTGAGTCACAGTCTCTGGGGCTGAGCTGGAATCTGGCCTTTACCAAGCCCCCAAGTGACGTTTTTGCACTAAAGGCTGAGAACCACTCCCTCCGGTTCTGCCCCCTCAAGTGACCAATGTGTCAGGCATTTTGGAAGGACTTATGCAAGTCTGGACTCCACAGATCTATTTAAATCAGTAACTCAGAGGTAATAAGTATAGTAAGAAAGTCACACCTCTCAACACAGCTGTCATCTGAACACTAGAAATAATAAAGACACAAAATGAAGATAAGTTATCTCATGGAGATATTATATACACTAAGATTGCAACTCCACATTCAATTTTTTCTGTTTCCTAATCAGTTAATTTTTAAAAATCTTTGCCATTTAATTCTAGCTTGATCAGATTTCTTCCATCCATAACTCCCTGCTCCTCATCTTAGTTTTTTTTTCCTTCCTTTTGTCCCACACTTCCTAAGGCCCAGAGAAGTGATGGTGTATTGAGCACCTAGAATGTTCTAGAAATTATACCTGTATCTTCCCAGTCCTTCTGCATAACCACTCTGAGGGAGGCCACTGACCTTTAGAGCTGGTGGGTCAGTTGCCCTTTGTCCACATCTGATTACCCAGCTTCTTTAAAGCTCTCTCAGGGACTCAGCTTTATCGCCTGCTGATTGAATTCTGATAGTCGTCCAGGTGCAAATGTGCCCAGACATTCAGATGTTCTCAGGACCGAGTGGTCCTCACGCTGCCCACAGGGATGAATTTCCCCCATGAGTAGGGTGGGAGCACCGTGGGTCTGCAGCCTCCCTCAGAGTCGCCTTTGTTCTCACATCCCGGTCAGAGGGTTCCCTGCATCTTTCCAGGTAGAGGCTCATTGTACAACCAAACATCCCTTAAAGATCATCCCACCTCTTCACACACATCACACACAGCCCATAACAAAGTAGCAACAGAACTTCGAATGGAATCAGATAGAATGTGATTCTCATCACATTACCCAGGGAGTGAAAAGTAAAGGAATGTTCTTCTCAAGCCAATATCATCTCCAAGGGTCAAAGGGTGAAATCTCAGAATGAGTGGGAAGGAAATTTATTTCTCTGTTTTGCCAAGATGTGATCACCTTCATCTCATCATTTTCTTTCCCTTCCAGGGACTAAAGACATGTGGAGAGCTTACTCTGACATGAGAGAAGCTAATTACAAAGACTCCGACAAATACTTCCATGCCCGCGGGAACTATGATGCTGCACGAAGGGGCCCTGGGGGCACCTGGGCCGCTAAAGTGATCAGGTGACTCGGGTCCTGTGGTGCAAGGGTGGGTGCACAGAGCTGGACTGCCTTGGACAGCAGGAGGGGCCATGCCCTGGAGAAATTTCCTGTAGAGGCTGTGGCCCCTCCTCCTCTGGCCCCCCCCTTCCCCATGCCCAGTGTGGGGTCTAAGTGGTGACAGAGGCAGAGCAGGGCTGGTGGGAATGGGCAACTCCCCGCCCTCCCCTCTGGGTGCTGTTCACCCAGCATCAGGGGCATCAGCGGGGCTGAGTGGGCTGTGCCCGGGCAGGCTCAGTGTTTTAGCCCCTGTCTCCTGGGCTCCTCTCAGAGCCATCCCTAGGAAAGAGGAGACAGGGAGGGTGGGGCTGTTGCTCATCAGCCCCGGACTAACCTCCTACCTGCCCTCCTCCATTCCAGTGATGTCAGAGAGGGTTCTCAGAGAGTCACAGACCTTTTCAAGTTTGGAGACAGTGGCCACGGATCGGCGGACTCGAGGGCTGACCAGGCTGCCAATGAATGGGGCCGGAGTGGCAAAGACCCCGATCACTTCAGACCTGCTGGCCTGCCTGACAAGTACTGACCTTCCCCTCCACTCTGCCCTCAGGAGACGGGGCTGTGAGCCCCTGAGGCAGGGACAGTTGCTGAGCTAGTGTTACTGAATTATATATCCCTAGTAGTTGATGCTTGATAAAGAACATGTAAAAATGTTTAATAAATGCTTGTGAAATCCAATTTGTTGTTGGCATCTGGAAACGGCATGTGAGAATCTTTCTGAGAACGTGAGCCTATTTAACATCATGAAGATGATCAATAAACATCATGACTTTTATTTTTAAAAAGGAGATAAGGCACTAATAAACGATAGTATTTGCGGTAAAACTGTATGTTCCTAACACAGACTGTACTATATAGACCATGTGTGGACTGTTACCTAGACCAATTATCAGTCCATAACTCTGTGTTCCATAACATGGGACAGATAGTCAGAATACTGTGAACAACTTCAGCAATAAAGTTTAAAAATGGACAAAACTGACTCAAGAAGAAATGAAAACTTGGATCATCCTTTAATTATGGTAAAAGACCAAATCTTCCCACAAAGAAAACAGCAGGCCCAAACGGTTCTATAGAGAAATTTAACCCTCTAAAGAAGCAAATCATTCCAATTTTGTACAAACTATTCCAGAGGGTAGAAAAGAAAATACCCCCCAACCCTTTCCATGAGGGTAGGAAAATTTAATGTCAAAAAAATCAAAGGAAAATACAAAAAAGTGCTCTGAGTCACCATGGATTCACCCCAGCAGTGACCATCTCCTTGGGTTCAAAGTGTAGCTTGAGGGTATGTCTCTTACATAACCCCAGAAGATGCTGAAATCTTGTAGAAGTGTGTTCAGTCCCACACACCACACAGTTTCTTTCCCAAATTAGACCCTCTCCCCTCAGTCTTGCTGGCTCCAGTGTCTCTGGTTACAATGGACTGTTTCTAGGCCCCTTTGTGTCCAGACTTCCTCTCTGCCCAGTCGACTGTGTCCTTCCCCCTTCTCTGCCTCCCAGGAATCTGGGTCCCTCAGTGGTCTCTCTCCCCACTGTGGAGACCTAGTCCCAGGAATCTTTCTCCTCTCCCATCTTCAGTTGTTAACCAGTCCCTGTCGATGGTGCTGGGAAATTTCTTTCAAAGTCATTTCCCTTCTCTCTTTCCCCACTAGGTGGTACAGGTTGTGTAGACCGTCAGGTCCTCAGGGCACCATAACTGTCAGCCCCCAAACCCTTATGTTTAATACTAAATGCCTCAATAGCACTTTGTTCATGCTTTCTTGGGAATCCGTACCCATCCTTGTCAGGGTTAGCGGATTGTACGTCAGTCCTCCTGCTGGTTGGTTTTTAAGTTTCTCTAACACTAGTTAACAGTAGGATGATGATGATAATGACAGCTAACATTCAACGAGTTGACTATGGGCCAGGCACGACTCTAAATGTCTTCTTGTGTTACCCCACTGGATTCTCACACTTTAATTATCCTTATTTTATAGCTGAGGAGACTTGAGGCACAAACAGTTCAAATAACGTATCCAAGTCACATTGCTAGTTTGACGCTAGAACCAACGTTCTTGATCATTTGCTATAACTAGCATTTGTATTGTAGTTTAGAGCTTAAAAAACACTTTTGTATATATTAGCTCTTAATCACTCCTTCAATGAATGTATTCCATGTGGCACCCCAGTTGATCCTCACAAGTCTATAAGGTAAATCTATGTGGGGAGCAGAGGCGATGAAGGGCTGAGGAAAAAGCAAGTGACAATTTGGAGGAGATTACATCATTGTGTCACCTCCTTAGAGAATGGCATTAACGTAAGTCTTCCCCAAACCTGTCAGTCCCTGGGACAGAGAGAGATCTAGACCCTAGTTCTCAACAAGGACAGCATTGAACCCACCCCCATCCCCACTTCAGCTTGTGGATATCTCTGGGGACATTTTTGGTTGGCACATTGATTGGGGGCATTTAGTGGATGGGCCAGAGATACACACATCTTACAATTTATGAGACAGTGCTGCAAACAAAGGATCATCCTGCATGACTTTTGTAATGTCCTATCGGACATGCAGGTAGACAGACTCAGATTTACTGTGAAACTGATGAAGCTTAAGCTTCAAGGGCTCCTCACTTATATGGGACTCTTCATGGCCCTGGGAGATGCCCTAGAAAAGTGTTCACATGGTCAAGTGTCTTAGTAAAATCTGCAAAAGTAAAATATTTTAACTGCAAGAACTTAATGCCTCTGACTCTGTACACTTCAACATTCCACCATCACATTTCCCTTTGTGTTGAATGGCACTGGGGTGGTTACAAACATTTTGGGGACCTGACTGTGGAAAAGCTGAGTTGAGACTACAATCGGTTTCCATTTAGTGGGACATATTCAGGTGGTTTGCATTCACTTCCAAGTATAATTAAGTTATTGATCACTACCTGGAGTAGG
Organism: Tapirus indicus; assembly: GCA_031878705.1. Classification (NCBI taxonomy): domain Eukaryota; kingdom Metazoa; phylum Chordata; class Mammalia; order Perissodactyla; family Tapiridae; genus Tapirus; species Tapirus indicus. Next base: position 11,895,727 of record CM062924.1, read on the forward strand.
AATGGCCTGTAGGCATGCTTCTACCGCCTACTGAGGTGACTCCCAGGTTCAAGAGCAAAGGTATATGGCAAAATGAACATGTCCTGTAGAGCCCAGCACAGAGTATGTGGGTAGTTGGGGAGAAACAACTTTGAAATGTACAAAGTCAGATGTGAGTCTGTGAAGAACCGAAGATCATAAGTGGAAGATTTTATTCTCATTGAATCTTAGTCAAAATGAAAGTTCTCCTCCAGAGAGAGGTTTTCACAAATTTGACAGCAGTCAAAACTTTACAGAATATTACCAATAATAAGTTGTGAAAGTGAAAGAAACTTTCCCAAACTATCAATGATAATTTTTAAAAATTCAAACAACCATGCTAGAGTAAAGACAAAATTATCTCTTTTTCATTATAGAAAACGATCTTACAAGGTCATTGTCATATAAAAAGATGATCAGAGAGAACTCAGCAAAATATATTTAAAAAGGATTGTAAATAGGGGGAGCACAGAGGACTTGTAGGGCAGTGAAACTACTCTGTACCATACTATAATGGCGGATATATGTCATTATAAATTTGTCCAAACCCATTATAAATTTGTACACCACCAAGAGCGAACCCTAATGTAAACTACGGATTCTGGGTGATAATGATGTGCTAATGTAGGTTCATCAATTGTATCAAATGTACGACTCTGCTGGGGAACGTTGATAATGGGGCAGGCAATGCATGAGTTTGGGCAAGTGTTCTATGGGAAATCCCTGTACTTTCTGCTCAACATTGCTATGACCCTAAAACTGTTGTAAAAATAAAGTCTATTAAAAAAAAGAGAGGCTGGCCCGGTGTCCTAGTGGTTAAGTTCCTGCGCTCCGCTTCGGCAGTCTGGGGCTTGCAGGTTCAGATCCCGGGCACAGAGGGACGCAAACACTTGTCAAGCCATGCTGTGACAGCGTCCCATATAAAGTAGAAGATGGGCACGGATGTTAGCCCAGGGTCAACCTTCCCCAGCAAAAAGAGGAGGATCAGCAACAGATGTTAGCTCAGGGCTAATATTCCTCACAAAAGAAAAAGAAAAAGGATTGTAGAAGTGTGTCAGGTCATTTATTAATAAAAATATTAATGGATGTTTTTCTGAACTTTGTGACATTTTAGGTATTTGTTGGCTATTTAAAATTGGTAATTTATTGTGATTTCTTTTTTCCCCCTTCTGAATTAATATTTCCTATTGTAACTAATCTAATATTTGTAATTTTGTACTGTTTTTCCTAATGGGGGCTTCCCAAATTGCATAATTCGGGCCCCACAAAACCTGGGTCTGTGCCTGCACATGAGATGAAAAGAATGTTTATAGTTATTTGAGCCTAGGGCTCAATTGTATTTTATATATTAACACAGATTATTTTTGTCCAGTTTTAATATACCTTAAAAATGTCCAGAAATGCAATTATTGTGTAAATTGGAACTTTGTTTTGGTAGAAATTTTACCATCATCTGTTCACGATTTTGATGGAACCACATGTGTGTCATTCTGCATTTGCAACTGTCAGGTTCACAGTGACTTGATGTATATGTGCTAACATCAGAGACCTTTATTGTGTCTAGTACAGTTGTGCCTGAGCATTTAAATATTAAAATACAATTATCATTTTATTTTAAATTAATTTTATTTCTCCTTTCTGTTAGGGCATCATAGTGATATTTTTGAAATTACATGTTGAGGTAGGTCATATCATCTATAATTTTCATTTCATTGAAGTAAAGTGGGTGTTGTAAAATACGTTTTGCAGGGGTGGAAGGGAGCATTGGGTCTGAGGTTGAGTACCATTGAACTAAATAGAAGCATGAACTGAAAATACTGGGAGTTGAAATACAGGTACTCTTACTGGTGATTTTTGTCTTTCCCAGGATTCCCACCACACCTGGGAGAAGAGTGAGCCCCTACTGATGTCTTTAAGCGTGGCGACGGTGTCCAGAGATCAGGTCCGATCAGAGGTCCGATAAGTCGAGATTCACTGTCCTGTTCCCGGTCCCCACCCCCGCCTCCGGCCCTTCCAATCAGGCTAAGAGCTCCTGCAGAGATGGGATATCTGGTCCAGTGAGGGTGACAAATAGCAATCATGAATATGACCGTGCCTGGGTCCTGGATAGGGTGAGGTCGGGGAGATGTCACCAGCGCTCGCCGGCCTGATTGGGCTGGCCCTCAGGCCGGCCGGGCTCCGGGCAGCAGGGGGCGCTGTGGCGGGAGCCGCGCCGGGCGCTCGGGGTGCTCTGGCGCCAGGAGGCCTCTCGTCTCCTCCGGCGGCTTCCGGCGCGGCTCCTGCGTTCTGGTGGCGGTCAAGCCATGGACCGAAACCCTTCGCCGCCGCCGCCGAGTCGGGACGAGGCCGAGGAGGAGGTGGCCGGGGGCGACTGCATAGGGAGCACGGTCTACAGCAAGCACTGGCTCTTCGGCGTCCTCAGCGGGCTCATCCAGGTGTGGAAACCCGCGCCTCGCGGGGCTCCCCTACATTCTACGCCCCGCGGCCCCGGGGCCGCCATCCCCGCGACGACCCCTCCCCGGGCCCGCGCGCGGGGCCTCACGCCTGGCGTCCTGGCCGCCTCCGCGGACCCCGAGACTGCCGGAGCCCCTCTTGGTGTTCCTCGACACAAAGGGAATCATAGTGGCAGGGATGCTTGCGGTTAAAATATCCTACTTTTGCAAAGTTTCCAAAAATGCGACTATGTAAATACGTTGTTCAGGCTTTTGCTCCTCATCCGCACTGTCGTTTCCGAAGGTCCTGAGTTATCTATTTCATGGACTGTTATTGTAGTAGAATAAAGGGTGATTTGGGGGGTCATAGAGATCTGATATCAAAAACGCGGCTTCATCACCTACTAACTGCGTAATTTGGGGCAAGTCATCCAGCTGCTCAGAGCCTCAAATTCTTTCTTAATTTCTATAAAATGGGATGATAATACCTATATTATTGTATATAGGGTTCTTGTGTAGATTAACTAAGATTCTAATGGCCATAGAGTGTTTACCGTGGTGTTTGGCTTATAGGAGGCTCTCAGTAAACGTGAACTTTCTTCTCCACACGTCTCCCCGATTTACCTCAGTCCGTCTCGGTCCTTTCCACTCCTTCTACACTGCTGCCAGAATAATCTTCCAAAAAAAAAAAAAAAAGCCGTGCACCGGAACTCCCGGTAGTTCCCTTTGCCTACAGGGAAAAAAATGCATATTTCTTAGCTCAGAATCCAGGGCTCGTGGCAACCTCTCCAGCCTCATCTGCCCATGACACACTGTGTCCCATCAACACTGAACTGCTCACCATACCCCGAACATGCTAGGCCCTTTCTGAACTCTGAACTCTTGTACTTCCTCTGTATGCTCTTCTTCCCTTCTTCACATGACAAACTCCTAGTCTCAGAGATATAGTTTAAATATCACCTCCTAAAAGAAGTTTTCCCTAACTTCTACCAAGCATAGGTCATTGGTCCATCATTTTTGCTCCCACAACTTTGTCCACATTCGGTTGAATCACTTAGCCTTTTCTGTTGGGATTATCAGTATAATGCCTTTTCCCCACTAGATCCTAAACTGCTTGAAACCAAGAGATTACATCTTACTCATCTTGGTCTTTCTACCCCAGTGCCTAGCAACACTATTTACTCCATGAACGCTGAATGAATAGCTCTAATGAAGGTACTAGGTTTTTTGAGCAAGGTTTTTGCAAGAGAAAATACTTTGAGGATAGGATCTTTGTGACTTCTACATGATTATGGGATAATATTACCTGGGAGTACTGCAGACAGCTTTTATTCATCTCTTTTTTTCCTTTTGTTTCTGAAGATTGTTAGCCCTGAAAACACCAAATCCAGCTCAGATGATGACGAGCAGCAGATGGAGCTTGATGAAGAAATGGAGAATGAAATTTGCAGAGTGTGGGATATGTCAATGGATGAGGTATGGGGATGGAAACGAAACTGAAAAGACTGTTGGGTAAGGGGGTGGTGAATGGATTTTTTAAAATAGGTTCAGTCCTTAATTCTCTGGAGAAAGACTTTAGTGTCCAGGAGCTCTTATTAGATTTGGGCTGAATATATAGTTCTCGTGAATGCCAGAACACTTGTAGCCCAGGAAAGTTCTAATACTTATCTACCTAAAGAGAACGCTGGCCTTGTATTTGAGAGCAGGTTAGGAGTTAGGAGACACTGATGTACCACAATTAAACTAGAAGGAAGGGGTAGAAGGAATTACATGTATATAATTACAGTAGTAATATCTTGACATTTGTATTGTACTCTATAGCTTGAAAGCATTTTCATATATATCATTCCATTTGATCTTCACCATAACCCTGTGATATAGATAGTATCCTTATTTTATAGATTAGAAAAGAGGTGAAAAGAGATTGATGTACATAATCTCTCATTTTATTGAACTCTTGCAATAGAGTCCCGATTAAAATCCTTGTTTTAATCTCTTCCACCTCCCTTCTGTCCTCTGCCACCCACGTTATCTTTTTCCTAAAACACGGATTTCATTGTATTCTTCTGTCTTAAAAATTGTCAATGCCTATTCGTTGCCTTCAGCCATTTTTTTTCAGACAGATTTATTGAGCTATAATTGACCAAAAAAACCTGCATATACTTGGAGGTATAATTGACATACAAAGAACTGCACATATTTAATGTCCACTTGGTTAATTTTGACGTATGTATGTGCACATAACACCATCACCATAATCAAGAGAGAGAAAATATCTGTCACCCCTAAAAGTTTATGCCCCTTGCCCTTTCTGTTGCCCTTCCCTGCCTCCACCCTCTCCAGGCAGGCACTGATCTGCTTTCTGTCACTTCATAGTAGTTTGCATTTTCTAGAGTTTTGTATAAATGAGATTGTATTCTTTTTTTGGAGATGTCTGGGTCGTTCACTCAGCATCATTATTTTAAAATTCATTCATGTTGTGTATATCAATAGTTTATTATTTTGTATTGGTGAGTGGTATTCACGATTTATCCATTTATTTACCTGTTGATGGATAGTTGAGTTGTTTACAGTTTATTACAGATAAAGCTGCTATGAACTTTTGTGTATAAGTATATATAGACATATGCTTTCCTTTCTCTTGGGTGCATACCTAGAGAAGTATGGCTGGAGCATATTGTAGGTGTATGTTTACTTTTTAAGAAATGGTTAAATTGTTTTCAAAGCTTTTTTTACTATTTTACATTACCACATTCAGTGTATGAGATCCCGTTCTAGTTCACTTTCTCCTCCTCCTCACCAACACTTGGTATGGTCAGTCTTTTTAATTTTAGCCATCCTAAGTGTGTAGTGATTCTCTTTGGGGCTGCGGTTTGGATTTCTCTAGTAACTAATCATGTTGAGCGTATTTTCTTGTGCTTGCTTGTAATCTGTGTATATTTTTTGGTGCAGTGTCTTTCTGAATCTTCTGTCCACTTTTTAGTTATGTTGTTTTCATTTTTTTCCTAAAAGTTTTATAATTTTAGGTTTTACTTGTAGCTGTATGATCCATTTTGAGTTAATTTTTGTGTATAGTGCAAGGTATGGATTCAAGTTCACTTTTTTTGCATATGGATACCCAACAGTTGTAGTTCTTTTGTTAAAAAGACTGTCCTTTCTCCACTGGAATCCCTTTGCACCTTTGTCAAAATCAGTTGTCCATACATATACATGAGTCTATTTCTGGACTCTGTTCTGTTGATCTATTTGCCTGTCTTTACACCAGTACTACACTGTTTTCATTACTGTAACTTTATAATAAATCTTGAAATCAAGTATTATTAATCCTCCAACTTTGTTCTTAAAGTTGTTTTGGTTGTTCTGGGTCCTTTGTATTTCAGTATTAATTTTAGAATCAACTTGTCATTTTCTATGAACAGCCTGCCAGCTTTTTGACTGAGATTGAGTTGAATTTATAGATTGTTTCAGGGAAGAATTGACAAATTAATGATAATGAATCTTTTGAGCCATGAACAAGTTAAATCTCTCCATTTATTTAGGTCTTCTTTAATTTCTTTCTGCAAAGTTTTGTAGTTTTTAGTGTATAGGTCTTTCACATCTTTTGTCAGATTTATTTCTGAGTATTTCATGTTTCAGATGCTTTCGTAATGGTATTTTAAAAAAATTTCAATATCTGTTCATTGCTGGTATGTAGAAGTACAACTGATTTTATATATCGGGTATTGTGCAGCTGTGCTAAATTTGCTTAAGTTCTAGTATCTATTTTTGTAGATTCCATTAGATTGTCGACATAAATAATGTCACTTATGAATGAAAAGTTTTACTTCTTTTCCAATCTGAATTCCTTTTATTTCTTTTTATTGCACATTTGCTCTGGCCAGAACCTCCATTATGATGTTAACTAGAAGTGATGAGAGGGAACGTCCTTGTCTTGTTCCTAATTGTGGAGGGAAAGCATTCATTTTTCCACCATTAAGTTGATGTAGCTGCAGTTTGAGAAAGTTCCCTTCTGTCTCTAGTTTCTCGAGAGTCTTTATCAGGAATGGATTTGGGATTTAAGCTTTTGCTAAGTCTATTGAGATCATCATGTGGTTTTTCTTTTTAGTTTGTTAATATGGTGAACTGCACTGATTGATTTTCAAGTTGCTAAAATCTTATTTTAAAAAATTTACATCTGTGTTCATGAGAGATGTTCATTTTCTCGTCATTGTCTGGTTTGGTACCATGGTAATGCTGTCTTCACAAAATGAGTTGGGAAATTTTCCCTCTTCACTCTTCAGAAGAGTTTGTCTGGAATTGATATTATTTCCTCCTTAAATATTTGGTGGATTTACCAGTGAAGCCATTGGAGCTTGGAGTTTTCTTTGTGGGAAGAATTTGTTGTTTGTTGTGATTGTTTTTTAGTTTTATGTATTTATTACTTTTTTAAAAATAACAGTTTTATTGAGATATAATTCACTACCATAAAATTCACCATTCAGTGATTTTTAGTATATTTTCAGAAAGACTATAAATGTAATTCTTTTAATAGATATAGAGCTAATTCAGGTTACTTTGGTAGATTGTCTGCTTGAGGGGATTTATCCATTTCATCTAAGTTGTCAAATTTGTTGGCGTAAAGTCGCTCAGAGTATTGCATTATTGTCCTTTTAATATTTGTACAATCTGTAGTGATGGTACCTCTCTCGTTCCTGATATTGGTAATTTGTCTCTTTTGTCTTCTTTCTCTGATCAGTCTGGCTAGAAGTTTACCAGTTTTATTGATCTTCACAAAGAATCAGCCTTTGCTTTCATTGATTTTTCTCTATTGCTTTACTTCATCCTGTTTTACTGATTTCCACTTTGATCTTTGTTATTTCCTTTCTTCTGCTTACTCTGGTTTAATTTGCTCTTCTCCTAATTTCTTAAAGTGGAAGCTGAGGTCATTGATTTAAGACCATACTTTTTTTAATATAGGCATTTAGCATTATAAATTTTCCCCTAAATATTGCTTTGGTAGTATCCCACAACTTCTGATATGTTGTGTTTCATTTAGTTCAGTATACTTTCTAATTTTCCTTAATTTTTCTTTGGTTCATGGGTTATTTAGAAGTATGTCATTTAGTTTTTAAATATTTGGGGATTTTTCAGATATCTTTCTGTTGCTGTGGTCAGTGAACACTCTGAATCCTTTTAAACGTATTGAGAGTTGTTTTATGGCCCGGACTACAGTCTATCTTGGTAAATGTTCCATGGTCACTCAGAATGTGTGTTCTGTTGTTGCTGAAGTGTGGAGTATCTTGTAAATGTCAGATCAAGTTGGTTAAGAGTATTTTTCAAGTCTTCTTTCTACTTGTTCTACAATTAGAACTGTGGTTTAAAAAGAATTTTTTTAAAATAAAAAGGTATTTTTCAAACGAATCTTAGTGTGAAATCCTCAGATATAAAGTACATAAACAGAGCTGCTGTTTGAATGAGATTGTTGGTGGAGAGGAGGGTCGTGTTCTTGGCCTCCTCTTTGCCCTCTTAGGGAAGCTCTTGAGGCACCGCTAGAGAACTGAGCTCTCCACCGATCACTGAGGTCTCTGGCCTAAAGTCCCTCTGATGAGACTACATCTCAGCCTTAGCTCCTGCCTCTCAGTGTTTGAGCAGGACCAGAGAAGTCCAGATACTTCCTGCATTTTCATGCATTCATGCTCTGTTCATGCCACTCTGCCTGGAATAGCCTCCAGCTGGCAAAGTCTTTCTCATCTTTCATAGCCCACCTTAAATGTCACCTCCTCCGTGATGCCTCCCCGGACACTCCAGGCAGAGTTCATCTCTCTCCTGTGCGTTCATGGAACCTGTTCACTCTGTTGCATAATACTTATCTAGTTATTCAGTGATGGTTTTGGGCCTCTGTGTCCCCTGATAGATTTAAGGTCCTTCTTGTAAAAGCTTAATGTCACCTCTTTGAAGATTCCTTTTCTGATATATCTAAAGTGGACCTCCTTATCCTGGATTCTAGCACAGACCGTCTTGTTTATTTTCTTCATAGTGCTTAGAAATTATGTAGTTTACTTGTTTATGTGTTTACTGTTTGTTCATCCCTCTAGAATGAAAATTCCATGGGACTGAGACCTTATCTAATTTGTTTACTGATATGTCCCTAGAGCCTAAAACAGTGCCTGTTACTTAGGTTTTTCAGTAAATATTTGGTGAAGAATGAATGAATGGATGGATGAATGAATGAATGAATACCTGAGAGGTAGACTGGTATGGTAGTTAAGAGCATGGCCTCAAGTTAGACTCATCTGCGTTCAAATCCTGGCTCTCTTCTACTGATTGCATAATCTTGGGCAGGTTGCTTAATCTTTTAAAACCTCAGTTTGTTTATTAGTGTAATAGGGCCAATAATAATAACTACTTTATAGGGTTGTTTTGAGAATTTAATGAGACGGTATTCAAACCACTTTACTATGCCTGACGTTTAATACTTGTTCCATAAATGTTAATTGCCATTATTATTGTTGGTGTTGATATTGTTAGGCCACCTTGTGCTTCTCCAGGAATTATTAACTGTCATTAAATAAATAAATCCCTGTATGCTACAAAGAGTTGCCCACGTCACCAACAGTTTGATCACTTGGGGTGGAGAGCATCCGCTGCTGTGACTTTCAATTTGGAGTGTATCTTTGAAAATGTTATTTTCTCTGGCCATGGTCTCTTCATAAATACAGTATGTCTCCCAGTCACTGGTCTCGTGCAGGTTACCTTGGTTTCAGCTGCTTTGAAGGATGGATTACTGCCTCTCTCTGTGAGATGCCCCCAAGGGCCTTTCACAGAGAATTTTCATGTAAGCCATGTGGCTTGTGTTTTAAGTTGTTATCCCTAATGTACACCTCAAGTTTGGTGAAAATCCTAGGCAATGGACAGCCAGAAACTTAGTTTTATTTAACTGTTTTACAGTGCAGATCTCCACAGCTAACTGTTTTAGTTTTGGGGCCCACGTTTCTGGGTGAGATGGGGGGTCACATGTCCACTCCAGGTGCATTCCCTTGTGTGGTCTGTCCCTTAGGTGCTGTGGACCAGACAGTCTAGGAGGGAGTAGGAAGCTGTCACAGTTACATTATGATCAGAATTTTTTCTACTGAGGATTTTGAAAACACAAGTTCTGATTTGGGGCCTGAGCGAATAGGAGTTTTCAACTGTTTCCCCTGTTGTGTTTTAAGCTCTTGGAAGACAGGAATTAGGAGTTTTTCTCTCTTGCCATATCTTTAGCTTCTGACATGCTATGTGGCATCAGCAAATGTGCTTGAATGAGTTAATGAGCATTCCTCGTGGTTAGAATAATCATTAAGGTAGAAAAAGGAGGACAATCCTTTGGAATACCACAATTAAAACTAATTTGTTTATGGAATTGTTCCATGCCTTGGGACCAGATACCACAAAGACTCTAATGTTACTTTTGTCTGTCGACACAATTCCCAACCTTATGGTTTATTTTTTTTCTTGTGCCTGAAAGGAAGTAAATATGAAATTGTTTTTTTTTTCATGGTTGCCTAAGCTATGGGGTTTAAAGAGGAATATTCAGCATCCAAGTTAATAATCATTTTTATTTTCAGGATGTGGCTTTATTTCTCCAAGAATTTAATGCTCCTGACATATTTATGGGAGTATTGGCCAAATCCAGATGTCCTCGATTAAGAGTAAGTATGTACATTTCTAAAGCCTTCCTCTTTGGAGCAATAACAGCAAATAGTATTTTATTTTTCTCACTTTAATTTTCTTACTGGCTACAAATCCCAGTCTGCAAATGTTTATTGAACATGACTAGATACTAGATAATGTGCTATTTAAAAATGATTAGAGTCATAGAATTTTAGATTTGGGCTGGACCAGGGAGATCAATACTTTCATTTAACAGCTGTGGAAGCCAGATAGGCACAACCAAAGTTATGCGGCTAAGATGTGGCAGAACAAGGAATAGTGCCCAGACGTTCCATTTCTCAGTTTATTGCTCTTTTTTATTCATAAAATCCTCCTTAAAAACTTTCATTCTAAATTCAGCCTATTGTTCAATTCTTTCCATAATCTGAATCTAATTCATCTTTTCTAGCATAAAAGCTCCCCTGCAGATGGTCCTTCTCATTTAGCCAGGCCTGTCTGCTCCTCCTCTCAGGAGTTTACTGTGATCGCTGCCACCTCTGTGCCTCCCTTTTTCTGCCTTCCATCCCTCTCAGTGTTCACATTGATTATCCCAAGTGGTACTTCTCTTCCAAGTCTTCCCAAAGAAGTAAGCTCTCAGTGGCCACTGCTGATAGTAAACTCCTCCAAACAATTGTCTGTACTTCCTTTGTCTTTATCTGCGTTCTCTGCTTTAGTACCATTTAGGTTGCCACGTGCCGTGCATATCGTGGGTGATTAGTAAACATCTGTTAAGTAATTATAATTTTGAATAACTGCTATTTACTGAGTATTTGGTTTTACTACTCTATGAGGTGGGCATTTGTCTCCACCTTATGAATAAAAGAACTAAGTCTCAGGCTAAGAAATGTGTCTGGGGTCACACACACAGGAAAGAATGGAGCTGGGGTTTGAGCCTAGGCCTGTCTGACTTCAGTGTAACGAACCACGGTATTGTATTGCTCTCTTTCTTTGCGATTACAAAGTGGAGAATTCTATAGTGTATTTTTCAAATTGAATGTTGAATTAAAATTCTGTTTAGTAGAATGCTCCACCCGAATTGGAGCCTGATGAACCACTTTTTCCTTGGGTCATTATATTAATATAAAGATTTGACAGTTATATGACTTTTCTCCTGGATTTTTCTAACTTAAATATATTGACTCACGATTATTACTTAAAGAAAATAAGCTTCTGTCAGGAGTGGCTCCTTTCAGGAGCTGGTCATATCATTCCATACGCCTGTGAGCCACAGCCTATCTACAGCAGCGATCCTCAGTCTTGGCCACATGTTAGAGTCACCTAGGACACGGGCTTGCAAACTTCAGCATGTCCCAGAAGCACTGATTACTGAGCCCACCCCAGAGTTTCTGGCCCAGCGGGCCTGGGGAAAGATCAGGGATTTCTAACAAGTTCCCAGGTGATGCTAGTGCTCTGGACCCAGACCACATTTTGAGAAGCTTTGCCCTAGGGAATGCTTAAAAATCCTGAGTCCGGCCATCCCAAACCATTTAAAACAGAATCTCCAGGTGTGAGGCTCCGGACAGCTTTTAAAGTTCCCCAGGTAATTGCAGCGAGCAGCCAAGACTGAGAAAGTTGGTCTTTGGAAGTGCAGTTATTCCCTCTTCAGTTTGTAAGGAAAATGGATATGTTTCTCTTCTGCCCCTACTCTCTTTTACTCTTTTCCCGACATTTGACCACCCACAGTTTATTGAAACGCTGTACTCCAGAAGCTTCAGTGCCACCTCACTCGGCTGGTCTCTGACCCCTTCAGTCACTTCTCTGTCACTTTTGTTGGCTTTTTTCTTTCTTGAGTGTGGACTCCTTCTAAGGTGTAGACCCAGATCCCTTGTCCTCTTCATATTCATTCTCTTAGTGAGCTTGTCCACTGTTGACACCTTTAAGTTGCAAATCTGTGCCTCCCTGCTGATTTTTGGTGCTACGTCTGCGATTTTCTTCAGGCCTTCTCTATTTGCATGCTGCATTTTCCAATTCAAAATTCCATGTGTGCTAACTTGGTGATCATCACACTTTTCTGATCATAAAAATCACATGGTGTGCTTGGTAACCAGTAGCTTCCCAGGCTTTCCCCTGGAGGTTCTGATTCTCTGGATCTGAGATGGGACTCAGAAATCTGTACTTTTAACATGCTCCCTGGGTGATTCTATGTTCCAGCAAGTTTGGAAACACTGTCTTAACTGAATTCATTGTGTTGTTTTCTACTCTTTTCCAATTTTCCTGTCAGTGGGACCATTGTCTCCTACTGGAGTAACGAAGCAACTTGAAACCTAGGAGTCACATTCAACTACTTTCTCCCTTTGCCTCCCATCAAATTATTTTGCTTTCACCTTGTCTTTCTCTACTTCATCCCTTCCCATGCCTGTCATCACCACCCTCATCTTGCACCTTGATTCCTGAGATGCAATGTGGCCTAGTGGTTAAGTGCTCAGACTCTGGAGCTCTGCTGTTTCCTAGTTGGAGATCTTGGGCAAGTTGCTTAACTTTTCTGTGCTACAGTTTCCTCATCTGAAAAATGGGGATAATAATAGTACCTATCTCATAAGTTATTATGTGAAATGACACATGGGAAGTGCTTAGAGTAGTGCCTGGGCAGAGTAGGTGCTAAATAAACATTAACTATTATTACTGAGGTTATTAACTTCTTTTAGTTTTTTCACTATCTTGCATTATGCATTTTGCTGCCAGAATAATCATCCTAAAGTGTCATTTCAGCATATTGTCCCCCTCTCCTTGAGAACCTTCATGGCTCCAGATAATCTCCTAGATTAAGTCTAAGCTCGTCAACATGGCATTCAGGCCCTTAGTCCTGATCCTTTTTCCCTGCCGTATTTGTCTCATGCTTTTCCCCCACTGTATGCTCAGCCCGGCTGCTTTCTTTGCTGCCCCTGTGTTAGACATATACGTGATTCCCTTCCTGCCTCTGCTGATACTTTCCCCCTTGTTTGTCTCTCTTCTTGTTTGCACATCTAAATCCTACCAAGCCTTTAAGACTTAGTTCATCCATAAGATTTCTTCTTCATAACTTCTGCCAGCCTCTGATCTTTCTCTTTCTTGTGTCTTTCATTCCTTCTCAAATGCTGTAAATTTGTCAAGGTTAGGGTGCAGGCAATATAATTCTATATGCTGCCACCCCTTCCCTTCTCCCCCTAAACTTGGCTCAGTGAAAGTTTTTTTTTAAGTTGGTTTTTTTTTTTGTATATGTGTCTTTCACTTCAGAGCCATTGTGACCTGTGAAATTTGATTTGGCAGGAAATCTGTGTGGGAATTTTAGGTAACATGGCCTGTTTCCAGGAGATATGTGTGTCTATCAGCAGTGATAAAAATCTTGGGTAAGTTTTGCTACATAATAATTATGTTTTTTAAACATAGATTCATATTTCATATCTCTAAGAAAATTCTAATACATAGGAGAGATAGGAAAATATTATAAAATGCAGTGCTTCCTTTCTCCTGATAAACAGTCTTCAGGAACTTCATTGTGTGTTGATGGTAGCTAAAGACTTCCACGCTATTTACAGACATGATTCAGGATTTAGGCCTGTTTTCTTTATCAGTAGCAAAGGGACCTAAATCATCAGCCAGATAAGAACCAGTGGGCAAAGCTGGATATGGGGGCACTTGACCAGAGTCCAAAACAGTTTAGGCTCAGGGAATCCAAGGGCTCAGAGAGCTAGAGTCTGGAGAAACTAGACTTTACTGGCCAAGGTCATCCTGAGAACTCTGACTTAGATCAGCGGGTGAGACTTGCCAACAGACTGAAAGACACAGGATTGCCCCTGGGATTCAAAGGCTTTTGTACTTCCACTTGGAGGCTGGTTCTCTTCTGCATGGAGGAAAGTTTTAAGCAGAGGGTTTTTTAATGGTGGAAACCCTGGTAGTTACTTTAGGAGGTCTGAGAACACCCTGGAATTAATATGCTAAATTTTGTGAGTGTATTCATTTTCTAGGCAGAGGGTTCATGGCTGTTAATCAGAATCTTGAAGAAATTTGTGCCCACAATAGGTTAAGAAAAGTGCTCTGGGTGGTTATTGTCAGCTAGGGCTGTAAGGGTTTATCACAGGATTCAAGTATCTGGATCTCTAAAATAGAGGTGATTACCTTTTCTAGCTTTGGAGGGACTTTAAGATCCTAGTTTAAGGTATTTATTCCCCAGTAATTTAAATCATTCATGGAGTAAATGACTCAGGATTATGTTTGGTCTCTAGTGGTGCCTATCAAAAATCTGAGAATGAGTAATGTTAACAAGTTTTGTAAATTCAATTAAATGCTTATCTTAAATTTAATATGGAACAGTTTACATTGTTGATTGAACATAAATTTGTTCAACCACTTTAGAACAGTTGGGCATTATCTAGTCAACTTGGAACATATACATGTACTGTGACCAAGTGATGCCACTCATAGGTATGTGGTCAAAGGAACTGCACGCATACGTCAGGATACTCAGGTAAAAAGTATTACAGGAGCCTTGCTTGAAATAGCCCCAAATTGGAGTCAACCCAAATGTCCATCAGTAGTAGTCTGGAAAAATAAATTGTGTTATACTCGTACAATGGAAGGTTCTGCCGCAATGGAAGGTTCTGCCGCAGTGAATCAAAGAATAGCTACAGGAACAACATGGGTAGATCTTAAAGACAGTGGTGTTGCAAAAGAACTGAGACTCAAAAGAATACATAGAATATAATTTCTTTCATATAATGTTCAAAACCAAAATATATAGAATAATAGAACTATAGAGTAAAGCAAAGAAATGATTGCTGGAACAGTTAGGGTAGTAGTCATTTCTAAGTGGGAGAGAAAACTGTGATCTGAAAGGGACCCACAGGGGCTATGGGGGTGCAGCACTGTTCTGTTTCTTGGAAACATAGATGTTTGCTTTATAATTATTCATTAAGTATAGATTTGTATCTTATAAGCTTTTCTATATATATGCTGTATTTCACAATGAAAATGTTTACAAAATTAAATGAAAACTTTACCTTGATATTTGACATGAGAGAAGTGAGGCATATTGGATTAACTTTTTTGTCTTTGTAGACAGGTATTACTGCACTGTTTGTATGATTCAGACCCTCCTACTCTGCTGGAAACAAGCAGGTATATGTTCCTCTTTTTATGGATTCTGTATACTCACTCATGAGAGATTCTAGGACAGTAGAGTTAATTCTTCATTCTTGAATTTCCTATACTGTTTTTGAAATACAGATAGTAAGCTCACATTTATCATGCAGGTTGTTGCTTACTTGCCTTTCCCAGACAGAAGTGGCCAGTGTCTGGGTTGAGAGAATCCAAGAATATCCAGCTATTTATGATAGCATTTGCTTCATTATGTCAAGTTCAACAAATGGTAAGTCACCAGGTAATCGAGGATAAATTTTTTTGGTTGTGTCTGATTGTTAGGAAACCATGTAACTATTTCTGGAGGTCGCTTAAAAAAAGGCTAAGTGTAAAGTGAGAAAGTGTTTCAATTCAAGATATAAAATTTCTTCTTAAACTCCTATTTAAAAATACCCTATTTAAAATGAAGGAAGACAAGCAAATTTAAACAAAAGGAAGTAAATAAATCATCCCTGGAATAAGTCATACTTGCGCAAGATTTGGCTTTCTTGGATAGCTTTAGGAATTTTGATTATTGCTTTTAAATTTTCTTTCTCATTTCAGTATGTTTTATTCTCTGCAGTTGACTTGCTGGTGAAGGTGGGGGAGGTTGTGGACAAGCTTTTTGATTTGGATGAGAAGCTAATGCTGGAGTGGATTAGAAATGGGGCTATTCAGCCTTTGGACCAACCCCAGGAAGATTCTGAAGAGCAGCCAGTGTTTAGAATTGTGCCCTGTGTACTTGAAGCTGCCAAACAAGTACGGTAGGCGAGCTCTTTGGTGGAAAATGATCTAGGAAAATCCAGCTGCTAGAAATAGCCTTGGATGTAAGTTTTTGTTTCCTTTTGACAGGATGAATAGCACACAGCTACTTGTTCTTTGCAAGAATCATAATGGTTACAAAGTACCTATTCTAATATTACTTAGCTGTGACTATTGTTCAGCATTAATTATGGTTACTGTCTTGAAATCTGCAATTTTGTGTAATTTAAATCAATTGAAAATATTTTCTTGTGCTTTATTTTCCATTGAACAACTTCTTCAATTAATGTCAGACATCATGTATTTTCTTGCTCCTTGTGTATGTATGCCAGTCTTGGATAAGTGACTGACTTTTGGGCTCTGATATCTTGCCAAGAGTGATGACTAGGTCTTGTAGGTCATTGGAACTTTTATTACTAGTTACTAGAAAATTAATTTATGAATTGATCTGCTTAATGGTCAGTTGTGCATTTTTTGCACTCAGCAACCCACATTAAAGCCTATTAAATTTATGTTCTTTATCCAAGTGAGGAAATCTTTCCTCCAAACCTTCTTCTTCAGTATTGTCAATCTCAGTGAATGATGCAGTCATTATCCCGTTTGGATAATGTGGAAGGAATGTGGAAGCCATTACCAGCTTTTCCCCATCCCACTGTTTCCCATGGCCAGTCAACTTCTGGCCTTGTCCCTGACTTTTTCTGGGATCCCATCCATGCCATCACCAGGCCACTGTCTCTCAGCTCGACAGCTGCAACATTCTCTCACCTGCGTTCCCTACCTCAGGGCTTGCTCCTTCCAAGCCTAGACTGCAGAGCCGTCTTTCCAGAGCACACACTCATCTTCTCACTTTCGTGCTTCACATTCTTCAGTTGCCTTCTTGAGGATGAGGTTTAGAATTTTTGAAAACATTAGCTTCTAAGGCCCTGCACGGGGCCTCTCAGTCCTTACTTGTGCTCTATGTTTCAACCATATGAAATTGCTTTCATTTCTTCAAGTGAACCAAGCTCTCTTGCCTCCAAGCCTTTGCATACTATGTCTCCTCTACCCCAAGCATTTCTTTGCCTCTTCAGGTTTCTGTGTAGACATCATTTCTCCTTCGACAGCTTTCCTGACTCCAAACTAAATTAAGTCTGCCTGCTATGTGGTCCTCTTTCACCTTGGACTTCCTCTAGTGTTACATTCATATCACTTTATTGTAATCAGCCCTTTAATTATCTTCTTTCCTTTTTGACTATAAACTTCATGAAGGTAGGGACAGTGTCTTATACATCTCTGTTTTCCCAGCCCCTAACATAGTGCCTGAAAACAGTAGGTACTTAAATATTTGCTGAACCATCTTTTTGATTGTTCACTATCTTTTTTTTTTTTTTTGAGGAAGATTGGCCCTGTGCTAACATCTGTTGCCAATCTTCCTTTTTCTCTTTTCTCCCCAAAGCCCCAGTGGTGTATCACAGTTGTAGAGTTATAGTTCTTCTATATGGGACGCCACCTCAGCATGGCTTGATGAATGGTGAGTAGGTCTGCGCCCAAGATCTGAACCAGCGAACCCCAGGCCTCTGAAGCGAAGCACATGAACTTAACCACTATGCCACTGGGCCGGTCCCCCAGTTGTTCACTATCTTTTCTCTTAATTATTGATTGAAGAATTAAGACTGTGAATTTCTAGGAATCCAAACTGTTGATCACAAAAATTATACGTAATATGGTATATCCTAGCTAGGGAGCTAGGATAATCCTCTGAAGTTTTAGGAGCATCATGATTGTTGATGCTTGGTGCACTGGACCTGTCATTCATTCTGTGAAAGTCTCAGTCATTTTTTGTCCTGATTATTCAAGTAAACCAGAGTAATGGATTATCACCTAGCAGGTTTCTGCATTGATGCTTTTGTGGGACAGGGCCAAAAAGAATTTTTTCCTCTTGTCCTGTGTGTTGATTATATTACATATTTGTTTGTTTGACTGATTCCCCCATTAGAATGTAGGCTCCGGTGAGCACAGAGGCTTTGTCGTTTCCTGTTTTATCCTCAGCACGTAGGGCAGTGACAAGTAGAGTGATAAATATTTGTTGAATGAGTAAATGATTGTAGTCCTATAGACAGTGAAGTTGTTGATTCAATGCTTTTGCTTTTTGTATTTAGTTCTGAAAATCCAGAAGGGCTCGATGTTTACATGCATATCTTACAGCTGCTTACCACAGTGGATGATGGAATTCAAGCAATTGGTAAGATATTTTATGGGGAAGCACTGTGGTTACTCATTTAATTTTCTGTTTTTAAATTACTACTTTCTTTATCATCTTTATTAAGTACAGTGTCCTGATACTGGAAAAGACACTTGGAATTTACTTTTTGACCTGGTCTGCCATGAGTTCTGCCAGTCTGATGATCCCCCCATCATACTTCAAGAACAGAAAACAGTGCTAGCCTCTATTTTCTCAGTGTTGTCTGCCATCTATGCTTCACAGGCTGAACAGGAGTCTCTAAAGATGGAAAAAGGTGAGTATCCTTTAGTTCACTGAGTTAAATTCTAGTCTATCAGATTTTAAAGCCCACGCTTATATTTGCTGTTCATTTGGTTTCTTTCTCCCATTCTTTTTTGTTTTTTTTTAGTACTTTTATTCTCCTGATTACAAAAATATTATATACTCAGTACAAAAAAATTTGTAAAATTTATAAAAGGAAACATGGTGCTTGTGATCCCACCATCCAGAGATAATTACCGTACATTCACATGCATATGTATTTTTTAAGTCCTGCTTTCAAAGTTGCTAGGCAACTTTTTTCATTTAGAAGTATAAAATGAATATTTTCCCATGTAAACAAGTGGTCTTTCACAGAATGACTTTTATGACTAATATTAAATCCATGACCCATCTAGAATTTTTTCTGGTGTTACATGTGAGGTGTCGTTTCAGCTTTTTCCAGATGACTACCCAGTTGTCTATGAATAAACCAGTTTATCCACACTGGTTTGAAATTTCATCATTACTGTTTTAAATTTCCCTGTATATTTTGTTCAGTTCCATTGCTCTATTCATGTGTCAGTAGCCACAGTGTTTTAGTTATTAAAGCTTAATGTTTTAATGCTTAGTAGGGCTAGTCCCCCTTCATTCTAATTTTTCAGAATGTTTTTGACTGTTATTCTTGTTTAACACTGAATTAGATGGACAAGTTATAAAAACAGAAAATCTTCCTGATATTTTTTTGGAATTATGTTAAGTTTATAGAGTATCCAAGAACATGTTGTGCTTCTCCATTTGTTCAAGTCTTATTTTCTGTCCTCAACATGCTCTGGATTTTCTTCATATAGATCTTGGATACTTCTTATTAGGTTTATTCCTAGATGTTTTATCTTTTGTGTTGCTGTTGTCTGTGATGTCATTTCTTCCACTGATTATTGCTGTTGAAATATATGAAGGCTATTGTTTTCTGTATATTAATTTTGCATCTAGTAACCTTACTGAATTCTCTTACTGTTTTTAATAGTTGTTCCAGTGATGATCTTGGGCTTTATCTGATACTGCTGTGAGTTTAAGTTAGATGTGTTTTATCACCTTTCTACCTCTGATTTCTCTCTCTTTTCTAATGGGTTGCCTTGTACCTCTGATGTTAAATAATAATGGTGGTAGAAAATGTCCTTACCTTGTCCTGACCTTATTGGGAATGATTCTAGAGTTTCACCATTAGTCATGATACCGTTTTGGGCTTAAGCTATTTATGTTTTGCCATTTAAGGAGATGTTCATCTATTCCTATTTTATTAAAAGAGTTTTTAATAAAAAAATGAATGTTGAATATTTTCAAGTATCTTTTCTGCATTTATGGTGGATAAGTTACCTCATTGGGAAGGTGGCTTTGAGAACAGACCTAAGGGAAATGATGGAGTGAGTCCTGTGAATACTTGGGGAGGAAAGCATTCCAGACAGAGGGAATAGCAGATGTCAAAGCCTGAAGGAGAGGTGTGCCTGGAATGTTTGAGGAAGAGCAGTGAGGCCCTTTGTGGCTCGAGGGGGAGTCCACCTGGGAAAGAGAAATAGCACGTGGGCCAAAGAGGCGAGAGGGGCTAGAGAGTGGAGGGCCCAAGTCAGCCTTTTACTCTGAATGAGATAGGGCACTGCAGAGGGTTTTTAGCAGAGGATGGACAGACATGAGCTGACATTAATAGGTCCCTAGGCTGCCATGTTGATAAGAAACGCAGAGGGGCAAGGGTCCACAAGGGAGACTAGTTAGGAGGCTGTGTGAACTTGAGACAAGAGATGATGTAATGTGGATCAAGATGGTAACAGTGGAGGTGGTGGAAGAAACAGTTAGATTCTGATCACTTTTAGGTCGCGCCAACAGGATCTGCTGACAGAATGGGGAGAGTGAGAAGAGAAAAGTCAAGATATGTCTGGCATTTTTGTCCAAGAGTTTCCAATTCCTGAGATGGGAAAGACTGTTTTTTTGTTTTTCTTTCTATTTTATTGAGATGTAATTGACATACAGCACTGTGTAAGTTTAAGGTGTGCAGTGTAGTGACTTCACATGCGTATACTGTGAAATGATTACCACTAAGTTTGGTTAATGTCCATCACCTCACATAGTTACAAAAAAATGTTTTTTTCCTTGTGATGAGAACTTTTAGGAGGAAAGACTGGTTTAAATATGTTTGAGATGTCTTCTGGATGTCCAGGTGGAGGTGCTGAGTGGGCAGTTTCTGATCTGGAGCTGAGGGGAGGCCTGAGCTAGAATATAAATGTTGGAGCTGTCAGTTGTCATGCTGATGAGCTCTTCCGTAGCAATAGTGCTTTCTTGACCTGATTTGATGTGGAATGAGAGAAGAGTTGGTATCTTCTACGACTATTGTGTCTCTTTCTCATTTTATCATTTCTAGTTTGCTTAATGAGTATGACATCATGTTATTTGGTATATAGACATTCATTATAAATCACCCATCTTTGTCTCCCTTCATGCTTTTTTTGACCTGAATCCTGTGTGTCAGATGTAAACATTGCAGCTTGTTTTCCTTTTGTCTGCATTTGCCACTGATACCTTTGCCCGTCTTTGTCTTTTCAACCTTTCTAAGCACTCTGCTTTAGGGGTTGATTTCTTTTCAGTAGATGAGTTAGACTCATTTAAATGCATCGATATGGTAGTTATGTTTGTTCTGAATGCTGTCCTGGTATATTCCCATTATGTATATTTACAGTTAAATAAACCAGCATATGGTTTATTTGCTTTGTTTCTGTGTGGAGTTCTAACATTTAGGAAGGTGTGTATTTTTGGTCTAGTGATTACCTTTATAATTATAACTGCTCCCAAAATATAATTATAATTGCACCCCAACGTTTTTCTTAATTCTTATAATCTAATAACTTAAGCGATGTATCTCAGTGTTGACAGTTCTTTATCACCTTTTCCTGGTACTTTCAAACTACAGCTCAAGTCTTGAGGGTGGTGTTCCTGGATTATATAAAATATAAAAAAATATTTGTTCCATCATTTTGGGTTTCTTTGAGAGTTCCAGTTTTATGTCAGATATCCTTTCCTGTCTTCCATAACTATTATTTTTCCCATTTAAAGGACCTCTTGTTTTCATTCCCTTTGTTTTGCTCTCCCTTCTACCGTCCGTGCCCGACTGTGTTCTCAGCAGCATCCACTCTCCTTTGTGCTGCTGTCCGTTTTGCCTTCATTTCTGTGGTGGCTTTAATTTCTTCTTTTAACTTCTGCTCAGGTTTCCTCTTCTATTGTCATTCGTTTCTTAGTCTGAGCTCTTGTATCTCTGCTTTGTGCTTGATTACATGTATTAAAACTCATGGCCAAATTATCTTAATAATCATAAGCTTCATGTCAACTTCTTTTGATGAGTGTTCTTTATCTGCCATTTGTTTTTCTTCTTTCTTTCTTTTTTCTTTTAGCATCTGTGTTGCTCCTATGCTGGTTTCTTTGTGTGTACTCATCTTTGAATGAACTGAACTTTTCCTGGACTAGCTGTTAGCAGGAAGTTCATGTAGGAGAGCGGCCAAGACTGTGTTCTCGGCTAACAGGAGTTGGGTCTAGGAGTCTTCTGGCTCTTTTTCCCAGGCGAGAGGTAACTATGGTAAGGCCTCACCTTTCCCCTTGCCATTTGTTTCCTGCAAATAATGGCTTGTCCATGGGATTACTGATTTGCCCTCTCTTCCTCTGCTTCTTAGAACCCCAGGGAAGCACCAGCTGCTATCTTGCACACTCCATTCCTGCTGTTGCAAACAAAGGATTCTGGATTTGCACCTCAGAGCATGTGCTTTACCTTAGAGAAATGGACTTTTCTGGCCCTTTCTGAGATCTGCAGCCTCAGGCATCCCCTCGTCACTTCTTCCTCACGCCCTGCTTGATTTACACTGCCTTTCACACTCTTTCCACTTACCTGTGTTTGAGGTTTCAGCTGCCTCCTAGTTTATTCCAAACTGGAGTCTATTTTTTTGTTGCTAATTTTCTTTGCTCTTTGTGGTGATTTCTGAAAGGGAAAGGGAGGAAATGCTGACTTTGAACGTGATCCTCTTTCTCACTTCCTTATATATATGTGCTTTCTGTTGGAAATCATAGAGAGAGTTTTTGTTTGAAATCCTAGGAACACGTCTTTCTTGATGTTATGTGACTCGGTGTTCTTTATCCTCCCCTCACTCCCCGTAACTTTATGTATGATTTTTACGATTGGGCAAGAAAGTGTAAAAATGCTCCTATAACTCTAAGCCACTAATTAACCCTCACCCCCTCGTCCTGCTCTAAGCCTGAAATGTTTTCCTAGGCTCTTCGCATTGATGCTTCTTATCCTTTAGTTCACAACTCAGCGTCACCTCTTCATGAGACAGGAACCAGCTTAACAAGACGGGCTATCTTGGCCTAGCAAGATAAGGCCCCTAACCGATCCGCAAGCTAGGAGAATAAGATGGAAACCACCAAGATCCACATTCCAGTTTCTGGACTCTCCCCGGCTTACAGACTCTCCTGGGCTTACGCATGCGCCCTAGCACCCAGGAGTCCACTGAAGGTGACCCTAGACCCATTAGCATAGTAAAAATCACACCCGGGGGTCAAGAGCTAGCATGCTAATGATACATGCATCACACGTGCTACGAGACAGCGCAGGCGCAAGCACAGCCTGCCTCTACATGCCATGACAGGGCACTCCTCCCCAGCCTTTGCCTAATAAAAAAACCCCACAGTCCCGCTCCCTGACAAGCTGGTCACCTGCCCCTTTCCTTTCTGCACCAGCTCCCTTGTGCCTGTCCTGCGCACAAGCTAATAAACTTTTACTTTTTCTACTACTGTTTGTTCTCTCTTGATTTCCATCCTGGAGGACAAGGACCCAATGTGCCAGTAACATTCAGAAAGCTTCCTCTGCCCGCTGTTTTATTATATTGCCTTTTAATTTCCTTCATAGAACTTACCAAAATCTGAAATGATCTGTTTTATTCATTAGCTTATTTCAGAGTATAAAAATATAAGCCTCTCGAAGGCTGAGGTCTCGGTCTTGTTTACCACTGTATCTGCAGGACCTAAAATACAATGTCCAGCACTAGTAGGTGTTCAGTACTAATGAATGAATGAATGAATGACCAAATTTAACTGGCTAATTCCATGCCTCTTGATTTGTTTGTACACTAGATCTTTCTCTAATTGACAGCCTGATTCGTGTCTTACGAAATATGGAACATTGTCAGAAGAAACCAGAGAACTCAGCAGAGTCTCACACAGAAGAAACTAAAAAGTCGGATTTAACCCAAGATGATTTCCACTTGAAAATCTTAAAGGATATTTCATGTGAATTTCTCTCCAATATTTTTCAAGTATTAACAAAGGTAGGAAAGAAGTATTGATGGTTTCTTCAGCAAAAGAAAGTATGGATTGCTTAATGCTCCAAACTTTATTACTGTTACTGTTTTTTTAATATGAAAGTAGTATATTACATAAACTTGGGAAAATAGAGAAAGAAAAAACTTATAACCGTAAGTTTATAATCTTAAACCAGCAACTGATGTGGTTTGGTATATTTTTATGTATTTTTCACATACTTATAATCCAGTACATACAATTTTTATAGACTGCTCTTCTCACTTAACATTATAAGCACTTTTCCTGACTCTAAATTCACTGAAAGATTTTTCACTGAGAGCCAGTTTGTTTAATACCTGATTTGCCAAAGAATCAATTTTCAAAATTTATTGCCAACTTGTTCTAAGGAATATTCTTTCTGAGTATGTTCAGGATTATTAGCATGTTCTTCCTTTGAGCATACTTTCTGTCCATATATTTTAGAGAAAAATATACTTATCAATATAACTATGAAGAATATATTCATATTCATTGAATTTTTTCAAGAAGAATATTTTTTAAAACAATTTTCTGTTACTCCAGTGATTTGTTTTTTTAGTGGATTGTCCTGCTTCATTTTTCCAGATTTGGAGTTGTTACCCTAGCATAGATTTTCAAAAGTTAGATTATGGGCTTCAACATTGTAAAAGTGAAGATGAGTGGGGCATAATGGCTACATATTGCCGAAATGTTTTTATTAACAAAGTATGTAAAATGTTGATTTTACTTGATTCTTATTATTGGGGTGTTATAATTTTTATATCAAGTAAAGTTCAACGAGTGATAAATTGTGCCTTATTTTGATTTGCATTTTTTATTATTAGTGAGGTTGAAAATCTCTCCATATATTTGTATATTATTTGTGTTTCCTGCTTTATAAATTTATGTATTTTGATTTTTTGCATGAACTCCTCGGGTAATAATATATCTTTTGCATATTCATTGCAAGTATTTCTCCCATTTTTTACTGTTGCTTTTGTTTTTTTGGAAGAAGAGATGTAGATGTTTGTTTATTTTCAAGTGACAGTAATATAGAAGGAACATGGGCTGAGAACAGACTAGGGATATGTCATAAAATTCTTATGTGCCTTACTTAATGGAGGATGGATTTAATCTTGAGGAAACTGAGGAACTACTAAAGATTTTTTTTTTAAGGATCAAGTGATATGATCTGTTTAGAAGATTACTCCAAAAGCAATGGAGAGGGGGGATTAGAGAGAGTTGAGGCTGGAGGCCCAGAGGCCAACCAACAGACTCCTGTGGTTGGTAATCTTCAAGAATAATCTAAAAAATAATGAGAGCCTAAACAGTAGAAATGTGCATGGAGAGGAGGGGTGGGATGAGAGAGATCTAGAGGAATAGAATTACACACTTAGGGGGAGGGATCGGCAGCAGAGGAGGAAGAAAAGTCTTGGCTGTATCCCGAGTTTCTGGTTTGTGCAGCAGGGTGGGTGGGTGGTGGTGCTCTTCCCTAAACTACGGACTGTAGTGGAGCACATGTTTGGGTTACATTAGGAGGGATGATACTGGGTTCAGTTTGGGACGTTTGAAATGCCTATAGGATCAGTAGGGTATTGTATATGCTGATTTGTATTTATTTACCAGATATAGCTTTAGAAATTTTCCTTTTTTATGTGTGTGTGAGGAAGATTAGCACTGAGATAACTTCTGTTGCCAATTCTCCTCTTTTTGCTGAGGAAGACTGGCCCTGGGCTAACATCCCTGCCCGTCTTCCTCTACTTTATATGGGGTGCCGCCGCAGCATGGCTTGACAAGCGGTGCGTCAGTCAGAGCCCGGGATCTGAACCTGCGAACCCTGGATCACTGAAGCAGAGTGCATGAACTTAACCACTATGCCACCTGGCCAGCCCCTGAAATTTTCCTTTTTTGACATTAGATCTTTTTGTTTATTTTAGGAGTCTGTAGCTCAGGGACTAAAGGAGGGCCAGTTAAGCAAGCAGAAGTGTTCCTGTGCATTTCAAAACCTTCTTCCTTTCTATAGCCCTGTGGTGAGTATGAGTAAATGTTTGGGTAGCTGAGTTTCAGAGAATTACTAAATAAGATGTATTTAAGTAAGCACTTGATCTCTGAGGCCCTTGTCAAAAAAGATAGTGCACACAATTGACACTACTTAATGCCTTTGTCGGATAGATGACTGCTGGATAATTCATGGGGCTAGCCTGAATCATGATTTGAAGTTTAAGAGAAAGGAATCAACACTGAATTTATCTGACCCCTTTCTGTTACAAAGTAGGCAACATATATATTAAGCAAAAATAAGATTCTTAGATAGGAATAGTCAGTAGGTTTTTCAGATTTGCTACCATTAGAGGTAATTTCAAAATAGGAACTTTTTTAGGAAAACGAAGTATGGAATGTGGGATTGAGGGGGCATGTCAGCAAGGAAGATGGTAATAAACTCCAGTAATGGACCCTAAAGGGGAAGCAGCAGGAAGATAAATACTAGTTCAAGACTAAAGCTAAAGGATGAGGGCTGGTTACCTCCCGATGTTGCAGAGGACTAGCCAAGAAGTGCTATTACTCTCGTCTGGGGATCTGTCAGTGTTTCTTTTCCACTGGACTATTGAGAAACCACAGGTAGAGCATTTTTATATAAGCAATCAATATTGTAAATCACCCTTTCCTCTACTTACGTTATTTGGTTCTTTTGTTCAATTCACAGGTGGAAGACTTTCTTAAAATCCTACGTGAAGTTGATAAGACTCTGGCTGATGACCTGGAGGAAAGCTTCCCAAGTTTGAAGGTTCAGACTTAAAAACTGAATTGGAATCTCCTCTGGCCAAGAAATAAACTTTATTTTCTTCACTGACAATGGAAGTTGACATATAGGAAATACTAGATAAAGCCCATATTAGATCGTAGTTGTCTGGGATTACACACCTGCCCTTCTACCTCCCCCAGCCTTATCTCACTTTTATTTGGTGTTGGAATCTGGAGTTTCACCACCATCAAGCCCCCTCCACCTTGCTTTTTTGTATCGGTTATGTGGTATTTGTTGTCTTCAGGTAAAGAAAACAAGAATGCAAGCTTATCGTTGAGGTTCTTTTTAGAATATTTGAGGAGTTGGTGAGGATTTTCTTCATAATCTTTAATTTGATTTTTTCATGAGAATTTTGTGTTTGTATCCACTGCAAGTACGTTCAGCTGCACTAATAGAAAACCCTACTATAATAGCTTAATCCGATAGCTTTTATGTATCTTATGCAATAAGAAATCCAGAGGTGGGCAGTCCAGACCCAATTTGGTGGCTTGGCCATCCTGATTCCTTTTACCTCTCGATGTGGTTGGCCATATAGACCTTTGTGTTCGTGTTTATTGTCTTGTGGTTAAGGGAACTGTAACATCTCTGGACCTTTCATCCACATTCAGGGAGGAAAAAGGAGAAAGAGGCAAATGGTCTTTATCCTAGCAAGGCTTTACCTTTTTATTTGGAAAGGGCAGCCTCCCTGGTCAGAACCATGTCTCATGGCCATCCCTGACTGCAGGTGTTTGAAGTCAAGTACTTTTTCTTTCTAGCCTCTGTAGGAGAGAGAGACAAGAGAGAAGGGAGATTTGAATGGCTTTTGGATAGCCAATCCGTGGTGTTTGCCACAGTATGCAAACATGTTTTAGCCATTTCATGACTGTTGCTTGTGTTGATTCCATGCCAGACTGTTAGTGACAACTCAAAAGCAGTTATTAGTTTAGCTTTGTTAAAGTCCAGTTTTTTTTCAGTGTTGTATGTGTGAAGATAGAAATGCTAATATTTTGATGAAGCATGTTAGCAGAAATCTCTGTTCAGCATAATTCCAGTGGTTGAATTTTAGAAAATGATTTGCTTGAGTGAATTCAGATTTTTTTAAATTAAGATTGAGAGAGTTTAATAACTTTTGATTGTTTACAAACCGTGCTATACATGATTTTCCTTCTCATTCTTTTATTGTTCTTTGTAGTGCTTCCTAATGGAATATATTCAGAGAATCATCCAGGTACACTTATGGAAGCATCCAGTTTGCATTATTTCAGTTACTGAAAGTGAAATTGTAACTGAACTCAGTGGGTTTGTGTCTTGGTCAGTGCGGAGCCAAAAAGCACAACCCAGGCAGAAGTAGGTGAAGAAAGGTTTATTACCTGCACAAGCAATGGAGAACACCAGGGGGTAATTCCCAAAGCAGTGTCTCCCCAGCTCAGTGCTGGTGGAGACTTTATACAAAAGAAGGTGGAAGATTGGGGTTTATTTTCATAACAACTGTGTTCTTTTAAGGCAGGTGCATAGCATGTGTACATGTTACTATATACATCGCATGATCTAAAAATTGCTGTTTGGACCCTCCCAGAGGAGGAGAATGTAAGATGCTAATGAGTTTAGGTAACTTGAAGATGTCTGGTGCTAGAGCGTTTTGCAGGGGTCTTTCCTGAGAATGTGATTCTCTGCAAGACAGCAACTTCTGCAAAACAGAAGACATAGTTTCTTTTTGTCTGAAAAGCGCTTGACAAGTTATGTTGTTAATCAGGTCCTCAGTAACCCTTTCTTTGCCTGGTTCTCTGGTCACAGAATTTTTAATAGATTTTAAGAAAATAGCAGTTATGAATAACTAAGCCACCTTTTGAACCCCTCTTCTAGTACAGCTCCTTCCCAATTTATTGCACAGTCTTCTTGGCTTTAAAGCGTTGTTCTTGCCTCACACTTTGTATTCTTTCCTTGAGTGACTTTTGCTGATAAAACACAGGAGATAGCATTATTGGGAAGAGATATATAATTTCCATTTTGGAGGCAGTTTTATTGTTGAAAATGTCTCTGCTGAAAAGAATTGAACTATAAGATTAAAATCTTACTGTTGAAACTCTAATTAGTAGGTTTCCTTTATGTGTATTTGCGTGTCTTCAGTGCTGACCCTATCCATAGGATGAACATGACTGTGTTTAACATGAGATTTCAAGGCCGAATCACTCCTACCTGCTAGCCAGTGCTAAAAATTCCATGCTAGTTATCTCTTGAAGTTTAAAAGTTAAGATGCAAATAACCCCATGAGAGTAATACTCCAATTTATTAGTCATGTTTCCCTCAGTACATATTAATTTCACGTTTTGTTTTCCTGAGAGCATATTTTGAAAGGGGAAGCATAAGGATCTTGGGCATCTGAGGGAAAGAGTGCTGCTCAAAGCAGGTAAGTTACAGAGGGAGAAAATGGATGCATGGTGGAAAGGCTGGGGATGTCCAAGTTATTGTCCGCTTCCTATTTCTGCCTTGGACCTGCCCTGTTTACTTGTTACCAATTGCTGTTGTAACATGAGGTGGTGCATATTTTCATAGTACTTATTTTGATATGTTTGAAGACTTCCTATATCTAGAAATTATAATAGTTTTTTCTAAAATGAGCAATGTTAAAACTTTTTTAATCTACACAATCTAATGAGTTCACCTGAAAAAATTTAGTGCTTGCGTTACAGTGATATTTTGAAATCATGCATTCTCCGGAAGCATAAGTATGAAATTTGGAATTATACATACAAATGAAATTGAAACTCATTCTTTTCCCTATACTTTATTGCAGAGGAGGGGAGAAATGACAAGAGGAACTTGAGTTAGCATTTGTTACATGTGTCATTCTATTTCTAATTAAATTTGAGTTTGATTTTTGACATATCTAAGCCACTTAAGACAGAACACAGAAGACATGTTCTCCTTCTGCCTTCTGCCTTTCTTTTTAAGATATTTTATCCCCTGCTGTTAATGGGATATAGCTAAATTGTTTTCTTGGTTGATCCAACTTTCTAGGTTAAAAGACTTTTTTCACTCTTCCTTTAACATTTCCTATTGCCTCGGCTTTGAATAAGGTGCCCTGGATAACTGGCATGTAAGTGGAAAAAATTTTAAAAGACACCTTTCAGCATATATACTTTTTTTGATGAAGCACATCCAGAAACCAACCATATTAAGGCATTAAAAAACATCCTCTGGGGCCGCCCGGTGGCACAGCGGTTTAGTCCGCGCTTGGCAGCCCGGGGTTCGCGAGTTCGGATCCCGGGCGCCCGCCGACGCACTGCCTGCCAGCCATGCTGTGGCGGCGTCCCATATAAAGTGGAGGAAGATGGGCACGATGTTAGCCCAGGGCCAGTCTTCCTCAGCAAAAAGGGGAGGATTGGCGACGGATGTTAGCTCAGGGCTGGTCTTCCCCACAAAAAAAAAAAAAACATCCTCTGTTTGGGATTCAAAAAATCTTACATGCATGAAATGGTAAACACCATTTTCTATGAAGGAGTGGGCTATAGTGATGCTGTGTCTGAGAGTTAACTGTGAATTTGAGTAAATTGAAGAAAAGAAATACTGGGGTTATAGATTATCTTGCCCACTTTAACTGACATTTAAAAAAAAACTCATCAGTAGCCTATTTTAAGAAATAGGTCCATGTTCATTTAAGACTTGAGCTTATATTCTCTTGTACCACTTTGCTGCTCCATCTCCTCTCCGCTCCTGGCAGAAGTTTTAAGAAAGAGAAAATAGGTAAACACCCCTCTTGAATTAGCCTGTACCAGTACTTTTCTTTTTATTGCTCTGGTGAGATCTAACCCAAGAACCATTATTAAAGGTCATGTATTTGTAGTGAGATGATATGGTGTCTTGAATTTGCTTCAAAATAGTCTGGGATGAGGGGAAGGAAGTGAGTTAAGGGAGTAGGTGAAACAAGATTGGTCATGAAGTGGAATTGCTGAAGCTGGATGATGATTGCATGGAGATCCATTGTACTCTTCTATTTTTGTATATGTTTGGGGTTTCCTATTAATGTTTTGTAAACGCAAGTAAATCACACATAATTTTAAGCCTTAATTTAATTATGAATGATGCTTATTCCTTTTATGTCTAAATAAAAATCTATTGTATTAGCATTTAATACTATTGAATTCAATGCGGTTAAAACTAATACAAATACTTGCTAGAAAAGATTATCATCAGTATATAATCAATTCTGTAAAAATTATCTTTACTTATTGTTTTAGCTGACTTGACAAGGAGACTTTTTGTCATGAGGAATGTTAGTGACTACTAACCAGATAGAAACTGATATCATATGTGTTTTAGCACTATAGTGAGGTACCTTTACTAACAAAAGTTCTTAGTGGTGATATTTAATGGTGTATTTTGTGGGTAGAGGAGACTAAGGGAGAGAAGCAGAGTCATAGAATTTTAGAGATGGACAGATTATCACCTGTGTCCAGTCTTTATTCACTGGGTTAGTCAGACCTACAAGAGCGTGGGCCAGTGTAGTCCTGAGGGCCAGGCCAGACCTAAAGCTGCAACCAAAGGAAACCAGGTAAGATTGGAAGCAGGAGGACACCTTGTGGTGGATGCTTCCAACCTTCCACTCTCACTTCATGGTATTTGTTCGTCAGCCTGATATTCTGCATCTCTGTATAGAATGTAGAGTCTGCGTTGCTCAAATACGATGTACCTTAGGTTAGTATGCATAAAGTCAGATTTGTTTAAAACCAATTTTATACAAGTCAGGGAACATCTGTAATATAAAAGCTAGAGTCCCCATGGGTTTCTAGTTAGTTTTCAAAGCCAGAGAGTTTGGAATATTATGCTACTCCTCATACCGTGACTGTTGTGCCCATGTGACTGCCCTTTTTTAACAGCTGTATTTTCCCTCCAAGTCCATGCCTGCAAAACTTACATAATTTAGCAGCATTATGGACTAGGCCATTCTCATTTTACCCTAATTTTCCATGTCTCAGAGCCCTGGCAAGGGATGAAATTCTGGGGAAGGGCCATGCCACACTGAGACCAGACCTGGAAGGGAGAGGATCTGTACATCAGGCAGTTGTGGGTCACTGACCAGCCTGTGGATTGGCTACTTTGGGCTAAGTGTCCACCCCTAATATAATCAACTGAAGTTGAAATTAAAACGAATGATACAGAATTTGTCTAAGGACACAGAGCAGTGTAGTAGACACCAGACTTACATACCTGGTAGAAATGCTACCATTTATTGAGAGGTTAGTGTGTGCCACACACTCTGTGAAGATCTTCACATACATTATTTAATTCTTCAGTAATCTCATAAGCTAATTACCATTTAACATGGGGAAATGATTCAAAATGGTTAAGTAACTTGGCCAAAGTTACATAGACAGTTAGTAGGTGACCCAGGGTTTGAATCCAGGCCTGCCTGACCCTAAAGCATGTCATTTTAACCACTATACTTGCATCCTGTAGGTAGATATGGACCAGATCATGAAAGGTCTTATATATCATGTGGAATAGACACCTGAGATATCTACTTAACCATGCCCCCTTCTCTGAGAATTGTCCCTGAACTACCCATATTCTTCCTCTGGTTACAGTATATGGTTGAGCAAGGGATCGATTCCTGATCCAAGCTGGGCAGATCACATTGGTTCAGGAGCATTGATTCTAAAGATCATGTAACTTGCAAGGCTGAGGACGCTATCTGGGGGCTGCCAGTCATGTTTATTGTCTATGTACCAGGCATTGTTCCTAAACACTAGGAAGACAGCAGTGAAAAAACAAGAATCTGTATCCTGGAAATAGTGCAGTGGACAAAGACAAAAATCTGGCTAAATGGAGCTTACATTCTAGAGAGTCATGTGTAAGAGGTTCAAAGGAAGAAGCTGGTCTGCGTAGAGGGACAGACAAGAAGTCATGCAACCTGTAGCAGATTGGATCGTTGTTCTCACTTCTGCACCTCAGTGCACCCATTGCATTCACCTCAATGCAGCCATTCTCATGCCGTGGCTTCTCAGTGGGTGGAGTATACTTTCCTGTCCGTTGACTTTGAGCTTGGCCAAGTCACTTTGTTTTAGCCAATAGAATGTTAATGGAGCTGATGTAAGCAGAGTACTTGGATGCACCATTCTTTTTTTTCTTTTTTAGGAAGATTGGCCCTGCGCTAACATCTGTTGCCAATTTTCCTCTTTTTTCTCCCCAAAGCCCCAGCACACAATTGTATATCGTAGTTGTAGAGTTCTATGATATAGAACAGCTCTTCAATATGGGATGCCGCCTCAGCATGGCTTGATGAGTGGTGAGTAGGTCCACACCCAGGATCTGAACTGGCGAACCGTGGGCTGCTGAAGCAGAACACGCAAACTTAACCACTATGCCAGTGGGCCGGCCCCGCACCATTGTTTTTTAAGGCTGAATAATGTTCCATTTAAGGTTCCATACACACACACATTTTCTTCATCTGTTTATTTGTCGATGGATATTTAGGTTGTTTCTGTGTCTTGGCTTTGTGAATAATGATGCAGTGAATGTGGGAGTGCAGATATCTCTTTGAGATCCTGATTTCATTTCCTTTGGATATATACCCAGAAGTGAGATTGCTGGATCATATGGTAGTTTTATTTTTAATTTTTTTGAGGAAACTCCATACTATTTTGCATAGTGGCTGCGCCAGTTTACATTCGCACCAACAGTATACAAGACTTTCCTTTTCTCCATATCTTTGCCAACACTTATCTTTGTTTTTTTTGTTAGTAATAGCCATCCCAACTGGTGTGAAGTGATATCTCATTTTGGTTTTGATTTGCATTTCCCTGATGATTAGTGATGTTGAGCACATTTTCATTTACCTGTTGGCCATTTATATGTCTTTGGAGAAATGTCTATTCAGTTCCTTTGCCATTTTTTTGGGGGGGGGTCAGGAAGATTAGCCTTGAGCTAACATCCATTGCCAATCCTCCTCTTTTTGCTGAGGAACGTTGGCTCTGGGCTAACATCTTTGCCCATCTTCCTCTACTTTGCATGTGGGACGCCTGCCACAGCATGGCTTGACAAGCGGTGCATAGGTCCATGCCCGGGATCTGAACCTGTGAACCCCAGGCCACCGAAGTGGAGCATTCAAACTTAACCACTACGCTACTGGGCCAGCCCTTCCTTTGCCAATTTTTTAATCAGGTTATTTGGATTTTTTGCTGATGAGTTGCAGGAGTTCCCTATATATTTGAGTATTAACTCTTTATCAGATATATGGTTTAGAAATATTTTCTTCCACTCCATAGTTGCCTTTTCATTTTGTTGGTGGTTTCCTTTGCTGTGCAGAAGCTTTTTAGTTTGGTATAGTCCCACTTACCTAGTTTTGTTTTTGTTGCCTGGGCTCTTGGTGTCGTGTCCAAGAAATGATTGCCAAGACCAACATCAAGAAGCTTTTCCCCTATGCTTTCTTCTTGGAGTTTTGTGGTTTTAGGTCTTAAATTTATGTTTTTATCCATTTTGAGTTGATTTTTATGTATGGTGTGTGAAAGGGTCCAATTTTATTTTTGTGTATGTGGATATCCAGTTTTCCCTAACACCGTTTATTGAAGAGACTGTCCTTTCCTCATAGTGTGTTCTTGGCACCTTTGTCAAAGATCGGTTGACTGTATATGTATAGGTTTATTTCTGGGCTCTCTATTTGGTTCCATTGGTCTATATGTCTGCTTTAAAACAATCCTATTTATGATAGCATCAAAAAGAATAAAATACAACAAAAGAAAAAATAAACAAGTGGGACCTCATCAGACTAAAGAGCTTCTACAAGGCAAATGAAACCAAGATCAAAATGAATAAACAACCCACCAGCTGGGAGAAAATATTTGCAAATTGTTTGTCCGACAAGGGATTAATCTCAGTAATATACAAAGATCTCATACAACTGAGCAACAAAAAAACCAAACAACCCGATCAAAAAATGGGCAGAGGATATGAACAGACATTTCTCCAAGGAAGAGATACAGATGGCCAATAGACACATGAAAAGATGTTCAACATCACTAATCATCAGGGAAATGCAAATCAAAACTACACTGAGATATCACCTTACACCGGTTAGAATGGCTATAATCACAAAGACAAATAACAACAAATGCTGGAGAGGTTGTGGAGAAATGGGGACCCTCATTCACTGCTGGTGGGAATGCAGCCTCTATGGAAAACAGTATGGAGAGTCCTCAAAAAATTAAAAATAGAAATACCGTATGATCCAGCAATACCACTCTTGGGCATCTACCCAAGGGACGTGAAATCAACCATCACAAGAGGCGTATGCACCCCTATGTTCATTGCAGCATTATTCACTATAGCCAAGAAGTGGAAGCAACCCAAGTGTCCCTCAACTGATGATTGGTTAAAGAAGATGTGGTATATACATACAATGGAATACTACTCAGCCATAAGAAAAGACACAATTGTCCCATTTGCAACAACATGGAAGGACCTAGAGGGTATCATGTTAAGTGAAATAAGCCAGAGAAAGAAGGACAGACACTGCATGAACTCACTCATATATCGAATA
This sequence comes from Tapirus indicus, assembly GCA_031878705.1. NCBI lineage: Eukaryota > Metazoa > Chordata > Mammalia > Perissodactyla > Tapiridae > Tapirus > Tapirus indicus. Next base: position 11,930,829 of record CM062924.1, read on the forward strand.
TAAGTGAACACACGGACAGAGAGAACTGATTGGTGGTTACCAAGGGGAAGGGGGGTGGGGGGGGCACAAGGGGTGAAGGGTTACATCCACAAGGTGACGGACAAACAAAAATGTACAACTAAAACCCCACAGTGTTATAAACTAAGACATCAATAAAAAAATAAAAAATAAAAATAAAATCAAATACATAGGAATAAGCTTAACCAAGGAGGTGAAAGATTTGTACACTGAAAACTAAAACACTCACAAAAGAAATTAAGGCAACATGGTGACAGACAAAAAATAATGTACAGCTAAAACCCCGCAATGTTATAAACTATTAAGACATCAATAAAAATGAAAATTTAAAAAAAAAGAAATTAAGGCAGACACAAATAAATGGGAAGACTTCCCTTGATCATGAATTGGAAGACTTAATATTGTTGAAATATCCATACTTCCCAAAGTAACCTACAGATTCAGTGCAATCCCTATCAAAATCCCAATGGCATTTTTTACATAAATAGAAAAAAAATTCTAAAATTCAGGTGGAACCATAAAAGACTGTGAATAGGCAAAACAATTTTGAGCTAAAAGAAGAAAGCTGGAGGCACCACACTTCATAATTTCAAAACATGTTACAAAGCTTTTTAGACTTTCTTGAAGGGGATCTGGAAAATCACAAAAATCTGAAAATTCTCCAACCACCTTTATTTTTCACTAGAGATAAATTAGTGTAGCTATCCCAAGATATTGACACTTCATTGCAAATATGATTTGTCCTAGAACATCAAGAGTTCTTTGGCTGCAGTCCTACTGTATACCTCTTGCTGCCTCTAAATGTCTTTCCTTGTGAAATGGTTTTTAATTAAACACCAGCTTCCTGGGTTCCACTGCTAAGGCTACAGCATATATTTATAAAAACTTTTCTGTTCACTAGGACACCTCCTTAATTACATAGTGAGCTTGTATCAATATTGGGCTAGTTGACCTATAGGCTGTTTATAAGTTGAAGCCTTACCAGACCATCTGCCAAACCCTGCCCCTGGAAATGCTTTTCCCTATTACTGTAATGAAATCACTAAAATCATTTCCTGTTCCCAGTCCTTGTTCAGATCTTCTATCTTTTGTCAATAAGAGGATATTAAAATACTCAGGAAAGTCCACAGATCCTTTTCATCCTGGTCCGCAGTGTAGCACATGGCTTTGTGTTTTAGTGTTGGAAATAATAAATAATGACGTCAAGCCTATTGTAATAAAAGAAGGCTGCTTATTAAACTCTTTCTCCAGCTGTTTTTCCTTTGACATCATGGAATCTGTTTATAATGACTTTTATGGGTTTTCACCCTTTTTATATGATTACGTAAGAAATTGAAACATTTTAGGAACAGTCCTTTCATAGAACTGACACTTTCCTGCTCAGTCAGGCCTGTTGTGCATGCGGATTTCAACAATGGGATAGTGGGAAGAAAAGGATGGGGAGGTTTTCTGTATTCTCCTAGAGGAGTTTGACTTCCTGAAGTGTGGGCTTGGTTCCAGGAAGGAATGTACATTGAAATCACGTTGGGGGGGTGGGGAATGTATATTTATCATAGTCCACAATTCAAGAGAATGCACATACAGGGCTTTGTTACATGTCTCTCAATCAACATAGGATCATGTAGTTTTGTTTTGAATGGTGCCTGTTGACCCCATACCATCGAGGAATTTGGCATCTCTGGAAATTCACACTTCCTTTAGGACTCTATTTGTGAAGGTTGGTGGCATTTATAAATCCCTGTAAATCCATAAAATTCATGCTTTCTTCAAAGTGCAACTGGTGTTGAACTTGTCCTACCTGTACCCAGGAAGGAGCGTTCACATGGTCAATCAGCAAGCACTTTTCCTGGAGGAAACTTGAAGTGCTTTACCACCCCCATCACGGAAACCTCTGTACTCTGTCACCATTGGGAGAAAAAAAAAAAATCTGCTAATGTGGACCCTGGAAAAAGTCCCTAAATTGAATTCTCTAATGTCTTTTTATGTTTGTTTTAGGTTTGGATAAACCAGATAACTGTCCTAACTGTCCTGTTAGTCCTAAGTAATTTCTAGAAGTTATTTCAATTTGTATTATTATAGTAATCAAAATTTAAAGCAATGTGGAGACATCTTGCTCCAAACGCACCCCTTTGCTTGTTGCCCACATCGGGTGATATCTGAATGGTCTTTAAAGATCTAAATTTCACATTTTCAGAAAAGCCTTGAGTAATCTGAAAATGTTAGTAGATTTTTCTCTTTCATTCTATTTAGACATGTTTTAATGTGGGTTGGCTGTTTCTTTAGAACAATTGTAGGAAAACACACAATTTTCCAGAACAAATAATGAAGCACTCAAGGATTATTTTATCTATTTGGAAGTTGCCTCAGGTCGTATCCTGAGCACTTACGGCCCCCAGGGAGACCGGGAGGACCATGCTGCAGACACCCTTTGGAGGAACGTGCCAACTGCTCCGTAACTGTGAGTTGGCTCTCCTTTGATGGAGAGATTAATAGTTTCCATAATCATATCATCCTGGTTGCTCTGTGCCGAGAGTTTACTCAGACTTGAAAGAAATGGAAATTAATTGAAAAAGAAAAAAATTCTTCCTCTCTTGTCTCCCCTCCAAGCCTCTCATCTGGAGAAGTGATGAGAAGGAGATTCAAGGGTTTGTTGCCAGTAGGAGCTGAGATGTTTATTTTCTTTTGCAATTCTGAATATAAAGAACCATAAGAAAGCAATTGGATGATAGACAGGAGGTAGGTACAGGAAGGGGGGTACAGTTCTGCCTAAATAATTCCAAACAGAACAGAAACACTGGGCAGTGGACCCAGTATATACAGGGAGGGTTGTCCTGTGAAGCTGGGAACATTTGGTCCTGGAAATAAGCGCAGAGGGAACAGAAAAGGGGTTTTGTAGCTGATGTGATTATCAGCAGATGAATTAAACTGGTCTACTTCCACTACAGAGGAGCTGCCATCAGCTTATTTGCCGCACCCTGGAGTTTGGGAAATATTTATCTTTGGTTAAAATCTTTCTTTTCTGGCTCTAAAATTTGAGTTCAATTCTTTTTAAGCCCCTACCATCACTCTTGACCAGTTCTCTCACTTTAGATGCTGGTGCTGATTTCTGTAACATTGCTGTTGAGCCTTGGAGGATTTCAGTGGGCAGAGGATTTGGTCCTCTGTGGGAGAATTGAGATGTTAATAGAACATGGGATTCTTGTCATATCTTCAATAAGAGATAAATTTCCAATATGTGGTCAGTAAGTGCTTTGTTGAAGTTTATTCAACCAGTAAGAGAGAAGCTGTGAATTGTAGATGAACACTTCTCATTCATTCATTCATGCCACAGTATGTTGTGATTTGTTGGACTTGCCATGTGTTGAGCACTGTGCTCAGTGGGACTAAGAAGGTGACAATTCAAGATAGGAGGAAAACAGGCAGTTAATAATAGCTATTCATTTTCTCAGCTTCTGAAAGTCAAGGTCCATGTCTCTTCCTTTGAAGTGATGTACTTTTACTCCTACAAGTTCCATGTAAGTCGGAGATTTGGGGCTCTCTTGAGGCTTACATAACCATAAAAGAGAAATCCTTTCCTGGGTGGATATCTCCCTACAGTTTATATGTGGGCCCAACAGCAAGCACCCTTCCACCACTGCCACCCTTCATGACAATTAAGGACAGTAGATAAATGCTTGTCCCTGCTCCTCTTGTGGGACCTCACAAGGAGATCACCTTTCAGGCTGCTTCCATTCCCTCCTAGGGCTTGGCTATATCTCCCCTGCAAAGGGAGGCTCTGGCTTTTAACTTTCCCAAACTGCCTGACTTTCTCATGCAATATCAATGCTGAATTGAGAGCCGGTGGACATGCCAACAGGCCTGCCATAGTGGGGCACGATGGTGCTACAGCAGAGGCTGAGAGGAGGGGAGCCCTGGCCCAGGAGGCTGGAGGAATGATGTGCGTGTAGGAGACTCCGGAGTTTGTTGCCAGTGGGAGTGGAGATGAGGCCTCGTCACTCAGGGAACACCGTGGAGCCTAATTCGAGCCCAAAGAGACAAAAAGAATTCACGTTAGCTGTAGGACGCAGCCTCAGACGACAGTGAAGCAACCAGCTCTCTGGAAGCCAAGAAGTCAGAGTTGGAAAGAACGTAATCGTCTTCACATCCACCATGAAATCTCGTAGCTACACCCCTGTGTACACCTGGACACCATCTTAGGAGGAAGCCACTTAAGACATTAAACCTTTTTTTTTTAAATTAAAGACTGGGAAATTCTTGAAGAGTCTATTTTAATTGTTGGACCAGAGTAAATTTTAAAGTGAATTGGGTCTTTGGTTTATTGATGTTTCTGCTACTAACAGATGGGGGCTCCAGAGAAATACCAGATTTATTATGGGCAAAGTGAAGCTGTTACCTTTTCTCTCCACATCTGAGTATAATATGAGTTGAATTTTGAGACCCCATAACATGGAGAAAGAGTCAGAGGAGATGGAGTTGCCAGTTTAGCAGATAAGTGAGAATCCTTATAGACTCCTTTTGGAAATTCTATAGTCAGATAAACTATACTCTTCCACATAGATTCACTTCCAAGAAAACAGAGGAGGACAATAGCTGAAAAAAGACATTTCATTACATTTCAGGAGGCTTGCTGACTGACTGCTTTTGTATCCAGAATCCATAGGGACCACCTAATATGTATACCATGAAGCCATCTTTATCTTGGAGTAAACCCAGAGTGTTCCTTTAAAAGCCGACGCAACTAAAGGAAAAGATAAACTGTAAATCTTGTTTACAACCAGTCTCCAATGTGAAACAGGAGAGACTGCCCAACTAGTGTTCACTCATGTAGTCAACAAGCATTTACTGATTACCAGCTACATGTCAGGCACAGTGCTAAGTGTTGGGGATACAGTGCCTGTAATATGGCAGTTCCACAAATGTTAGTTAAATAAATGAATGAAAACTGTCCCTATCCAGAGACAGACTTACCTGAAGCTAATAAAGCTCAACCTTAAAGCAGTGGTTCCCAAATTTTCATGCACATAGAAATCACCTAAGGATCTTTAATAAATGCTGATGCCTGGCTCCCACCCCCAGACATTCTGATTTAATTGGTATGGGGTGTAAACTGGGCATCAGGATTTTTAAAGCTCCCCAAGTGGCTCTAATATACAGCAAAGTTGGGGAACCATTGCATTAAGTGCCTCTCATTTGCTCAGGTCCCTTCCAAAGGCCCTGGGAGGTGCCTAGCAATTTCAAACTTGAAATTTTGTATTCTTTTTCTTAACCAGGGCCCCCAAATTGAATAAACTTCAACTGACACAAAACCTGGATCTGACTTTCTCTGTCCTTGAGGCAGTCTTACTCCAATCAGCAGGTTACTTAGCCAGCAGGAGCTTTTCAGAAGTGTAATTTGGCTGAAAGACGCAGATTAACAGTCCTCTTATGGCTGCTCCCACATGAAAGCTAAACCACGATAAGCACCAGGTGCCACTTTTTGTGGGCTTGTCCCTCTTTTTTTGGCCCATGACCCTAGCAGTGATTTTTGCAGTACTTTCAGAAGAACTCCACTTTGGAATGGAAAACTTGGTTCCACAAGCGGCAGGGTTCTGTGGTTTTTAATGGGCTCTGCCTTATACTGATTGGATCCCACAGTCAGCACAAGGTTTATAGCACTTCCGGTGTAAGACCTTTGCCAGAGACGCACTCGTCCTTTTCTGTGTCCCTGTTCTGTCGCCCTGTTCTGTGCCTTTCCATCCCCTGACCTTTCCTGGAGGAGTTGCCTGGTGACGCTCATGAGACTGATTTAAGGCTCTACAAAATTTATTCATTGATTTTATTACCGAGGCAAACAATAAGCATTTCTGCTGCACATGTGGGCCTCTTGGCAGACAGGATGGCCATGTGGGGAACTTCCTCTTTGCCCTTGGCCATGTGCACACCTGGGAGCGTGTCTCCATGACTCTCAATGGGATGAGCACGAACACAGCCTAGAGAGGAAAGACTGGAGCAGCTCACTGTGCAGGGGCCGATGAGAGGCCGTCAGTGGTGAAGTGGCTCTGAGCCTGCTGAGCGGCCGTGTCAGCTGTATTCCCCCAAATCATCTACAAAGTACAAAGGCTGCTCCTGGGTTTTCTGAGCTTCCTTTTCGTAGCCAGGCTTTGTTGTGAGTCCTCTTGGCCCCTTCCATGTATCAAACACCTACTTAGCAGGTGACATCCAGGTTATTTACGCATCTGATTATCAGTGGCTTTGTTGCCCTCTGGGGAAAAAGTTACATAATACTTAAGCCAGCACCCCCGGTGATGACTAACGGCAGATTAAGGGCATGGCTGCTTCTCTCGGGAAAGACTGGGGCTTTTTTTGATTAATTTCTGCCACAATGGAGCCTGTAAAGTCTTCTTACATCTGGCACCTAAGAAAAGGTGCCCTGGACTAACCTCTTCTGGGGTGGGGTTCAGGGTGTTAATGCCATGTAGCTAGGATTTTCCCAAAGATGAAAGGATAAGCTCTCCTTTCTGTCCACTTGGAACTCCAGGAGTCGCTTTCCTTGTCTCTCCGCATGGTGTATTTTCTTCTCTTGACTCTTCCAGGTGGTCACATTTAGATGCCTTCAGAATCTTCCTGATGACTGTGAAAGCTTGGCTACACTGCCTTGAGCTCAGTTGGAGATGCAGAGGAGAGGGGAGGTTAACCATCAAGTTTGCTCATTTTCCCTGATGTAGACGCAGTGATACCCTTTCATAAAAGCCTCAGAGACCATTAATTAGACAAAGGGTACTGGCTTTGCTTTCTGCAAATGCAACAAATGCTGTTTGACTTGTAGGAGAGATGACTGGTTGCATTGAATGAGAGGGGTGATATTGCCTCTTTAAACAGTACAAAGCAAACATTAAGACAACAGACATTCGGGGAAACCACGTGTGCCCAAGCAGTGGGGCCCCCTTCTCCAAGCACAGTCATTTCTCATGCTGTAAGATGGTCTCCCTCATGCTAGAAATCTGAATAGCCAGCAATTCCTAATGATTCTCTGTATTTCCATAGTTAGTGGCATTTTCTCACACTGTTTGCTTCATTATCTTGAGCAGGAATGTGTATCACACAACTCCAGGGGGCACCATTTGCATTGTCTTTTTTTTTTGGTGAGAAAGATTGGCCCTGAGTTAACGTCTGTTTGTCAGCCCTCCTCTTTTTGCTTGTGGAAGAGCTCACATCTGTGCCAAACCTCCTCTATTTTATATGTGGAATGCTGCCACAGCATGGCTTGATGAGTGGTGCATACGTCCGTGCCTGGGATCTGAACCTGTGAACCCCGGGCCACCAAAGCAGAGCACAAAAACTTAACCACTGTGCCACCAGGCCAGTCCCCACATTGTCTTTTATGTAAATCATGCTATCTGGACTTAGAATGTCTTGGCTCTTCCAGATGGTATTGGGTGCTTTCATAATTATCTCTTAATAATGGACTAGGAGGTTTCTATATGACTTAGAACCCAAAGTCCCAGAAGTCTTAAAAACCTGAAGAAACTAAAAAAGAAATAAATCCTTTCCCTTCCTTAGTCCATTTTCTGAAATTCTGTGGTATATTGAGGTGAAACATTCCCTGGGATAAGTGAGGCCTTGGATCCTGGTCCTCGTCTGTCACTTGCTGTGGGACTGTAGGCAAGCTATAGTGCCCAGAAAATAGACCGGTACTAAGTGGGCTGTTTCGCTCAGTGTGTTTCAAATGACCACAAGCCAACATTTCTTGGACTAATGTGTTGAAGCAAAGATGTTCAAATGATAAATAGCGTTTCCAGTTGTAACTTTTAAAAGTGTAATAGAGAACTGAAGCAGATTTGGAATGAAACTTGCATAAGCTCTGCGTGAACAGACTTGTCCACAGCTCGTCCTGGGAAGCCCTTTGGGTGTTATTGGAGATGAGTGCTCGCTGAAGGCGTTGTTGTAAAGATGACTGTGCCTTTTGGAGGGAGATTTAGTAGACTTGGATCTTGAGGACTCAAGAGATTATGTCCTGGCCTGATCTCTCTCCTTCATCCCCTTGCCTCATCAGATTACTTTCCATTTGAACACGGATAGAATCCCATATGGCCCTCTAACATCTGAGGTCTTGTAGAACGAGCATCTGTTTCATACTCAGATACTTACATGGAGCTTTGATCCTTCTCACTAGGGGTTACAGAGAGCATTTTGTTTTGTAATCACATCTTTCATTTCTCTCCCATAGACTTGCTCATTTCTGTATTCATTCATTGCTTTTCAGCAAACATGTATTGAGTAGTAATTTATTGAGCACTTTCTCTGTAACAGGCGCGTGCTGGATCCTGGGCTATAGAGACGAAAGCACACTTCTCACCCTCAAGGAGTTTACAGTGAAGGAGAGAGACAAGGAAACAAATCATGACAATGCCACAGAGAGGAGTGAGCTCAGGGAGCATGCCCACTGTGGTTGTCACTTCTGGAGGACGATCATAGCTTGTTTCAGAGATCCCCTTTAATTAAATGGTAACATCTAAACTAAATGCATGGTCACTCGCTGGAGTTCAACCAAGTTTCCTCTTAGAGGTGGTAGCATGATGAGTGAAACAGCGCAGAGAGAGAGAAGAACAGCTGGTATCAAGTTCTGTTGACGCCATTTACAGGCTGTGTGACCTTAGACGAGTCACTGAACCATTCTTAGTCTGTTACTTTAAGGACCAAAATAAACCATATAAATAAAAGTACTTTGTAAAATGTAAAACACCATATAAATTTAAGAGTTCATTGTTAGAAAAAAAAACCCCAGTTTGCCACATGCACACACAAACATATCACATCATACTCCTGAAGAAGAATAAGCACAACTTTTACTTTGGGCCTAATTTTTTTCCTGAAAGGACTTATTTTTTCTCTTTCCTGAAAATTTTTTCTTGATCATACATATACATCACATCGTGGTATCCAAAACAATTCTTTGTTTTACCTAAGTAAGTCTCCAGTCACAAGGCAATTAGAAAGTATGCATTTTAGACCCTCAGTTTGTGCGTAACATGGTATCAAAATAAAATCTCCATCGGTGAGCCTCAAGATAACTTCACAGAGGATGATTCTTCCCAAGGTGTGCATGCTGTGTTGCCAGGCTACGCTCTGCTTTTGTCTTACTGCACAAAAAAGGAAAGTTCTCCTCCATAGGTTCCACACAATACACACCCACATTTAATATATTATTAATAACTCAACACTAAAACTTCAACATGTCTTTTGCTATCATAGAAGTATAGCATATTGGGACTACAACTTTATAAACTTTTTGGTGAGGAAGATTAGCCCTGAGCTAACATCTGCTGCCAATCCTCCTTTTGCTGAGGAAGATTGGCCCTGGGCTAACATCTCTGCGTATCTTTCTCTACTTTGTATGTGCGACGCCTGCCACAGCATGGCTTGATAAGCAGTGCATAGATCCATGCCAGGTTTCTGAACCCGTGAACCCAGGCCGCCAAAGCGGATTGCACGACCTCAACCCCTATACCACCAGGCTGTCCCCCGGACAATATTTTAAAATTGTGCAGATCATGAATTCTAGTGTTATTTTTCAAACTTCACTGAGGTATTTATATAAGGATTTGGGGTAAAACATGTATTAAAATAACTGTTCTTGTCTGTGGTGATATTCTACTTTATTGCCCTTTATTGTGGAGTCTTAGGAATGGGCAGTGGAAGGAAACTTGTAGTTACTGAGCTGAGTTAGGGGATTTACATACATAATTTTATTAATACAACAGTCTCACAAGGGAGATAATATCATCTCTGTTTTCTGGATGAAGAAAGGTTCAGAGAGGTTAAGAAATTTATCAGTGATCACACACATAACATGGAAGAGTTGGGATTTGAGTTGAAATTTGTCTGACTATAAAGCCTGTTTTCTTACCTAAACATTGAACTGCCATCACATGAAACACTGCATTGGTTTTACTTGTTATTTTCCCAGGGAGACACATGAAATGACAAAGAGCAAGTTTCCAGAATTGGAACACTTTTAGTCATAAGAGTATTCTGAAAGTATAATACCCATGCAATCTTTCTGAAAAAAAAATTATTCAAGGATTTACTTCAAGAAAATAAAAAATGAATTCATGGTATAGAAGAAACAGTAACTTATGGGTCAGAACCCTTTGGTTTAATTTAAAAAGGATTAAGCTTCAGGTATGGCTGGTTCCAGATGCTCAAACAATGTCAATAGGTTCTAGTTTCTCTTTATCTTTCAGTAATGCTCTTCTCCATGTTGGCATCACTCTCAATAAGTCTTCTCCACTGGATGACTTCTATTAGCGACAGGCTTTTATCCTCCAAGATTAAAGATAAAAGAATCTCTCTTCTAAATTGTAAACAAGTCTTGAGCCTGATTCTCATTGGCCCAGATTGGGTCATGTGACCATCATTGAAGCAATCTGGCTAAAGACTTACAATCCTCTGATTGGCCAGTCCAGAGTCATATGACTCCACTACAACTGGGTGGGGAAGGGATAGAATCAGTTCCACCGAAAGTAAATGGACTGAGACTGGGGGTCAGGAGTGAGTCTCCAGAGGAAAATCAGGGTTCTGTTAACAGAAGAAGAGGGAACAGATGCAGTGTCCAAAACAGTAATATCCTCTACAAGCAGTGAACCAATCAACCAGGAAAACTGTTAGTTAAGATCAAATAATCACTGATAGTGTTAATGTTGCATTCGATGCAACTGTTAAATGTTAATGTACTAACAATTTGTAGATAAAATTCCAGATGATTTCAACACAGAGTTGAGGCTCAGTAAAGATTTGTTGAATGAATGAATGAATGAATGAGGCATTAGGAGGTTTAGGATAGAGTGGGCAGGGGAAAGGAGAAGCAGGAGCATTCTAAATTCCTTGTCTTGTTAAGGAGAGAAGTTACACATACTGGCTAATCTTGGTGTTGATAGGATTACATACATTTAAGCAGGTTTATTAAGCATTCAAGGATAATTGTTATTGAAATAGGAAAAAGATGTGGAATTTCTAACCCACTAGAAAAAAACAGGACCAAAGAAAATTTGATCAATCCAGCAAAAGTCAGGTTGGGAAAGAAAAAGAAGTAAAAATGCATTTTAAGACTAAATATACCCACGATATGAATGTGCTAAATCCCATTATTAAAAGGTAAAGATTTTCTGTTGAGATAAAGTCAAGTTTTATGTTGTTTATAGGAGACAAATCTGAAAAAAACAACACTAGAGTAAAGGGGTGGATAAAGAAAACCTAGGTAAGTGATAAAATGGCAGGAATTGAAAAACTAAGAATAGAATTCAAGGCACAAAAAATTAAAGGGACACTTTGGCTATTTCATGTGATACAATTAATCAATAAGATTAACCTAAACATAAACTTAAGAATACCAAACAATAGAGCAACCAAACCTATAATGCAGATTTTGTTAGAAACACAAGGAGAATTTTTTTTATCGTAGAAAACTTAAACTCACCTCTCAGAAATGGACAAACCAAGTTAAAAAAATTAGTAAAGATATAGAGGATGTGAATAACAATATTTTACAATGTTGATTTTATATATTTTATTTACTTATCTGTCATACTTAATATGTGCCAGGCATTATGCTAAATACTTTATAAATATAAACGCCTTTAATCCTCATAACAGTCCTTTGAGACAGGCATGCTATTATCTTCATTTTACACATAGAGAAACCAAGGCATACAAGAGTTTAACTTGCCTGTGGGCACATAGCTGAGTAAATGGCAGGACTGCGCTTAGCTCCACAGTCCATGCTCTTAACTCCTGTGCTCATGGGCACACATATTTAGACCTTTGTACCCCACAATAAAGAATATCTGGGCTTTCCGTATATGGTTTTCTTTTTCCTGGTTTATGGGAAGACTAGACTTGGCAGCTCTCTCGCAGTAAGGAAGGGCAGTATGATTAGTTATAACCAATGAAAGGAGAGCAGAAATGACACTTGTCGTTTCTGGACCAAAGCCTTTAAGGGCTGGCATGCCACCTCAAAACTCTCTTTTCTCTTTTGGTGACAGCCATAGATTGAGATGGCAGAACCACAGGATGGAAGTTGCCTGAATCCTGAGTAAGCACACAGAGAAGCACATGGAGAGGAGCTGCCCTGGAGAGTCACCCAGTGGCTGTGGGACTTAGAGTGAGAGAGAAATAAACCTTTATTGTGTTAACATAACATTCACATTCTTTTCAAATTTAATGGAATATCCATAACATTAGATAGTGTGATGAGCCACAAAGTACATCTAATAAATTTCCCTAACTAGGTATCATACAGGCACATTCTCTAACTCTAGTGTAATAAAGCAAGACAGATTTTTTTGAAGGGAGAAAACCAAAAGAGTATAACCACATGGAAATCTTTCAATAACGGATAATTTTCTAAGAAAATATGCAATATTAAATTAACCCAGAAAGAGGAAGAAAACCTTAAAAGGCTAATATACACATTGAAAAGGTCATAAAAGAACTACCCCCATCTCCACCTCAAGTCAGCAGAAAATGGTGGGAAAACTGCTGAATTCTACAGAGAGAACAAAACTGGGTAAGAACAGTCACGCACGCAAAAAAAAAAAAACTGTAGGCCAATCTTATTTATTAATATGGATGCAAAAATTCTACACAAAATACCAGGAGATAAAATTCAGCACTATATTAAAAGATATATAAAAATATACATTTAAAAAAGCTATCATGACCAAGGTGAGTTTCTCTTACAAATGCAAGGACGATTTAGGAAATCTTTTTATGTAATTCACTACATTAGTAGATTTTTAAAAAGAAGAGCTATGTGATCATTTCAGTAAATGCCAACAATTCATTTGATAAAATTTAGCATGTTTCTGAGAAAAACCCCTTTAGAGTCTGAAATAGAAGAAAACTCCATTAACACGATACCTTTAGCAGATTCTGAATTGAAACATTAGAAACATTCCCATTAAAGTCTGGAACAAAACAGGATATTATTATCAAACATTGTTCTGACAGTCCTACCCAATACAATAGGATGAAAAACAAATAGGTATAAAGTATAAATATTAAAAAGAAAGGGTAAAGAAATGCTATTATTTTTTCTTAGTTTATTTTGTTTTTCATTAATCCTTTTTCTTGTCAAATAAAACACAGAAACAGAAAACTGCATGAGACAAATGTGCATCTTACTGAATTATTAAAAAGCACATACTCCTGTATCCGTCACCCAGCTCAAAAGATAGAACTTTGTCAGCCAGAAGCCCGTCTGTATGCCCCCTCTCAGTCATAACTCCTTCCCCTCAAACAAACCTCCATCCTGACTTTCGTGATGATCACTTATTTGAAAAGTGCTACTGGTTTTTTCAGGTGCCTTTTCAGAAGATGTGAAGGAGGTCGAGACTCACCAGCTGACCTTTTAGAACTAATGAGATCAGTAGGATGGACTTCACGCCTGTAATTATTCTCTGACTTTCCTAAGTCATCTATTTCTTCTGTCCTACCGGATCATTCTTTCTCTAGTATCTCCTATCTTAAAACAAAAAAATCCCTCCCTTTATCTCACATTCCCCTCCAGCCGCTACCACATTTTTCTGCTCCTCTTTACAACAAACCTGCTTCTGAACAAGCTGACCTACTGTCTGGCCCAACCTCACCTCTGCTCAGGTACACTGGACTCGCTCTGCCCCACATCACCGACGTTGCCCTTGTCAAGGATCCCAGTGACTTCCCTGTTGCTGACTCCAATGGTTACGCTTCTGTCCTCAACTGGAAGTAGCGTTAAAGGGAGCTGATGATTCCTTCCCTCTTAAAACACTTTCTCCTCTTGGCTTCTGGACAACACGTTCGCCCGAGTTTTCTCTCTCCTTGGTGTCCATTCCTTCAGCCTCCTTTTCTGGCTCCTCTTCTTCCTCTTCTTAACCTCTGAACCTTGTCATGGCCCCAGGGCCCAGTACGGGGCCTCTTTCTCTTTCCTGATATACTTTCTCCCTAGGAAATTTCACCCAGTCCTGTGATTTTATATACCATCTTTATATATGATCATCATACCAGTGACTTCTAAATTTGTATCTCTGCCTGCAATCTCTTTCTGAATTTTGGACTCCCATTTCTTAGTGCCTGCATGACATCTTCATTTGGGTAGCAAAGAGGCATATCAAACCTAGTAAGTCCAAAACAAGACCTAATTTTCTCCTCCTTGCCAAACCTGCTCTCCCTCCCCCCATCTGCATCTTAGTAAATGGAACCATAACCTACTCAATTGTCAAGTAAAAAGCCTAGGAATCATCCCTGAAACCCTGTTTCCCTTACCTGCCCCCCACCCCTGCCATCAACTGAGCCGCTTGATTCCATATCCTCAGTTGTTACTCCATTCTTTTCATCTCTGCTCTACCCACATCCACCATCATATCCCAGCTGGACTCCTTCAACAGCCTTTCAGTCAATCTCCCTGCTTTCACTCTTACTCCTTGCCCCTCACACCACCACAACCCATCTCCACCTGTCTACCTTAGAACTGGGAGGAGGGAGAATGAGATTTGGGGGCCTCTTTAAACTCCAGCATAAAAGATTGATTAGACTTTGTAAAAACAAAAAAAGTAGTAAGGTACAAGACATCTTATAATGAAGTTAAAGACAAATGAAAGACTTAGATGACAGCAATGCATGAAACAGTTAATATTCATAATATCTAGAGAGCTCCTTCTTATCAATGAGAAAAAATAACCCAACTAAAAAATGAGCAGTGACATAAGAAATTCACTGTGAACAAATGTCAGAAAAGATGCTCAGCTCTGCTAATAATTAGAAAAATGCTAATTAAAAATTAGATACCTGTTTTTGGTATTTAGATTATCAAATATTAAGATTAATAGCATCTACTTTTGGTTAGGATGAGGATGTTGTTTTCTATTCTTGAGAGTAGGATTGTAAGTTGGTACACTCTTTTTGCATAGCAATCTGGCAGTGCTCCACACCTGGGAATCAATTCTACAGAAATGTCAGACTGAATGCACATATGCACATGTGTTTGAACGTAGGTTCTATCCTTCAGTTGTCTTTAATTGAACAAATATATTGAGAAACTGCTATGTACCAGGCACTGGGATAGCTGATGGAGATTTTAAGTGCCAAAAAAAAAAAAAAAAAGTTAAAAAACAAACACAGTTCTTTCCTATGGGGGATATAAATAAAGAGTCACACAAATAACTGTATAATAAGTCATTACAAGTGCTCTAAAATAAAAGGGCAGGATGTGAGAACGGGGCAAAGGGGAACTTAATTTAGACCGGGAGTCATCTTATTTCGGGGAAGGAGTTGACCCTTAAGTGAAAACCTAAAGGATGAGAAAAGTTAATCAGGTGAGGAGGCAGGGGTTGGGTGTGTGGGGGTGGAGATCAGGTCTAAGCATGTGGGAAGGTCCTGAGGTGGGAAGGAGCTCTGATTAGAGGACTGGACCCCAAGGCAGTGGATGGAATGCAGTGAAGAATGGGAGAGTGAGAGGGTAAGAGGCCAGAGAAGTGCACAGTGGCCAGATTTGGGGCCTTTAACATCATGGAAAGGATTTTAAACTTCATCCTATGAATAATGAGAAGCCATTATATGCTTATAATATGATTATAATAATCAGAGTAGTGACATGATCATGTTTGCATTTTTAAACTGTGGAAAAAATTGTTGTGTAGACTGCACAATAGGTTTTGGCATATTTTAAAAATGAGAATGAATAGGAGGGGAGCTGGAGTGGAAAAAAGGGACACCAGTGAGGAGATAGTGGCAGTGTTTCAGAGATGAGATGAAGGATTGTACTAGCATGGTGACAGAGGAGATGGAGAGGAGGGGATGAAGTCAAGTATGTACTGGAGGTAGAGGAGACCACATTTGCGAATCTTGGGGAAGAAGGAGATGAGAGAGAAGCATATGAAGGGAGGAGGACTTGGGGGGCAGGGGGATCAAGTCTACTTTTTTATTGAGGCGAAATTCACATAGTATAAAATTAATCATTTTAAAGTGAGCAGTTCAGTGGCATTTAGTACATTCACAATATATTGCAACCACTACCTCTGTCTAGTTCCAACACATTTCCATCATTCCAAAGTCAACCCTGTGCCTAGTGAGCAGTTACTCCTCACTCTCCCACCCCCACCCTGCAAACAGCCTGCCTTTGGCAACCACCACACTGCCTTCTGTTTCTGTGGATTTACCTATTCTGGATCATTCATATAAATTGAATCATACAATAGGTGACCTTTTATGTCTGGCTTCTTTCGTGTAGCGTAATGTTTTCCAGGTTTATCCAAGTTGTAGCATGTATTAGTACTTCATTCTTTTTATGGCTGAATAGTATTCCATTTTATGTATATACCAGCGTGTTTATCCATTCGTCCGTTGATGGATGTTTGCACTGTTTCCACCTTTCAACTATTGTGATTTGTTCTGCTATGAACATTTGTGTATGAGGATTTGTTTGAGTACCTGCTTTCAGTTCTTTGGGGTATATACCTAGGAGTAGAATTGCTGGGTCAATTGTTAATTCTCTGTTTAACTTTTTGAGGAACTGCCAAACTGTTTTCCACAGCAGCTGACCCATTTTACATTCCCACCAGCAATGTACAAGGATTCAAATTTCTCCACATCCTCTCCGGCACTTGTTATTTTTCCAAGTTCACTATTGAAAATGTTAAGATGCCGATGTGTCATGTAAGTGGAGATAGAAGATTAATTATTGGATATAAGGGTCTGGAGCTTAAAAGGGAGGTTTGGGCTTGAAATATACATTTTGGATTTGTTAGCATGTCCAGGATACTTAAGGACAGAGAGGGGATGACATTGACAAGGAAGAGGGTATAGACTGAGAAGAGAAGAGGACCTATGTCCTTGCCCAGAAGAACCCTGAATCTCTGGAGGGAAGAAAAGGAGGAGCCGGCAGAGAAGATCAGGAAGACCAGTCCAAGGGTACCACCAAGCCAGCTTAGCAAGCGAGAAACTGGACATTGGGACGCCCCTCTCAAACACGTTCTGCTGAAGATGCGAGGAGTGCAATGAGGTGTCCTTCTTTAATTTCTCAAAAGCCACATCTCAGGGTCAGAAAACTCCTTTGCCTTAGATTCCACAGATCAAGATAATAGGACCAACATAAGGAGAAAGACCATTTCCCATCTGGTACCACCCAAAGATTCTAATTTTGGTACAAAGATGTCCATGTCCTAATCTCTAGAACCTGTGAATCTGTTATCTTGCATGACAAAAGGGACCTTGCAATTATGATTAAGGATCTTGAGATGGGGAGATTATCTTGGATTATCTGGGTAGGCACAGAGTAATCACAAAGGTCCTTACAAGTGATAGAGGAAGCGACAGTCAGAGACAGATTCTAAGATGCTACATTGCTTGCTTTGAAGATGGACAAAGGGATCATAAGCCAAGAAATGCAGGTGGCCTCTAGATGCTGGAGAAGGCAAGGAGGCAGATTCTCCCCTGGAGCTTCCAAAAGGAGCACAGCCCTGCTGACCCCTTGATTTTAGATCAGTGAAACTCATTTCAGATTTCTGACCTCCAAAACTATAAGATAAATTTGTGTTGTTTTAAAACACCAAGTTTGTGGTAATTTGTTACAGCAGCAGGGGGAAGCCAATTAAACACTTCTAATTAGACAAATATATATTTTCTCCAACTGATAGCCCTTTCTCTGAACCTTCTCAGAGTATGTGAACTTTTAAATTGTATAATTGAGCCCAATAAAAATTCTTAATTGGTGGAATTCAAGGCACAATGCTGGAGATGTTTTGGGAAGGGTCGGAGTCATCTCAGAATTCTGTCAGACAAGTGGGAAAGCCCAGATGCCTGGAGTCACCAGTTGTGGGGTCTAGGTATGTTCAGAGAGGCTCAGGGAAGGTTCCTGCTCAGTCCTTCAAGGTGACCTTGCACAGGCTTCAGTGAGATCAACTCCTCAGGCCTCTCCACCTCAGGGCCAGCACCCAACCAATTCTGATTTCCTTGGGGATGGGCTGACTGAATGACTCGGCCCCATCTCTCTTCTTTAACAGAGGTGGTTCAAGCCCTCCTGTAGACCCAACTTTAGGAAAGCCATCTTTGACTTCAGCATAGTTCTGAAAGGTCTCCACCTGGCCAGTGTTTTTCATGGTATTGCAGTAAGAACACCAAATTTAAAGTCAGAATGCTTTTGCTTGATTCTTGATTCTACTTACTAGCCTATGCCAGAAGAGGGTCATAGAGCTTCCGTGTGCCTGAGTTTCCTTGTTTGTAAAATGAGAATAATATTTACCTCATAGAATTACACAGATAAAAGAAAAAATGCCTGTGAAAGCTGTAAATGTCCTTTTTTAAAAGTACATCCATACTCAGCAATGAAAAGGAACAAATTACTGATACATGCAACAAAATGGATGAAACTCAAAAGCATCATGTTAAGTGCCAGGAGCCAAAAGCCTGGACATACCATATGACTCCATTTATATGACATTCCGGAAAAGGTAAAACTATAGGGACAGAAATAACACCGGTGGTTGCCAGGGGCTGAGTGTGGGGGGAAGGGATTGAGACCAGGGAACATTTTTGGGGTGATGATTGTTTGGTGGTTACACAACTGTCTATGTTTGCCAAAACTCACAGGACTGTATGTCTCAAAAGGGTGAAGTTTACTGTGTTAAATTATACATCAATAAATTTGACTTTTAAAAAAAGGAAAAAAAGTCCTGCATTATAGCGTGTTACATGTATAGTCCTTTGGGACAGGATCTAATGAACTGAGCATTCAACCAATGAATAGCGTAGCGCCGATTTTTGGCTTCTGTACCGAGTTGTTCATATAGCAGGTAATGCGATCTTCTGCTAACATAAGCATGCTCATCTGCTTGCAGCTTTAAAATGTCTTTAATAGGAAAGGTACTGAGAACTTCCCTTCTAAAAAGTTCATCGATTGCTGTGCCTCAAGGAACAAGGGAAAGCACCAGGAGAGTGATGAGGCAGGCCTGGGCTAGCAGATGACTTAGAAGCGCGGAAATAGGTGGCGGGATTCCTGCTTTGGTCGCCAAACGGGAAAAGCAGTATGGAGGTTATTATGTCGATAACAGATGTTATCTTGGTTTGGAGGGAATTTCCAACTCTGGATTATTTAATATTAGTCAGACTTCTGTAGTTAAGGATGGCCAGACATTAGCTTAATTAAAACACCGGTCAGATACACGTCAAGGCTAGGGCGTGCGAGCGAGCGTTGGTGCAGGCTGGCTGGACTGTCAGCACCGCGCGGAGGTCAGCTCCCCGCTCGACAGGCGAACCCCCTTCTCATTGGCCCTGCCCGGCCGCCTCGGGCGCCCATTGGCCCGCTCCCACCCTCGCTGCTATAAGAGGCGGGCAGCGCGGGCAGCGGGCTCACCCAATTCGCCGGCAGCAGCGCCCGAGGTGAGTGGGGTGGTCCCCTCCCGCGGGGACCAGGGGCCGCTGTCGCGAATTTAGGGGCGCTAGGCCAGCACGGGGCGGAGGCAGGGTCCCTCTCCCGGGATGTAAATGTCCTTGGGGACCTGGGTCTGGGAAGTTGGAGTTTATCCCTGTGGCCACTCACTCTTCTTTCCTCCTACCCCCTAGGGGAGAAAAGACACTATTTTTGAGGGCAACCGTGTTCTTTACACGTCGGCTGATTTCACCTTCACAGCAAACGCTGTGAAGTAGATATTTCTTGCACTTTACAAATGAGGAAACAGGTTCAGAGTCGAACCCGCGTCTGTGTGACTCCTCTATTTTAGTAGAAACAGACTCATTCTTCCTTCCCTTCCTCTCCCATCAAATGACATCTCTTTTTAACTTCTCCCGTAAAGGGAACCTTAGACTTCCCCAAAGAAAAGGGAGTCCCAGATGCAAAGTCTCTCACCTACCCTCGTCACGTCCACCTCAACACAAGACTAAGAGTTTCGTTAGGAGGTTACAACTGACAAAGAGGCATAGGGCCTGGTAGTTCAGATCCAGTTAATAGTCTAGGGAGGCTTAACCTTGCTTCTGACCATTTGGTTTTCAGAGGCTTAAATTTAATTCCCCACTGATGTTCTACTCTAGTTGGCTTGGAGAGAAAAGGTTAGAACTGAGCTTTCTAATCTAGTAAAAGTTTGTGCCTGTCAATTAATCCTCAAAGTGCCTGTCACTCATTTGGCTTAAAAGTAGATGTGAGCACAGCTTAAAGTAACTATAAATGTTTCTGTGAAGCTGTAATCTGTGGTTTGTATATTTCATTACTGGAGTTCATTTGTAATGTGCTATTATCATATTTGTTTATCTTCCAGTAGGGATGTAGCTTCTACTTCCACTTTCTTTGCCACTGCCTTTATTTCCTAGACTAATGTTTTCTACAAGCAATGTTTTCTCTTGTATTTCATCTCCACTTTCACTCTCATTCCGTTTTCCCCCATTTAGAATAGAAAAATCAAGATTCCCTGGAGGATTCTGTCCTTCCACACCAGTCCTCCTCACAGCTTTTAGTTCTATCTTCAAACAGCATCCTTGCTTTCAAGATACTTTAATTTGATAGTGCTTTCTGCTTCCTAGATCAGATAAATTTAAATTACACTTGTTATTGATTAAGGGGAGAAACAAGTTAGTCAATATATACACCTTGACCTCTACTCTCCCAAGGGGCTGTTGGTCTTCTGACCTTCCTCTTAGTGTGTCTTCCTTATTTCCAATGGCATGTTCTCACACCAGTGCATCTTTACTCAGGCCAGGAAATGCAGCAGGAGAATGACTCCCTGCCTTCACAGGAAAAGGGAAAGTACCAGTTGGCATTGGCCTATTAGGTGTTGCTTTAAAAAGAAAAAATATATACTTGTTGATGAGACACAGATTCAAACAGGTGTGCCCCCTTGGACACTTTATAGCCTTTTATCTTACCAGGCTAGTACTGCGGGTTTTGTTCCTGAAGGAGTAGGAGGGGTGTAGGTAGGTTGAAGCAGGAGAGGAAAAAAGTGACAAGGGAAAATGTTGAGGTTCTGAAAAGCATTTGGGCTAGCTGAATAAAGGAAAAAGAACTGATGCCTCACAAGCTCTGTCAGCCTGGCAAACTCATGGCCAAATTTTAGTGAAGATCAAAGCCCTGTGCTCTGAAAACTTATTTTGGGGTTAGAGAGTGGCAGAGGGGGAGGGGGTGAGAATTCTTTTCTTCTGGTTTCTTAGCAAAAGTTCCTTTTGAGAAACCTCTTTCTTATATTGACTTAAACAAGAGGGATAGGAATGTTTACAAATCTCAATATAAAATGCCTTGCACATCATAAATATTTAATTAATGTATCTTTCACCCTCCTCTGCCTCTACCCAGCAGGGATATGTTGATGGTAAAACCAGATCCATTCCAGAACCAGGGAAAGAAGAGAGAATTATGAACCCCAAAGGGATGGAGTTAGACCAGCCATGACTGTTAGTAGTTTCTTACAATGGCTCCTGTCAGGGGAGCTTAAGGGCCAGGTTTGAAATGTGAAAGGAAATCTTTATATAGTTTTCTATGAATAGTTGAAGGACGAACTGTCAGGAGACCTGAAATTCTGTCAATCACCACTGACTGGCAAAAATTGCCTTTCTTTACTGTTCTCTGATCCTTGCTCCCAGTTGTTAAAGTTTGCTTACGTTATGAAAATAGTGGTGGGCCAGGAAATAGCTTATATTTGCAGAATCGTCTTCTTTCAGCATATCATGGTGACAATATCAGGGAAAATGGAGCTTCAGTAAGTATAGGCTGACTCAGTAAATTATACTTTGGGGTCTTCATCTGTTTGTTTGCAAAAGAACTGCTAAATTATTCACTTGAGATTTGGAACTTACACTTTAGGGGTGTCGTAATAAATAAACTAATTAAACTGAGAATCACCTTCAGACAAAAGAGTATTTACATTTTATATCATAAAACAGCCTTTCCATGTGCTTGCTACTATAAGAAATAGATTTATAACTGCCTTATAAAATGCTTAATTCCCAGGGCAAGAAAAACTCTTAGAGGAGTTTAGAATGTCAATTTCATTACTATTTAACATTTTCTCTTTTTTTTTGAAGACTGGGAGATTTGGGATGCACTTCCCATTATTAGAGCTAATATTTATTGAGTACTTAGTGTAGGTTGGCAACTGTTCTAAGGGTTTTATATATATTATCTATATTTAATCCTCCTTATAACCATGAGATTGGTGCCAAATATTCTGCCTCTAATTTTGCAAATAAGGAAATTGATGCACATAGAAATTATAGCTTGCCTAGATGGATTTGTAGATGGATTTATTACTAGCAAATTGCTATATTATTTTACATCTCTCTTATTGCATCTGCATACTATAGGGCAAAGTCACCGATACTTTGCATGGAAAAAAAAAGTCCATGGTCTTTGAGTGATAGTTAGACAGATGAGAAATGTTTCCAAAAGATTTCACATTTCTAAAAGCATTTTGAGAATACATATCTGAGACCATTCCTGAATTTTTAACCCCAAAGCCACCAATTCAGAATTTCCTGTGTATACTGAAGTTTAACTTAAGAAATGGGCAATTCCTTTGAAGGTGAAGATCTCTCTTAGAATCTCTTGCCTCTCATCCATAAATCCTTTCTGATCAGAGACTTATAGATGGGCCAGAAGCCATCTCCAGTCATCTTTAGAATCTCATGGGATATTGGTCACAGGGTGGGGAAGTAGGGGGCTTGGATGTGCTCCTCAGATATCATAGCTGGGGTCTCAGGGTCCCATTCTCTTCTGCTTATTTGTACTTAATGGACCATTCTCTTCTGCTTATTTGTACTTAATGGAAAGTCTCTCTCCTCCTCCTGCTTCCTCATACATGGGTCTGTGGGTTCCTTGGAGGCAAACTGTCTTTGTTTTTTAATCTTAACTGCCCTAACACTGACTGTGGTACTTTATACACGTGGATGCTCTTGGGTTGAAATTTCACTTATTTTACCATTAGTAATCATTCGAATTGCAGAAAAGTCCACATTATTATTAAGTTTAACTGCTCATTTGGTTTTAAAGCATTTGACATAGAGATTGTAGAGAATAAATTGACACAATTAAAAATATCTAAGCAATTTTGATTTTAAACTCAATGAATCAATAAGTATTTGTTAAATTTTGAATTATATATCTCAGCCTTTTTTTGGTACCTGAAATAGCCTGGTTTCTTCTGTGGGGAAAACATCTAAATACCAAGTCACGTGATGTGTAAGAGAGTTTTCGATGTTGTGAGTTTCAGTTAACTGTTCGGGAACTTTCCTATATTAGAAAGGGTAAGTAGCAAGCCCAAGATCATACACAGATAAATGTCAGACCAATGATTAGATATGTCTGACTTCACATTCCAGATATTTCTTTACACTGTTTGGCAGCGTAAATAGGTGGTTGAGAAGATGCCAAAGTAGATATCTAGTTCATCTTCTGAGAAGGCAGCTTTCAACTAGATGCCAGGAATTTTGTTCTACCTTCTATGTTTCTGAATATTTTTAGAGTAACCCCAGTGAAATCAGATCCACGTGTTAACACTCACAATTTCAAGGACAGTTTTAATTATGTGTTCTCACATTCTCTAGCTGTGTGATCATGGACAGGTTAGTTAGTTTCTCTAAGCTTCATATTTCTCATTTATAAAATGGATATAATTCCTATCCCCTCCCACCAAGATTTTATGAGAATTATATGAGATGATATTAGTGCATGACATTTATAGACATTTGACAAATATCAGTTCCCTTCCCACCTCTTGGGTTGCTAAGAATGGAGGGAATCTTGCCATCATAGAGTGGGGAATTTCTTTTTTTCTTATCTCCATACTCTCTGAACTTATATGTAGAAGTCCTTCAACTTAGCACATGCCTGATATATATTCGTTAAATTAAATTCCAAAGGTATCAGAAAGACTGGATTCTGAAACAGAGAATTGTATTCCACTGGCAAATTTAGTAGCAGACATATGTTTATGACCATATAACTGAAAATTACTGAGCCATATTTTGTAGTTTATACCCTCTATCAAGGGGCCCCCAAATGTTACACAGTATGGGCTAAGAAAAAGGCTTTATGGAGGAAAGAGAAAACTCACAAGAGCTCTCTGGTCAGAAAGGCAAAAATGCATGAAACCTCTCATTTTGCGTCATCCCATAGAAAAGCGTTTCAAAGCCGGGACTTTAGCTAAATGGAAATCTACCTTGTCCTTACTTTTCTCATTTAGCCTTCGATTAGCCTGGCCATGGTTCTTAGATAGGTATTTGGATGGGCATAGAAGATCAAGTCCAAACTCTCCGTATTACCTGCACAGAGCCTTTTGAAGGATCTGGCCCCACTTACCTTGCTTATATGATGTCCCACTGCTCTGCAATGTGTGGTCCCCTCCTAATCTTCTGTCCTTCACTTCCTCATCTACTCCTTCCCCCCTTTTTGAAATCCAGTTCAAACACATCTTCTTCAATGAAGCATCTCTGAATATGTACCAGAAAAATCAACCCAGTCACTGGCATCACTATGCCATCTGTGTTCCCTGTTACAGTGCTTGTCTGTCTGCATTGTCACTCTCACCAGACTTCCAGTTCCCTGAGGGTGGGGACCATGTCTTAATCAATCTTTCATTCATTTATTCATTCAATGACATCTATCCGGGGCCTATTGTGTGCAGGGACTGTGCTGGGTGCTGGAGACACAATGGAGAGTAAAAGCACATGTAATCCCTGCCCCTACGGAGCTCACTGTCTAGTTAGAGAGACAGATGCAACCAATACTCACCGAGACAGAGCTACAACTGCCCCTGTGACTATTGTTATGACTGGGAGGCACATGGTGCCATGATGACCAGCGCTAAGGGGAGTTGACGTGGGGAGGTTGGGGAAGCTTCCACAAGAAGTGAAGATTGAGCTGTGAGGGATTGGAACACAGTCTATCTGGCTTCAGGCCCACACCATCATACTATACCTACTCTGAGTGGTCGTGCTGCAGGCTTGTGTCAATGAGTGAGAGCAGGCGAAAGACAGTGGGATCACTTATCTCAATTTAAGTTCTTAAAGGTTAATTCTACTAGAACTACAACAATGAAACTGGGCGATTAGGAAGAATTAATAACCAAAAGAAAACTAATAATAAATTCTCAATATGCTGTTTCTATTTATTAATTCAAATCTTATTTCTCAAGTGTGTATTTCTCAACTGAAAGTCACCAGTACAAAGTTATGTACCCTACTTCTATCCCTCACAATATCCTCACCTCCCCCCACCCCACACACAGTTGGATTTATGATCATATAGCACTTGCAGGCCAATATTGAAAAGGCTTCAGGCCCATGGCCTAGGGGATTCCACAGTTAAAGAGGAAAGGAGATACTTATATGGGACCAGAACTCTCTTGGTGCAGTTATTCTTCTAGTCCACATGTGTCCAGAGCTGGCCAGGCTCTTGAATTTATAAAAGAAGTACTGTAGGAGGCCGTGTCCCTGTTCTGAAGGAGGTTGCTGCCTTATTAGAAGACAAGACATGTATGAATTAAACATTTGGGGAAGGCATTCAAGACCCAGTATAACAAGGTGCTAAAATTGTTGGGAGAGAGGAGGTAGGCTTCCATAGAGGAAGAATGCCCAGTTCCAGCCACAATAGTCAGGATGCTTGCAAGAAGCCAGTAGGCTTGAGTCATGCCCTGAAAGGATTGGATTAGAAAAAAAGAAAAAATAACTGCTAACATGTATTGTATTCCTATTACATTCTGGGCACTATGCTAGGCAGTGTTTTATCTTACTTTGGTTTCATCACAGTCTTGCAAAGCACGTCTGCATATCCGTGTTTTACAGGTGAGGAAACTAAAACTTAGTTTATGTTATCAAATATTGTCTTAGTTTCAGATATTATCAAATATCGTCTAGGTCCTCAAATATTGTCTACATTGCACAATTTCTTTTTTAGACTTTTCTCTATATTTTCATACTTGATTTTTAGAGAAGTACACCAACTTCATCATGATTGAAGACAATAAGGAAAACAAAGACCATTCTTTAGAAAGGGGAAGAGCAACTCTCATTTTTTCCTTAAAGAATGAAGTTGGAGGACTTATAAAAGCCCTGAAAATCTTCCAGGTAAGCATTCTCCATCTCTCTGCATAAAACTCTTCTAAAATGAGTCTCTAAAATTATATTTAAAATATAAATTACTGTAAATTCTTCAGAGATGGACTACGCTGCAGTTAGAAGAAGCACTTAAATTTCTGAAATATTACTCAATTCTAAAAAATGGGCAAGGGATACAAACAATTTACAAAAGAGGAGATACCAATAGCTAATAAAGAAATGGGGGAGGAAAGATTCACTTCATAGATTTCAGAGAAGCAAATTTTAATTAAATAAAATACTAAAATTTTAATGATATATTAATAATACGTTTAATGACATTTTTTATATAGCTAAATAGCAAAGATTCTACAATTACACTGTTCCCTACTGTCAAAGCTTTAGTGCATTTGGCATTTAAATACACCTTTGGTGTGAGGGTAAATTGGTGTAATGTGTAGGGAAACAGCCTGGTAATATGTATGATGAGCCTTATAATGTTCACATTTTTTGACCCAGTAATTCCACTTCCATAAATCTATCTTAAGGAAATAGGGGTCAGTCAGGCAGAACACGAAAATTTATTGAGTACTTCTGTGTGCCAGGTGCTCTGCTAGGTCCTAAGGATGGACCTGAACCAAGTAGACACAGTGTCTGCCCTCACAGTGTATATAACCCAGAGGGGGGACAGACACCAAACAAATGTTATAGTAAATACATAATTACATGTGTGTAAAGTGACCTGAAAGAGAAGTATCAGGTACTATGCTAGCACTGAACTGGGGGACCTAATCTAGTTTAAGGGCTTAGGGACACAAAGATTTATCTATAGGAACTAAAAATTATAAGCAAACTACTTGTCCTAAGGTAGGGGACAGGTTAAATTATGCTACTTGAACATCACTGGGGTTAAGCCTTTAGGCTCTGAGGCAGACCACCTGTGTTCAGATCCTTGCTCTGTCACTTATTGGCTGAGTGATCCTGGGCAAATTAATTAGTCTCTCTGCGCTTCAGTCTTTACATCTGTAAAACAAGAACTCTATCTACCTCATAAGGTCATTGTGAGAATTAATAGAGTTAATATAGGTAAAATGCTTTGGATAATTCAAATTACATTATCAATAAATGTTAGCTATTTTAAAAATCAAGTTTATATCCATATGAAATAATATTATATAGCCATTTGAAGATATTTCAAAGAATTACGATTTTAAAATATAGACAAATAGTCTAGAAGAGTTAGAAAAGTATCAGTTCTCCTGCCCAGCGCACCATATCCTCAGTCCCACTCCCTAGAGGCAACCTCTTTTAACTATTTCTGTTCTTTAGTTCTTTTGGTGGTAAGTTTATAAAATGTAAATATTGCTCTTATAGCTCTCTTTGAGTTATCAACCTTATACAGTACTCATTTACTGTCTATTGTGAATGTGCTGATACTGCCTCCCTCCCTTCTCCCTCCTACTCCTCCTAAAAGTTGATAATTACATGATTATTTTAAGCTATTCTATTGACTACCTTTGAATCTTTAAATAATATACCTTTATTTCTTCTTCCATCAACTTTCTTTTTTATGTTATTTCTAATCAAAGAATACTTGTGTATGGTTTAAAAATCAACGCACACTATAAAGCTTGTATAGAAAACAGCAGTCTTCTGCTTCATCTCTCTTCTTTTCTGAGTTCTGTTTAATTTTTTGGTTAACCTTGGTTGCAGAGGGTTGTGTTAATCATACTCACTAAATCATGTGTACACTGTCATCCTTGATTTATACAGCCTCCTCCTGTTTTATACCCTTGTTCCACTCGATCTCTCTTTCTCTCTTCTGATAGACAACTGCTCTGATATGTTTAATCTGTACATTGAATTATTTTTATGAGTACTTTAGGATGTGAAGAGTTTTTGTGTGTGCAGTATTGGTAATTTATATAAATGTTATTGTCTGATACACTTCTTGTGTTTTTAAGACCTGCCCATGCTGCTGTGTGTCCATCTCATTCATTCTTCTAACTGCAGCATAGTGTTCCGCGATGCATCCACTCATTTCACTTATCCTTAGCCTATAGGAGGCAACCATTTTCAACTCTTTTTTTTTCTTTTTTGGTGAGGAAGATTGGCAACAGATGTTAGCTCAGGGCCACTCTTCCTCTATTTTTTGTATGTGGGACACCACCACAGCATTGCTTGATGAGCAGTATGTAGGTCCACGCCTGGGATCTGAACTTGTGAACCCTGGGCTGCTGAAGCAGAATGCATGAACTTAACCACTATGCCACTGGGCCAGCCCCCATTTTCAACTCTTTTAACTATATTTTCTAGTATTTACTTCCATATTTATAAACGATGTGCTTGTTATGCTTCTATTTCGTGTTTTTTTCAATTGTAGATATTTCCTATTGATTTCCTACAGTGGAAGTAAAGATTTAGCTTTCTTAACACAACTCCCTTTCCAGTGGCCCCCTCAACTTCCCTTCCCCCCACCTTCCCAATGTAGTTATGTGCCAATTTTTGGCTATGTCAGTTTTTTGTGTTTTCATTATTAAGATTATGTAACTCTTGTTCAAAGAACAGCCATATTATTCATTATTCTGACTCTTCCTTTCTTGTACAACAGGATTACAACAGTGTTTAAAAGCATAGACTATGGAGATAGACAGCCTGGGTTTGAATTCCAGCTCTGACACTTATTAGCTGTATGTCTCTGGGAAAACTGCTTAATCTCTTTATGCCTCTGCTTGTGTAATTGAAATATCTGATAGGGATTGTCTCACTTATTACTCCTACTTTATCTGAATTTTCCTGGATCTCCTTAACTAAATTTTTCTTCCAAATGGACTTTTAAATTATTTAGTTACATTTCCTCACCAAACTCCACCAAGATTTTGATTTTGATAGCATTTGATTTATTGATTAATTTAGAAAGAATTGACATTTTGCATCTTTTTCTCCAAAAACATAATTTAGCCTTATAATTCAAGTCATCGTTCAGAAAATATTTATGAATGCATTATTGTAAAAATTCATAAGAAATAGATTAAATGAAACTCTCTCTTACTCCTGATCAGTTCCAGCATATTTTGTAGCTGGCTTTCCTCTGTTGACCCCACGATGAAGTCTGTGTTCCAGGATGAACCTATTCCAGTTTCCCAGCACCCTGACACTCACTTTCCGTTCTTGTTGGTTCACATTCCCTGATAATCCCGTCTCATCCCTTCCTTCGCTCATACAGTTCCTCCTGTTGGAATCCTCCTCTTTCCCTCCTGTCTTCCCATCCTATCTATTCTTTAAGACTCACTTCAGTTCCTATCTGCTCCACAGAACCTTCTACTCTAACACGTGATGCTTTTTCCCTTCGCTGAACGTCTTCTGCACCAGAACACTCCCTATTTGTATTTTCTCTCAGTCTTTCATGTGTCAGCCAACTGGGTTATAAACTCCTTGTGTGCGGCACCCTTTTTTGTATGGTTCACAGCTCTTACTTGGCTACTTAGGTGTTTGCTAAGTTAACTTAGGTTGACCTGGTTAGTATTGGAGATCATCTACTGCAATCTTCTCATTTTTTAGGTGAAAAAACCGTTGAGCGATTGGTTCTTATGTTTCATTATGTCACCAGTGCTTCCTTTCAGCTACCCAGATTGGTAAGAGAAGATACCCTCTTCCCACAGGTTTGCACATGTGGCACCCACAGCTCAGGCTGCAGGGGAGGAGATGAGAAGAAGCAATCTGGTTTAGCTGGTTACTAAGTTTGTAGCTTAAGAGATTTGAGGTATTAAATACTCTGGGTTCAAGCTGTTCATCTGATTTTACTAAACGCATTTTTTTCAATGGAAATTTTCTTTGTAAAGGACTAACATTAATATCACGTTTTGAAAACTGACTTTTATGTGTGATAATTTTCAAAAGGTTCTTTTTATCTAGGAGACTTGGTATTTTGATTTGCATGCCAATCAACTCCGGTAGTCTGAGGGACTTCTAGTGGGTGTGATTTTATCAGTTTCTGGAGGGTGTGATGAATTTTTCAAACTTTTTTGAATAGTACCTAATATTTAGGAGGAATTATTTTGCTGTTGGCAGTACTAAAAACGGCCTTTTTTCCCTTTGGCTATTAAGACAAATGTGAAGCTGACTTTTAATGGTGATGAAAGTAATCTTCTCAGAGACTATTACCTAATCTAAGGCCATCACATGTGATCTTGACCTTCTGCTTTACACAGGAGAAGCATGTGAACTTGTTACATATCGAGTCCCGAAAATCAAAGAGGAGAAACTCAGAATTTGAGATTTTTGTTGACTGCGATATCAACAGAGAGCAACTGAATGATATTTTTCATCTGTTGAAGTCTCACACTAATGTTCTGTCTGTGAATCCACCAGATAATTTCACTGTGAAGGAAGACGGTAAGTTTGAAAGTGAAAATACTGCTCAGAAGATTAAGTTCATAATCTGTTTCTAATCTTCTATTTATCTTGAAGGCATGAAAGTAAAAATAAAACACTGTCTCCTCAAATTGTTTACAGTTTGGTAGTGATAGGAACACAAAATATAATTGCTCAAAATGCTAAAGAAAAATTATAAAGCAGCATTTTATCACGTGTGAGAGAAGTAAAAGGAAACTTTGAGTGTAAGAAAGAATTCAGAATAGTTAGAAAGCAATTATCTCCATTTCCAATCATCAAGCATTTCTTGTTTCACAAACCTCTAATTTACAATCCCTGAGCACTTAGAAACTCTCACAGTGTTTAGCATTAGCAGACATAAAGTGAATATTTGAATTTGTTGAGAATGTTGGCAGTTTGCTGACAACTATGAATGTCCCCACTCCCACCAAAAGCAATTAAAAAAGCAAGAAAGCCTTCTGAGGTTTCAGATGCTCACATCGCAAAGATATAGACTAAGATCTATTGTGAAAAACCCTAGTAGTTTACTTGGGGCAAAGACGAGTGGATAATTCAGCCAGATTTTATATATGGTACTCAATTTAAAATAATCCCTTCAGATTATGTCACAGTATTTGGGGTGTAATCCGAGCTGATATTCATCTGCGATGTACTCGGATGGCTGTATAAGCTATTACAATGTTGATATGCTTCCATTTCTAGCCGGCAGATAGCTGCTTCCCTGAATGTGTGACTCCCCACCAGGTGTGAAGCCCACGTGCTCCAGACCCTCCCCTAGGAGTCCTGTGTCCACCACAAACAACTGAAGGGTTAACACCTGGCTGAGCAGGAGGCTCGGACTCTGCTTGTGTCTACTTTGAGTGATTGGTCCCCCTGTTGTATTTGTTAAATCTCTTGAATATCACTTCTGCATATGTTAGAAAGAGCATTAGACTGGAGCAAAAAAGGATGGAGTTCTGGTCCTCTCTCATCCATTAGAAATGAATTACCTTGGAGAAATTACTTTACCTCTCTGGACTTTGGTTACCTCATCTATAAAGTGAAGAGTTTTATAGAGGCTAAATGGTTCGGTTGATATTTAGGGTACACCAACTGGTATTAGATATTTCTACTAAGAAATGGAGATGCAAAATTATATAGTCCCTACCCTAAAGTCATTCCCATTCTTTTGTGTAAGACAGATAAACAGATACATTATAATAAATCATAGTAAAAGCTTTTAGAGAGTTAGAAATATAGTGTCACGGGAATGCAGAGGATAGAGAATTAGCTCCACCTACAGGGTCAGGGATCTTGAAGGATGAGGAGAGTCTCAGGAAAATAGAATGATGGAGTGGAGTGGGAAGTGGGAGTGGAATAGGTATTCCAGGCAAAAGAACAGCAATATGCAAAGACCCAGAGTCTTAGGACGGCTTGTATGTCTGAGGAATGGTGAGAAGATCAAAGTGGCAGAGAGATAAATGATCTCGAAGATCCTTTTCATCAACAAAAATTAACATTCAAAGCTCTTATTAAATTTGCACTTAGTCTGTAAAATTATACATCTTTATTCTGTCTTTTTAGGGTAACTAAATATATAGCTTAAAAATTTTTTTGAACTTTTGGTCTATTATTAAAGTACAGCATTTCTCCAACAACAGGTTGATAGAAAATCAACCTGAAGGCTCAAAAAAATTTTAAAGCTCAAAAATTTTGAATAAAATTTACTTACTAGAAATAGAGCAGTTTACTTGTATAAATTTTGTTTTAATGTACAAGCTAAAACTAAAAATCTCTCAGCCAAATGCATTTATGGCTTTCTTAATTTCTTCTTCTTTATTGCCTTATTTAAGATTGTCTCTTCAACTTTTAGTGGTTTTTGTATTTTGCAGATATGGAAACTGTTCCTTGGTTTCCAAAGAAGATTTCTGACCTGGACCATTGTGCCAACAGAGTTCTGATGTATGGATCTGAACTAGATGCGGACCATCCTGTAAATATTTTTAAGAAATATTTTCATGAAAATAACTTAAAGCAAACTAAAAATAAGGGCAACTTTTTCCTTTTTGGAGAAAGTTCTTATTCTAGACTAAATAAGATCTTGTTTTAATCCGGATTTCAGGAAGTGTTAGTGGGCCTCCAGGATGGTGGAACTGAGGCTAACTGCCTGAAGAACATCTGACTTCATTGGTTCCAAAACATCCGTCCCATGCCTAGCCTTCCTATTATTAAGAGCTATTCCAAGAGTTATACTAATTCTGCAGTCAGTTTTCATTAAAGTCAGTTTTTATTAAAATGAAGTTATTAAAATAAGGTTTTTATTAAAATTAAGTCAGTTTTTATTAAAATGACAGGTGTTATTGGAAAGGGGAGTAAAGATAGGAAGGCGAAAGACAGCATTCACGCTGCCTGGGATAATTGGTTTATTAGGCAGTTGATGAACTAGGACGTTGTTTCCTTGGAAAATTATATGGGATACAGTACAGGCATGAGATGGAGAATTAGTAAGTCCAGGGCATTAGGATTGCTTATGGAGCTCTAGGATCCTGGGAGAGCAGGAGAGAAGATAGCCAATCGTGGGGTTGCACAGACCAGGGATTTAATCTAGCTTCTATCACTTACTAGCTGTGTAAATGTGATCATATACTGCCCTAGCCACCAGTGGAGCCACCCATTTATTCTATAACACCGTATTGAGTCACTGTTGGAATTAATAAATTGCTGTACCTGCCCTCAGGGAGCTTACAGTCTAATTGAAAAGATAAAGCACACACATATAAATAAACACACACAAGATGAAAGGTGAAAAGTACGCTAAGTGGCATGAACATATTGCTTTGAAATATTCACAAGAGAACAAGGACTTCTAGCTGAAGAGATCAGAGAAAGGCAACATTTTTACTGGGACTTAAAGGATTTTGGCCTGGAGACATGGAGAGGAAGGACAATTCATTGCAATATGAGCGAAGGTTCAGAGGCAAGAAAATTTGGGGCATGTTTTTGGAAAGGTGAATAAATAAATTTTACTGTTCTGCTACCAAGTCCTGCTGATTTTCCCCTCCTAAATATTTCTTAAATTTGTTCCTGATTCATTCCTACTACCATAACCCTTAACTGGTCTCCCTGCCTCTAGTCTTGCCATCTCAAACCCAACCTACTCATAGTCACTAGAATGATCTAAAACCTCAATAGGATCATTATCTTTCTTCTGTGTAAAAATCACCAATGGTACGTAGGTACATATCAAAGAGAATCAAAAACATACGTCCACACAGAAACTTGTACACAAATGTTCATAGCATCATTATTCATAATAGCAAAAAAATGGAAACTCAAATGTCCATCCACTGAATGGATAAGTAAAGTGTGATATGTCTATAAGATGGAATATTATTGGCCATAAAACAGCATGAAATACTGATACATGCTAAAATATGGATGACCCTTGAAAACATTATGGTAGTGAAAGAAGCCAGCCACCAAAGGCCATATATTGTATGATCCCTTTTATATT
This sequence comes from Tapirus indicus, assembly GCA_031878705.1. Lineage (NCBI taxonomy): Eukaryota > Metazoa > Chordata > Mammalia > Perissodactyla > Tapiridae > Tapirus > Tapirus indicus. The sequence continues at coordinate 11,964,760 of CM062924.1, forward strand.
TTAGCACAGGCCAGGTGTGTAGTAGGGGCTCGTGAATCTGTGTTAGAGATAGGTCTCATTCTATCTTTTTAGGTGTGCTCCCCTTCTTTCCTAGTATTTGCATTATTGGCTATTTCCTCCTGGGCTTTGCTTTTTGATGCCTTATTTTGTCTATTTTTTTCTTAAATATTTTACATAGGTATAAATTCTAATGTTACTATTTTGTCTATTTTTAAATTTTCATTGTTTGCTTCTGTAAATGATGACTACGTTTGCATCTTGCAATAAAATTTAAGGCTAGATTCAGTTATGTCATGATTTCAAGTATTATTAATTGCTATTTTATTATTAGTTACTTTTTTTATTGCAGTAACATTGGTTTATAACATTGTATAAATTTCAGGTGTACATCATTATACTTCTATTTCTGCATAGATTACATCATGTTCACCACCCAAATACTAGTTACAATCCAGCATCACACACATGTGCCTAATCGTCCCTTTCACCCTCTTCCCTCCCCCCATTAATAACTATTACAGGAAAATATAACTATAGATGTAGTTGAACGATTAAGAAAAAAAATCTCACCCTTGGAAAAGAGCCATGTTTTTAACTAGGGTGGTGCTTTTCTTATTCCTCAAACTATTTTATTTTTATAGTCACTATAGTATCTTTATATCAATAATAACTTTTATTGTTGTATCCACTAGAGCATAAAGCTTTTGTGTATCATTGACTTTAAAGTAAAAACGATCATAAATTTCTATGCAATGCTTCTCATAATAACACTTATGTAGCCCTTTAATATAATAGCTTGAGTAACTGTGAAATGTTTCCTGTATATCATTTGTCAAGTATTTTTTAGTATGAATATTTAAAAACTTTTCTTTAATTATCAGGGCTTCAAAGACAATGTCTACCGTAAAAGACGAAAATATTTTGCAGACTTGGCTATGAACTATAAATAGTAAGTGTATTGTAAAAATAACTTATCCAACTTTGAAATAATAAAATAAATGAATGGAGTATATTATGCTCATTTGGTAAATAGAAAATAAGATAAATGCTACTGTTTATTGAATGCTAATTCAAAATAACTCCTTCCCTTCATCTCATTAGTGGAGACCCCATTCCTAAGGTTGAATTCACTGAAGAGGAGATTAAGACCTGGGGAACTGTGTTCCGAGAGCTCAACAAACTTTACCCAACCCATGCCTGCAGAGAGTATCTCAAAAACTTACCTCTGCTTTCTAAATATTGTGGGTACCGGGAAGATAATATCCCACAATTGGAAGATGTCTCAAACTTTTTAAAAGGTAATAAGATAATTAATTTTGTGTGTGTGTATGTGTGTGAGGAAGATTGTCCCTGAGCTAACATCTGTGCCCATCTTCCTCTACTTTGTACATGGGATGCCGCCACAGTATGGCTTGATGAGTGGTGTGTAGGTCCATGCCTGAGATCCGAACCCACAAACCTCAGGCCACTGAAGCAGAGCATGCGAACTTACCCACTATGCTGCTGGCCTGGCCCCAAGCTAATTAATTTTTGTGAGGGGAATGTTGAACTCTGTTTTGATCATGATAGAATTCTTAATAGAGGAATAAAGTCCAGTTATATCGGAGGTCAGAATTTTCCTGTACTCTGTCCTGGAGTATTGGGTCCAGTATTGGGCATCAATCACATTTGAAGAGGGACAGTCATAACCTGGAGCAAGTGTAGAGGAAAGTGAGAAGAATTATAAGGGGATTGGACAATGTATCATATAAATAAAATTTGAAGGACTCTTAGGGTGTTTAACCTGGAGATTTAGGAGACATTATAGCTGTATTTAAATATTTGAAAATCATTTTTATGTAATAGAGGATTACTATGTGGCCCTAAAGTAAAGGACTACTGAATAGAAACTGTAAGCTTTTGGCTCAAAATGGAGAAGACCTTGCTAAAAGAGCCATTTGAAAATAGAACAGGTTCACGAGATGGTTAGTTCCCCATCCCAGGAGGTGTTCATGCAAAAGTTCCACACCACTTGTCAGGGATGTGGTAGAGGAGATTCAAGCATCTTGGTGAGGGTTGGAATAGATGATCTCTGAAGCCCTCTCCACACCAAGATTCTATTGTTTTCCCAAGGGAAGAGATGTGCTAGCAGAGGAATAAACAAAGAGGAAGGACAATTGTGTTCCTTTTAGTTCTTCATATTTATTTGTTCCAGACCTCCTTATTTTTTCTAGCTAGTATAGGAAGTAAAATGATCAGTGATCTCCAGGGTCTACAGTATGTAAGAAAAATAAATATCTCCTTTGATCTGAGTAGATTAGAACCTTAAGGGAACAAAAGAAGTTACATTTTTGACTCAAAGAGAGTTTAGTTTATTTTCATCATTGTCTGAAATTACTATCTTTGAATTTCTTACACAGACTGTTTTAAAAATCTGCATATCTATTCAACTCCATAATTCTCATTACTCAACCACTATACACAAAACTAAGATAGACTAAACAGGAAAGGGCAATATAGTTTTTACAAGGGAAGAACTCATCTAAGTGGTTCCTATAAAAACTAGATTTTAAAAAAGTAATGATTAAGGATGACAGAGAACCAATGCACATGACCTCGTGGGACGTGCAAGGATGGACAAGCACATGCCTTAGAAGTTGTTATCAAATCATATTTGCATGAGATTTGGAGGAAATATTTGTTATGGATACAAAAAAGAAAGCTGTTCACTTGGGGTCTGGAACTTGCACTGGCTGCAGAATGTGTCACTAAAAGTGTTTCAAGGGAAAGTGTCAGAGAGAAACCAAAATTAAAAGATGGTTCAAACAAAACATCAGTTGGAAGGGACTACCTACACTGTCAAATATGGTGGCCACTAGACATGTAGTTGTTTAAATAATTAAAATTTAAATTATTAAAAAATTTAAATTTAAATAATTAAAATTAATGTGAATCAGTGTTAGTTCCCCAGCCGCACTAGCGACACTTCAAGTGCTTAATAGCCACATGTGGCTAGAGGCTGTGCTATTGAGTAGCACAGATATAGAACATTTCCATCATTGTGGAAGTTCTACTGGACCATGAAGTCTGCCCGTCAGAGTGGGAGAATCCAAGTAGAAAGCAGCTGGGTGGAACTGGAATACCAGAGTGTGAGGGTTTGAAATGAAAGGCAAGATCAGAGTTTATAGAGGTGCCTGGAGCCACTGCAGCCTAGTGGCCGGCCTCTTCTACAGTGGGCACGCAGTGTTAGCTGTCGGGGGATGGAAGAGCACCATCCAGTTTAGATGAAATAAAGAAACTACAAGAGATAGTACTGGCTACAAATGGCAGAGATTCAAGAGTAGTTCTGATCTAAATTAATAGATCTTGTTAGTGAGTTTTTTTTAAAAAGAAAGTAAGATTGTCTAGGGGATATTCTGAACCCTTTAGGGAGATAGCAATGTGTAGTATAAGGAAAGCTGAGTTTTCGTTCTACCTTTATCAACTACTGTGTGGCCTCGGGCACAATATTGAGTCTCAGTTTTATTGTTGTCACAATGAGGAGAATAACCTTTAACTCATACTGTAAACATGAAAGCGGATATGATGTGTAAAAGGTCTAACTCATTGCTTGGCCATGGTAAGTGCTTAATAATTATTACTTCCCCATAGTACACATATGATAAATTTTAGTTTCCATGTCTCCCCTCAAAGTGTTACTTGGTGCCACTGCAAGAATTAAAGTGTTGCAGTAGGTTTGTTCTGGTGAAGATTTTCTGTTTTCCTGTTGGCTTTGCAGAACGCACAGGTTTCTCCATCCGTCCTGTGGCTGGTTACTTATCACCAAGAGATTTCTTATCAGGCTTAGCCTTTCGAGTCTTTCACTGCACACAGTATGTGAGACACAGTTCGGATCCCCTCTACACCCCAGAGCCGTGAGTATTTCTGCTTCAGCTGTCATTCCTCAAATAGCTATTTGTAATAATGGTACCTACCTCATGAGTTTTTTGTGAAGATTAAATGAATTAACACACGTAAAGCATTTAGAATGGTGCCTGGCCCATAATACATGCTCCATGCTCTATGTATGTTCTCCATTATTATTGCTGTTATTAATTGACAACCTCTTAGGTGCCAGGTGGTGTTCTAAGCATTGGGGATGTAACACTGAAAAAAATCTGACAAAAAATTCTGCCTTCATAGAGCTTATATTCCAATGGGGAATATAGATAATAAACAAACCAGTAAATATATGTATTATGTCAGATGGTCAGATGGCCATGGAGCAGAATAAAGCAGGGAGAAGGAATAGAGGTGTGCATGGGGGGTGTTTCTATTTTGAAAGGGTGATCAGGGAAGGACTTGCTGAGAAGGTGACATCTGAGTAGAGCCCTGATTTTGGGGGTGGGAGCAGAGGGGGCATGTGGCTGTCTATGGGTATCTGTAAGCACCTATGTGTGTGTGTTTGTGAGTGGCCGAGGTTTTGAACCAAAATAGTTAATTTTATTAGTGTCCTTGGTGGTTCATTTCCAAAGTAATACCACCTGATCAACTTGAATAAAAGTAAGATCAGATTTTGATTTGAGGGAGTGGTCAGTTGTGCATTTATGTTAAGCATCACAGTGTGACAAACTTGTACCTCTCTTTCAGAGATACCTGCCATGAGCTCTTAGGTCATGTCCCCCTTTTGGCTGAACCTAGTTTTGCTCAATTCTCCCAAGAAATTGGCCTGGCTTCCCTTGGAGCTTCAGAGGAGGCTGTTCAAAACCTGGCAACGGTATAAATCTGGAAATAGTTGTATAGATCAGTAATTCTTAACTGGGGTGGGATGTGAGTATTTGGGTAGTGTAAAGTGCATATTCAAGATGACCATTAGAAAATTTGTCTTTCTCATATTTAATTTAATTTAAATAACACTAAAGGAGGATGTAAAACTTTAAAATTCATCAAAAGAAGGCATGGGCTTTAAAAAAAGGTGGGGGGGGGGGCCGCCCGGTGGCGCAGCGGTTTAGTCCGCGCTTGGCAGCCCGGGGTTCGCGGGTTCGGATCCCGGGCGCCCGTGCACGCACTGCTTGTCAGCCATGCTGTGGTGGTGTCCCATATAAAGTAGAGGAAGATGGGCACAGCTGTTAGCCCAGGGCCAGTCTTCCTCAGCAAAAAGAGGAGGATTGGCGACGGATGTTAGCTCAGGGCTGGTCTTCCTCACAAAAAAATTAATTAAAAAAAAAAAAAAAAAAAGGTAGAGGGGCTGGCCTGGTGTCGTAGTGGTTAAGTTTGTGTGCTCTGATTTGGTGGCCCAGGGTTCACAGGTTTGGATCCTGGGTGCGAACCTACACACCACTTATCAAGCCATGCTGTGGCAGTGTCCCACGTACAAAATAGGGGAAGATGGGCACAGATGTTAGCTCAGTGACAATCTTCCTCAACCAAAAAAAGAGGAGGGTTGGCAATAGATATTAGCTCAGGGCCAGTCTTCCTCACCAAAAAATAAATAAATAAACAAACAAAAAAATTTAAAAAGGTAGAGAAACATTAGGGTACAATAACATTAATAGTTTGTATATCTTCTTTTTTCAATAAAAATGATAAGTTCCCTAAAAGTGATGCTAAAAATATTTTTGAGCACTAGGTACAAGACACCGTGGGGGGAATACAAAGATGAGTAAGGCCTCGTTCCTACTTGAGGAGACAGTTGTGTTAGGAGATGAAGTCTATAGAGAAGTTCAGGCTGAGTGCTCTGGGAGTGCAGAGAACTGCTTGGGGAAGGTTTCATGGAAGAGGAACAGCTGGACTGGCCCAGGGAAGATGAGTAATGTTTTCATGTGCCAAGAAAGGAAGGAAGAGCATCTCAGCATGAGGGCACACAAGAAAAGACGAGGAGGTGCTTGGTGTATCTGGGGGAATGACAAGAAGCTGGAGCAGAGTGTGTGAGGGTGGGGAGGTGGTATGAAATAGGCTAGATGGTTAGAACAGTGCTTCTCAAATTGTGGTTTGGGAACCACTGGGGTCCCTGAACCCCTTTCACAGGGTCCTGAGTAGAAAAATCCATTCAAAGTGCAAAGTGGATTTTAATGTAACAGAGTTCATTGATATGGTTTCAGATTCCACATTGCAACTGAACTTTAAAAAAACACCACTTGTTGAGTTTTGATGTAGTGTCAAAGAAGAATATCCACAATTGTCTGAAAAGGCTACTACAATAGTAGTACTTCCAACTACTTACCTGTGTGAGGCTGACTTTTCTTCATATACTTTAGCCAAAACAACATATAGCAACAGGCTAAATACAGAAGCAGATATGAGAATCCATCTGCTTCCAGCCAGACATTAAATAATATCTAGCCAGACATTAAAAAGATTTGTAACAAGGGGCCGGCCCAGTGGCGCAGCGGTTTAGTTCGCGCTTGGCAGCCCAGGGTTCACAGATCCCGGGCGCCTGCTGACACACTGCTTGTCAGCCATGCTGTGGTGGCGTCCCATATAAAGTAGAGGAAGATGGGCACAGTTGTTAGCCCACGGCCAGTCTTCCTCAGCAAAAAGAGGAGGATTAGCAACGGGTGTTAGCTCAGGGCTGGTCTTCCTCACACACAAAAAAAAGATTTGTAACAATATAAAACAATGCTACTTTTCTCATCTTTTTTTTGTTTTGTACAATATAGTTACTTTTCATTAAAATGTTGTTACCATAAAATGGTTTATTATATTTTAAAATCAATTAGTAAACATTTAAATATTTTCTCACTTTTATTTTTTGATATGGTAAAAATAGCCCACTAATACCCAGAAAAACAAAAGGTCTTGGTGTCCTCAGTTATTTTTAAGAGTGTATAAGAATCCTGGGAATGAAAGTTTGAGAAGTGCTGGTTTAGAACAAAGCCAGTTGTAGCAATACTTGTGAGCTAGTCTAGGGGTCTTGGACTTTATTCCAGGGTACTTTGGGTCAGGGATGAAGAGTTGTAATTTGTTTTAAATTGAGTCATTCAGGATGTGAAAGTAATGTTGATGTCCTTTTGCAGTGCTACTTTTTCACTGTGGAGTTTGGTCTGTGTAAACAAGATGGGCAGCTACGAGTCTTTGGTGCCGGATTACTTTCTTCTATCAGTGAACTCAAAGTAAGAGTTGTAAATCTTTGCACATGACCACACCCAATCCATATAATTGATACGACCTGAAATTGTTTTTGGATTTGAACAAGAGCTTACTATGGAAAATACCTGGAGTGGCAGTAAACATTACTTAAGAAACATTTTTGTCTATTTTCCAAGTTTTCTGAGATATACATATCTTTTAAATTAAAAAGTATGATAAAGCTTTTGCTTACGAAGTCTTGCTGTTTCCTCACCATTTTTGGTATGCTAGCAATAAGTTCTGTAATTTCTAGGGAATTCTTTGAGATTTAGTATTTATCCAATAAAAGATTGAACTTACGTCTGTTGAGTGACAGACGTGCATGAAATACTGTCCAAGGCACTGTTTTGCTCTCAGGGAGCCGACCGCCTGGTGGTTGGTACAAGTTGTGTATAAGAATAACTATAGCAGGGTAGAAAGTAGGTGCCATAATGCAGAAATAAAGAAAGAAAGATCCTTGGGTGCCTCCTATGTGGAGAAGAGTGTTAGAACAATGGAGGTGATCTTGGGGCATTTGTGGGGAACAGCAAGACATTTGTTTTGCTGGCGTATATTGTGGGTTGAATAAAGCTGTAGGAAATAAGTTTGGAATTGTAGATTGGGGCCAGTGCATTAGTAATACCTTCAGAGGTGTGCTGATTCTGGCAGTTGTGTGTAGAATGTGATCTATGAAAACAGGTAGTGTCTTTGATTCACTGACTCTTTGTCCTCCAGCATGTACTTTCCGGACACGCCAAAGTAAAGCCCTTTGATCCCAAGATTACCTGCAAACAGGAGTGTCTCATCACAACTTTTCAGGATGTCTACTTTGTATCTGAAAGCTTTGAAGATGCAAAGGAGAAGATGAGGTAAAGTATATCTTCCTCATGCCTTAATTGTCCTCTGCAAAAGATAGGTCCAATAATGGTAACAAATCACAGAAGTAAGCAGCTGGATATTTAGAAGCCTACTAGGCGCCTTCTGCCTGTAGCATATCTTCCTTTCATAACAAATATTTAGAGTATGTTGTTTATAATGATGTTCGGTAGTTGTAAATATGAATCAGATACATTGAGAAATTGGTTTCTTCTCATAAGAGAGTTTGTAATCTAAAAGAAAAATAAACTATACACAATGAAACACTGTTCTGCATTTTATTCAGGAGCAATTTATTCCAGCTGGGGGAACAGGTAAAGCTTAATGGCATTTGAGAAAGGATTTGAATGATAGGTAGGATTTAGATATATTAACTTTTTGGCCAAAGGACAGCATAAAAAAGGTAAAGAGGTAGAAAAATATGATATATGTGTGAGGCATTCAAAGCCATGCTTTAACTATTAATCAGCTAAGTGTGTTGTTAAGAAAGGATATTAGAGGCAGAGAAACTACTTAGGAGGTTCTTGCAATACTTCAGGTGAAAATAAAAGCCTGAACTTTTTAAAGAGAGAGGTGGTAGGAAAGGAAAGGACTGTAGAAGCAGAATCAACAAAACAATTGGTGGAGGGGTCATGACGCCACATTGTGACGATGGAGATACACAGAGGTTGAAGACACACTCCTTCTCTTCCAGGGATATTCCCTTAGTTGGGAAGTTAGGCCATGCACAGAACCAAATAACAATACCAGCGGGGCTTCCCCTAGCACATATGGCACCTTCGTGCAAATTAGGAGGAGGGGACCCTTCTGTGTAGACCAGGTGGATTGCAAGCTGGATTTCAGCCCCTACTCCTGTACAGTTGTCCTCAGCTGTGTCCTTAGGGGTCCTGAACACAATTGTTCTTGGGGGTGCCAAATAAGAGCTTCAAATGTTGGCTTGGTAACGAAGGCAGAACTTTAATGCTTAAAGAAAGGGTAGAATTTAGGTCCTTTGAGGGAAGTCTAGAGGAAAACATTCTAAACAGAAAGAACGTATATGTGTAGGAGGCAGGACTATTCCTGGCCTGTTTCAGTGTGTGTGTGTGTGTGTGTGTGTGTGTGTGTGTTTGTAGGTGTACTGTGTGGTCAAATGTTGTCACTGTCTACTGATAAAGCTACTGTGGTTGGTCCCCTTTCTGTATAAGGTAATAAATCGTTAATAAAGCCATCTACAGGATCTTCCCCTAGTAATGCAGGGGTAGATGTATCCATGTCTACTTTAGATTTTCTACCTGCGTGGGATTCAGGATTCCAGAGGACCTCTGCACATGCCTTGTAGGGAAGTAGGTCAGATTGGTTGCACGAACATCTAATGAAGATTTCTCTTTTGCCTAGTGTGTGAAAGCAGTTTGCTGTTGTTTATTTAGCTTTCATCATTTTCCCCCTAGAAATTGATTGCCTCTTATTTGTTTTCTTAAACAGAGAATTTACCAAAACAATGAAGCGCCCATTTGGAGTGAAGTATAATCCATATACACGGAGTATTCAGATCTTGAAAGACACCAAGAGCATAACCAGTGCCATGAACGAGCTGCAGCATGACCTCGATGTTCTCAGTGATGCCCTTGCTAAGGTCAGCAGGCAGCTGAGCATCTGACTGTTGCCAATCCTAATCCTGAGAGCAGCTGAGCATCAATTCAGAGGCCCGTGGGCCAACTCTTACTTTTTTTGAAGACTTGGTTGTGGAGGGACAGCAGCCAAACAATATTCTCTACTCCCATTTCTTAATAGATCATTAGTCTTTGAAAATTTGTACCTGGATACTCTAGCTACCACCTATTTTTTTTTCTAACATCTCTAGTGAAGTGATTCACATACCATACAATTCATTGACCACCTGTTTTTCATAGAGAAGTTGTTTGACTCAATGGATAGATCTAGTCCCAGCCTGATTCTATTTCCCCTCAATCCTTCTTGAGTAAAATGACCTTTATGATCACTTAAAATACCTGAATGGGTATTATGGAACTGACCCATATTGTTACCTAAGATCCTCTTATTTCTGAAGTGTCTTACTTATTGCTGAATTTGTGCCAAGCTTGGTCACATTCACATGCCTAAATTTAATCGACCAGCTGTCTCTGCTGCTAGCATGAGCAAAGTGTAGAGGCCTTTGCACATGAAACATAGCCAGTAAAGAGCAAGTAGTCTAGTTCAAGTGTAGTGTCTTGTAGGGAAATAGTAATAGCAAAGTCTGGAAAGGTTCATTGGGGTCTAATCCTTGAGATCCGGCTAAGAATTTGGGACTTTATTTTGTAACCACGAGGAGTCCCTTCCAAGTGACCACCCCCCCCTTGAAACTCTTTCCTGTCTATGGTGTTGCATGATGCTGGTTTTGTTTTAGATTATCTGTCCTACTCATTGAGCTATGGGGAACTTGGTGGGGGTGCCACTTGCAAGGTCCTGTACTCAGACATGCAGTTACACATATTGTGATGGGATTGTCCTCAGGTTAGCAGGAGACAGTGTTGTCAAAGGGAGAGTTCAAACTGAGACAGATTAGAGAAGCCCAAAGTTAAAGCTAGAAAAGCAGTGTCAAGCCCTTTATTTCCAAGGCATAAGGTGAGACTATGAATAGGAAGGCAAGTCATGAGGGGAGAGGGTGAGGAAATGAAGAGGAAATGGAATGTAAGAAGACCATTTTAGGCCTGACACTGTAATAATGCCAGGGGTTGCAAGGATTGGTTATGTCAGCTGTGTGGTGAGAGTATTGATAGTACTGCAGTACAGGCCTGATATAAACGAGTGAAGCTGGACCCTCAAATACGTGCTGGGTCTCTAATTTGCTCCTTTCCTCCCCCTACCCACTAAGGTAAGACTTTCCTCAAGCTTCTGTCTTTGGCCCTCTTCTCTCTCTGCCATCTCTTCATGAGAAATATCATCCGTGTCCACAACTTCAGTTCTTATTTCGGATGACTCCCACATTTGCAATTCTAACTCTGACATTTTTCTTGCATTTTTGCCTCTTAATTCCAGCTGCCTGCTGGATGTTTCCTTCTAGATGTCCCATAGGTTAGGCCAGTGTTGTACAACTGCTTGTGGCACCATTCACATAGAATGAAATGGGATTGTGTAACATGGCAGCCCTGTCAAGTATCTCAAACTCAACAGGTCCAAAAGGAACTCAGAATCACCTGAATATTATGCCCCGTCAGCTTCCTCTCCCAGTGATCTCATTTCTGTTAATGGTATATTAAGGGTCACATTTTAAGTTAATTTTCCAGTCTTAATTGGCTACTTAAAGAATTGTGTCCTTATTTTGTTTCACATTAATAGTCAAATTATATACCATTTAACATGTTTTATTTGACCAGATCACTAGATCTTTTAATGCTTTTTAGACCTCAAAAGAAATTATTAAAAACTTAAATTATTTTATTTTATGTTATATAAAAAGATAGAATTGGGAAGAGTAATTCATGCTATTTCAGATTTTTACATTACTTATAAATCTTAATAGCTGATCAACTGTTAAGTATACCTTTGATAGTAACAGATCTAAATCAGCTAATCTAAATCGTTTGAAATTTTGATTAGCTGGTTTATAGTCAATGTATTTGGTTGCAAGGAAATCTATTGTAAGCAAACCATAATAGATAGCAAATAACAGAAAATTATGCATACTATATCTTATTATTTTCATACAACTTTGATCATGGTAAAGAATCATAGTTATTGAATTTTAAAGTGATAGTATTTAAAATCACTCTATGACTAAAGCACACTGAAATAAATGCTAAAGGCACAACCATTATAATTCACAACTTCAGAGTAATGAAAATGCTTAATGATTGATTTCAGTTCTTTCTTCTAACCTCTGGATTTATGATATTTGGTCAGTCAGGAATCCTGAGAGAATTTTCATGCATTTTAAATATATATCTACAAAGCATCCAGGAATGTGTTAATAGTTATTCAAATATGAGAACAGAACTGAACCAAAAGTTTGGTTTATAATTCTTAATCAATGAGTTATTACTCAAAGATATAGATAGTGTTTTCCTGACTTTTTGAAGAAAGCTCCAAAAGTTGGTTGTCAAAATGCCTACATTTCTTAATCTGCCTATTTTGTCGTTGGGAGTTATACAGTAGTAATAACACAACAAAATGTACAGAATTATAGTTAATTTTTAAGTTGGCTTCCAAATTGGAAAAGAAAAAATTCTGGAATTCTCTAAGGAACATATAATAGAGTTCATATATTAATTTCTAGGAAATGTGTGAAGATACTGTGGTCTATTTTAGTCTAGTCTTTATTTTACTATGTAATATACATTTATGATTTGCAAGTTTGTTGTTCAACTGGATAATAAATTAACACAAAATTCGTGTTCTCAGCAAGCATTTATTTTTTGTCAAACATATGTTAAAACTGATTTAAATATATGTTAGCAATTCTATTAGTTTAAGGAATCTATAACATCCTTACACTTCTTAAAACGCCTATGAATATGAGATATAAGGGAAGCCAAACCTGGAACCTAGAGTAACCACTTTTCAGAATTCTTGATAAAGTTTCAACTCATGTTCTCATCTGTAAAATGAGCTAAATCTACTTTCCTGGGTTATTGGAGGAATTCTGTTGTGAGAGGACTTTGTAAAAGAAACTTGTCATCATATGTAAAGAATCTTTAGTATAATCACTCTGCTAATCAGAGATCTGCCATATCTTCTGGATGATATTATCTTCCTCCAGAGGGAATTCACATTTTCTTCTTGCAGGCAGTACATAATGGCATGGGAAGATCTCTGTAGTCCAATCAGGGATTAGGCCAATTTGAGCGGAGCTTCAGTTTTTGTGAGGGCTGGTCTATTTCCAGGTCACCTCTACTCTTAGCATGCAGCCCTTTGGGGGATCCCAAAGGAAAGCTATGGGTGTGGACCAGGGCTTCTCCTTGGGGACCCTGGGCTCCTACTTTTGCCCCCTCCTTCACTCTCATCCTCCTACCCCCATAAGATCGCTAAAAGTACTGTTCAATTTCTTGGCTTCTCAGTTGCTGCTTTCAGCCCAGTTTATTAGCCTCCAAGTCACTGCTTGCTAATTAGCAAATGCTTCAAGCAGAAAAGTAATGCCCAATATAATCGCTGTGCTTCCAGATCTTGGGCCTTCAAGTTCTGGCTGCTTTGATAGCTCTCCAATGACTTGAAACAGATTTTGAAAATGTTTTCCTAGTTGTTTTTGGTGAGAGAATTAGTCTGCAGGTAAGTAATCTGCCTTTATCAAAAGCAGAAATCTGACCTTGGAGTAAATCATTCAACTTCTTTGAGCCTCAGTTTTCTCATCTATGAAATAAGATCCTAACAATACTTATCATACCACTAATGTTGAGAGGATCAAATAAGATAATCTAATGGAAAAAACATTTCCTAACCTGCATGTTACAGAGATACAGTCTGCATGGCCCCAAATAATTTATATTTTCCTCTTATGGGGAGACAAGGCATCTGAAAGTGAGACCATCAGATAGTTTAAGTCTAGCCCCATTCAAGAACTGCAACTCAACCAGGAAGAGCTAGTCAGTGGCGTGTACCTAGTTGAAATAGTTAAAATACCTCAACACTTCCAAGAAATTGTATTAAAGGATATAACTGTAAGTTAGCTGAAGTATTGATGCATTTACATTCAAGGGGTGAAATCAGGAAACAGCTATGTTCTCCCAGACCCTCTCTCTATTAAAACTGACTCTGGGTACTTCCTCCTTGCCCCTTTGGTTGAAATCTCAGGTCCTTGCCTTGAAGTGTCTGCTCACTCTCAGTCCTTAGCTTCTAATATCTCTCCCCCCCGCCTCTCTCTCTCTCACACACACACACACACACACATACACACACACACTCTCTCTCATTTCAGTATTTTAAAAGTCCAGTCTTGTGTAAAAGTTCAAAACATCAAACTGTTTGTTAAAGTTTTTCTTCTCTAGAATTAAGAAAGGAAAGGGTGTGCTTCTTATTGTCTCCCCCTCTTCCTCACTCTCTAGGATGCCTCTGGTTCCTCCAGGATTTGGGATTGGTGATAGGGAAGAGAGGTAAGGAGTAGAAAGTTCTTTTTTGTCTGATGCTGTTGTGAGTTGGCCTGTGTGCTTTCTATACTTGGTCGGTATTTAATGCTGACTCTTATTTTCTGTGAGTGTTTCGGAAGACCTTCATACTTCTTATTTCTCAGGATCTCCTGATGTGGGTAAATGTACCTCTCTGACTGGGCTGTTGAATTCATCTCCCTCAGCCTTTAGGAATCTAGTGGTCACCTCTCTTTGGGTGTCACTTCACCCCTCCAGAAATTCCCTTGGACAGGGTCTGAGACCACCCCTTGGCCAATTTGCTAATGCATGGGAAACACTCACATGGGAGATACTCAGACATTCTTTGTCTTGAAAAACTCCGCGCATGAAAGCATCAATCTCTCTGCTCAGCTATCAAAGCAGTTATCTGGCCACAAGTCATTGGATTTCTCAGCACCAACTGGACAGCAGCCTGCCCAGGCCCCAGTCTGGAGAGATACATACCCAGCTCTCTTAGTGGCCGGCTGAAGCTTGCCTTTCCTTCGACATGAGGGGGCAGGACTCACAGCACGCTGACAACCATCACCACGTATCCAATCAGAATTCTCTCTCAGCCTCTCCAACCTCTTTCACAGACTGGAAGTCATACACTGGTTTCTAGACACCTCCTTCACAAGTTCTACTTTGGTGGTCTTTTACCTCACTTAATAATGTGGAAGTAATTGGCACTTCTTGCCTTGGAGTCTCAGCCAACACTGAGACCAGAAGGGTCCCATTTTTACATCCCATTACACATGCTTTAAAGGAATGGTCAGAACACTCGTGTAAAACAGTCAGCAAACATGGTATAGTTTTTGCCTATCAAGGTCTCTTGAGAATGAAGAGTTGCTGTGCCTCTCTAAAACGCATTTTTCTTAGCATGGTCACTGATGTTTTCAAGATGCCACAGGCAAGAGGCAAAGGTGAGGTGCTGCCCTCAAGTGGTCTTACAGGCAGAAATACCAAGGAGTGGGTGAAGTGAAAGAACAGGAAAGAACTGCGTTGCTCACCAGAAACACTTTCCCAGGTTCCCGGGCATAAAGGTGTTGAGTACTGGAGGTTGTGTCAGCAGATGGGTCAAGTACTAGTGAATATGGATTATAATCTTTAATGTGACCCCATTTGTACCCACAAGATAATGTGTGGCTTGGCAAATGTGGGTTATGTACAAAAATAAAAAATAAAAACCACTTGTAATCCACCACCCCAAGTATATGCATGTGTATATGGAAAATTGGTATAATACTTACTTTAACGACATATCATGAACATTTCCCCCTGCTTTAATATATTCTAAAACATATCTTTTAATGGCAGCCTAGTATTCCATTGCATGGCTATGCCATAATTTAATCAATTTATTTTTGGACTTGCAGGTATAAGTTGTTTCCCATTATATGTAACCCCACAATGAATAACTTGCAGTCTAAGTGTGCACAGCTCTGATGATTTTCCTGTGATAAATTAACAGAAGTGGAATGACCCAGTAAATATCTATTTATCTTCGTATTCCTAATAAGCATTGCCACATTTTCCTTCAGGAAAACTGTATTTAGCTCCCACCAGCAGCGTATGAGTGTGTCTGATAAAAACCACCTCATATGAAAATCTTTATTGGGTGAAAATTATCCGGTATTGATGATCAGAGTCAGGGCAGGGGCATGCTCGGAGCGCTGATGGTTAGGACGCCCCAGCAGGAATCCATGAGAACCAGCCTCCTCAGTTCAGTGCCCCGGGGTGTAAATTCTCGCTCCGTGCCAGGAGCTGAGGGCGACACCACGACAGTGTGGTAAGACACGGCACACGCCTACGGAAGAGCTTCCTTGGATTTTGCAAACCCACACCAAAGCGGGCCCAAAGACAGTTCGGCCTAAGACACTGGGACAGGACCCTTTCCACTCCCTCCCGGGCTCAATTTCTTCCCCATCAAATAGTGATACAATCCCAGCCTCTCTGGGCTGTCGTGGGGCTCCAAGGGACAAAAACGTGAAGGAGCGTAGTGCACCTACACGAAATCACTACTAAAATAAAGAGTGCGAGGGGAGGGAGAGAGTGGCAAACCCGCCCTTTGAGACACGAGGCCCGAGGCGGAGACGCTCAGAGCGCGCCCGAGCGCGGCGGCCGGAGGCGGCTCCGGAGGCGGCCCCTGCGCTCCCGCCCGCCCCTCCCCGCCCCTCCCCGCCCCTTCCCGCCCCCCGTACACCACCCCCCGGCGGCCCCTCCCCCGCGCCGGCCTCGCCCCCGCCACAGACTCCGCCCCCACCGGGCCCCTCCCCCGCGGCAGTCCTACACCCCCGGTCGCCAATCCCTCCCCCGGCGGCCCGGCCCCGCGCGAGCCCCTCCCGGAAGCGCCCGCGGAGCTTTCCCCGCATGGCGCGCGAGCCGAGCGCCTCGGAGGCCGGCGCTGCGGCGGCCGCGCTCTTCGCCTGGGTACGTGACTCCGCCCCCGGCCGGGGCCGCGGCGACTGAGGGGCTCGCTTGCGCTGGCGGCTCCCGGCCTCGGCGTGGGCGGGCTGGCGCTCTGGGCGGCCGAGGCCCGAGGCGGCCTCTGGGTTGGAGGCTCTTGGGCTAGGGGCTGAGGAGCAGAGGGCGGGGAGGGAAGGGTCTTCGAAGGGTGACTTAGGGGCCTGCTGGCTGGAGGGGTCCCGACCGGAGGGGCTGCGGCGCCGAGCGTCCGGTTCCGCGGGAGCCCTCGGGCCGGGATAGCGCCGGGAAGACAGCGTGGAGGCCTCCGTCGGGAGAGGACCGCCCCGCCTCAGAGCCCTGTGAGGCCACCTGTGCTCCCCACCCTCCCGTTGCCCGGAGGATGCAGGCCCTTCCCCAGCCCCACCCCTGCCTGGCGGGAGCATCCTCTGATGTGAGGCCTGCGATGTTTGGCCGTGCACGAGGCGGAGACCCTGCATGTTTACTGATATTCTGCTGTGACCGGATCTTGCCTGTACTGGGGGCGTGGGGGTCTTGCGCTGGTGTTGGTTTGAGGCGAGCACCGAGAGACAGGGTCATCTTTATGTGTCGTGGGTGGGTCCCTGCCCAGGAGTGTGTGGCAGGCATCCGACCAGATGCTCGAGAACAAGCAGACGGAGTGTCTTGTAGTTCTTCATAGCACGGATCACAACTGTAATGAAATATGTAATTTGTTGAAGTCAGTCTCCTTGGCTGGAACGTAAGCGTCAGAAGGGTGGGTACTGTGCCTGTCTTGTTCGGGGTGCCTGGCACCACTGTAGGGTGCTCGGTAAATAGTTGTTGACTAATGAATGAATACCTGGGGGTGCCGAGCTATATACTGGTCCTCTGGGAAAAACACAAGAGTGGAAGACTTCCAGCTTGTGTTGGAGAGGGGGATAACATCTATATTGCAGTTAAAACCTGTATGTATTGATTAATTTTAAAAAGGTGATTATTAGTACCAGACAGAACTTGTTGAATGTCAGGCTGCAGACTGGCAGAAGGGAGAGCGTGGTATGGCCTGAGGTAGTCTGGCTGTCTGAGTATCCTTGGGGTGGCGCTTGGGCTGGGGGTGGAGTTGGGGATTGATGTGTACCTGGGGTGGGTGCTGTCTTTGGCTTTTTCCGGGCAGGAGCCTGGGGTCTGTGTGTCAGATATGGCCTTACCCCTGTGAAACAAAGATGTTGTTGAACCTAATCCCAATGCTGTTTGGAGGTGTGTTCTTCCTGCTGCATAATCTGCGTGGAGGGGTGTGTTAGTTTGCTAGGGCTGCCTTAACAAAATACCACAGACTGAGAGGCTTAAAACAATGGAAATTTATTTTCTTACAGTTCTGGAGGCCAGAAGTCCAAGATCTAGGTGTTAGCAGGTTTAGTTTCTTCTGAGGCCTCTTTTGTCGGCTTGCAGATGGCTGCCTTCTCTCTGTGTCCTCATGTGGCTTTTTCTCTGTGCGAGAGCATCTGATGTCTCTTCTTAAAATGACACCAGTCATACTGGATTAGGGACCCACTTGTATGGTCTCATTTAACCATAATTACCTTTTTAAAGGCCATATGTCCAAATATAGTCACATTCTGAGGTATTGGAGATTAGGGCTTCAACAAATTAATTTTAGAGGAACACAATTCAGTCCATAACAGGGAGATTTACCTCCTTTAAGGTATGTGTGTGGGGGTGTCTGTACGGAAGGGAGGCAAATAGAGTTGTAATATGTTGTATTAAATTTTCCTTCGTTTTGCTTTATCCTGGATTTAGGGCCTCTTGCTGCATTATAAAAATTGAGTGCCGTACTTTGAATCTCCGAGTTCCTGTGTCTCCCTTACTTTCTGTTTGGCAGCCTGCAATCCTGGTAATTAAGCAGCCACAGAGGTCTCGGGGCTGATGGAGAAATCCTGTGCACATACACTCCATACTGCAAGACTTTCATTGATCTTTCCTAGGAAGGGACTCATAGGGTCTTACAGTCATTCACTATAAAATGTATGCACACCTTCTCTGGGCCAGCACAGTTTCAGATGCAGGGGAAATAGCAGTGAGCAAAACAAAGTTCCTGCCCCCATGGAGTTTACTTTTTACTGGGGGCGTGGAGGAGTAGACAGTAAACAAGTAAACAAGATGTAATGTCAGGGAGTGCCATGAAGAAAAATAAAGCAGAAGAGGGGGATAAAGTGATGGGGGTACTATTTTATATAGGGTCATACAGTTAGCCTCCTGCCAGGTAAGCCTTGGCTGTTTCACTATATATCCTCTTTTTTCTTGGAGACGCAGTATGGTGTAATGAAAGGAATGGGGCATCCAGCTTGTTGCCTACCTAGCTGTGTGACTATGGAGAGTTACTTACTCTCTCTGAGCCTTAGTTTCCTCATCTGTAAAATGAGAGGGATAATGCCCATCTCCCCAGCTGTTGTGAGGATTAAAGGTGAATGCCCAGCCCACGGAGAAGCGCTCAGTAATTGGTAGGTAATACCGCTTCTGAGGGCCTCTGGGACCTGTGCCCCTGCCCTGGTTTGCTCTTCCCTGGGAGTCCTCGCAGCCCAGAACGGCTGTGGAGTAGACCACAGGGGTAGGAGTTGGTGTGTATGTATGTATGCATGTATTTTTTCTAGTTGTTTTAAATCGCTTTTCCTCATTCAGGTGTCTTCAAAAATGAACACATTTTAAAGGTTTTACTGCTCATCTCTAGGAAGAACCAGCCAGGAGTAGATACGTGGAGAAATTATAAGGATTTCTGAAATCTTAGTAAGATTCTCCCTGCAGGTCCACAATTCTTTATCTCCAATTTTGAATACAGAAAGCTCTGAAAACCCAAAACTGACCTGACATAAGGCTCTTTATAGTCTTTGCCCACTTACTGTGAGTATTTGTAGCTTTTACTGCAGAAATAATACTGTTTTGCATTGAGTGCTGCTCCCGGCCCTGCAGCGGTGTATATGATTTATATACGGTATTACTATTCTTAAGTCTGTAAAAATCTGAATCGGAAATACATCTGGCTGCAAAGGTTTTGGATTAGGGATTCTGGACCTTTATTGTATAACAACAGTGATAGACATATTGCCCACCAAGGGGAAATCAGTTCCCTTACAGGAATCTCACCACGTGAATCTTAGAGTCGCAAAACATTGTACTTGGAAAGGCCCTTAGAGAATGTTGCCAACATCTTTGTACAAATGGAATAACAATGATGTGCCCTGCTTGAGGGCACTAGATCCTTAGCTACCTTTGATTAGAGAAAGTCGTTGCAGTTTTCCCAGTGAGCATGTGGGGAGAAGGGACAAGATCTGGTCCCAGGGCATTTCCCACCCACTTTGTTGCTATTTCTCCTGCTTATTTCTTTCCTTAGTCTCCCTAGATAATTAGCTTTTATCAGAAGGAACTCCCATGCTGTCCCCCAAAGGCAACACACAGGGGCTGGGCATTGGAAGGGGAAGGTGAGGAGTATCATTGGATAAGTTATGGATGCTAAGGGCTCCTCTCACGTGGAAATGGTGGTGTGGGGATGGGGCCACTGGCTAAGTATGGGTTGCATATTAACAACCTCTTAAGAATGAGCCTGTGAAATCCCATCTGTTTCAGGCTCTGAGAGGTGTGTTAGAGTGAGAAAGATAGGGACAGGTAAGTACACACTAACAGTTGAGGTTCCCATACTTTGTCATCCTTGGCTTATTTTATCCCTAGGGTGCAAACAGCTATGGGCAACTTGGTCTTGGCCATAAGGAAGATGTGCTTTTGCCCCAGCAACTGAATGACTTCTGTAAACCCGGGTGTGTCAGGAGGATCACAGGAGGAGGGGGCCACTCTGCTGTGGTCACAGGTAACTTCCTTCAAGAGTATAGAGCCCCTCATTTTCTCATTTAGACATTTTCCCCTGGGGGTTATATTGCCATCTTTCAGCCTTTTGTATTTTATAGAGGAAAACATTTGTGTGAAGGAACCAAGTTACCATCTGAGAATCCTAGATTGTCAGAGCTGAAAGGACTTCATATAAATGAGGTTCAGAGAGGATAACTGACTGCTTAAGTTTATAAGACAAATTAGTGGCAGAGTTGCAACATATATTACGTTTTATACCATATACTGCTATTTAACTTTGACATATGGGTTAGAAGTCTTTGCAGTTAGATTGACTATATCTTGAGAGCAAGAACTTCTTGTTTTCCTTAATCTTCCCTCACAGTACCTAGGATAGTACTTAACAAGTTTTACAAGTGCTGTAAAATTGCAAAAGAGGGCATATCGCATCCTGGTTAAGAACTTGCGCTATGAATCAAACCGCCTGTGTTCAAATCCTGGTTCTGTTATTGATTTGCTGGGTGGCCTTGGGCAAATTACTTAATTTCTCTGTACCAGTTTCCTCTCTGTTCCATGGGGCTAATAATGGCGGATGAGCAGAATCAATAAGTTAACAAGGCTGCATTATGACTTCCGTGGGTCCTTGGCACTTTTGCCTTTGTGGACCCTTTCCTCCATAAAGAAATAGTTAAAATTATATTTTACAATTGCATTGATATAACGATTAATATAATCAAGGCCAGATTTAGTATTATATATTCATTCTTGTTACATTTATTTTTTTCTTATTTTAAAAGAATTTAAAATGAAAACATTTTTATGGGCCTCTAAAAGTATTGTGGGCCCTGGGCACTGTGCCTAAAGAATAGTCAGCCCCACACATAAAGCTCTTAGGACAGTACTTGGCACATTCTACTGGTAAATGGTGGCTTTTATTGTTCCAGTAGATGCTCAGTTTGGTGATTGATTGGCCACTGCTCTAGGACTTGGAGTTTCCATTTAGATATTAGATTTGAACCCCTTGGCCCTGTGCCATTTGGTCCAGAGCACGTTAATATGCATGGCTGATTAACGTGAGTGGGAAAAGAGTTATTGGGTCTGTGACTCCAAATCATTAGTGAAATCCTTTAGCTCCCTTTGGCAGTTGTAATTCTCCTGTGCATGCTATCACCAAAGCCTTTATATTTTGCAGATAGAGGAAGCCTTTTTGTTTGTGGCCTGAACAAAGATGGGCAACTGGGGCTTGGTCACACAGAGGATGTCCTGTATTTTACCCCTTGCAAATCCCTCCTTGGCTGTCCCATCCAACAGGTGGCCTGTGGCTGGGATTTCACCATTATACTCACAGGTGAGGTCACTCCTAGGTGAGTCTTTATCACCACAAAGGCTTTGGGTGAGAAAAGCGTGATGGTGGGGACACTGATTAAATGAAAGCCTCTCTGTGTTTAAAAACACATGCAAATGTTCTCTCTGGTTGTCAAGCAAAGTTACGGGGTGCATTTTGCAAGGAGAGCTTTAACAATAAAACTTTGGGCTGGAAAACTTTTGCCAGAGACTGGAGAATGATCTAGGTCACCTTTGGTGGCCACTTCCTGTCCCAGAAGTTCATGATAGCTATGTGCCTGAGCTAGCTGGCCAGTACTGCCAGCTAAGGGTTACTCATGGGGGAACATGGTGGGAAAGTATGAGGAAATCGGAAGCTGCCCAAACAGGAATAGCAGCTTTTGCCCAATGAGGGATTTTTTAAAAAAATAAATATGGCTGGGAAGAACTGTTTGGTCTCTGTAAAGCCAGATCGCAGAATAGGATGTCGAGGGATATGGCAAAGGGTGATAGAATCATGCTCTTGGGAGCCAGTGGTGATAGTTACTTTGTCAGCTAACTTCTCCCTGGAGGCAATTTTGACTTCTCTGTTCAGCTTTGCCCTGTCTAGCTTGCCATTCTGGATTGAAAGAACCACCTAGAGTTCTGACTGGGCTCCCTCTTTGTCACAGTCCTCTGGCAAGGGCACCTTCTGACCATGTCACCCCTGCCTCAAACCCTTGTGGATTCTCACAGGCATAGCTCAAACCCCAAGTGTTTTAGCACATGGCCTCCAAGTATTCTTCCCACCAGTCCCTGTTGTTGCCTTGTCGTTTGTTCTCCATACTCCTCATACTTTCTTTCTAGTGATACCAGACAGTCCATGCTGTTCTCTGTCTGGAACAGCCCCTCAACTCTTGTCCCTTCTTTAAAACCCTGCTCAGGTGTCACCATCTCTCTTCGGCAGAGGGGTTCCGTCAGATGTGTTGAATTTGGTAGAATTATTAGAATCTAAATAATAGCTCTCATTTATAAAGTGCCTAGTGTGGGCCTGTGTTGAAGTTGTAGGGAGTCAGCAGGTCACGCTGTTTCCTGCTCGCATTTGGAACCAATTGTGAGAAAGGCGCAGAGCAGTCACACAGTTGGAGATCACACTGCTGGGTTTTTACTGATAAAGGCTAAGTTGGAGGACGGGGTCAAGTGTCAGGCCAAGTGGTTCTGTTAACGCTCCTCTGATCCAAGCTTACCCTCCAAATTCTAGGCCTTCCTAAAGGGAAAACTCTTATTATGTGTCAGCCCAGAGTGCCTGAGAGGAAAGTGCCAAGCCACACATGTCCTGTTCCTTCTCCCAGACTCACCAATTGGCTAGGTTATCCCTCCTCCTAGAAAGCAGAGTATGGAGAAGGGCAGAGAGAAAGGCCTGGAAATTCCATCACCTGAAGATGTGAGAAGTGGAAGATAAGTATCCTCTGCTCCCAACACTAGGCCCTGGGCTGTGTTCCTCACCGCTCGTCTGTCATTAATTAGGTGGTGTCCTGGAGAGTTTGTGTGAAGCACTTAGCCCCATGCCCATGCCCCGTGTTTTTACTCCTAGAGGAATAAAAGCAAGGACTGTGGTTTGGACGTGCTGAAGCCCAGGGCCCCTCTTGCTCCTCTCACTCCCTGTACTCTTCTCATCCTTCAGCATTTGCCCATTGGTCACATAGCTTACTTCTGGGATCTGCGATTTAAGTATTTGTATTTTGCAGAAAATGGTCAAGTTCTATCATGTGGATCCAATTCCTTTGGCCAATTAGGAGTTCCTCAGGGGCCTCGAAGATGTGTGGTTCCCCAGGCCATTGAGGTAAGGACAGCACCTAATCTTGAGCTTGCCCATGTCCTGTGAAAGGGTTTCCAGGGTGTTACAGTTATCCCTCCCCAGACTAAAAGCTGGCTGGGTCCCTGAAGACCCACTGGGTAGTTAGAATTTAGGTTGAAAAACTCAGGTTCTTCTGGGAAAAATTATGTTGAGGGGATGGATGCTGTGAGTGAAAAACCTGTTAGTTCTCAGGCACATAATGTTTGTGAAATAAAACAATAAGGTTAATATATCTCATAAAGATGTTAATGGCATTTTGCAATTCTAAAATTACTAATAGTGGGAATTCTGTTAGAAACAGGTCCAGACGGAAGTGACTTGCCTAAATAACTAAGCCAGGTAAATGGTATAGGCCAGTGCTGTCCAGTGGAAATATAATGTGAGCAAGATATGTAATTTAAAATTTTCTAGTAGCACCACTTAAAAAAGTAAAAAGAAATAGGTGAAATTAAGTTTTAAAACAATAGCTTTATTGATGTGTAATTCATGTACCATAAAATCTACCCTTGAAAAATTTATAAAATTCAGCTGTTTTTAGTATATTCACAGAGATGTGCAGCCATTACCATTATCTAATTTTAGAACATTTTCATCACCACATACCCAACAGCAGTCACTTTCCATTCTTTCCTCCCCCTAGTCCCTGCCGACTGCTACTCTGTCTCTATGGGTTTGCCTATTCTGGACATTTTATATAAATAGAATTATACAGTGTGTGGCCTTTTGTGTCTGGCTTCTTTTACTTCACATGGTGTTTTCAAGTTTCATCCATGTGGTGGCATGTAGATGAAATTAATTTTAATAATTTTTAACCTAATCCAGTGTATCTAAACTATTATCATTTCATTTTATGTCATCAATATAAAACTTTATTAATGAGATATTTTATATTCTTTATTTTATACTGAGTCTCTGAATTCTGGTGTACGTTTTTCACTTGCAGTGTGTCTCAATTCAGTCTAGTCGCATTTCCAGGGTTCTGTAGCCATGTGTAGTTGGAGGTTACTCTGTTGGACAGCCCGAGTTCAGAGCTCTTTCACTGATACTTTCACTCGTACTTAAAATGTGCACATTTTTGTGAAGATTATATTGTAAGTGAATTTTTAAAGAAATTATACTGGAATCTAAAATGAATTCCACCACCTAAGCTCTTCCATTGATGTCTAGTTTCCTTCAAGTCTGACTAAGAGTTGGAGATCTATTTTCATTGGAAAGAGCTTGGGTCTATTCCTATCATCTTGCTGAATTCTGATTGTTGATCTGTGGGGTATTATTTGGGGTCATGATTTCCATGGGGTTTTAATCCCTTTGGGCTGCTCTAACAAAAGTACTGAAGACTGGGTGACTTAAACAACAAACATTTATTTCTCATAGTTCCAGAGGCTGGGAAGTCCAAGATCAAGGCACCAGCAGGTTTGGTGAGGGCCAGCTTCCTGGTTCATAGGGTGCCGTCTTTTCATTGCGTCCTTACTTGTCAGAAGGGGCAAAGGTGCTCTCTAGGGTCTTTTTTATAACGGTGTCAATCCTTTTCATAAGGGCTCTGCCCTCATGACCTAATCACTTCCCAGAGGCCCCACCTCCAAATACCGTCACATTGGGGATTAGGGCTCAACATGTGAATTTCACGAGAACACAAACATTCAGCCTATAGCACATGGTGTGCATGGAAGTCTAGGCTCTGTAGTCCCTGTTGTAGGAAGTGTTACAGCTTCCAGTTGCAAATGGATGGCTTTTTAAGAACCTACAAATGAGTTATAATTAATTTAGCTTAAGTCACATGATTAAAGAAGACAGAGAGGAATGACGGTTAAAATATGTTGGATGGTAGAATCAGAAGTTAAAACATTTTGACAGGCTGTGTCCTATAGAGCAGTGGGAGGAATGTGCCAAAGTGAAATATAATACAAATTCATTCATTTATTTAAAAGCGACTATTGTGTATAGGCGCTGTGGTTAGGACGATCCGATTCTAGCATTTGAGGGCCTTATAGTTTAGTAATATATGTTAGATATAGAAACACCTAAATGCATCACTATGTTAGAACTATGGTAGATGCCTGTATCGCCCCAAAGGGGGAGTATTGAACTCTTTCTAGGGGAAGGTGAGGTGAGAACAGGCTTGTGCTGTCTTGAAAGTTGAGTAGAAGTTTACCTGGCTTGAGATAGGAGCTTGCACAGAGTAGGTACAAAAGAAGTGCAGTCCAGACAGAAGGAAACATGTAAGCAAAGGTATAGAAGCATGAAACAGGAGGGGTTGGGGTACTGCAGGCAGTTTAGTATGATTGGAATGTAAGGAGGTGTTGGAAGTGCCAGTGGGGAGGGGGCATTTGGGAGGTAGTGTGTGACAAACTGGTAAGACCAGTATGTTAGGAAGGGCGGGATGGGGTGGTGTGGAGGATGGAAGGAAGGAAGATGACTCAGGAAACTCCTGCTAATAATCCAGAGAAGAGGTGATCCTGGCCCAAACTAAAGCAGCAACAGTGGGGATGGAGAGGAAGGGATGGAGGTAAGTGGTGTTGGAGGATTGAATCCACGTGTAAAGCCCTTCAGTTACTTTTGGAAAAAAAAAATTTTTAAAGGACAATATGTTCAAATTGTATTAGCAGTAAGATTTGATCTTCCCAAAAGCTAATATGATTGTGGGCTGTGTTAACAAAAGTGTAGTCTCTGGAAGGAGGGAGACCAGAGCCCTGTCCTCTGTGCTGGTCAGACTACATCTGGGATGTTGTGTTGTGGTGTGGGTTTGGTTCTTAGACCCTGGGCATTAAGGTGAAGAAGACTCAGACCCTGCCTTTGAAGGCTCTAAAGTTTAGAAAGACACTGTGGACCTGTAAATAAAACAAATGTGGTAAAGTGCCATAGGGGTTGTGATTGATGCCTATACATGTAGTCCCTTTAAAAGAGGGAGATTGGGTCACAAGAGCATATTTAGAGGAGAGAAACCAAGAGAGGGGAGGGAATTTGAAATCAGGTGATGACTGATGGAATTGGGGTATTTGGCCTAAAGAAGAGATATGTATTAGTTATCTATTGCTGTGTGATAAATTACCCCCAAATTTAGCAGCTTAAAACAACAAACGTTTATTATCTCACAGTTTCTTAGTCAGAAATCTGGGAACAGCATAGCTGGTCTCGCATGTAGTTGCAGTCAAGGTGTCAGGGCTGCATGAGGCCTGCACGAGGTCTGCTGGAGGCTCAACTGGGCTGGTGGAGCCCCTTCAGTGCTCTCTCACCTGGCAGGAGGCTTCAGTTCTTTGCCAGGTGGGCCTCTCTGTAGGACAGTTCAGACGTGGCATCTGGCTTCCCCCAAGAGGGGTGAGAGAAAGAGAGAGGCCAAGCAGGAAGCCTCAGTGCCTTTATCACCTACTCTGTGAACCACTCATCATTTCCTTATCCTATTCACTAGAAGCAAGTCACTAAGTCCAGCCCACACTCAAGGGGAGGGAGATAATCTGCACATCTTGAAGGGAGGAATCTCAGAATTTGAGAACCTATTTTTAAAACCACCACAAGATGTCTTAGAGAGGCCATGGCAACTGTCTTCAAATATTTGGGAAGCATTGTCAAAAGCTATAGGCAAATAGGTTTGGCTCACCTAAGGACATAAGTGGAACTGTGCAAAGATGAACAGGCACCTGGGGAGGTGGTGAGCCCATGTCACTGGAAGTGTGTGTTTGGCAGAGGTTGGACAACCTCTTGATGGGGCATTGTGGAGGAGTTTCTAGCATTGGATGGGGATTGGACTAGATCAGAGGTCGACAAACTAGAACCCCTGCTAAATGAAGTTTTATTAGCACACAGCCATGCCCATTCATTTCTGTGTTTATTATGTATGGCTGCTTTTATGTTACAATGGCAGAGCAGAGTAGTGTGACAGAAACCACATGGCCTGCAAAGTCTAAAATATTTACTTTCTGGCCCTTTGCAGAAAACATTTGCCAGCCTTGGACTGGATGACCTTGAAGGTCCCTCCCAGCCCTGAGAGGCCTTGTGATAGGATATTTTAAAAAGATTTTCATCTTTTAGGGATACCTAGAGGCATTTATGGATGGAAATGTTGGGGGTTGGAAGCTCTAAACCAATCAGGCACATAATGAGGGCCATGCTGCCCTTGATTTGGGCATAAGTTATATAACATTTTGTAGATGGAGGATTCTGAGATCTCCATCCCTTTCTTTGTTTTGACAGCTCCTGAGAGAGAAGGTTGTTAGTATTGCTGCTGGACTGAGGCATGCTTTAGCTGCTACAGGTGATCATTTTGCTTTTCTTTTTTAAATAGGCATGTAATGAGCAGAAACGGAGCTTTATGAAAAAAAATGTTTTTTAATTCTTTTATTTTTTTCTAATTTTATTAAGGTCACATTGATTTATAACGTTGTGTAAATTTCAATTGTACATCATTATATTTTGGCTTCTGTATAGACTACATCGTGTTCACCACCACTAGTCTAGTTTCCATCCATTACCATACATATGTGCCCCTTTAACCCTTTCACTTCCCCCCCACCCCCTTCCCCTCTGGTAACCATTAATCTGTTCTCCTTATCTGTGTTTGTTTATCTTCCACATATGAGTGAAATCATACCATATTTGTCTTTCTCCATCTGACTTATTTCACTTAACATAATATCCTTAATGTTGTGGCAAATGGCAAGAGTTCATCTTTTTTATGGCTGAGTAGTATTCCATTGTATATATATACCACATTCTTTATCCATTCATATGTTGATGGGCACGTGGGTTGCTTCCACATCTTGGCTATTGTGAATAGTGCTGCAATGAACATAGAGGTGCATATATCTTTTTGAAATAGTGTTTTCATGGTGAAATGGAGCTTTAGAAGAAATAAACTTCAGGGAGTGATTTGGAGTGTCCTGCTGTGCTGCAGTTCTGATTAAAAGGAGGGGACATAACGCAGATGTCATGTGGGAAAGCCTTTAGCAGTTGAGAGGAAGGAAATGAAGTTTTCTAGCTCTCTATTATGTTCTAGGCATGGTGCTCAGTCTCTTGATTTAATTAATACCTCATTTAATCCTCACAACCGTGCAGTGATGTGAGTTAAATTTTTACATATGAAGAAGCTGAGGTCCAGAGAGGCTAATGCGCTTGTCTGAGGCTACGCCAGGAGTATGGCAATGAAAGGCAGGGATCGGAGTCTAGGACAGTCTGGACTCCAAGGCCCACATTCTTTGCCCTGAATTGCACTGCTTTCCTACTGGATTTTAATGTTTATTAATTTAAAAGCTTCAAGTGAGCTTGTCTCCTGAACTGTGAGAGGGTGAGGCTGTGGGGCTGACACTGGGTGAGGCAGAGGGTGGAAAGTAGGGAGGCGGTGGTGTGTGGAAGAGCAGCGACCCTTCTTTCTCTCCCTGGCTCATGTTTCTGCTCCCCCTCCTGCGGGCTGAAGGAGTGCTGACAGCGCAGCACAACCGAGGCTCCAGTGCTTGGTGAGTCCGGGTGTGGAGTGGGGAGAGGGGAGGAGGTGAGGAAGAGGCTGGTGCAGCCCTGTGCTGATGGGTGCCTGGGGCTTAGTGTTGATTATACTTAAAAAAAAGTTTTAACTTTTCATTTTGAGATGATTGTAGATTTACATGCAGTTGTAAGAAATAAAATAGAGAGATCTCATGCACTCTTTTCCCAGTTTCTCTCAGTGATAACGTCTTGCAAAACTATAGTGCAGCAGCACAACCAGGATGTCTGGATACAGTCAGGATGCAGAACAGCTCCATCACACAAGGATTCCACTTGTCGCTCTTTATAGCCACACCCGCTTCCTACGTACCCCCACCCGCTTCTTAGCTCCTGGCGACCACTCTTCTGTTCTCCAACAATAATGTTGTCATTGCAACAATGTTATATAAATGGTATCATACAGTATATAACCTTTTGGGCTTGGCTTTTCTGCTCAGCATGATTCCCTGGCAATTTGTCCAAGTTGTATCAATAATCTCTTCCTTTTTATTGCTGAATAGTATTCCATGGTATAGACATACCACTGTATTAGTTTGCTAGGGCTGCCATAAGAAAATACCACAGATCTGGTGACTTAAACAACAGGAACTTATTTTCTTACAGTGAAGGTGGCTAGAAGTCCAAGATCGAGGCGTTGTGAGGGCTTGTTTCTGGTGAGGCCTCTCTTCCTGGCTTGTGTATCACTGCCTTCTGCTGTCTCCTCACATGGTCTTTCCTCTATGCACACATGGAGAGAGAGATCCCTGGTGTCTCTTCCTCATTTTATAAGGACACCAGCCCTATTGGAGTAAGACCTCCCTCCTCTGACCCATTCAGTCTTTATTACTTCCTTACAGGCCCCATCTCCAAATACAGTCACGGTGGAGGTGAGGGCTTCAACATATGAATCTTCAGGGCACACAATTCAGTCCGTAACAACCAGTTTGTTTAACCAGTCACCCATTGAAGGATCTGGTTGTTTCTAGTTTTTGGCCATTAAGAATAAAGCCGTAAACACTTGTGGACAAGTTTTTATGTGGACATCAATCTTCATTTCTCTGGGATAAATGCCCAGGAATGTGATTGCTGATTTGTATGGCGATGATTACACTTTTATAAGCAGCAGCTTCTCTTAGAAATTAGCAGGGTTGGAGAATTGACCATCATTGGTTTACTTGTCCCTTTCTTACCAAATTTCTGTAATTGCTGGTTATGTGTACATTTCTGTCCAGTGACAAAGCAGCAGTTTCCATCATGTGTTTGGTTAACTTAATTATAAGTCCTCCTCTCTCCCAGTTAATCTGTAAATATTTCTACATGCATCTCTAAAAAATAAGGGCTCTTTCTGAAAATACCATCATTATACCTACAGAAAATTAACACTAATTCTATAATTTCATCAAATATCCAGTCAGTGTTTAAATTTCCCTGCTTGTCTCAAAAATATTTTTTTTAAAGTTTGTTCAAATCAGGATCTGAATTAGTGTATACATTGCAATTGGTTGATATGTATCTCAAGTCTCTCTCTCTTTTAAAATATTCATTTACTTATTCCTTTTAGTTATTGTGAAAAAATACACATAAAATTTACCATCTTAACCATGTTTAAGTGTACAGTTGAGTGGTATTAAGTACATTCACATTATTGTGCAGCCATTACTACCATCCATCTTCAGAACATTTTTCATCTTGCAAAACTGAAACTCTACATCCATTGAACGGTCCCTCCCATTCCCTCTTCTCCCCAGCCCCTGGCAACCACCATTCTTTCTGTCTCTGTAATTTTGACCACTCATACAGGTACCTCATATACGTGAGATCATATAGTATTTGTCTTTTTGTGACTTATTTCACTTAGCGTAATGTCCTCAAGGCCTATCCACATTGTAGCATATGTCAGAATTTCCTTCCTTTTCAACGCTGAATAATATTTCATTGTATGTGTGTACCACATTTTGCTTATCCATTCATCCGTTGATAGACACTTGGATTGCTTCCATGTTTTAGCTATTGTGAATAATGCTGCTATGAACATAGGTGTACACATATCACTTCAAGATCCTGCTTTCAATTCTTGAGGATATATACCCAGAAGTAGAATTGCTGGGTCATATAGTAATTCTATTTTTAATTATTTGAGGAAACACCATACCATTTTACATTCCCACAAATAGTGCACAAAGGTTCCAAATTCTCCACATCCTCACCAACACTTATTTTCTGTTGTTTTTTTAATCGTAGCCATCCTAATGAGTATGAAGTGGTATCTCATTGTGGTTTTGATTTGCCTTTCCCTAATGATTAGTGATGTTGAGCATCTTTTCATGTGTTTGTTGGCCATTTGTATATTTTCTTTGGAGAAATGTCTATTCAAGTCCTTTGCCCGTTTTTAAAACAGGTTGTTTTTGTTGTTGTTGAGTTTTAGGAATTCTCTGTATATTCTGAATATTAATCCTTTATCAGATATCTCAAGTCTCTTTTAATCTATAAATTCCTTTTCATCTTTTTTTCTTGCAATTTATTTGTCAAAAAGATGTTAAGTTTTGTTTTATTTCAACACTGTGTTTTGCTTACATTGTGCTCCGTCGTTATCACTTGTAAATCACAAAGCCGGCTAGTCTGTTTACAGCCTCAGGGACCATTGGTTATAGGATACTTCTAGAGGAGCAGAACCTTAATGTTGCCATTGGGTGATGGATCCTAGTTACACACATCTGACTGTAGACCAAATATGTAAATTTTCATCTGCACATTTGTGTGATTCAGAACATGGGTACATGAATTAGCTTCAGTGGATATGGAAATAAGAGGCCATTTCACTGAAATAGTGGCTATTAAGAAGCTATCTTGCAGTCATAAATATGTATTTATTTGGCAATTAGGAATCTTTGAATCCATCTTGCTATAGTAGAAAAGGCAGTACATTAGGTGTTAGGAGAGCTGAGTCCTGGTATTTTCTCTGCTACTAGCTGCCTGTCCAACCTTGGACAAATCACATCCCCTCTTCAGGGCCTCAGTTTTCTCATCTAGTTAATGTGAAGAATGGACTTGATAATCCTCAAGGTTCTTTACTGCTCATCCTCAAGGTTCTTTACTGCTCGGTCTGGAGTCTGAGTTGTCCTTTCAGGTTAATCATAAATGAGGTATCATTCTAGTTGACTCTGGAGGAGTATCCTGGAACTTTTTGGAGGGAGTTTTACTATGTTGGAATTTTCTTTGATGGTCTTAGGTTGCCCTGAAAGTTGGGCTTGTGATTGGCTTGGTGGTTCATCCTTATGACCCGTCATAGGGCCCCTTGAAGCAGTAAGCTTCTCCATAATATGCATGTTAATGAGAATGAATTGGGAATCTCCCATAGCAGTGAGGTTCAAAGGGCAATCTCGTCTTATCCAGATAAGCATTTTCCCTTTTTTCTCTTCTGCTCCATCGGGAAGCAAGTGGCATCGTGTTCCAGTGGGGAACTGGTTTGGCGTCGTCTGGACGGCGGTTTTGCCCTGGGCAGACTCTCCCACTATTTTTGACAGCAAAAGAACCGAGCAGAGTGACAGGTAAGGCCCTTATTTCTTCTGAGTTCTATATTCTTTGTCAAGAAGTAGAGACACAAGCATGCAGAAAATGGGTAAATGGAGTTTTGCTTTTGCTATTTCTTGGTCTCTCTGTCTTAATGCTCTCTGTTGGTTGGTCTGTTAGGCTTCTTGGGATTTTTGTGGGCCCAGTAAAAGCACCCCTCTTCACTGTCAAGAGTTTGGAAATCATTGAGAGAGAGATGCAAGGCAGGTGGGTGGGAATCAAAATGGCAGCTCTAGAATGCTTAAAAGTTAGGTTGGAAGACATGACTTAGGCGTCTGGAAATAATGTGTAGCTATAGTGAGCCTCTAAATTCTGAATCCCAGAGGGAACTTACCCACCAGGCACTGGAGCAGCTGCACAGGGTCGGCACCGCTAAGCTTCCTGCACTGCTGAGGGCACATGAGGAGGCACCGTCTCTGCAGGCAGGCACATCCCAAAGGGAGAACCCAGAAGGAGTGTGCTTGCATGCCCAGGTCCTTCTCCCAAGGGGAAAGCAAGAGTGAATGAGGATGTGGAGAGAGGCCAGGAGTGTTCCTCTAGGGAGATCTCTCCGCAGGGGCACACGAGGAGTAAGTAGTCAGTGTTCCGCCCGCGGCTGTTGGTCTGTTCATCTGTAGGGCTTTCTCTTTCTCTCTCTCACTCTGGGACTCAAGCTCTCTCTTTCTGTCTCCCTCCCTCTCCCTCTCCCTCTGTCTCAGGTCCTCTCTCTCCCTCTGCTCTACACTCTTTGGGGGCCTTTCTCTCTCTGGATGTAGCCCCAGGTCTTGTCTCCTCCTCTTCTTCCTGTCCTCCTTGCTCACTTTTACTTTGTGACCCCGTTACTGAGGATTGGCTGTAGGAAAACCTTCACTCTACTCTCCTCTAGCTCAGAGCAAAGGAGGGATTTGTGAGGGTGGTAGGACGTGAGGAAGGAAAAGGGGAGGGTAAGCCACAGTGCAGTGATGCACAGGGTATTGGGATCATCCTGATTTTCCTAAGTCCTGGAGGTTCTCCTTCAGCTGAGGGTGAGGTTAGCTGCCCCGAAGCACCTGGGTTGAGTCGGGGAGGGCGCTCAGAGAAGAAGGGGCCCTGGACGCTGGACAGCAGGCCACTTCGCATGACACTGGAAACATTCATAATATGTACTCCTACTTCCCAAACATTTTTTCCTGCCTCACCTGGGTATTCACTGCTCCCTAGGCGTATCCTGCCTTCTCATTTCTCTGTGCCTATGGGTGAATTGTTACCTCTGCCTTTTCCTTCCTGTTCCCCCTATGAAAATGCTGATAATTTTTCAAGGCTTAGCTCAGATACAGCTTTCTCAGTAAGGACTTCCCTCTTCTCGCCTCCACTGCATTTTCTTCACGTGCATGGACAGCACAGTGTATTGTGTTATTATGAATTGATTATGTGTTTTCCCACACCCCAAAGTTAAGAGGTTTTTAAGGGCAGGAACTGTATCTACTTTCTGTTTTAGCACAGGACCTGTAACTAGAAGGAATCAGAAATGTTTTTATTTGATTTGATTCAAACGACC
Source organism: Tapirus indicus (assembly GCA_031878705.1). Classification (NCBI taxonomy): domain Eukaryota; kingdom Metazoa; phylum Chordata; class Mammalia; order Perissodactyla; family Tapiridae; genus Tapirus; species Tapirus indicus. The sequence goes on from CM062924.1 coordinate 11,998,709, forward strand.
TGTTTGGGATCTGCTCGGGACACAGCTTAGATTCAGAGCTGATTTGGGGGGTTTTCTGATGAGACACTAGAATGGATCATCAACTTCCTGCCCTCAAAGGCTTTCACTTTTCTCCTCCCATTTTCAGCTCATCACAGGAGGTTCTGGAGCTGGGACCCTGGGTGTCCTTTCCTCATCTGGCAGCTAGGGGCCCTGGACTTCCTCTCTGGTGAATGTGGGGGAAAACTGCTTTGTCCCTTCCTAATTCCCCAGGATACTTGAAGGTGTGAGGGGCATTTTATTAAGACACTAGTTAGTTAGACAGAAGTGTCAGAAAGAAGACAGAATAAGGCTACCTTTCTCTGCATGCTAGACCGGGTGACCACAACTTCTAGCAAAGTTGATTGGATTATACCTTATCAGTGAAGGCAAGGTAATTAAGGCAGGAAAATTGCTGGATTTGAAGACAGAAGGCCGTTTGGATTCTAGTTCTGTGGTGTGATGTTAGGAGGCCTGGGTTTGCATTCAGTGCCTGCATGTGAGAGCTGAATGCATGAGACATCCTTGCTTCTCAGCCATTCAGTGGACAGAGCAAGGAAATATACATGTACACACACATATTTATTCATATGTACACCTATATCTATTTATTTGTTTCTACTAGAAACCATGAGTTTACACTGATTTCTCCAGTTACAATCCAATATCGCATGGTCGATTCTAGCCTTCCACCTTTCCATATCTGTACCTTTCCTCTCCTCCCTGATAGTAAGCAATCTGGCGCCTTTATCCTCAGTCTATTTACTTTTTTGTTCAACCCCCTGGTGTGTAACCAGTCTCCCTGCCATGCCAGCTGTCGTCTTGGCCAGTGCCACTGACTCACACCCTCCTGCACTGGCTGAGTGTCTCCCCAGGCCCTGGCGGTGCTGCCTGAGTCCCTTCTCTGCCTGGTTTGTTCTGTTATAAATGTAATTTCAAAAGAAATTTTTTTTTGTAGGCCTAGAGGATTCTAAAGCAACATGTGTTGTTGCTGGCTCAGATCACTCAGCTTCATTGACAGGTAGGTACCAGCTCTTTCAGGTTAACATGCCATTGAGAATTCTGTACATTTCTGCCTCACGTGGTGTTATCAGGACGCCGAGAGAGAGGAGCATAGACTTTGGAGTCAGAATTCTGATGCCACCACCAGTGTGATCTTAGGCGAGTCACTTTACCTTCTTGGGACCGTTTCCTTGTCTATAAAATATCTTGTGGGTGGTTTTGAGAATTAAATATGCAAACACCTGTGAAGCACTCACGTGAAACACAGGCTCACGTCCTCGCCCCTGAGTTTGTTTTCTCGAATCTACTGTAGGGATGAGAGTACCTTCTTCTCAGGGTAATTGTGGTTGTCAAATCCTGTAACCAACAGTCAGTCTACTGACCTGGTATCTTATCCATCAAATCCATTTCAGTGTCTAATATAATATCTACGCTCTCTCGCTATCTATTTTCTTTAGCTGTTTAATCTCAAACTAACCTATTTTATCCGCCTGTATCTTTCTAATCCATTTATCTATCTCTGCTCTCTCTGTATTTATCTACTGTTTTATTTACTTAACTGTATATCTCTATTTTTATTTATCTTTCATCCTTGTATCTTTGTATCTAATCTTTGTGTCTGTATATCTCTCTAAATCTAGTTATGTCTATATTTCTCTAATCTATTTTATATTTTTATACATTTCTCTTGTTTATCTCTGTTCCTTCTCTTTGATCTATCCATCTCTCTATCTAATCTGTTTTTCTTTCTCACCTTTTGTCTGAGGGTGTCTTTTTGGCTGTGCATCCATCCATACATTTGACACACCCAGCCAATGCAGTATAAACTTTCTAGTGACAATGCAGCATTTTCCTGAAAGTGAAGGTTCTCTCTTCCGAAGCCCAGCTTGCCCTGACCCCTGCTGGTAGACTGGAGACAATGGCTCTGAGAGATTTATTTTGGTAAAACCTCTCACACGGAGTTGAATGCATTACATTTTTTAAGTGAAGGGAAATGACTTTCATACTTAACTGTTTTCAGTGTTTTATGTGGCTAGTATTAAGGTGCGTACATAATGTGTGTAAATTAATGATGGCATGTGTTCCTCAACATCAGATTTGCAGTGCAGTCCAACTGAGAAGCTGCCTTGTCTCCAGAGTACAAGAGCCATGATGTCAGAATTTAAATATTTTACACATTCTGAACCATAGATAATGTATTTAATGAATTTAGAAGAACCAACTAACAAAAGAAATACCTACTTTTAGCCTATGTTCCATATTAAGTAGGTTTATATATATGTGAAAAGGGTTGAATTGAAATGAATGCCAGCTCTCAGGGATTCCACTGGGCTCTGGTACCTTCTCTCCTTTTAGAGGGAGGACTGGAGGCCCAGGGCGGGAAGTGACTTGTTCATGCCCCACAGTCAGTGAGGGTTGGGGAAGGCATTCCTTTCTGAGAGTAAGAGTAGACTAAGATGTTTCTACTCTGTTCTAATTAATTTGAAATGGCTGACATTATGTAAACCTAGAGATTCTCTAATGGCTTGCTAACATCAATCTCTTCAAAAATCTTGTAATTAGTAAAGTTATTTATTTCGCATGTGGAACACTTTTATTATGGTGTTTTTAAAACATAGATGTTGAATTTTTGTTTTATTGAGATGTAATTCATATATAAAATTCACCCTTTTAAAGTGTACAATTTAGTGATTTTTAGTATATTCACAAAGTGACTTGGTTTTTGGTATTTTGAAAGTGAGTTAAAAATTGTCAAGGTTAATATCCTTCTTTCCCGCTCTAGTTCAAGCTGTTACACAGTGAATTTTGTTCAGTGCTCTTTAGACCTCTTCTTTGGAGTTGTCAATTATGTAACTGTTTGGTGTTGCAGCAGAATTTAATTTTGCCTGCTGATGCAACAGTGTAATGATCCACGTGTGGAAGACAGTTTGTCTTTGCAAAAAGATGGTTTAGACTTCTTAGGAGAAACGAAGGCTCATTACAGACACGGGCTTGTGGTCAGTGGCTTCTTGGTAGCTAACCAGTCTATTTAATGGGTTGAGACTTTGATGAGGGGCTCCTCTGCCCTCTTGTAAGGGGTCCTCAGACTTTGCACACCCTGGTGAAGTCCGGGGAGGTTGACCTCTCTCTGGGCATGAAATGCACCAAATTCACTTCAAGGAGCTGCAGAATGTCAGTGCTGCAAGGTCACCTGGGTGACAGAAAGGCTCCACTGATTTACACTCCCTCATTTTAGACTTGAAGAAACGGAGGCCCAGAATGTGAAGTGATGGGCTCAGTGTCGAAGAGTGATCGAGTAGCAGATCTAGAACTTGAACCCTGAATCCTGGCCTCATGTCCTTTAGTGATGCTGTTGGGCTTTTGACCAGTTCTTGAGAATATACCAGACTGCCCTAGGGCGAGCAATACTGTGAAGCTTTATTGGGAGGTCACACAATGCAGTGGAAGTGAAGACCTGGCTTCTAGTCCTGCTTGACTGCTTATTAGCCATGTGATCTTGAAAGTCATTTAACATCTCTGAGCCTTGATTGATTTGTCTTCAGAGGAGTGCTGTCCATACAAATATGATGTGAGCCACACTTCAAAAAGTAAAAAGAAACAGCTGAATTAATTTTAGTAATATATTTTACCTAACCCAGTATATCCAAAATATTATTTCAATGTGTAATCAATATGAAAATTATTAGTGAGTAACACTCTTTTTGGGTTTTTTTGCATTGTCCTTGCAATCCATTTTGCTTTTCTGATCTTACAGCACATCTCAGTTTGGACTAGCCACAGTTCAGGTACTCAGTAGCCACTGTGAGTGCTGTGTGCTGTATAGCGCAGTGTAGAACCTTAAGTGTTAGGGTTGGAAAAGTTCTTAGAGACCATCCAAGGAGTCACAAACTGTAGGTTCATAGGCCAAATTGTAGCCCATGACCCCATTTTGTTTGGCTTGCTGTTAAAACATTTTTGGACGTGGATGCCCGGAGACAAGCACGTGGCCTCTGGTTCGCCACATTTGCCACCCGTCTCTCTTGTTTCCAGGGTCATCAGTTAGGTCGTCTGCCCTTCTAGGTCAACCACCCTGCCCTGCAGTTTTCAGCTGGTGAGACTAAGGCATAGAGAGGAAGTATTTGTCCAAGGTCAATAGCTAGTTAGCAGATCCAGGAATAGAAGCCAGAGTCACTTGACTCTGAATTTGCTCTCTTTCTGTTAAATCACAATGTCAGGCAGTCACATTTCTGCTTATATCACAGGATTGTTGTGAGGGTCGAATGAGCTAATGTGCTACACGGACGTGATGTGGCAGCATTGTGTTTTCTGCTGGACAGGGGATGTGGTAAAATAGTCTTATGTTTAAAGAGTTTAAGCTTAAATAATGTATCTTTTAACCTGTTATTTTTAAAAGTTAATATATTTTTTCGTACCAAAAGGTAATGCAAGCATATATTTTAAAAATGTAGAAAATAGAGAAACATATGTCTTACACATGGTAGATGTTGAGTAAATATTTGTTGAATGACTTAATGAAAAAGTAAACTCCCACATTCCTGTTCCTTGAGAAACTACTAAGAACATTTGGCCTTGTTTCCTATTTATAGAATTAAAAAAAATTCGTATATGTTATTATGCTATACATGAATTTTGTATCTTGCTTTGCTCGACTCAACATTGTAGCATACGAATAAAGCAGCTTCTTTTAACCACTTTTTGTTCAGACTTCTATTTTCCATCATTTTGGACTAATGTTCCTTCACCTCTTTTGTTGCCCTCTGTTTGTTTAAGATGCAGGAGAGCTGTATGTTTGGGGAAGCAACAAGCACGGGCAGCTGGCTTCCCAGGCTGCTTTCCTTCCTGTGCCCCAGAAAATAGAAGCGCATTGTTTTCGGAATGAAAAGGTCACGGCTGTCTGGAGTGGGTGGACACACCTAGTTGCTCAGACAGGTGAGAGAGTGGCAGAGAATTTGCGGTTGGCAAGAGCAGCTGGGGGAGAGCTGTCTCAACAGCTATGGGTGCTCGGGATTAAGTAGATTGGTTTTTGCTGATGAAAATCTTGAAGGACTAGGAAGGGGAGGACCTGGGATCTAGTTTTGCAATCAGCCAGATGTGTGTGTTAGAGTCCTAAGAGTCCATGAGGTTTTGAGAAGGAACCCATTGCAGCAAGCATCACCTAGAAATTCATCCAGGGTTTTGAGGTGTCTTTGCTTTGCCAGAGCTGAAGAGATGACTCTGTCTGCATTTCCACCTGAGTCTATATTAAAGGCATCAGAAACTGTTAAGTCAAGGGTAAATATTTCAAGATTGAGGCAGGAGCATTACTTTGAATCGTAGCTGGCATGGTATTTTGATTTAAGTCTTTATTAGCTCTAAGAAACTATGTACATTGATTCAAATGTCCATAGATTCCCTCAGATGTTACCTTACCTTGCCATGCCATGCCATCTAGCTTTTGGCATCTTTATCTTTTCTTGAGTCTTCATGTATTTCTCATCTTTCCCTGAGGGCACTTCTTGCCTGGTCTTCGTATTCGTGACTTTGTTCTGGGGGTTGTTTTTTCAACGCCTCTCTTCTTCCCTGCCTTCCTAGCGCTCGTGCTGGCTTCCACAGCCTTTCCCAGACAGGCAGTCTGTAAATCTTAAGGTCTGTTATCATGTCAAGGCCTTGTGAACCTCAGGGGTTCTCAGGAGACCCCTGGCCTGCTCTTGGCCTGCTTGTTAGCCATACATGGATCTCTAGACTCCCAAATACCTGGTGACTGTTATTCCAGTGTTTTCTGGCTTTTGCGGGTTTTCAGGTCAGCTTCAGTTATCCTTGGTAAGTCACACATACTACACATGTGAACACATAGACGTAGACTTATGAGTATTCATATCCATGATGCTTTTAATTGGTCTTTTAGAAAATTTTTACAATCATTTTGGAACAGAGGCCTGTATAACAAGGGTGTATAATAAACTTTGCATATTTACCACTCAGAGGATGCTCTAAGGAAAGTGTTATTCAGTTGGAGGAAAATCATGACTTTTCTCGAAGAGGTTCAGACTGCTTGAAGATTGGGACTATCTACAGAAATTTTTCTTCAAGAGACTCAGCATCATAGCTGCTTGTTTGTGTAACTGTTAATATCTGTCTTTTCCTGCAGACAGTGAGCTCTGTGAGGGAAGGTACCATATTAGTCTTGTTCACTTCTGTGTCTCCACTGCCTAGCAGAGAATGTATTCGTTTCCTGCATTAAACTGTTCCTGGTTAAAACGAGACTAAACATACTCAGATGCATTTGAGTCAGGGTAGGCAGCTAGGATTTCTGACCTCTTTCCTTGGACTCACTGGTTTGTGAACAGAAAGCTTCAGTTTGTTTCTTTGGATTCAAGACTCCAACCAAATCAGTTAGTGTTTATTGGGAACCTACTGAGCAATGTGCTAAGCCTTGGAGAAACAGAGGAGAAAAGACGTGGGCCGTGTCCTTCCACTAGAATGTGTAGACAGGCTTAAGTCTAAGACTATAGAGATGGAAGACTTTACTCTCCATCCGTCCATCATACAGATGGTGAGGATCTGTGTATGTACCCTGCCCTGTACTTGATGTAAATCCTGCACTCAAGGAGCCCACTGTCCACTAGGGGAGACAGACCTGTGATCAGATTTCGGTACATTGCATTCTGAGATGTGCGACAACAGAGCTAAGCACATTGTGTAGAAGTAGCATAGAAACTAGCAGGAGGGTGAGTAATTGGATGTTAACAGGTAGGCGTTTCATGGTTAGTCAGTCTTCAAAGAATTGCAGTGCAGTAAAATACACTTACTACCAAGTGGTAGTGAGTTTGGCTGAGTCTGTCAGTAAACCCTTTACCTAGTTAGGTAGCTGACTAATGAAAGACATAAAGATGCTGCTGCTTTGATTCTAGCTTTGAAGCATTGTAACTGATGCTGATTTCCACGTCTGGGCCAACAGCCTAGCCCTCGGGGTGGGAGGTTGGAACCCACGTCCCTGACAGTCTGAGTCACTCCAGCTGCTCTGGAGCTTAGCTTCAGGTCTCCACCTCCACTTGAGAGAGTGACTTTTTGGAAATGTTTCAGCTATTTAATTAACCTGTTAATTCAGATCTCTTGTTATGTACTTTGTCACTTTCCCCTTTCTCCTAAGTCCAGAATGGTTCAGAGCTGGGAGGTTTGAGTGTCCTGGTTGTTGTACTGAATTTTGGGTAAATGGGCGTGTCCTGCTCTTTGATTCATCAGTTTTGTGCTCCCTCTAGCAGCCGTGGAAGCCTTTGCCCAGTGTCCTTGAGAAGAAACACCCAGGTCTTCTAGTTTAATCAGACATAGCTGCTCGTTTTAATGGGAACAAGATTTGCTCACAGGGTTAGAAGCAGCTCATTAGTGGAAGAAGGAGTTATTTGACTCGAGTTGTTTTCACAAGCTCCAGTGGTGAATTGTTCCTGGGACCTACCTACAGGCCACATCAGTACAGGGGCTACTCTCAGTCTCATTCTGAAAGGCATTAGTTGTGTGATATTGATTAAAAAAAGAATTTATGCACAGTGACCATATATCTGTCCAGTAAGATGGGATGGGATGGGTTTGATGAGAGGAAGGGAGCCGACCTTGCTTTTCCCCTTCTCCATAGTCCCTAACCAGTAGTTCTCAACCACAGGCGATTTTGTCCCCCAGGGGACATTTACAGTGTCTGGGGACATATTTGGTTGTCATAACTGGGGTGTGCTACTGGCATCTAGTGGGTAGAGGCCAGGGATGCTGCTGAACATCCTACAATGCAAGGGCTGCCCCCACAACAGAGAAATACCCAGCCCCAAGTGTTAGTCACGCCAAGATTGAGAAATGCTGCCCAAGACTGCCACCCGCAGTGGTAGCTGCTTAGCTAGGACAATTCACTTGGTATCAGGACAACTTTACACTTTGTCTGTATGGGAATCCGGGATGCAGTCTCTGCTCTCTCTCTTCAGGAGTCTGCTGCCTGCCTGCAGTGTTTGCAATGGAAAAATACTTTTCTCTGTTAGTCAGAGGCACTTGGAAAGAGTCCAGGAGAACCTGTTCTAATCTGGGAAAGTTGGCAAGGGTACCTGTGTCTCAGGCTGATGGAGCTGCATTCTAGAAACCTTTCTCAAGCTGCTTAATATCCCTGATCGTTGTTCTCAGGAACTTCATGGGACTCCTGGGTGACTTTATCCAGGCTCAGTGACCTGTAGCTGTCTCATCTGAGATTCATGATTTCCTGGCCTGAGGTGCTTCTAGTGAGAGCTGGATGGCAGATCTAGGTACCTTCCTAGTTCGATGACCTTGGTCACTTAAGTCACTTCACCTATCCAGGCCTCAGTTTCCTCATCTCTCAAGTAGGAATATTAAAACCTACCTGCATTCTACATAGGGCTGCTGTGAGCTTCAAATGAATAAATCTTGATGAAAGATCCCAATGCATTGTAAAATGCTGTCCATACATAGGTGAGGGGTGCCCGAGGTTGGCATATATGAGTATGTTCAGGAGTGAGCTGTTGCTTCTAGAAAGACTTCTCTTTTAGCAGGGCCTGTGCAGAGCTTGAGACACACCAGCTCTCCCCTGAGGGCTCCCGAGCTGGCCAGGGATGCGATGCTCGGTCTCCAACTCTGACAGGCAGTCTCCTAAAGTCTTTCACTTACACGCAGCTGGCAAGTGGCTCTTTCATATTATCAACAGTTGGGAAGATCTTCGTGGCCTTATTGGTCATTTTCCTTGTTAAAATCTCTGTTCGCACTATTGTTCCTTCATGGTGCTCGTCTCAGTTTGTAATTGTGTGCGTCTCTTTGTATCCTTATTTGTTTAATGACTAGACTGTAGATTCCATGAGAGCGGTGTCTGTTTTGTTCATGGCTGTATCCCCAGCACCTGGCACATAGTAGGTGATTAGTCACTAATTAGTGAATGAGTGAATAAGTGACAAGGTAGAGAGAAACATGGGCTTTGAAGTCACACAGGCCTGGGTTTGGAGCTCAGCTCTGTCAGCTTCCTGACTGTGGCTGTAGGCAGCTCCACCTCTCTCCATCTCTGTTGCCACCACTGTGGTTCAGGCCACTGTCCCCTCATGCCTGGATCCTGTGGGGCCTCTGTCTGGTGTTCTCATCTTCCCACATTCATTCTCTCTCCCGTCCAATCTGTTCTTCCTACCTCAGTTGAAAGATCTTTTCAAACCCATTGTGTCCCGTTCCAGCAGCTTCCTATTGCTCTTAGGATGCAGACATAATCCTTGGTGGTCCTGCAAGACCTTTGTGCTCTGCCCTCTGCCTGCTTTTCTGGCCCCGTTTCTTACCATGCTAGCTCTGGGTCTCTAGCTGATCTCCCCTCTGGCCTTTCCTTGGGACCTGGAATGCAGCATGTACTTCCCACCATAGGGCCTTTGCACCTGATGTTACCTCTATTTGGCACTCTTGTTCCTGTGCTCCTTCTTCATTTTAACTTAGTTACATCCTTTTTTTTTTTTTTTTTCCAGGCCTCAACTTAGTCATCACCTCCTCGGGAGGCCTTCTCTTGACATCCCTGACTAATCACTTTTCCCTTCTTTCTATCCTCACAGTACTACAACCTCTCCTCTGTGCTGTTCTTTGTAGGATTCTTTGACGAATTCCCCCTCCTGCTAGACTGTAAGTTCTGTGAGGGCAGGAGCCACGTTGGTTTGCTCAGCATTGTACCCTCAGTGCTTAGCAGAGTAATTGGCATATATGAGGTAGGTACTCAGTACATGCTGAATTAACCTGACTACTCTGAGCTTAGTTCCTCATTAGGAAAATGAGGAAATGGTGCCCACCTGGTATGAGGGTTAAATGAGATGATGAATTAAAGCTTCCAGCATCCAGCACAGGACGGGCTCAGATGTTGGTTCAGGCCACGTTAGCTTCCTTTGCCCTTTGAAACCCTGGAGCTCTCTGGAGGTCAGATGCCTCATATCTTCTCCTTCTGGTGAGGTATCTGTGGGGCTGGATATGCATGTCTCTGGATAGGTCACAGGTTGATTCAGGACCCCTGCAGAGAGCAGAAAGATCGTTGCTTACAAATGCTGAGTGCTGGTTGCTGGTGATTTATTAGAATTTCAAGGGCAATGACTTATACAAGATCCAAATCTTAATGTGAGGTTGGTCAGAATGTCCAGAATCCATTGCTTTCAGGATGCTGGAAGCTCTCCCTGAGCCATGCCATGTCCCGAAGTAGGCTTGTGGTCTCACAAAGGCTATGGATTGAAAAATGGGCCCAAAACAGGGTTCTTGACATTCTTCACTTTCATCAGTGTCACCTAAGAAAGCCCTAGAGTCTTAGAAGTTCTAGAGAATCAGAGATGAAAGAAGAAACTTCCTCATGTTGCAAATGAGAAAACTGAAACAAAGAGGAGAGAGGGTGACTTTATGGCAGCATTTAAGCTAGAAATCCAATTCTACTTTTCAGTAATTTTTTTTCCTTCTCATCACTATCCTCCTGGTTCTTGGTTATATACTTTTAGTTGAGATATTTTTTATTCTTTAGTTTCTCTAAAGTGGGGAATTGCATGGCACCTGTGGGAGGGACCAGCTGTTAGCTACACTCCTTTCTTCAAGTGTCGCAGACCAAGAAATAGTTTATTGCATTTGATGTCTAAGCATTAGTGAAATCCAAGCCCGGCCATTGATTCACACTAAACTGAGTTTATAAATATACCTAATGCTGATTTTTCTGTTTTGGGGCCAAGATCCTTTCCAGAATAGGATGACAGTGTCTATTACTCCATCTTTGGGACCATATATCATGAAACCTCAACCGAGCTCAGGGAGGTTCTGACCTCATGGGCTCGATTTAAAGCAGGTGCTTTGGAATTCATGATGTTGTTGCTTTAGAACTTTGAAAACCCAGTGGTTGAAAGTCAAACTGAGCCCAAAGGACTATTTTGAAATGGATGGTTTTTGCTTTTTATTAAAGTCATTCGTTTTTATCCTAAAATCCTTAGAATGTCAGGAATGGACAAGAACTTAGAGCTCACCTGGCCTGGCTCTCTCAGTTTAGAGATGGGGAAACTGAGGCCTGAAGAGGGGAAGCAGAGGAAGTGGGTGAAGGAGCTAGAACAGAATTCAGGTCTCACGACTCTTGGTGCAGTGCTCTCTCTACCTAGTCACATTCTCTCCAGAGATGATGAGGAAGTGTGGATGACTTAACCACACCCAGGGACCTGAACCAGGAATAATAGTTCTTCTGTACATGAAGTTCTGCTTCAAGAGAACACTGATCCTTACCTGAAATGTGTTGCCGTGGATTCCCTCATTGGATTTGTGTGTTCAGTGGAAACGAGGAGATGGTGCCCCAGGAGCCAGGGTCAGGAGGCCGTTCCAGGATTCATAGAAGCTGCTGCATTTTCATTTATGATGAAACAACAGCAATCACAGCCCTCATAGACCACTTTGTCACCACAAAGTGCGCTCACATCCATTTTCTCTTATGGATGAGACAATCCATATGGTTGGCAAGATAGGTGGTGTTACCCTTGCTTCACAGACAAGTCCCTCATTGGTTAGCTGCATTGCCCTGGCTCACGTAGATGGGCAGAGCTAAAACTTGACCCTTAAAACTTGAACCTGGTCTTTTGTCCCCAAGCCTGCTACTTTAATTCCAAGTTGTGTGTATCTCAGAATAATCTGACTCATTTACTAAACTTCTTTTACTCTTCATAGAAGCATCTTTCTCCATCTTTGCCAGTGCTTCTCCCAAGCAATAAGGAAGGACGTTCTTCTTAGCCTTGATCCTTCAGCAGGTGTTTGTGGAATGCTTATCTATATGTATATAGCGCTGTGCTACAGAATATAGGGGAATATAAAATCTAGAACTACCTTCAGGAAGCTTGTAGTTGGGTGAACAAATGAAATATTTAGTAGAAGAATAAAAAAGAATGTGGCAAAGAGCCAGAGGAGTGGCCCAGACACTGAAGGCTCTAGGGTGTCAGGGGAAGGAGAGATGAGTGTGGGCAGGGTGGGCAGGGAAGGGGGTGAAATCCTTTGGGAAGATCACGTTTTAGTGGGTGGCGAGTTTGGGACTTGTTCTGTTGCTTTCTCTTTGTCCTCTGCCAAGACACAAAACTCTCTGGTCCCCTTCTTCCCATCTGGGCAGTCGGAGGTTGTGGACATAATGATCTCTAAGGGCATTCCAGCTCTGCAATTCTGTCCTATAAAAAAATAAAACTGGCCTAAGAAAATAATTGTGGATGTGTTGAAAGAGTAAGTATAATGCCATTCATTGCAGTATAATTTATAATGACAAAAACCAATGCATGGAAATAAATGAAATTGTAGGGGGACTGGTTAAATAAATTATGTACAACCATATGTTAGAATATCTGGCCATTAAATAGAATGTTTTAGAAGGATATTTAATGACAGAGGACTATGCTCATATAGTAAGTGAAAAGAGTAGATTATAATAAGTTACTACACTATAACTTCCAATTTGTTTTTTTAGAGAAAGGATGTTTGCATAGAAAAGATTAGAAGGAAATACGCCAGAATATTATCTCTGATTGGTGGGATTATGAGTGAATTTTATTCTTTTATATTTTCTATGCTGAATATGTAATTTGCAGTCTGATTATACCCCCCCCAAATGTTAAAGTTAATGAATAAAATTTCTTGCCCCTCGGTGCAGGGAACTGGCCCCTTTGCCTCCCGTTCTTGTGTATATGTCCTTGACAAATCACTTCCACGGGCCTCAGTTGGGAGGTCGCATGGAAAAGAGGCAAGAGACTGTGGAAAGAGGCAGGAAAGTGGGGATCTATTTTTGGCGCAGTGGTGAGTCAGCTTTGTGACCTCAGGCAGGTCCCTTCTGAACATCCCTGAGTCTTGGTTTCCTCATCTGAAGAGGGGAATTGGAGGTCACAAAAGGTCCTTTGCGCTCCAAGATATACTTGTTCCTGAAGATGGGGAATTTCTCCACTGTGGTGGAACTGGCTCAGAGGCCTCGTTGGTTCCTTGAGCCTGGTGTCCTTGCTTTCTTTCCTGCTCCTCTGCACCTGGGCTGGTCTGCCTGGCTGCAAGCCCATTCCTCCTGTTAAGAGTTCAAGGTGGGATTGGATGGAGTTTAGTTGACAGCGCTCAGAGCTGGGAGGGTGCAGTGACAGCATTCCACCACTAGAGGGAAGCATGGTGACTACTTCCCCCTCTCCCACTGTCCTAGTTGCTCTGTGGGTGAAGAGTAGCCTTGATTTACCTGGATTTGATTTCAAATTCTAGAATTTTAGAATTAAAAAGACTGAAGATCATCTAGTAGAACCATTTATGCTGCAGATGTGAGACAATAGAGGCCAGAAAAGGCAAGTGACCTACTTAGAGTCACACAGTATGTTTTATCAGGGTCTGCACTATAGCGTTTAGAAGGCTGCAGACAGAGCTGAGAGTGTGACAGTTGTGTCCACAGAGGGTGAACAGTTCCCATGACTGCTCAGGAGTCTGAGGGATCTGCCTGTGGACACCTTCATGGAGCTCCTCTGGCCAGGTGCTGAGGGCCTGGAGATGGAGAAGAAAAGCTGACTCTACCCTGGGGAGCTCGCGTCTGGTGGGGGAGGCGCACGCCAGCAGATGATGCCCCCTGTGTGTCCGCCTCACCCTTGGGGTCTGCCTCGCCTGGGATCAGGCTGTGGTGGTGGCCTGGAGGCTGATTTGTGGAGAACCTGCGGGGGTCCTCATGAGTGGCGCCCTGCAAGGTTAGGAGTATCCTGGGTGCCTCCAGTTTCTTTCCAGGGACTGTCTGCAGGCAGTGCTCACATGTTCACATGTCTGTCTTACCATTCCTTGAGGTTTGCAAGGAATCCTGACAGTTTGTTTCCCACCTTCCAAAGGCTTTGTTTCCTCGGCCCTAGGCTGACTTTACTTTTGGTTTCCAAGGTGCTCAACAGCCCTAAGCACTGGGGTACAGTGGAATTGTGTGCTGGTCTGGGAGCCAGGCAGCTGTGCGACCTTGGGCAGGTTACTTCCTCTCTTTGGGCAGGGAGGTCAGACTCTCAGCGGCAGTTGTGTCCTCTCTGCCGGAGAGATGAAGTTCTGGTTTATTTTTGGTTTTTGTGTTTGGCAGTGAATACCCATTGATCTGTGGTCCAGAGAAGTGCAGTGTGTGTCCAGCTGAAGCAGAAGCGAGGTTCACCCTTTGAAGTAGTACATTCGAATAAGGGACTTGCAGGGGGCCTGGCCAAAGCTGAGTGCCACTGGGCCTGGAGGGCCACCAGATGGCGGCAGTGGGCAGGCAGGTGGCCTTGGGGATGAGGCCGGTAGGGCCAGCATCCAGTCAGAATTAGCAAGGCCAGAGCTGAAAGGACCCCCAGAGGTCACGCAGGCCCTCTCCCCCTTTTTACGGATGGGAGAACTCAGGCCCAGAGAGGGAAGGTCTCACCAAGAGTTAATACCTGAGTATCTCCTTGCTTGTGAGAAGAACTGAGATGAGACTGGCCTCTAGCTGACTGCCCCACAGGAGAGCCAGGAGACAGGCCCTGGGCAGTGAGCCGGAGGTGGGGAGGGCAGGGGACAGCAGTTAACTTCTGCCTTGATCCTGGTTTCCTGGAGTGTCCGGTCCTGATGATTTCCACCCTCCCCCCTGTGGCAGGGGCAGTGTCCACTGTCTTTTCTGCCCTCCTCCCATCTGCCCGGCTCTCCTGCAGGCCAGGGCTCTCCCGTCAGGCTGTGCCATGCTGCAGGCTTTGCTGAGAAGTCATCTCACAGCCCCCACACCCGGCAGATGCCCAGGCCCAGGGCCTTGCCAGAGGCATGCTGCCGTGAGACGCGTACACAGTTGGTTGAACAAAACAATTTTTCTGTTAATTTCCCATGGGGCAGAGTTGGGCAGGGCACCAGTGTTTGCCAAGCACCTGGCATGTACTAGGTCCTGCCCTTGCACACTCCTCATACCCCCGACATAGGGTTCATTCCCTTGCATTCCAGGTGAGGAAATTGAGGCTCAGAGAGGCTGAGTGGCTTGTCTAAAGTGACACAGTGAGTTAAGAAGCAAAGCAGACACTCAAACTGTGCTCTGTTTGCTGTCAAGGGTCATGTCATTTCATCTCATCATGCTACCGCCCCTCACAGTGACTGCATGGGAAATGCAGTGAGTGGCTCCCAGGCTTTAGGGCAGGGAGGAAGAAATATTTCTCTCTTTCCACAACTGTGGGCCAGTTGTGGTAGTGGGCTGCTCAGGGAGGAGGCCTGTGATGCAGTGAAGGGCAGGCATTTGGGGGCAGGTTGGGGGTGGTGGCAGATGGTCCCTGAGAAGAGGGAAGGTGACTTTCCTCTGTGTGCCTTACGCTAGCAGCTCCCTCTGCTGGCAGCGCTCCCCTCTCCCACCCCCTTGAAGCTATAGCCAACTTCCATCGCTTTCTGCCCACTGTCACCTCTCATAGAGGCCCTCCCTGTCCTCCCCATCTGAAGTGGCCACCACCACCCTCTCAGCCACACACTAGGCCATGCCCTGCTTTATTTTTCACTGCCTGAAACCATAATATGATTATTGGTTACTTATTTGTGGTTGCCCCCTCCTCACCAGTGTGAGCCCCCTGGGGTCAGGGACTTGGTCAGTTTCATCTCCCGGATCTCCCTGGGCAGAGGGGAGGTGGTGGGGGCACAAGCTGCAGGGAGGGGTGCAGCTCTGGGAGGCGGGAGAAACCCAGCCTGGGCCCTGCTCTCTCCCCACCTTCTCTGGGAAGCCCAGGGCGGGGAGCCTCAGCTCTCTGAGGCAGACCAGGACAGCCAGGGCCCCAGGGTTGTAGGGCCGCTTTGCCCCTGCAGGTCTGCGAGGCCTTGCCACGGGTCCTCGACTTCCCCATCATCCATGGTGGGGGGGGCACTGGCCATGCTGTGAGCTCGCCGGATGCTTCTGGGAAGGCTCAGAGGTCCCTGGCACAGGGCTCAGTTTCCATTCAAGGAATCATCGTCCTCTTTCCTGGTGGGGATTGATTTGTTCCAGGAGCTCTCGAAAAGTGGGCGTTAAGTGACCGGCCTGTAATTTTGCTATCTTTTTTAGGTTCTTGACGAATGGCACTGTGCTTGCCCTTTCTCAGGGGACCTTGCCTGTCTCACAGGAACTCTCAGTAATCATAGTGACAGCCAGTGCCTTAAAGTGCTCTCGGATGTGTGCCAGGATGAAAGTGGCCCATTTTGAGGAATCTTGCATCAGCTTTTCCTTATCTGAGAGTAACTTTTTACCTTAGGAGGATGCCTGATTTGGCCAAAAGAGCCCTAAAGATCCAGGTTCAAGTTCTAATTTGGCTGCTGGTTGACTGTGTGATCTTGGGCAAGTCATTTAACCTCTCAGGGCCTGAATTTCCTCATCTGTTACGTGAGAATCGTAATCTCTAATTTGTCTGCCTCACAGGGATATATTATGTCATTCACTCATTCACACATTCCTGCCTTCATTCCTTCACTCTGTTATTCAACAAATATTTGTTGGATAGGCAGAGGTGAGGGGAGGGCATTCTAGGCAGAAGGAATACTGCAAACAAAGGTGTAGAAGTGGGAGGCGCACCCTGGCGTAGTTTACTTAACAGGGGGCCAGGTAGATTGAGAAGGGACTGGAAACACTCGAGTGTGATGGCATGGATGCTGACTCAGGCTTTGTTCTGTGAGCGGTGGGGGAGCAGCTGAAGGCTCTGTGGGCCGGGGTGATAAACGTGAAGGGTGAAGGAGTGGCCCTGCCTCAGGGGGCTCTTACGGCCCCTCTGTGGAGGCTTCGTGCTTGATTTTTGCTTCAGATCTCATCTCTGTGGCTGACTGTGAGGTACTCTGGGTTCTCGGGGAGCCCTATCCCCCGTGAGCTGGGGTTCTGTTAGAATCCATGAGATGGTAGGGCCTGGCATTGTCTGGCTCATTGGTCCGCCTTCTGGAAAGTTGGCCATGTGGACGGTCACGTAGGAGACCGTCACGTTGCCTTCAGTCTTGAAGCATTTCTTCAGGGCCTAGAGATGAGCAGCTTTGAGGCTTCTTGCACACCTCTCTGAGGAGCTGGAGGTGTGTGGAGAAGGGTTCCTCACATTTGTCAAGGACGCCCTATGTGCCAGGCGCTTTGCCAGGGCTTTACAAATCGTCTGTTTAATCCTTACACGAAGTTTGCCGACTCAGGCTCCCTCCCGTTTTCATGAAACTGAAGAGGGGTTGAGAGATGGCCTCGCCCTCCCTGGTTGCTTAGCCTCGCCTTATTCAGTGTGACGTGGGGGTCAGCAGCACCACCTTGTCACCTTCGAGGGAGTTGTGAGGATCAAGTGAGACCCTGATGTGAAAGCACTTTCTAAACTGGAATTACTGGGTGCATAGGCAGGGGGTTGTTCACAGTACTGCTTCCCAGCGAAATCCTTTGAGATTTGATGGGGGCTTTCCTGCCTAGGCAGATAGGAGGTTCTAACCTTTGGTTTCTTTGTGCATTTTCTTCCAGCCAGCCCCAGAGTCAGTGGCTCCACTCACAACTTTTCTCTTTTAAGCCCACAAATATGAACGTACTGCTCTTTTTTAAGAAAATTAACCCTACAATACAAAATTAATATCAAAGTAGGCTTACTTTTTTGCCATTTTGGTGAAAACAATAATAAGTCATGGAATTTTAATGCTGGAAGGGACTATCTCATTCTTATTTGAAATTTGAGAAAACAGAAGCCCAGACAGTCCTATAGCTAACGGATGCAGAGCCAGGATTAGAACCCAGTGGGTCCCTTGCCTAGGACCCCTCCACTTCCCCACATTGCCCCTCTCAAGAGAGACTTCAAGTGCTTCATCTCCTTTGTGGAGGAAGGATCCAGTTTAATCAATTTCATTACACCAGCCCCTTTATGTAACAGGCTGTTTCCGGGTCCTGGCAGATGGTCCATAGTAACAGTGCTTTGCTGAGTTGGTTGGAGCTGATCCTATGAAATGAAAAATCCTGTGCAGCAGATGCCTTTCCCAGTCTCTGGCCGTGGAAGAGTCAGCCTCCCCGAGGAAGGCACTTTAACTTTGGTACTTGCCATCTCTGGTGTGACTGAAGGTGAATGCCATGGGAGGGAGTCTTAAAGCATGTCACGTTTTCACAAAAGGTCACATTGGTGACTTGGAGTTTCTTGGCAGGTGGGTGCTGGTAAAGGGTGTTTCTTCTGGGGCCTGAGGGACAGATGGGAACAGGGAGCAGAGTGGGAGGGAGATTAGCAGATGTGGCAGGGAAAGACAGGCTGTCCCACCATGGATCTGGCTGGTGGCTCTTCACAGCATGAGGCCATGCATGTCCAGATGAGCAGTTTGAATATAATGCAGTGCTTGTCACACCACCCACCAGCCTTCACAGTGGACCTTGATCCCTAACCTCCCCTAGCACCTTCCATCGAAATTGCTGGACTTTAGGTCTCCTGATCATCTCTCCTTTCCTGGTGGGCTTGATCATAATGGCTTCTCCTCAGTGGCCTCCTCTGGCCGTGCTTGTTACTGCCACTGCTTGGTGCGAGGGGCAGATGCCCAAACTACTGAGAGTGGAGTGGGCGTCCCTTCCATGGACTCTTCCTGATCTGGTGCTGCTGCTCAGTTCTCACCCTAGCAAAGTCCTCACGCGTGGGGTGGGAAAGTGCTCCCCCATCCGTGCGTGCAGCTCTGTTAGGACCCCAGTAGGTCTTTTAGACCCACCTCTCATGATGAACCTGGGGGAGTTTCCCAGAGGTGGGCTTGGAGGAAATTTGAGAGGCATCTTCTAGTCGTGTCCTAAGATGTTCTCACTGGTTGACCACAAACTGGCATCCCAGGATAGGCGCCCTCCCCTCCTTGCTCCTACCCCTTGGTGAATTATTTGCCCACTGAAAGATTGGGGGCAACCTTCGTCTCCCCTATTTGAAGATCTTAATCTGGGCCTCCCATTGATTGTAAGCCAGTTTCTCTTTGGAAGTCAAGGATGCAAATAGTATTTCTGGGGGTTGTGGGGTCTCTTGGGGTTTCAGAGGTGGGACCTGGCTTCCTGATATAACAGCTTTGATGAGATGGTGAACTTTGCAGGATTTGCTGGCCCGGTGTATGGTTTGTCTCTGGTCTTGCTCCTGCGGGGCCCCAGGGAGGTCTGCAGGGGGAGCTGTGTTCCCACCGCTAGGTGCTGGGATCTTACTGAAGGAACTCGAGCATTCCTCTCTGCAGGCCCAGGCGTGCTTGGGAACTGCAGCTTTCCCTCGGCTATGCTGAATCTCCCCAGTCTCCTTCCCAGCTCCAGCCTCCAGCTTGGGCACTGTGAGTCATCATCACCAGTGGAAAACGCAGCCTCACCAACAGCTGGGCGCAGTGCTTGGCCTTTTTTTTCTGTCTTTTTTTTATAACTTCACAGAGATGGAAACCGCTGATGATCTTTTGCAGCGGACAATAACTGAAGAAGTCCAGAGTTAGTGATGGCAGTTCTGGGGAGGGAGAGGAGAGCCCCGAGGAGATGGGGTGGGGATGGTGTCTTTCCATCACCGAGCTCTTGGGTCTTCCAAGAAGCCATCCCAGGTAGGCAGGCAGGAGGGAGCGTGTGGCCTTCAGTTGTCTCTGCCCTTCCCTGTCAAGGAGCCAGGAGGCCTTTGGGAGTTAGCTGATGCAGGGAGCAGTGGAGCTCTGCAGGGTTGACTGGTCCTTTTCTAAGAAGCTGTGGACAGGATGTACTAGAAGTCAGGGGGCCCTGGGTTCTAGTCTTGCTTTGCTTCTAACTCCCTATTTGACCTTGGGTAAGTCAGTCACTTTCCTTATTGGGCCTCACTTTTCCCAGCTAGAAGCAGATGGTTGGGTTAGAAGGGCTCTGAGGTCCCTTGCTCTGATGGTCTGTGAGTCTGAACTGAATGTAAAGGATTTTGAACCTTGTTCCCACAATCCTCTTGAACGTCTGAAACCCACACCTCTTTCTCCAGGTGAACAGTGCTCACCGCTTAAGGAGAATCTCACAGGTGTGATTCCTCGCTCCAAGAACTTACAGTCTTCTTCCTTCCCTTTCCCCACGAGGCAGTGGACAGAGTCTACTAGGAAGCAGGAAACTGGGAGTCTGGTCTGGCTCTGGCAAAATACATGTGTGTCCTTGGGCAAACCATTCCCCTCCTTCAGCCTCTTTTTCATTTTCTCTAAAATCAAAGGATTAGACTTGCTTTTTGGCTTCAACTCCCCCCATTTCTCTCCCCCCACCCCCCACTTGAGCCTCCTACTAGCTTTTCTGCAGGGTGTGATTCTTAGCTGCAGAAGCTCTGAGGTATAGTTTCCTTTCTTGCTGGGAGGGAGAGAAGCAAGATTATTTTTTTAATTACGCAGCTAAGATTAGGCAGCAATCTACATTTTAAAATGTTATTAATAAGACTCTAAAAGTGTGCGAAGAAGCTGTGGAGTCTGAATGTGTAATGAGCTAGGAAACATCTGCAGAGGCACCGGCCCCAATCAGGGATTTTTCTCTGGGTGCCAAGTAGCTGCTAGGTCTGACTGGCAGCCTGATGCACTGCTGGGTCCCTGGAGGAACAGAAAGCCCAGCACTCAGCCGGAGCAGCGCCCCACCCCCCAGAGCAGGGCTCATGGCTCAGCCTCTCGTGAGGGTTCGTTGCAAAATGGCTTTAGAGAAAGAGTGATGGTCATGATATTACTACCACCTCTGTTTAGAGTTTATAAAGTGTTTCATGTTTCTTGTCTCCCTTTTCATCTTGGTCCCAAGAGGGAGTTAGAGCAAGTTTCATTGCCCCTTTATGAGTTGGCTGAGGTCTCTTAAATTTAAGATCCTTCCTTTCAGAAGGGTGGTGTGCTGTAGAGGAAAAGCCCCGGACAGGAAGATGGGAGCTGGGTGCGCTCCCAGGCCTCTCCCTCCCTCCCAGCTCTGCCTTTCCTCTTTCCCTACTTTGTATTTCTCTGTAGCACTTAAAGTCATTTGCCATGGGTTGTGTTTTGTGTGTGTTTGGTCAGTTGTCTGTCTTCCCCCCACTAGACTGTAAGCTTTACCAAGGAGGGGAGTTCTGTCTGTTTTGTTCACTGCTGTGGGCCCAGCAGCTGGGACAGCATCTGGCATGTAGAAAGTGCCCAGGAACTATTTGTTCAGTATTGTCAATGCCTGGCTCTGCTTCTGAGTAGTCTGTGTGACTTGGAAAAATTATTAATTTTCCTCAGTTTGTTTTCTCTTTGGGGAGTGAGATGGGTTGGCCTCTGACGTCCTGGGTGGCATACGAAAGTCCACGGTGAGAGCAATGCCTGTAGCTCTTTTCTCTTTCAGCAAACACTGAGCACCTGCCATGGGTCAGGCCCTGTGCTGGGTGCTGTGAGGAATGGAGAGAGAAGAGAAAGGACCACTCTTCTCCACCCTTTAGTGCACGTGATAGTTAATTTTCTGTGTCAGCTTGACTGGACCTCAGGTGCCCAGATATTTGGTAAACATTATCCTGGGTGTTTCTGTGAGGATGTTTCTGGATGAGATTAACATTTACTTGATAGACTGAGTAAAGCAGATTGCCTCCTTAATGTGGGTGGGCCTTGTCCAGTCAGTTGAAGGCCTGACGAGAACAAGAGACTGACCCCCCCCCCCATCCACACCCCCCGCCAGTAAGAGAATCCTCCTGCCTGGCAGCCTTTGAACTGAGACTTTGGCTCTGCAGATTTTGGACTTACCTTCATGATCATGTGAGCCAATTCCTTATAATAAATCTCTCTCTATAGGTCCTATTGGTTCTCTTTGTCTGGAGAAGCTTGACTAGTCCAGTGGGCAATGTAAGACATGTCATCATGTCATCTTATATTTGGCGGCATAGAATAGTTGTTGGAACAGAGGTACAAGCACATGCCAGTGGCTCCTAAGGAAGGGGTGGCTTATTCTGATGAGGGGATAATGGGATGCTTTAGGGAGGCAGTGGCATTTGAGCCAGGCCTTGAGGGGTGAGCAGGAGTTCCGTGGGTGTAACAAGCAGGCTGACCCTAAGGCCCGGGAGGGAAGAAGTGGGGTATGCTCTTGACAAAGGGGTAGGCGTCCAGCCCTGAGAGAACACAGGTGCTTGGAGGGAGGGACTGTGTGGACGACGAGGGGGCTAAATAAACAAGCAAACTAGTGCCAGGGCTTCCTGTGATGCCCTCACCTGGTTTGGGAGAGGGCGCCGTTCCTCCCTGCTCTTGTCTGGGTAGCCCCGGCCCTGCGTGGTGTGGGTAGTCCTGCAGCCGGGCTCGGGGCTCTCAGGGTGCAGTCTGTCTTGACTTCTATCACCAGTGCCCCCAATTTGACAGCTAATCAAGTCAGTGGTGAAAATGGAGCAGCCATGTGGAGTACCCGGCATGTTTTGGGACTCTGATCTTTGCCATTTAGGCCAAGGATGAAGGTCACTTAGTTACTCACTGGACGGCCTCTCTTTGTGCCCCTGGCCCACACTTGTGTCCCTGTGACTCTGAACAACCTCCAGAAGTCCTTGGGAAAGTCACTTTTGAAGAGGCAGTGTGACCCAGTGAAGAGTGGAGCTGGGGTCAGGAACTGGTGCATCCTCTGCAGGGCAGTGACGGGGGCACCCACTCTGGGGCCAGGCTGCTGGGTTCCATCTGGGCTCCGCTGCTGACAGCTGCGGGACTCTGAGCCCGAGACCTCACCTCTCTCTGTGCTGTGATTTCCTCACCTGTAATTTGAGGATTATAATGATGCCTACTCCTGTGTGTTTTTGTGGACTGAGTGGGATAATCTGTGTAAAGAGCTTGGCAGGAATAAGTGCCCTCTAAATATTAGCTGTCATCATCATCGTCGTCGTCATCATCGTCATCGCAGCTCTGCCACTTACTAGCTGTGTGATCTTGAGCAAGTCATTTCACCTCTGGGGTCTGTCTCTTTTTCTGTAAAATGGGGTTCACACCAGTCATTCACAGTTGATTAAATTATATAACTTAATGGCAGTGCCTAAAGTAGACTTTTCCACCAAGTCAGCTCTCAATAAATTCTCCCCAGTTCCTTACGTTTTTGTTCAATCTCTTTGCAGCCTGCTGCTTCTCCTCTTTTCAGTTGGGCAGCCCATGTTTGGCAATTTTATTCCTGTATTAACCTTTAAAAAATTCCAAACCTTTTGTTATGTGATATTGTTCATGATACGACTTTGGAGACCTGGGAAATTTTACAAAAAAATAACAGGATATACAGTCAAGTCCCAATTTCTATTTAAATTGATAATTACATTAGTGATCTTGGATATTAGAGTGGATGTTTTATTTTAGGACATTGGTCAGACTAAATGTGCCAATAAAATTAGATTGTACGCCACTCATTTTGACACTGAAGATTTTAATTTTATTCATTTATTTTTTGTGAGGAAGACCAGCCTTGAGCTAACATCCATTGCCAATCATCCTCTTTTTTGCTGAGGAAGACTGGGAAGTTTAGATCAGGAAGAAGTCTCTAAGGTCATGTCTTCCAGTCCTCGTATTGTACGGGTGAGGAAACTAGACCTTAGAGGAGAAGGGGCCTGTTCAAGGTTGTGTAACCTAGAAGACAAGCCAGGATTAGGATCCAGGTCTTCTGATTCTTAGGTTAAAGCTTCCTTCTCCAAACCACCTTGCTTCATCTTTCTTCTCCATTGTTTTCTTCTGCTCTCTTCCTTTTCCCCCCACTAGTTTTAATTTATTCGTATCATGTGGTACAATGCACCAGATGCTATGCTTGAATCCTACAAAAATCCAAAAATTCCATGGAGCCTTCAGTGCTCCTCCCCTTCTTCATCAGTAGAGGCATTGACTCTGAGATATTGGTAGATGGGAGTTGGTGGAGAAGATTTGATAAATCAGTAGAAACTGTGGGTGGAACTGTGGAAATTCTTAATAAGTCTGTGGCATTCTGTTTGGGAGAATAATAGTAATAGTGGCTAACATTTACTGTTATGTGTCATCCACTTTATGCAAATATATCCTTGCAACAACCCTACAAAGTAGATGTTGTTATTCCCATTTTGCAGATATTGGATAATTTGCTCAAAGTTATGGAGCCACCAAATGATAAAGTTCAGTAGTAATGAGCAAGAAGTAGGTAGGTAGAGATGGTTAGATTCATTTGTTCATTCAGGCAACAACTATTTTATCGAGCACCTACGTTGTGCTCGGCATTTTTCTAGGATACAGAGATGAGCAAAAACAGACAGTCCCTGCTCTGTTAAAGCTGACTCTCTGGAGGGGGAGACAGACATTAATCCAACAGTCCTCCTAATGAGTGTATGTTTATAAACTGAGATAAGAGCTCCCAAGAAGAGGAACATGGTTCTCTGAGATGGTTGCAGGAAAGAATCTGATCTGAGTTGAGCGCTCAGTAGAGTTGAAGCGTGAGTCGGAATTGACTAGGTGAACAGGGTTGGGGCAGTGGAGACGGCCGGGGCAGGGGGAAGTAGTATAGGGGCCTGTGGGAGAGTGGCCGGGCACATTCGCGCGGGAAGGGGCCTGGTGTGACTGCTTCCAGCACCTGTGCTCTGAGCTCCCTCCCGTCCCTCTCTCCTGCTCCTCCAGTGGGAGGATTAAGCTGGGTGAGTCCTGGGCAATTAGTTCTGTGTTTGACCGGTCCTCGGTTATGATCATCAAGCGCCTTTGTGTAAAGTCTCTGTCCACATGGCAGAACAAAGGATGAGTTACTGAAATGAGGTTCTGACGCTGTAAGGACTCGTAGGCAGAGAGTGGGCTCCTTCTCGTGTGTGTGTGTGTGTGTGTGTGTGTGTGTGTGTGTGTGTGTGTGTGTGTGTGTGTGTGTGTGTGTGAGTGGGCTCCTTCTCGTGTGTGTGTGTGTGTGTGTGTGTCCATCCTCTGGAAGGCCTCGTAGCATCCTGGAATATTAGAGGTGGGAGGGACTGAAAAGGTTGTATGGCCTTTTCTCTGCCTGACCCATGGATGTTCTTTTTATAACTTTTTAAATAACATTTATAACATCTATTTGCTAACTCCATTTTGATATCTTTTTTTTTTTTTTTTTTTTTTTTTGTGGGGAAGACCAGCCCTGAGCTAACATCCGTCGCCAATCCTCCCCTTTTTGCTGAGGAAGACTGGCCCTGGGCTAACATCGTGCCCATCTTCCTCCACTTTATATGGGACGCCGCCACGGCATGGCTGGCAGGCAGTGCGTCGGCGGGCGCCCGGGATCCGAACTCGCGAACCCCGGGCTGCCAAGCGCGGACTAAACCGCTGCGCCACCGGGCGGCCCCCCATTTTGATATCTTCCATGACATTCTGTTCCCTTTTGGGACAGATTTTTGTTAAGAAAATATGGATGTTCCTTATATTACACTGTAATCTATCTTCTTGTCACCTTCAGGACCCCTTTCCTAGAACAGGGTAGGAAGTCCTCCTCCCTGGGGAGCTCAGATATCACTGGCGCGGCTTCTCACTGTGCCTTAGCTGGGGCTGCAGCACCTGCCTCGCCCCCACCCCAGGTAGCCCTCTGGTGGATGATGCAGGAAGGTGGCTACTTGAATATTTATCATCCACCCACCCTCCCCAGTCTCCTCTGACCTCAGAGCACCCCCCCCCCCACCACCACCCAGGGCTTTTCACCTAGTAGTCTTTCTCTTCATTCACTCCCTCTTTTATTTGTATTTGACTATCTCATAAGATGTTTGCAGAAGGCCCCAGTAGAGTTAAATCATTTGGTATGAAATAACATTTCATGATTTCCATTGACGGGACCCCTGATCTAGCGTCTCTGCCTCTTTGTCTGTTTCTTTTAATGGCACCACCACCTTCCCACTAACCTTGAAATCCTGAAATCTCAGAGTGGTGTTTATCTCCTTCCGTTCCCTTCCTCTCACATCTAATGGGGTGCCAAGTTGTGCAAATTCTTACTTGTTCTCCCCCGTGACTTCAACCCCAGCTTCAGCCCTGATGCATCTTAGGCTTGTGTATTGTGGTTATTCCTTCCTTCCCTTTTCACTTACCACCTCTGTGACTTTGGGTAGGTGCCTTGTTCCCTGTCAGTAAAATGGGGCTGGTAGGAGTACCTATCTCACGGGGGAGTTGGGAGGGACAAGCAGGGTACTACATAGAGAATGCTTAGAACAGAAGGCTTAGGCACAGAGTAGGTGCTACGGAAGGACATGTTAGCTGTGAAACGTTATTGTTACTGGCCCCTCCAATCTCCCGCCAGATGTACTGTCCCCAAATGTGTCTTTCATCAGGCCCCACCCCTGCTCACGAGTCTGCTGGCCCCCCATGGTCTATTTAGCAGTAGTCCCTAAAATGAGCATGGAAGACGAATTGCCAGGGCAATTGTAGCTCAAAATGTTTCCTCCGAACTCCCTAGACATTCTTTGTCGACATTACTCATTTGGCCCCTGTTTTCTTCTGTGCTGCATTGGGACCTTTTGCCATGTGTGTTTCTTGGCTCCATGGTTATTCTATGTTAATTCTCACATGGATGTGCCTTTAAATTGTATTTTACTTGCTGACTTTATTTTGAGCTGTTTGTCATTCCTCTCATTTATCTGGAGACACATACCTACACTTTTCGGATGACATTAATGTGTTATTTTTTATTACAGTAATATATAATTCTTTACTCTTAAGGAAAAGATTCACTTGTTACGTTTGTGATCTGACTCTCCTTGGGTTTGACAGCATGCTTCAGCTTGAGGCAGACATTTATCTTCAGTGCGTTAATGAACATTTTTTGTATGTGGATTCATTGTTTTCTTTTATTCCAGGTGACCTAAAATCATAATCCTTGTGTTTAATGCCTTTATTTCAGTGCCTCTAGTCCTGAGTTCTGCATGGCCTCCTGGGAAGGAGGCCATTCTAGTGAGGAAAGCTGGATGGTACACAGAACATACCCCATTTAATCTGGGTTTTCCCCCTCCTCAAACACTGTGAGAATGGCTGTATCAGTAGCTGGGTTTCACTGGTTTGTGACAGCAGCTGTGCAATCATTGGAGCTACCAGTGGTCTTGGAGTCAGAAGACTCAAGTTTATATCTTGATTCCACCACTTGCTGGTTGTTTGGACTTCACCAAGTCATTTAACCTCGTCTGTAAAATAAGCTTAATAATCTGTACCTCACAGAATTATTATGAGGATGAGTTGAGATAATGTCTGTGAATGTGCTGGGCACCTGGGAAGTGGTCAATAAATGTCTGTTTAAGGGAAAAGGAAAAGAGCCTCCTCTGTCCTCTCTGAGCTTTCTGATGCAGAGTATATTTTGGGGAGAAACAGACAGTTTCAGAGAGTGCACCTGCCCGACTGGAGCAAACTTAGGTTGGAGACTGAAGGCTAGACAACCAGTCGGCCTGGTTTCTGGGCTTCTCTCTAATAGAATGTCTAAGGCCTCCCCAGGGAGCATGAAGATTAATTAGTTAATCTTTGTAAAGTGCTTTGAAGGTGAGAAGTGCTATGTAAGTGGAATGGTTGAATCGCTATTGGAGATGTAATAATGGTAGCACCATATTCTGGCAGTCTTGCCTGTCTTGGACGTCAATAATCAATAGCAGAGCAGGTTCTAAGATGTTTTACTTGATAAGAAGGGATTCGTTGTGGGATTTGTGATAACACAGTTCTTTCTGTAGTCTTGCAGATAGCAACTTGCCAGTTATTCCCAGCAGAAGAATGCTAGGGTCATTAAAGAAGTAACAGTTTCATCCTCTGGCTGCCTGGGCATCTCCTTGCTAAGGCAGTCTGGTGGTCAGTCCTAGCCAGCTCAGGTGGAGAGACCGTTTGCTGGTTTTGGATGCTTTGTGGATCCTGAGCACACGGACTTTTTGGTCTAATCCTGCAGATGCTCAGGGAGAGTGTTGAGTGGTTATCCAGTGGTATGGACCAGTGTGAATAACCAAAGCAGAGTGGTACCGTGGGCTAGGAGGAGATGGGGCGTAGCTGTGTGACCCCAGGCTGGTCACTTCTCTGAGCCTAGTTTTCTGTCCCGTTAAATGGGAGCATAGTAGTTGATGAGAACAATAATAAAGGTGGTTCACAAGAGGGTGCATTTCACCCTTTCTGTGGAGAATGGAGGAGTCAAGAAAGGTTTCACAGAACTGATAGTACATGAGCTGGACTCTAAAGGTTGAGCCATAGTTTACCAGATGAATAATGTAAGGAAACACCGTGGCAACAGGAGCAGCACATGCCATGAGAAGCCGTGAGATAGCACATCTGAATGGAGCCACCCCAGTTCTTGTGATATACCTGCTATCTCATGGGACTTGGCTCTCTCTTTGAGGAAGCTCAGGAGTCCGATTCCTGTGAACTTCTTGGTACCTACGTTGGTGTCAGTGAGCAGATTGATCCTGAGAACTGTATCCCTACCAGGCACTGTGCCCCTGCAATATTCTGACATGTCCCCCCTGAGTCTGTGGTTGTTTTTTCACTGACACTATAAACCATATGTTGAATGTGGGGCCAGATGAAGCTTTGATACTAAAAACAGAGTAAGTAGTAGATTTGCCTAGAATTTAATATGCATTACTTGGTGTTTTGTCTCTTAAGCAAAGTTTTTCTTTGTTAAAATAAACATGTATAAAGAATTTATACAGCGCACATGGTTATGCATATTTATTGCAGAGAATCTGTTAATAATCTATGCCTCATCGGATTTTGCATTTCTGTTGAAATAACAAATGCGGCACTTGGTACAACTGAATAAGTTTGGTGAATTTTCTCTTATCTGGGAGAAGAAAGGCCATTTCTCTTTTTCTAAATTTCATTTTCTTCTATCATCTTTAGCACTGGCCAGCTTCCCAGGTGGTGCATCTGGGGACTGAATGCTTTTCTGGCTCCCAATGGTTTTGTCTTTTTTTCCGTCTCTCCCTCCCTTCCCCCCAGTGCACGTAGACACCAGCCTTGGTACTGTTAGCATTGCTCCTTTGGGTGAGAGCATAGCCTCTGAAAGGCCCTCTTATATTACATGTGGAACTGGCCATTAACTGAGCTCAGAGTGAGGCCCAGAGCTGTGGTGTGGGGCAAGTCAGGAGAACTTTAGGGTGGCTGACTGGGCCCTGAATGGGGTGAGAGAGGAGAGCCAAGGACAGACATCTGGACAAAGCACGGGACAGTATGGGGAGGGGAGACACTGGGGAGGTGTCCAGCGAGGTTGAAGTGTATCGGGGTCATGTCCATATCTGTCAAAATGCAGGAGCAGAGGCTATAGGATCAGCCTCTGTTGGATTCTGTCTCTGGTCCTCACCACTTGTTGGTCTTGGACAAGTCATTTCACTTCTCTGAACCTGAGGCCCACAGCTGTGAAAATGGGAATTTGTGTGCTTTCTTTACGGGAAGATAGGCTCCTGGTACATTATAGTTGGTACTAAAATATATGTTCACACTTTCTCTTGTAATTCACTGCCTACCCGTGAGAGCACAGCTGTGAATGTAGCCTTAATTCAAATAATGTTTGTTTTTAGAAACTGGCAAGGTGTTTACCTGGGGCCGTGCGGACTATGGTCAACTGGGGAGGAAGCTGGAGTCTCATGAAGGCTGGAAACTCGACAAGCAGGATTCGTTCCTCCCTTGCCCAAGACCACAGAAGAGCACGCCGCCTTCATGTCTGCATTGCTTAACGGGAGCTACTGAGGTAGGGAGTGACTTTCCATAGGTGTCATGCGTCCCTTTTCCCTGTCTTGCAGTGAAGCGTTTTTTGAGGGCCTACTGTGTGCTCATGTCCAGGCATTAGAGTAGTTTCCATGCAGGGATCTGAAGGGTCCTTGCCCTCGAGTTGCCTGTGGTTTAATATGGTAGAAAAGGCAGTTACCCAGATAACTTTACCGCAGGGCAGACTGTGTGTAACTCTTTTAGAGAGGCTCAGCGAACTCTGGGTCCACTTCAAAGAGTGAGAAACGAATTTGGGGTACAGGGGTTGGATTGGGCTTCAAGGGGGACATGGCTTTGAGCTGTGCGTGGGAGGATGGGTCAGACTTGAGCAAGCAGCCGTGAGAGAGGAGGACTCTCAGGTGGGCACAGCAGCTTGAACAGAGTCACGGGGGTGGGAATATGAAGAAAGTGTTTGGTGACCACTGGTGGTTCAGTTTGGCTGGAGCGTGGGGTGTCTGCGGTCGAATATGAGGTGCCGTCAGACAGATGGGTGGAACCTGATCTAGGGGACCTTAAACTCTGAGCCGAGTAGTCTGCACTTCTGTTTATATCTCCCAGTGTAGAAAACACTGCAGTTCAGTTGCTTCTTCAGGCCTGTTTAGTTCCCCGAAATGTCTTGAATTTCTACATTTGAGGCAGGAATCTTAATTTCTCCAGGGTGTTTGTTTCTCTTACTAAATTTTACTTTACTGCCGTCCTTAAAAAAGGAAAAAAGGCTAGGTTTTTGAGAAGACTCAGGTTGGCCACGCAGGAAATGTGCCTCTGAACCCAAGTTGGCTTAATGAAGGAATTCAGTCTTCATTCAGAGTCTGTCAAAAAATTAATAAGCTAGTGAGACTTCTGTAATTAGCATCAGACTAATTACAACCCTTTGCATACCTAGAGGGCTTCCCTTCCCCTGGGGCCTGCCTGGCCTCCTCCTTCCGGGTATGTAGGACGATTCTCAATTTCTGCTTCACATCCCACCCCTGGGCCTCCTGGGCCCGTCTTAATGCTGGGTTGATCTGTCTGTCTTTCTCTTTCTCTCTTTTTCTTTAATTGAAAAGGTACTAAACCACACCACAAAGACAGTTTAGATGTGGTGATAATAATAAAACCATCCATAATCTTACCACCCTAACACAACTATGTTCCCTTTTGCATACATGTACATACTTTATAAAGTTGTAGTGATAGTATTTATGATGTTTTGTATTCAGTCTTCATTTAATTTATCACAAATGCTTTGCTTTGTTTCCTCTTGGTCTTATAATATTATATGATTTGAAGGTTCTGGGATTTTCCAAACCATTCTCTGAATGTTGGACATTTAGATTATGTCCTCCCCTGCTTTTTTTGTCACCATGATGGACTCTGCAGTGAATACCCTGTTGAACTGTTTCCTTAAGATACAGTCTTGGGGATGAAATTGCTCAAAGGCCGTGAGTACCTTGATGACTTCTGCAGTATTTCTGTAGGTTCTGTCTGAAAGGAGTCGACCCCCCCAGCAGGGAACGAGGGAATGCAGTGCAGTATTTAAGCTAGATTGTCTGCCTGGTGAGTTAAGGTGCTGAGAGCTCAGTACCTAGTGCTTTAGACTCTTCAGCTTTTCTTTGTCCTTCCCAGAACATTTAAGACTTCATGGTCAGGTAGCATAGAGGAGGCACAGAGGCCTCAAGGATTTTTCTGAGCCTCTGGTTTTATTGGCAAGATAAGGCTAATAATACCACAGAAGGTCATCGATGAGGGTTACACGTCAAGTCCTTGGCATGCAGCAGGCACTTGGTAATGGTTGGTTCCTTTCTCTTCTTCTCCTGTGAAGCCTTTTAATGCCCTTTGGTGGCCATGAAGTGCAGCACTGTGACAGACACGGCCAGTGTAGTGCAGTCTGAGAGCCTGACATTGAGGTGACTTTTATTTAGCTTCTTACCGGGGCAATCTGAGGAGTTGGCTTGTGCCCTGAGCCTCTTGGCAGCTTCATTTTAGGGCACCCCTTCCTCTCTGCTCCAGTCTCTGGGGTGCTGGTATGTATACACGTGGGTCTCACTGCAGGTTCAGACTCCAGGCTGTTTCCTGCTGGTACATTGGGACTGGGAGTTATCTCTGGCTGTTGATGTCCAGGTCTGACCTGTCAAGCATCTATTTGCCTGAGGCCCAGAGCCAGGTCAGGGGCAGCTGTAAGCTGCTAGGAGGGGGTTCACCGTGCTAAACCAGGTGCTGCCTTGGTCGGGGGCTTGGCCAGTTGTTGCAGGGACACCTGGGGAGACAGGAACAACCTCGAACTAAGCTGATGATTCCTGACCTTCGAGGAATTGAGTGTGGCCCATAGCTGACCAACTGTTTCTTCTCTGTCCAACAAATAAGCAGAGGGAGGAGTAAGCTGTCTGGGCTGGGTCCTCAGGTAGGATGTCTGCCCAGAAGGGTCCAGAGGGACAGCCAAGCAGGAGGGGAAAGCACAGGTGGACGGAAGTGAACTGTGGTATAATCATCCCTTCCTGAACAAAGGAAAGCAAATAAGCACAATTACTAGGTGGTTATTATGGGCGAGGCAGTGTGCTAAATGCTTTATATTTATTGTTTCATCTTCAAAATGATGGTCTCCTTACGCATAAGGAGACCAAGGCTCAGAATGGGCGAGTCACTGGCCCCGGATCACACAGTAGGTAAACAGTGGGGCTGGGACTTGGACTTGAAGTACTTGAAGCTCACATGCTTTCTGTATAGATGATGTAAAATTGCATATGTCCTTTTGCATATGTGCCCTTACCTGAATGAAAGTACTAGAAGTCTGGGAGTCAGGGTCTCTGATTCCCGGAGAGTCTCAATTCTTTTCTTTTGAGCCGTGTTTCATGTTTAGCCTGAGGAAGACTTTGAGATTTTAGACCTGCCGGGCCTTCCTTTAATGTTCCTACAGTGGTGAAAACTAGCTGTTTCCTGCTATGTATGAAACTTGTGTATTTAAGCTTTACCTAAGATGCTGGGTCTCTCTAGCCACTCCTGGAAAATGCCAGGGATAGCACAGTGGTCGGGATTAATCCCCTCAGGTACATGTCAGGGCAGGGTGTATGTGAACAGTTTTGTTTGCTCCTTGACGGCAGACATACACCACAGCAGCTTTTTGCTTTCCAAGCCCCAGGTCGGGCTGCTCCCTGCACATTTCCTGTGGAACGCTGGCTGTAAACTCTGCCCAAAGGTGGAAGCATTTTACAGCTGGGCAGAAGTGCTTGTGCTCACTTAGTGGGCCTCCCCAAGATTCTGAAGCAGCTAGAATTGGGCACCTGGTATGTAAGTGGAACCATCAGGGGACCCTGCTTGACCATCAGAGAAAGTCAGCAGCCTTTGGGAGACAAGAACTAGATTGGGGGGACCTCCTGGTGGCGCAGCAGTTTAGTTCGCGCTTGGCAGCCCAGGGTTCGCGAGTTCGGATCCCGGGCGCCCGCGGACGCACTGCCTGTCAGCCATGCCGTGGTGGTGTCCCATATAAAGTGGAGGAAGATGGGCACGGATGTTAGCCCAGGGCCAGTCTTCCTCAGCAAAAAGGGGAGGATTGGCAACAGATGTTAGCTCAGGGCTGGTCTTCCCCACACACAAAAAAAAGAGAACTAGATTGGGGTCAGAAGGCCTGGGTTTTAGCTTTGGTTCTGCCCAGCTGAGTGAGTTTGTGCAAGCCCCTTCCTTCCGGACCCTCAGTTACCCCAGGTGTAGGTTGGGGACATTAGACCAGATGATTCCTAATGTTTCATATAGATCTAAGGTTCCCTTTCATCTCTGATTCTATTTCATGGAAATGATTACTGCTTAAATTGGTAATGGCTCCTGCCTCTGGAGTCCCCTCAGTGTCATAGCCAAGTCACTTAACTCCTAGCTGCTGGCTCCACCCTGGCAGACCTGGGAATGTTAACTCATCTGGAAGTTCCAGGCTTCAGTACCATTTCAACCTTGCTCTGCCTCTTTGCCTTGGCTCTGTTCTCTGCTCTTGTTCCTTGACCCCAAGCCCTCCTGGTCCCATTTAGGTCACTGGGACTTAGTATGAGGCTCCTGCTCCTTGGTCGCTAGACCTCAGTATTGTGCCCCTGCTCCCTGGTCAGTCCCTCATTTTTTCAAGACCTCCCAGGACTTGCCGTTCAGCTTTGATTCTCGTCCCTGTGGCTGTGCCCTTAGGGCAGGCAGACCTGATGACACTACCTTCCTGGATTCCCTGGATGGTGGCCCAGATGCCACCCCATCCACTGGCTCTGTGTGTGCTTTCCCACCTTTTCTGCTCTCTTGGGGTTACCTCCTTCTTGGCTTTGGGCTCTTGCCCATTCCATAGTCAACCCAGTGAACACTGGTTGACACCTGCCATGTACCTGTGTTGGGTGGGGAGGTGGATACAAAGATAAGGAATACATGATCTTTGCTCTCAGAGAACTTCCAGGTATGTAAGTAAATCCTCACCGTACAGAGGGAAAAGTGCTATTAGAGGTGTGTATAAAAGGCCAAGGGTGCAGTGAAGACAGAATGATTTATTCTGAAGACACTAACAAAAAAGAAGCATTGTTTGAACTGGTTTCTTAAACATGTAGGAGTTTAGCAAAGGTGGAAGGACATTCCAGGCAGAGGGCGAACAACATGAACTAAAGCCGTGAGTCTAGGTCTGCTTTTAACTCTTGGTGTGATCAGGATGCCTGCCCATTCCAGTGGTCCAGCCTGGCTGCCTGTCCAGCCTGCCCCATCACTGCCATCCATCCTTCTGATAGGAGTACGGTCTGAAGAAAAATAACTTTCACATACATTATCTCGTTTGATCCCAGCGTGATGCTGTGAAAGAGGCCAGAATGGGATGATTATCCTCATTTTCTAATTGAGGAAACTGAGGCCCAGAGAGGCTAGCTAGGAATTAGGAAAAGACCCAAGACAAACAGTCTGATTCCCAGTGTTTCTGGGGGCCTTGCTCTGGGCTCAGTCTGCAGCCATGGACCTAAGTCGTGTTCCTGGTTTAAATTCTGCCCACATTTGCTTGAGGAGCACCAAATCCCAGTCAGGGAGCTCAGTGTGCACGTGCACATGTGTGCACACACCCAGCCAGTGGAGCAGAAGCGGGAAACGTGGAAATAAACAAGAGCTGAACCAGAGATGGGGTAATTGTCATGCCCAGATGCCATCAGCCCTCATTTTGCTGCAGGACTAAAACTGTTTGTTAGAGGATCAACCTATGCACAGGGTCTCAGTGAAATCTGTCAGAACGAGTGGGAAAGGAGCTATTTTTAGTTTGCAGAGTCACTCACTCAGCTGTGTTAGCTGAGGTTTGAGCCAGTCCCCTACGCTTTCCACAGTGTTATTTCTGAAGGAGAAATACCATTTGAATGCTGTGTAAAACCCATTAATGAACCTGGAAGTTTCCAGGGCGTCTTTGTCCTGCAGCTCCCTCGGAAGGCTGCTTTTCCTGAATGACCTTCCTCCTTTCCTATATTTAATGCATTTCTAATTTTAAGTTTGTGTCAAGACTGTGGGACTTTGGTGCCCTAAATAACACAGAAATCTACCACCAGCAATCAGCTGAGTCCGGAGGGCTCTGGCCGGATTGAACACATCCTGAAACAGCATTCCCAGGCAGCCCTGTGGTGAGGAACCCGTGGCATCATTGCCATTCTCAGGGGAGTGTGAGTTTGCTGAGACCCTGGTGCCCAGGCGGTTGGAACCTTCCAGGTGTAGCAGGTTTTCGAGGCCTCCCCAAAATGGGGTAGCAGTGTTCACCCGAAGACTGTTTCATGAGAGATGAGAAAAGCTAGCACATCTGTGCTGTCGCTGCTAACCTAATGGGAGTAGAAATAACACAGAACAGCCTCAAAGCCGTGGACTGGGTTTGTCCGAGTGAACACTTGGAGAAGAGCCAGCAGACAGGGCTGCCTTGTTTGAAAGAGATGGTGAAGGATGGGATACAGCAAGCACTTACTACCTGCTGTTTTCTTGTTTATTTATAGTTATCATCTCTCTCTTCTCACTAAAATATAAGATCCAGGAGGGCAAGGGCCTTGTCTGGCATGTTCAGAACTGTGTTCCCAGGGTCCAGAGTAGTTCCTGATGCCTCGTAAGTGCTAGTGAATGTTTGCTGACTGAATAAATGAAAAGTGAATGAAAGAAATGGTTTGGGAGGGATGTGCCCCTCTTCAGCTCCTCTTCTATCTCCCCACAGACTGCGCTTCTTAGTCCCAGGTCAGTTCAGAAATAGGCATTGCCATGTTTTCAGGCATTTGAGCATCACATGTCCTGCAGAGTCAGAGAACAGACAGGTTGTGCCCCTGTAATGTGCTTGAACAACCCTGAAGTTCCTTACGAAGGCTGTTGGTGATGAGGCATATATCCTTTAGCGCTTCACAATTTACCAAGTGCTTTCACACATATTTGTCTTCAGTTTTTCTTATTTAATCCAGCAGATGCTCTTGTATGCCTGTCTGTCTGAGCATTGCATTACCTAAACAGGGGAAGCAGAGAAGAGTGGGACAGTTTCTGTCTTAGGAGCTTGTGAGCTGTGGCAGGGCTCAGATAAGTTCATTGCAGGACAAGCAGAATGTGACAGTGGCTGTAAGAGAGAGTCTGACAATGAAAATATGTTGATCCTATCCCTTCCCATGTCCTTGGGGAACCTTTTCTTTCTTGCATTTTCAGTCCTTATGGTTCTATTGGGTTCTACAGGATTGGGGTAGGGGGTGGGGCCTGGTTGGGGTGGGAGGTGGTGACTGGAAAGGCTTCCTGAATTGGAAGCTTTGACATTAAATTAGTTCTCAAGGGAGCTAATATAAAATAACAGGGGAATCTTGGCAAGAACTTGCATTAAGAGGAAAGCAGAGGAAGAGCAGCCAGATAGAGACTGAGTATTGACGAGAGAGGGAGAAAGCAAGCCAGAAACTGCAGTGTCTCAGAAGGAAGGAAATTTCAACAGGGAGGTCAGGGAGGCTGGAGACTGAGAAAAGACCCTGGATCTGGTGATTGGGAGGTGTGGTGATACTTCTGAGAGAAGCTTCGGTGGAGAGGTGGAAGCTAACGCAGGGGCACGGGGAATGAAAAGGTGATGAGAAGCCACGGCTGCGGGTGTGAATGACCCTTCAGGAGATTCAGTGGCCAAAGGGGGCTGAGAACAGGCTCAGGAACTTGAAAGGAGAGCTTGGTTCGAGTTGGTTTTGTAAGCTCGGGGAAGCTGGAGTGGGTCAGAAGGCTAAAAGAAAGGATTAGAGAGAGAGAGAGAGAGAGAAGCTTATGAGTAAAGTTGCAAGAGGGAGGGGGCATACCTGGAGCCAGGCCCCCAAGGAGATGAGAGAGAGGATTGACATCACTGTGAAGGGATTGGTTCTGACAAGGACACTTTTTCCTGCACAGGAGTGAAGAAAAGGGGATACGTGAAGATAGAAGTTTTGAGGTGGAGAAGAGAAATGCTTTCATTGAAGTGTGTGTATATTTTGTCATCACATTATATCTTAGTTTTATTTATTTATTCATTGAGTGTTTACTGCATCCTACTGTGGGCCATTCACAGGGCAAGATGCCAAGAATTCTCAAAGAAAGGTTAGAGTTGCTGCCCAATACTGTAATACAGTTGTCTATCTCTAAATCAAACTGAGTTCTTTGAGAACAGATACTGTCTTATTTATCTATGTATAATTAGGGCCAGGCTTGTACAGAGTAAATGGTCAGTAGAAGTGTGCTGAGAAAAGTGAGAGCTCACGTTGGGTGGCTTGCGTCTTCCTGGTGAGATTGAAAGCCAGGTTGTCTGCTGGTGTGGGGAGGTTAGTGTGGGAGGCCTCAGGGAGGGGCCCGTTCGCTTTACTCTCTAGTGGGTCTGTCCAGCACAGTCTGGCAACTGCCTGGAAGTGGGAGAAGAAAGACATCATTATTGACTCTGACCCCCTGACTAGCAGGCAGGGCAGATGTTGCTGCCCTTGTTCTAGGGGTGAGGAAACTGAAGTTCAAAGAGAAAGCTGTCACGAGCTCAGGGTTACATGAACATGACAGAACAGGACTTGAAGCTGGCCCTCAGAGCCCTCATTCTTCTCATTGCTAGCCCTGTACACCAACAGCTTCCTCTCTGATAAGAGAGGACAATTCTGATCAGAATGTGGCCCTGGGCTCTAGGTGGTAGTTGGGTCTGATGGAGACCTGGTAGCCCTCTCCAGACTCACAATCTCGGTCAATGGCTTATGAGGAAAAGCTGGGGGGAAGGAATAGCCTCAGTGAGGACTGGGACAGTGAAGTCAACTCAGAACTGTGGTAAACCATAGTGCTTGCTGGAGCTGGAGGTCTGATGGACAAAGTCTTGAATGTGGAGTGAGTCCTGGGTTGGAATTTTTGCTTGTCACCTACAATCCATGTGACTTTGGATCAGTCAAAACCTTTCCAAAGTGGGAATAATAATATCTGCTGTACCTTGCCCACAGAGTTATTGAAAGATGCATATATAAGATATGTAGGGGCTTTTGTAAATTCTAAAGTGCTGTGCAAGTGTTATTGTTGGTTCATAGCATATGAGACACTCTACGCCTCAGATACAGGTTTTGTTATAAGTACAGGTCAGAGCTGCTCTTCTCTTTCAGTCACTTGAGATGTTAGGAGCTACATAGAGCTGTCCTGGATCTTGTGGTAAACACTTCTTAGAATCAGAACCAGTGAAAATAGTGGAGGCCAGATGCTTGGTAATCCATAGCCAATCTCCATGCAGTGCCTGAGAGCATGAATTCCTGTTGAGGTAGCCATCAGCATCTACAGCAAGGATGCTTCTTGCTTGCTTTCTCTCAGCAGCAGAGGAAATTCATCAGCACTGATTTAAAGTCCCAGTGACCTCATATGTCACTACCATGCTCTGCAGCATTATGACTGCCCTAGGCCATGCCCAGGGTCACCCTGGAGCTGACCAGCTGTCTTTCGTTGCATTTGACCTTGAAAACTGGGCTGTCCCAGGGTGAAAGTAAATCATGCAGAGGTTTGGAGTGAAAACGGAAGCCAATGAGGGTTTAAAGGAGGCTGCAGTGGTTTGATGAGAGAAATGCGAAGCCTGTGAAGGCTGAGTGAGCTGCTCATGAATCCGTTGGCCAGGGAACTAAAACTACCTCCATCTCTACCACTGTTCCTGTAGCTCGGACCCCCATTGTCTATTGCCTAGTTACAGTGACAGCCCCTTGGTTGAGAACCCTTTGTCTCTAGTCTGGCCTCATCCGGGCTGCCCCCCCGGCTGCCCCCACCCAGCTGCCAAAATGATATACTAAAATATAAAAATGACTGTGCTATGCTTTCTTTTTTAAGATTCTTAGAAAACATGGAAAACGTTCATCCCCATCATAAACACTTATCGGAAAGCTACTATATGGAGGAAACTAAGCTGAGCCTTTAGGATGTAATGGAGAATAAGACCCAGGCTCTGCCTCAAGGAGTAGGGAGAGCACACAACCCCTAGTCCCCACAGCCAGAGTGCAAAGAATGGAGTTCTTAGAGCATGAGTGCCAGGATGGTCATCAGCCTGTTCACTTCTGTGTCCACATCACCTTGGTCAGAGCCCAGCACACAGTTGGTGCTTGGCAAATAAGAGTTATAGGGATGAATGTATGCCCTTACTTTCTAATGCCTTCCCATCCAGGATGAAGTCCCAAATCTCTGGCTTGTCACAGGAGGCTCTTCTTGACCCTGCCCCTGTCAGAATTCCCAGCCTCACCTTCTGCCAGTCTCTGCCTTGCCTTCTGCAGTCATCCGTACTGCATCAGCGGAATCATCATGTGTTTGATACATCTGCGTCTTTGCACATGCTGGTTCTTCTGCTTCCCTTTGCCCTTGGCTACTTGGACAACTACTACCCATCCCCCAAGGATAACAAGGACGATGTCTTATATTCATCTCAGTGTTCCTACCATCCAGCCTGACTAAACTGCCTCTTCTTTCTTTCTCGATTGAGTTTTTCTTTGCTTGGTGACGTTACCTACCTTCCTTGGCTCTGTTGAGCTGCTGTCCCTGAAGCCCTTTTCCACCTTCTCTCTACCTCCCTTGTTCATGATCCTTCTTGAGATTCCA
This sequence comes from Tapirus indicus, assembly GCA_031878705.1. Classification (NCBI taxonomy): domain Eukaryota; kingdom Metazoa; phylum Chordata; class Mammalia; order Perissodactyla; family Tapiridae; genus Tapirus; species Tapirus indicus. Next base: position 12,038,204 of record CM062924.1, read on the forward strand.
GATCTGGAATTTGTTGGCCTGCTGGAGACCTGGTTCTTTGGCTGTGATGAACCCTGGCCTTCCTTTTGCCTTTCTTTGTTTTCTTTTTTTCTTTTTTTGTGAGGAAGACTAGCCCTGAGCTAACATCCGTTGCCAATCCTCCTCTTTTTTGCTGAGGAAGACTGGCCCTGGCCTTTTGCCTTTCTTAAACACCATCTCCCTCATATGTGGCCCCATCCAGACGGCTGGGCCTCTCTGTCAGTTCCACTTGCACAAGAACCGTACCCTGAGCAGGGCCTGGACTTTGTCAGTCTCATTGCCCAGGAACTGGACTCTGTGTCCTGGACCCCCGGTCACTGTTTGGGACCTTGTTCTGAATGGCTGATTCCCCAGGAGAAAGCCATCTGCTGCACTCTGAGGGTTGCTGCTGCTTGGAGCTTCCTGCTTGGAGGCCTTCTTTGATATTGGCCCCGGCCTGAATCAAGCCTTTCTCTGCCAGGCCCCTTTGGGTACTGTATATTGGATGGCTGTCTTAGGAGCAGCTCTGTAGTCATCCCTCTTCCCCAGAGGTTATTCCTCTCCAGTTCTAGCCTCTTCTTGGTCTGTAATGTCTAGAGCCACTGAGACCTTGCTTAGCGGGTGCCCCTTGACATAGATAAAGAGAAAACATTGCTCTTGTTACTTCCAAGGAAGCAAAACCAGGCCATTTCGTTGGGATGCGGCCTTCAGTACCCCAAGACCCCAGGCTAGTTGGTGGAGGAACTGCTGAATGATGACTAGAAGGAAGAGGTTAGTCTTTGTCTGGTTACATAATTCCCCTCTGTGATGCAGTGGTTCTCTCTGTAGGAACACTGTCAGTGGTGGTGGCCACTGCCTGCATCTGCAGATTGCTGTTTGGAAGGGAGCTCTTTTTACTGGATGCCTGGTATCGTCTAAGATTGGGGAGACTTGCTGTGTCTAGCAGAAATGGAAGGAATAAGAGATGTCATTGCAAAAAGATCAGCTGATACAACAGTCAATTGTTAAGCCTCTGGCTTTTCAGAAGGGCCAGAATTATAAGGAGAAAGCAAAGCAGGGGGCAGAGAAGGAGCCCACTCGCAGGTGCTGGGAGGCTGCTGGTGGCTCCCATGAGGACCTTACCATGTGCCACTTCAGGAGACCCAGCTGGCTGGGGAAGGCTGCTCATGGTTGCTGAACAAAATGTATGTGTCATTGTAGCCAGCACTCCCAGGACTGAGTAAGGAAAGTTCCTCACTCCAGAAAGTTAATTTAGTCATTCTTGAGTATCTTGTCTGTGGTTTTATTTCCATGTGGTCCCTTTTGGGTAAGATTTTTTTATTAATTGCCTGGAACATGCACATCATTTGAGGATAGAGTCTGCATGAAGCAGCAATAAATAGGAGAAGGACTTGGAAGAATCAAGAGACTTTTCACTGTGGCTCGATTCTTGGACAAACTGCTTTGCTTCTCTGAGCCTCAGATTTTGCATTTGTCAAATTGATATAATACTTATTAGGCCTACCTCTCCAAGTTGTTGTCAGAATGATATTGTGAATGTGAAAGCATTTTATAAACTGAAGCAATAAACAAATGTAAGTTATGTTAGCAGATTTCTTGGTCATATCCAACCTTCTATGGGTTTTCAGGAAACTCTAATTTCTTGTAGGTCTGTGGAAATTGTTATTGGTTAGCATAGAGCTGGAGTTTGATATGAATCATTTCTGTGATTCTTGTGTTCCTCTTTGCTCCGTCAGTACTTGTCGAGTACCCAGGGTGCATTCATTACATAAGGAGCTGTGGACTTGGAAGGTATCAACAGGGAGGACACAGAGTCCTAACACTTTCTAAATGGGTTGTGATTGATAGTATAAATCTCTGACAGGTAAGAGATGAGGACATGAAAGAAGAGAGATCTAGAAGCAGTGTCAGGGAAAAGAGTGTTGGCCAGCTTTCTTGAGTCTTTGAGAGAGCTTCTTAGAGGAGATGAAATTTGAAGGCTGGAGGAGACTGAGTTTGATGGGTGGCAAGATCAAGCCTCTTTAGGCTCCTGAAGGATCTAGGGGAAGAGGCTGGTTCCTTCTGAGGGAATGAATCTGGGGATGGTGTTGGCAGGCTTGGGTTTGAGCACTGAGGTTGGCAGTTAAGAAAGACTTAATTGGGAACAATAGGGTTTTCTAGAAATAATAATAACAAAAGCTCCTATTTGTTGAACATTGACTATGTGCCACGTATTGTGCTAAGCACTGTGTAAATATCACTTTTAATTCTAACCACATTCCTCTGAAGCATTATACTATTTTATCCCATTTTGTAGAAGAGGAAACTAACACTTGGGGAAGTAGCTTGTCAAAGACACAGACAGGAAATAGCAGAGCTAACTCAGTGGCAGAGTTGTGGACTAGAGGACATACAGGGAACTGGATGGTGGTTTTCCAGGTTGGAGGGCAAAGAGGTAACTCTGAATGCTGCTCACTCCACTCCCACCCTAGAAGTCCAGATGGTGCCAGAAGAGGTGGAGCCTGTGACAGCTCATGCAGAGTTGGAGACTAGGAGAGGTGCACCTAGCAGAGCCATTGAGTGGCTTTCTTTCCCCAGAAACTACAACTTTAAAGCTGGAACAGTGAAGTGTGCCTTGGAAGAGTTGAGAAAAAAATATCTTAATTCCTCACAGTTCTTTCCTGGGCTTCCGTTTCCATTCACAGTGGCAGCAAGGATGAATTTGCGAGTATCCCAATCCCAGCCCCTCACCTGCAAATCCAAAGTGCACCACTTTACAAGGCTCAGGTTAGAGCTTACCCAGCTGAATCTTTTCTGGACAACTCCAGTTGCCATTTCAAGTTTAAGCTACTTGAGGACAGGTACCATGTCTTGATTGCAGCTAGATCTTCAGTGCATGGCGCAGTGCCCATCAGAGAGCAAGTGGATTGGGTTTATTATGGAACTTAATGGAAACCTGTCCTCACTTAGACTCTGAGTGAGTCCCCATTTACTGTTTGATTTTACTGTAACTTCTGGTCACTTCATGTGTGGTGATGTTCCAGAGGAGAACACATGGTCCTGAAGAGTGGGTGCTGTATCTTAGGATTTTTTTGAATCTCATACTCTGGTTGGCAGGGGGCAAGGGACTAGGGCACACAGCAGGCACGTGGAGAAGCCTTGGAGGCTTGAGCTCCATTCCCTCTGAAGCAGGCTTAGAGACGTCTGCCAGGGGATAGCTGTGTTGGTTGCTAACGGAGTTGTGATATATTAGTTCTGGACGGAGAAGAACAGAAACAGAATGCTGACTCCTCCAGTTGTCTCGGCAAAAGGGTCATAGAAATATAAGCGTCTTTCTCAGTCTGCAGTGCTCCATTCCTCAGGCGCCTATTTAAGGGTGAGAGCACAGAGGCACGAAAATGCACCCCTTTGCACCCCTCAAGGTGAAACTGCTGCTGCTGCAGGGGGACTTGTGGGAGCAGTTCCATACTTACTGCTGCACAATGCATTTATCATTCTGTCCCCTGGCACACTTTACCAAGCTGCATAATTTCCCCGTTCCTTCCTACACTCACCAGCTCCATGATGATGATGCATCTGGTGGCCGCAGGCTGCCTGATCAGAGTTTGTGGTGTAGTGGAAAGAGCAATGTATTAGCTAATAATGACAGCAGGTAGCATTCACCAAGTCCCGGTGGGGTGCCAGGTTGTCTGCTAAGCACTTTCCAGACCCCGTCTCTTTAGTTCTCATGATAACCCAGCAGAGTTGGGATTATTATTCCTCTGTTTGCAGATGAGGAGAGTAAGCATTGGGGGTGGTCACTTGTCTAAGGCCACACGGCTAGTAAGTGATAGATTGTGATTAAAACCCAGATCTTACTGCAAAGCCTATGCTATGAAATACCAGGATTCCATTTTGGACTCTAGCATTAATTCTCTGTGGGACCTGGGGCCAGAGACTCTGCTTCCCTGGGCCGCAGTCTATAATCTGTGCAATGAGAAGTCGTTCCAAGGTTCTTCCCAAGCTCTAAGGCCAATACCATTCTGGTTTGGTTAGAACTCTTACCTACTTGGAGGCTGATTTCTTTTTAGCTTTGAGATTTTTGTTTGTTTGATTTGTTTTACAGCGGCAGGCTAGCTGCTACGTATTAATTCCATAGCAGCAATGTTAATATCAGGCAATTAAGAGTGGACATAGTGTGAAGCAGTATGGATCAGTGCTGTCCTTTAGAACTTTCTATGCTGATGGAAATGGTCTGTGTCAGTCCTGTGCAGTAGCTGATAACTACACGTTGCTACTGAGCACTTGAAATGTGGCTAGTGTGACTGAGGAACTGAATTTTAAATTTTATTTAATTTTAATTAATTTAAATTTAACTCACCGCATGTGGCTAGTAGCTCCCATACTGGACAGTGCAGATATAGATAGTATAATAATGTAAAGCCAAATAGAGTATAAAGTCTTCTATTCCCATCTCATCTTTAATTTGTCTACTATATTCCAGCTAAGGTTTCTGATTTCCATGTTGATTTTTCCAGAGGTGTGATACCTGATATATTGTTACATTTGTGTTGTGCTTTCAACTTTCGGCGCACACTCAGACATACATTTATTGCATCATTTTTTCCTGCCTATAAAGCATATAGAAAAGATGGATAGTGCTATGTGCATTTCTAAGGAAACTGAGGCACAGAGGGGTTGAATAGGCTACTCGGAGCTGAGTAAATACTTTTGGCATGAATAAGTGGCTTGTCTGAAGCCATTTTTGGAGCTGTACAACCAGGCCTAGAAACTTCGGTCTTCTGATTCGCAGCCAGACTCTCCTTTAGCTCTCCCGTCACTGCTGTGCCAAGCATAGAGTAGAGAGACTCTGCTCATTAGGTAACCAGCTGTTTTAATGTTAGGTGGGGGACTTTTTCTTTTCACTTTATACCTTTCTGTACTATTTGATTTTTAAACTCTATATAGGCATCATCTTAATTATAATAAAATTATTGATATTTGGAAAAATTAAATGAAATGCTAAGACTGCATAATGGAGCTGTTCCTATTCTGTAGACTTGAAAACTGGCATGCTAGTCGGAGAGGTAGCTTTTCACATGAGATCTGCGATCAGAAGAGGATCCCACCTTGATTCCATTTCTGGTATTGGTGGAGTAGTTCCTATCAGACCAGTCCTCCCACAGAAAACATTGTGAACTCAGACAAAATGTAAAAACAACTACCTGGAGGAAAGGAACAGGGACCCAAAGCAGGCCCATTCTTCACAAGTGTCAGGTCCTGAAGGTCAAGGAAAGATTGAGGAACCGTTCCAGATGGAAGGATTCTAAAGAGAGGTGGCAACTACATGAAATATACAGTTGTGAACTGGATCCTTTTGTTGTAAAGGACATTACTGGAACAATTGGTGAGCCCTAAATGGAGTTAAAGTTTCATTGGTAGTTACATACCAGTGTTAATTTTTCAGTCTTGATGGTTGAATTGTTGTTATATAGAGAGTGTTGTCAGTTTTGGTGCCAAACACACTAATATATTTTGGAGTAGTGGGGCATCAGTTTGGCAGCTTGCTCAGAGACAGTTCAGAAAAATAATAGAGAAAGAGAGGGAAAGAAATATAGAGCAAAGATGTAAAATGTTAATAGTTGGGGAATATGAGTGAAGGGTAAACAGGAATTCTTTGTATAGTTCTTGCAACTTTTCTCTCAGTTTGAATTTATTTCAAAATAAAAAGATTTTTAAAAACTCCATACTGAACAATAATGAAAATAGAACACATCAACATTTGTGGGATATGGCTAAATTTCCCTCATTGCCTTGAGGGAAATTTATATCTTTAAATGCATATATTAGAAAAGAAGAAAGGACTAGATTCAGTGACTTAAGATTCTACCTTTAGGGCTGGTCTGGTGGCACAGCGGTTTAGTTCGCACTTGGCAGCCCGGGGTTCACGGGTTCAGATCCTGGGCGCCTGCCGACACGCTGCTTGTCAGCCATGCTGTGGTGGTGTCCCATATAAAGTGGAGGAAGATGGGCACGGATGTCAGCCCAGGGCCAGTCTTCCTCAGCAAAAAGAGGAGGATTAGCAACGGATGTTAGCTCAGGGCTGGTCTTCCTCACCAAAGAAAAAAAAAAGATTCTACCTTTAGAAGCTGGAAAAAGAAAAGTAAACATAGAATAAGTAGAAAGAAGGAAATAATAAAGGTAAGAGCAGAAATTAATGAAACAGAAAACAGACAAAAGTAGAGAAAAATAACAAAGCCAAAGGCAATTCTTTGAAAATATCAACAAAATTGATTAAGCCCTAGCTGGACTGATTAAGAAAAAAGAGAAAGAGATCACAAAATACCAAAATCAGGAATCAAAGTAGGTCTACAGACAGATTCTACAGACATTAAAGCATACTGAAGAAATGTTGTGAACAACTTTGTGCCAATAAGTTTGGCAACTTAGAGTAAATGGATGAATTCTTTGAAAAAAGTGTAATTTACCAAAACTGACACAAGATGAAATAAATCTGAATATCTATACGTCTATTAAAGAGATCAATTCATTATATAAAACTTTCCCATAAAGAACCCTCTAGGCCTGGATGGTTTGACTGGTAAATTTTATCAAGTATTTAAGGAAAACACATGATTTTTACACAAACTCTTTCAGAAAATAGAGGAGGGGGAGGGGACACTTCCCAACTCATTTTATGAAGTCAGCACAGTTCTGATACCAAAACCTAAGAAAGACATTACAAAAAACAAAAATTATAGATTAGTATCGCTCATAAACATAGACACAAAAAATCTTTAACAAAATATTAGCAAATCAAATCCATCAATATATAAAAAGGACACTACATCATGACCGAGCTGTGTTATCCCAGGAATGAAAGCTTGCTTTAACATTTGAAAAATAGTGAAAAATTCACCATATTAACAAAATAAAGGAGGAGAACCAGATCATCATTTTAACTGATGCAGAAAAGGTTTTGACAAAATCAAAATGAGCTATCACCTCACCCCTTTTAGGATGGCTATTATCAAAAAGACAAAGAGATAACAAGTGTTGACTAGGGAAAGGGTGCAGAGAAAGGGGAACCTTTATACACTCTTGATGGGAATGTAAATTAGTACCCACATTATGGAAAACAGTATAGAGGTTCCTCAAAAAATTAAAAATTAAAATAAAAGATAGAACCACCATGTGATCCAGTAATCCCACTTCTGGGTAGATATCCAAAGGAAATGAAATCACTATCTCAGAGAGATATCTGCACTTTCATGTTCATTGCAGCATTATTCACAATAGCCAAGATATGGAAACAACCTACATGTCTGTCAATGGATGAATGGATAAAGAAAATGTGATACACACACACACGCACGCACGCATACACTGGAGGATTATTCAGTCTTGAAAAAGAAAGAAATCCTGCCATTTGTGACAACATGGATGAACCTGGAGGATATTATGCTAAGTGAAATAAGCCAGACACAAAAACTCAAATGCTGCATGATCTCACTTATATGTGGAATCTAAAAAAGTCTAACTCATAATAGCAGAGAGTAGAATGGTGGTTTCCAGTGGTTGGGAGGTGGGGGAAGTGGAGAGCTGTCGATCAAAGGCTGTGAAGGTTCAGTTATGTGAAATGAATAAGTTCTGGAGATCAATGTACAGTATGGTGATTATAGTAATAATACTGTATTGTATACTTGAAATTTGCTAAGAGAGTAGATCTTAAGTGTTCTTACCACGCACACACACGTGCGTACGTGCACAAATAGTAACCGTGAAGTGATGGATGTGTTAATTAGCTTGATTGTGGTAATCATTTCACAGTGTATTTGATGTATATCAAATCACATTGTACATCTTAAATATATACAATTTTTATTTATCAATTATACCTCAATAAAGCTGGAAAAAAATTTAACATCAATTTGTGATAAAAACTCTTGGCAAATTAGAAATAGAAGGAAACTTCTGCAGTCTAATAAAGGGCATTTATAAAATGCAAACATCATAAATAATGGTGAAGAATTGAATGTATTCTTCCCAAGTGTGTCCTCTTTCACTATTTTTTTTTTTTGAGGAAGACTAGCCCTGAGCTAACATCCGTTGCCAATCCTCCTCTTTTTTGCTGAGGAAGATTGGCCCTGGGCTAACATCCGTGCCCATCTTCCTCTACTTTATATGGGACGCTGCCACAGCATGGCTTGATAAGCAGTGCCTAGGTCTGCACCCCGGATCCGAACCTGCGAACCCAGGGCCGCCAAAGTGGAGCACGTGAACTTAACTGCTACGCCCCCTGCCGGCCCCTCTTTCACTATTTTTATTCAACATTATACTGGATGGTGGTTCTAGCCAGTGCCATAAAGTAAGAAAAAGCAATAAGAGGCTTAAAAATCAGAAAGGAATAAGTAAATATGTTTTTATTCACAGATGACATGATTGTTGACTTAGAAAATCTTAAGGTATCTATCAAATAACTATTAGAATCAAGAAGTAAATTTAGAATAGTACAGAGTCAACATTTAGAAATCGACTTTTTTATATCGCAGTAGCAAAGAATTGGAAAATCTTAAAAAAGCAATTTATTTTATATTTACATCAAGAAGCCTAAAATATCTAGATATAAACTTAACATTTATATATGTTAAAAAAAATGTGAAGGACCTGTACATAAAACCCACAAAACAATGCTGTGAGAAGTTAAAGAAGACCTAAATAAATGGAGAGATATATCACATTCATGGATTTGAAGAGCTGGTGGTGTTGTCAGTTCTCCCTAAATTGATTTGTAGATTTAAAGCAATCCCAATCAAAATCCCAAGAGGCTTTTTTTGAGGTAGAAATTGACAAACTGATTCTATCATTTATGTGGAAATGGAAAGGACCTCAAATATGCAAAGAAATCTTGAAAACGAATAAAGTTGGGGGATTCACATTATCTGTCTTCAAGATTTGCTGTAAAACTGCAGTGTGTCAACAACAAAAACACAAGTAACTTGATTAAAAAAATGGGCACAGGACTTGAGTAGACATTTCTCCAAAGATGATATACAAATGGCCAGTAGCATATGAAAAGATGCTCAGCATCACTTATCATTAGGGAAATGTAAACCACAACCACAGTGAGATCCACCTCACACCCATTAGGATGGCTACTTTAAAAAACAAACCAACCAAAAAACAGAAAATAGCAAGTGTTGGCCAGGATGTGGAGAAAGGAACCCTTGTGCACTGTTGGTGGAAATGTAAATTGGTGCAGCTGCTGTGGAAAGAGTATGGTGGCTACACAAGTATTAAAAATAGAATTATCATATGATCCAGCAATTCCACTTCTGGATATGTACTCAAAAGATTTGAAAGCAGGATATTGAAGAGTGTTCACAGAAGCATTATTCACAATAGCCAAAAGGTGGAAACAACCCAAATGTTCATCGACGAATGGATAAGCAAAATGTGGTGTATACGTACAATGGAATATCATCCAGCCTTAAGAAGGAAGGAAATTCTGACACATGCTACAACACAGATGAACCTTGAGGACATTATGCCAAGTGAAATAAATCAGTCACAAAAAGACAAATACTGTGTGATTCCACTTATATGAAGTACCTAGAGTAGTCAAAATTGTAACGACAGAAAGTGGAATCTTTATTCATAGTGGCCTCAAACTGGGAACAGCCCAAATATCCATCAGTGGAGAATGGATAAAGAACTGAAGTATATCCATACAGTTCAAAAGGAGTGAAATGACGCCTCCAACAACATGGATGAAAGAAGCCTTACACAAAAGAGTGCATGCTGCGTGAGTCCATCTATATGAAATTCTAACAGGCAAAACTGAAACCAGTAGTATTAAATGAAGTACACATTATCATCTCTGTTTTACAGATAGGGACACTGGAACTCAGAGAGGCTAAGCACCTGGCCCAAGGGTGCACAGCAGGTCAGTGGCAGAGCTGGGCCTGCCACCCAGATATCTTGACTGCCAGTGTGCTGTCCTTTCCACTGTCCCAGGTGGCCTTGTTAGCATTCTGGGATATTAATGCATTGCCCGTGAGGAGGGCAATGCTGCGCGTGCAGGGTACTTGGGTTTCCTCTGACTGCACTTTTTGTCCTGAAAAGTGCTCTTCCAACTTCCCTGTTGAACCTACTAGAGCAGACTCAGTTGATCTGTCAGACCCCTTCAGCTTTCCTCCTCTTTGCTAGATGGGAAGAAGGAGCGAGACTGGAAGAAGGAAGTGGCAGCCAGGCAGGAGAGTGCGCTGACTGTGCTATTAGAAAGGTTTTTCTGGGGCTCTTTCCTCTGCAATTAACACCTTTAATAAAAAATAAAACAAGCAAATAACTGGGTTCCTTCTCCTTTCCAATACTGCAGAGAATCTTTGTGGCATTCTTGGTAGCCTGTCCTGGTGATGTCTGAGCATTAAATGCAAATTGAGAAAGGGACTGACAACACCATTACCAAAGAGGTTTTCTCAAGGGGAATGACCGAATCTAGAATAGAACAGCCATCTGCTGCCAGATGGACAGGGTTCCACTGAGCTATGAATTTGACCCAGAGGCTAGCCTTTTCTGTGTGTTTGCACTTTTGGGGTACCCCTCAGGTCTCTGCTCCACACCGGTTCATTGACTCAAATCCCTCAGGAGTCATGCTGCTTGTGATGATCCAGAGGAAGCCAGCAGCACACTGTATTCATGCAGCGAGGTGGCACCTCAGCTTCTCTGCAGTGAAACGCCCAAATTAATTCACCGTTGTTAGCAGTCCTCCCAGCTGAGAAGACTCAACGGCAGTTCAGAGTGTTCCAGTGCACGAGGGGGGCTGAGGAGAGGTGGATTTTTCTGTCTGCATCGAGTGCTCTTGCCTGATATACCTCGATCCTTCATTACCTTGGAAGCTGCCGGGCTGGGGAGGGAGGTGGAGACAGGTTGATGGGCAGATAGAAATCAAAATAGTGAAGTCCACCTTCCTTTTTAAATTGGAAAGAAAACACTCTTATGTTTCCTGGCTTGTCATCGAACTTGTTTATGATAAAAATATGCTTTTCTACTCTTCTCTCCTCTCCTCTAATCTTCCTTTCCCTTTCTCCTTGTCTTGCTGCTCACTCTTCCTCCTGTCCTTGCCCCACCTTCTGTTCTTTTATCATTTGTTTTCTGAGAGTATGAAAATAGGGAATGGTAGAAAAACTAGGACATCACCAGACCCCTGCCCCTTCTCAGGTAATAGAGTCACCATCTTCTGGAGGGAGTCCAGAACGTAACTTTTGCTCATTCAGTTTATCACATTTGTTATGCTCTGTCTACACAGTTCACTGTCTGATGAGAGCAAAGCTACAGCCTAGCTAAGAAGGACCAAGACACCAGGGCAAAAGTGGATTATCTTTCCCTAACACTCATCCATTCCATCAGTTCAGCCCCCTGATACCCACGAGCATCCCTGCCTCTCTCCTCTGGTGAGCAGTATGGATGAGTGCAGCTTTGTTTATGCATCTCCGTAGCATTAAGATGCTATTTGTTCACTTTCTTTAACTTGGTTCTGTGTCACCTATCCTGAGGGAGCAGGGGCTCTCTGTCTCCTTAACCCCTCATTCCTAGGATGTCCTGTTTTTTCCTGTTTGCCCTCTGTCACTTACTCCTGAGTCCCAAGTATGAACTTTTGTTTCCCCATGTTTTGGTCACTGACAACTTTAAATAAGAGCTGATGTCTCCTGCAGTCCTGAGCAAAGAGACCCACAGGAGGTGGAAGAGTCTGGAGCCCCTTCTAATATCAGGTCTAGAGTCCCTGGAGAGCCAGGGATTCTGTAACGTAACACATTGAACTGGAAGTCAGATACCCAGGTTCTAGACCCAGTTTGCGATAACTTGCTGCATGGCCTTCAACAAATCACTTTCCTTCTTCGAGTCTCAGTTTTCCCATTTATCTATCACAAGCTTTGGTGCCTGCAGGGGCATATAGGTATAAGGTAAGCTGCTTATAGACTGTATTGTGACCAAGCCAAACCCCTACTCAGGTATATTGTCTTTTAAGATGCTTGGTGGGCCAAACGAAATTGTCTGAGGGTGGCATGTGACAGCCTCACTCCTCCTTTCTCTTCCATGGCATGCCTGGGACCACACTGCAGAGTGAAGCCTTAGGACCAGTTTAGGTCCTCAGGGAAGTCACTGTGAGCACTGTGTCCTACAGCCAGTGGCAGAGGTCCTAGCAACATGTTTGCTGGGCAGGAGGGCCTTTACCACTTGGAGTGATGGAAGCTGTTAAGGGCATAGTGGCCACTGTCTGCTCAGGTTGCTTCCCAGGGGATCTCTCTTGGCCACCAACTGCTTGCTTTGCCCCTCATGATGCATACCACTGAACATCAGGGCACTAAACAGGAAGGGTGGGACCAACCCCACCCAGCCCTGCCTCGCCAATGATGCCAGACACATCCTGTGGGTAGAGGGATTTCACAGAGGCTTCTAGAATCCCAGGTTCCTAAAGTCTGACCTAATCAGGGACCATGTGGTCACACAGTGCTGCTTGAACCCTCTCTCCTTGGATTCCATTTTAGAATAGTTCTTATTGTTAGAAAGCTCATCCTTATATTGCTTTTTATCATACTTTTGAGGTAGGTAGTACAGGAATTTAAAAAATTTTTAATTTCCGGTTATAAAAACTGTGCATGCTCATTGTAGAATTATGGAACACCAAATCATCCATAATTTCACAATCTAGAGAAAACCACTTGTAAAATTATGATGCTTTTTTTCTATATGTATTTAATTAAAGAAAACCAAGGGCCGGTGGTGTAGTGGTTAAGTTTCTGCGCTCCGCTTCAGTGGCCTGGGGTTTGCAGGTTCGGATCTCGGGCGTGGACATTTGCACTGCTTATCAAGCCACGCTGTGGCAGCGGCCCACATATAAAGTCGAGGAAGATGGGCATGGATGTTAGCCCAGGGCTAATCTTCCTCACCAAAAAAAAAAAAAAAACCCAAGATATTTTGCATAGTATGTTTGCTTTATATCCAGATTATCCACCTATAATTATATTGAGAATATCTTCCCCAATATTATTAAGTATTCTTAACTATTTAACATTAAAAATAATGTTCTATTATTTGGATATGCCAAAATTTATGTGATTATTTTTGGAAATTTAGGTTGCTTCCAAGTTTTTGCTACTGAAAATTATGCTGTGATCAATATCTTTGTACCTAAATCTTTGGTCAAATCTCTGATTATTTTCTCAGGAAGGATTTCTAGATCAGAGGATATAGACTTTTTAAAGGCTCTTGACCCCCTATTTAGTATGGCAAGGATTATTAAAGTTTGCATTTTAGTCCTTGATCCCTGTGCTGATCACCAGTATAGTGGCAGATGCCTTAGTGTGAAAATTACCTGTACCCCTCAAGTGGGGAAGGGATTTTAAAGGTCCCTATGTGCTCTTGCCATCCTCAGTCCTATTGAATGGTGCCCCTCACTCTGTGAGTCTTTCTGAGGGCCTTGCTGATCTCCTTGGCCAGAGCCACACCCAGGCCAGAATGGCTCTGGAGAGCAGGAAGCTTCTTGTTACCCTGGATTGATGGGGGGACTAGCCTTCCTTATTAGAACATGAAAAAAATTCTGTTCTGTTCCTTCTCAAATGAGAATAATGCATTTGAAAACTGTGAAGAACTCTATAAATGTAATGTGTTATTATTAGGGTTACTTTGGATTCAAATAATAGTGCTGATATGACTACTAAGATATTATATAATGCTTTTGGCACACTGGAGGTCGTTGATACTTGAATGATAGCATGGAACTTCACAGAATATTCACTCTGGCCCCCTTATTTTACAGATAAGGAAACTGAGGCTCAGAGGACTTAACTAACTTATCCAAGGTCACACAGCAGAATAAGCCTGGAAGCGAGGTCTCCTCACTTGTAACTCTTTTTTTTTTTTTTTTTTGCCACATTCTTTGCTTCTTCTATAGCCAAGTGCCACAATTAATATCTTGCTTGTGTGTGCTTCTAAGATACTGTTTAACATTTTTACTGAAGAATTTTAACACTCTGCTTGTGTATTGTACTGATTTGCTTTGTATGCCATTTAAGAAAAACCATAGGTGGAGTCCTGGGAAATTCCAGACAGACTTACCATTAGATTATTTCTTCTGAATTAGTGAGCTGAATTAATGAGAGTTATATCACACACATATTCTTATTAGGTATGTAAAGACCTAATGGAATGGTCTTTGAGGAAATTTACCAGTTGCAACCTCTAACCCTCCACCCTGGTAACCCCATCCGCCTTCTTTGCTTTATTACCTTCTAATGACTATATTGGTGGTCTAGTGATTAAGATTCTAGCTCTCACAGCCAGCAGCCTGGGTTCATTTCCCAGTCAAGGAACCACACCACCCGTCTGTCGGCTGTCACACTGTGGCGGCTGCGTGTTGCTGTGACGGCAGAAAGCTGTGAGGCCGGTATTTCAAATGCCAGCAGGGTCACCCATGGTGGACAAGTTTCAGCAGAGCTTCTGGACTAAGACAGAATAGGAAGAAGGACATGGCCACCGACTTCTGAAAAAATCAGCTATGAAAGCCTATGAAGAGCAGCAGAGCATTGTCTGAGATAGCACCAGAAGGCGAGGGGATGGTGCCAAAAGACCAGGCAGGGTTCTGCTCTGCTGTCCACAGGGTCTCTAGGAGTCGGAATCAACTCAGCAGCACTAACAACAACTCTCTCTCTCTCTATATATATATACACACACACACACATATACACACACTTTACTCATTTGTCGTGTTTATTATCTATCGTCCTCTGTTAAAGTGCTTGAGAGCAGGATTTTTGTCCCTTTTAACTTCTCAGTTCTTAAATCAGTGCCTGGCACATAGTAGCATTTAATAGATAGTTATTGGATGAGTGAATGAACAGTTCCTAAATGAGGACTAGGATCTTTTGAGGATGGAGACCTGGCATCTAATTCTGGTTCCTAGTTGCCTGTATGAGTTTGGGCAAGTCTTTCTTCTCTTTGGGTGTCCTTTCAGCATCTGTAAAATAAAAGCATTGAATCTCTAAGGGTTCTTTCTAAAATTTCGTGATTCTTTGCATTCTTAGTTTTTAAATGCTTAGTAGTAGTAGAACTATTTTTGTTTTATTTTCAAGTAAAATATTCAGAATCTCAAAATCGAAAACAGGTGAGAATGGAACTGTTCAGACTGAATTGGGGATAGGGATAGGAACATGGTGGGAGGGAGAATGAAGCCTTACCACCTGGCCGCCTGCTGGTGGGCCCTGTCTTGTGGCAGCTCCTGAGGTACGTTCAAGGAACACGAGGCTCTGCAGTACACAGTTTGAAAACCCTCTCTAGATTAGTGAGAAATGGGAACTCGGTCATATCTCTGAGTAAAATTCTGTTTGTGCTCAGGTAGAGATTTGAAGGGAAAGTTGAGTAATGAAAAAAAGCTGTGGTGTTAGGTGGTGGAATTGCAGATGAAGTTTTCTTTCTATAAATAATTTATTATACAAAGATAAAATCAGGGTAAAATAGTTTGGTTATGTGGTTTTATTAGAAGCTCATTTGGTTGAGGTTACTCAATACATCTTGATCTCTTGTTCCTTTTTCTTCCATGGCTACAAATGTCATGTAGCTTGAGGCGTAGATATCTGTTTTGGAATTGCCAGAGGATTAAAGGTCTTTATGAAGTTTTCACAGTAAGATTGTAAAAACAGTCAGTCATGGCCCCACCAATGGTCCCATCACATTGATGAGGACCATTGTTGTCGTTAATAGTAGAACTAATGTCTAAGCTGTGGGTCTTTCCTGGAGGAGAGCTGTCAGATATGTGGGTTCAACAGGATGATGAATTAAAGATAAATGACATAGGCAGTTTCTTTTCTCCTAAATCTGTAAGTGGATTGAACTCTGTCTGGGCTACCAGCTGGGAAGCTAAGCTAATATTTGTCTAGCTCTGTGATCTGAATTGTTTGAAGGATGGTTTGGCTTGTTTGAATTTGACTATCCACTAATAATCAAGAGAGATTGAAAGCTCTTGTTTTGTTGAGTACATATTTACCATGTATTATATTACCTTTTATTAATATAGCAGCTAAAGAAACATTCAGAGTAAATTGTCTGTAGACTAATTTGATTGGTATTCCTTCCTGGATAATAGCAGGAATATACGTACCCAGTCAATACCTTTCATTCAAGGATCTCAACACTTTAATAAAAAACACTAGGATTTTTTTTTTCGATTTATTCTGAAAATCACTTGAATTTTATTGATTCCATGAGCATTTTGAAACTGTATGTTTCAGAGAAGTATAAGTAGAAACTTTCTTGTGGCTGTCCTCATAGGAAAAGCAGAGCCACTTGTTGATGGCTCTTATTGATTGCCCCAGCTGAATGGTCCTGTCTGTTGCTATGGTAGCTCTAACATCATTTGGGATTATTCAAACTCAATTTTTCCAAAGACATTTATTTTATTTATTTATTTTTTTGTGGGGAAGACCAGCCCTGAGCTAACATCTGTTGCCAATCCTCCCCTTTTTGCTGAGGAAGACTGGCCCTGGGCTAACATCCGTGCCCATCTTCCTCCACTTTATATGGGACGCCACCACGGCATGGCTGACAGGCAGTGCATCGGCGGGCGCACGGGATCCGCACCGGCGAACCCCGGGCTGCCAAGTGTGGACTAAACCGCTGCCCCACCGGGCGGCCCCAAAGACATTTATTTTGATGATCCAAAATCTGAGGATCCAACAACACTGAGAACTATTTTCCAGTTTTCCTACCTGCCCACCTTGATATTTGTGATCCTTAAAGCAGCATATTTTTCTTTGCCTAATTTTAAAAGCTTTTAAAAGTAGCTTGTTCTTCAGTAGAGGGTTTGTTTGATTTGCATTTAGGGGAATCTAGGTACTATTTCATAGTAACAACTCCTTGTTTTCTCGTCTGCTCAGCACAATAATTTGGTGAATTATGGCAAAGATTATTGTTTCATTTTATGTATGAGGAGCTTGAGCTCCGAGAGATGAAGTGACTTTCCAAGGGATGATGGCTGAGCAACTACTAGAACCCAGGTCTCTTGATTCCCAGCTTAGTGCTCTTTCCAGTAGAGGTCCAACTCAGTGCATCTCATTTTTCTTCCTCAATATGCCATTCAGATGTCACAAGACATTAATCCATCAATACAGATTAAAATGAGAGAAAAATCAATGGGAACTGGTAGTGAATTGGAACAACATTATTAAATTTACAACCTTCTAAGCCTAGAGAGTTGTTTAAGCTTCCATTTAAAATGAAAAATGATAGAAATGAACTATCTTTAGATGGATTTATGATTAACCATGTGTGTCTTTTCCTTGGTGACCTGTAGAACCTCAAATCATTTCTACAGGAAATTTGCTGTTACAGTACAGCTGACTTTCATTATTATTGTCTTCCTCAGTATTTAACATTTTGTGGTTTCTGGAGGAAAATTGCATTTGGACCATAAAGTTAGACCTAACTTGACATTGAGTTTCATTCCAGGAAAATAAATATTTTAAAGTCAAACGTATTATCTTAAAATTTAGTTGCAGTAAAATATTAATGTATAACTCAGTCTAACCTTTATCACCGTGGGCACTTTTTATTACATGGTTGCTTGCACATTTTAAAATATGGTATTCTTTAATTAAGGTCACTGACTAAATTAACATGCATAAAAACAATCTGTTGCTCATTATGCTCTCCCTGCCCCCAGTCACCCAACTTGAAGTTCTCTGCATCTCTGTTCCCACCCCAAAGCAATAACAAAACAAGAAAAGACAAATCAAAACAAAAGCTTTTGGACAGCAACTCAGCTGTGCTGGGTTGATTTTGCCACCTGGTGGCAGAGGCCAAGGACTGTCGCAATATTCCTTCACAGCTTCCTTTCTCCCTTGGGGCTGATCCTACCCTCCTCTTCTCTCTTCTGTTATTCAGAGCTCAGCAAATCCTACTTTGTCTCTTTCTCATATGCACTCACATATTTCTTCCTCCCTCTTTTAATTCTGCCTTCATTTTTTAACTTGTTGACCCTGCAACATTTATTGCTCCTTCCTTTTTTACTTTCCACTCTCCTATTTATGAGTCCCCCAAAAAGTGACCTTCATTGTGGTTGCTGAGTCTGAGAGCTGTGCTAGTGAATGTGTGGGAACGCCCTCTGAAGTGATGAGCTCCCAGCTGAAGGGACAGAAAAGGCCTTTATTTGGAAATGAAGTGCCACACAGGAAAAGGCCTGGGGCCCTACCTCAGAGGCTCCTGAATATGCGCAGACATTCCCGTCTGCATCAGAACCAGCATTTCTGTCTCTTTCTGCCTCCTCTATTAACTTGCTTTTTCCAGAATACCAACATTTAAGATAATTTAAAAAATGTATTTCTTACCCAGTTTTCTGATTTTTCTCTTAGGTTTAATGGACAACTTAGTTTTCTACCATTTACACTACCATTTACTGCAAATATTCAGCAGCTGGAGTGCTCTGAGGCTGTTATTCTCAAACATAAGCGTGCCTCAGAATCACCCGGAGGACTTGTTAAAACGCAGATTGCGGGGCCCCACCCCTGGGGTTTCTGATGCAGCAGGTCTGGGGTGGAGCCTGGGAATTTGATTTTTAACAAGTTCCCAGGTAGTGCTAATGCTGATGGCCTGGGACCACACTTTGAAAACCTCTGCCTCGGGGTTACGTGGCCTCTGTGGTGTGGATATCGGGTGATGTTTTGCAATGCCTTCTTTGGCCTAAGTGCTTGCAGAGGCCTTTTCTGGCATGTGGACTGGCTTCCTGTCTGCCACTTTTTCTTCCATAGCTGGGACCACTTGACCCGTAGTCAAGGACAGAAATTGCATTTTATCATTCTGTTTCTCCAGCCCTAAGAGGAATGGCGAGGATACATTGAAAGGTGCCTAGTTGGGTATGTGTCTGGTGGGGAGGGTGGATGTTGTTGCCAGGCAGCAGGCCTGGGATGTTGAGTATCATCTGCAGTATTGTTTCCCCAAGAAAAAGGCTCTGGGTAGTGCATGGGCTGCATCACTCGTTGTGGCCTGGCTTGTTGTGAAGTGAGCATTGTAGACTTGCCCCATGTGCCTTCTGGTAGTTGTCTGATTTTCAGTGCAGGTCAGCAATTCATCAAAGGTGTTGCTATTATTAATGGAAACACAGAAAGGAGAAAATTGTTTTCTGGGTAAGTTTTATTTGGCAGTTTTATTGATTAGTCTTTATAATACTCTAGTTAGTCTTTTTAAAAAAAACAAAGACCTGAAATACTCAAGCAAGTGACAAATGGCAGCTGTTTCAGGGAGTGTCTGTGGTGATATTATCTAGTAAATTGCAAATGCAGGGGGGACAGGTGCAGTGCTGAGTTGGGAGACTGCGTCGGCTCAGGGAATACCGTATTAGCCCTTCCTCCTGACCGTCACATCCGCTGTGTCACTGTGAGCCGAACGTCAGGTCAGGGTGTGCATGACTGAAGAACTCTCCCTGGCCCCCTGATTATGGCTGGCTGACATGCATCTGTCTCAGATCTTGAGTGCTATAAGGGCCCTTAGACATCATCCTAGTCCAGTCCCTTCCATTTACAGGTGGCGGAATGAGGCCTGGGAAAGGGGAAGACTTGCCCCCAAGCAGGCATCTAATAGGTGCCAGAGTGGACTTGTGCCGTGTCCTCCGAGTCTGGGCCTGGCGCTCCTCCCAATGCGCTGCGCCGCCTTTGCCCTCACTGGTTTTCCTCTGTGACTGTAGCCCACTGTAGACCTTCAGGCTCCCTTTATTTACTGCAGACGGCACAGCTGGGAAGAGAGTTGTGTAAGCTTTTGTCTGAATTCTTCAAAGGTCATTCTCTGGCATGAGCAATGGGCTCAGTCTCTGCCATCTTCTCCCATAGCTGCTGCCATTTGATCTTCAACTGTAGGCTCAGCACTATGCCCAGGGTTGTACCTTGATCAGGTAGATCGAAGAAGCTCAAGTTCAGAGCCTGGGAGTCGATAAGATGTCATCTTACTGGGCAGCTCCCCCTGTCCAAACTGGCCTGATTGTTACCCTGTACCTGATTCCTATCTTGACAAGTTGATAAGTTCCTATGGAGCTGGGGCCCTGCTTTGCTGTTATCAATTCTTTCTTCACTATAGAGAGTTGGGGGAGGGGGTCGGGGGTAATACTTTTTTGAGCATCTATTTTGTGCCAGTCACTCTACTCACATCATATTATGTGTTCGTCACCACATCTCTATGAAGCATTATCTCCATTTTACAGAGGAGGAAACAGGCTCACAGAGATCATGGGACTTGCTTAAGGTGACATAGCTGATGAGTGGGGAAGCCAGGGTTCAAATTTGAGTCTGTTGAGCTCCAAATCCCATGCTTTTTCCCCTGTATGTTTCAGGGCCTGTAGTTTGCCCATAAACCCCAGTTCATTCATTTGTTCAGTGAATATTTATTGAGTCCTACATATTCTAGCAACCGTGCTAGTCCCTGGAGAGGCAGTCCCTGCCCACCATCTCTTGGGGAAGACAAGGTAATGGTGAGAATATAGAGTGTTTAAAAGGAGGTACTGTGGGGTATATAACAGGCAGGGCTAATCTAGTCCAGGGTGGGGTGGGAGGTGGGCATACAAATCAGGCAAGACCTCTTGGAGGAAGAAACATTTAAGCTGAGAC
Source organism: Tapirus indicus (assembly GCA_031878705.1). Classification (NCBI taxonomy): domain Eukaryota; kingdom Metazoa; phylum Chordata; class Mammalia; order Perissodactyla; family Tapiridae; genus Tapirus; species Tapirus indicus. Next base: position 12,058,804 of record CM062924.1, read on the forward strand.
CTGTGCTGAAGCATGAAAGGACCTTGCATGAAGACCTGAAGGAAGGCTAGTGTGGCAGGAGCATAGTGAGCAGTTGACTGATGTTCTGCTTCTTACCAGAAATCCTTCTTGTGATCCTAGCACAGTACCTGGCATGTAATGGGGACCCAGTGAATGTTTGCAGAATGAACGCATGAATGGACGAAACAATAAATGAATGGCAATTCTGAAAGCTCATTTTGTTTCTTATATAATAACATAAATTATCTTGGAATGATTCATAGTTACAAACAGCTTTTTCCTCCAGCTCCTCTTATCTTTCTGTTGTTTTGGGTTTCCTCGCTATATTTTGAATGTCCTCACACGTGTCCTGCCTTTCCTTCATAGCCGTGGGGTGTCTTCCTGCCTCAAAGAGAGCAAAAGCTGGGCTGCCCTATTATCCTCTTAGTGGCTGCCTTGAGCATGAAGTTTGAAATAGCGTCAGTGATTTGATTTTTTCCTCTGGGGATCTGGCAATTGAAAATAAATGTAGAAAGAGCCCCAAAGGAGGTTTTTCTTAGGGCCATGAGAGATGACAGCACCAGTTATCGGTGCACTTTGACAATGCAGAGTTATATAACTGGATGAAAAATAGAGGCTATTCCACCAAAGTCAGCTTGCCTTACTTAAGTGCTTTTATGTTCACAAAAGTGGGTGGCCCAGAGTGGTTCTGTAACTCCACTATTTGCAAATTCCTGTTCATAGCATAGAGAAATAGAATTCTATAGATTGAGGTTCAACAAATGTTAATTTAAACGGTGAATATGTGCCCAGTACTTTCACATTGCATTTAATGACTAAAGTATAAACAGTATCCAGTTTCTAAAGAATAAATTTCCGACCTAACAATTCTGGTAAGAGTAGCACAACATTGCGGAACCTGAAATAGGTGAGAATAGCCTACTTGTCAGTATACTTTGGTCCAGAAAATATTCCAAGACAATTTGAACCCAGTTTTTTTCAGATTTAGCCTCCTGAGTCCTCTCCTCTGTGCTAGCTTCTGGACTGAGGAGTAGGCCCAGCTCACAATGAGTTTGAAGGGCAGTCTTGACTGACGCTATGAAACTGAGTAAATGATCTTTGGTCCTTGTTTATTTGTTTTCCATTGGTTGGTCCATTCGTTCATTTACTCATAAAACGTTTGTTGAATAACTCCTATGCATAGGCCACCATAGATACAAGGACAAGTTCTACAGTCCTCTCCTCACAGAGCGTACAGTGCATGGGTGAGACAGGTAAGAGTATGCCATACAAAATGAGGGGGTGGTGTTGGGATGGGCACCTAATGCAACACTGATGTCAGAAGGGCGTCCTAGGAGAAGGTGAATCTTAGAGGTCCGCCAGGGGTCAGCTCTCAGTGATGACTCACAAAGGCAAGCCCTCGTCCCTGCCCAAGTGAGGACTGGGGCTGGCCATAGTTCAGTCAGTAATTATTCAGAGTATCTTGCCCACGTCTCCCACCACAGGAAGAGTAGGATTATTTGAGGATAATCAGGAGTCCTGTCACCTTGCTCCTTTAGGTTCTGTGTAGGGTTTAGAGGTCTTGAAGACTGATTTTTGGAGGCTGAGTATAGTTATAGGTAGTGGCTTCTAGAGAATTTTGTAGTCAGATCTCCACTTGGGATTTCTATCAGAGTTGGTTGGGGAAATCAGGTCGTCAGAAATCCTTCCTGACAGTGTATGTCATTATTGTATGATCCTGAAACCATAAGATGGAAGAGGAGCCTCTGGCAGGTACAATAAGGAGTTTTGGAGCTGAGGATTATAAGTTATTTTTTCACAGTGTGCTTAGGATGAAAAACAGGCACTGTGACATTGAGAGTGCCTCAAGAAAGGGGGTCCCTTCCTAACTTGCTGATGACCTGCACGGTCATCAAGTCCAAGTCTCCCCTCCCTACCCCTCCCTTCCTCCCTCCTCCTGTCACCTCCATTGCTGGGGAAACAAGCAGTTGAGATATAGCCCTTGCATAGTGGGTGATGTGGCCACGCAAACAAAGATGAATGATTCTACAGTGTGTAGAAGAATTCATGTCAGAGGAGCAGGTGGTGACTCTCATCTGATGGGGAGCAGGGGAGAGGCTGCCTCCTAGGAACACATAGCACATTAGTGTAGAGTCAGGACTAGAAGCCAGGACTTAGGATGTTTTCTTTGCTTGTCTCAAACCCTTACTGGCTGAATGAGACCTTCTCAGCTGGATGGTCACCAAGCCAGAAGCTGGTCTTCTCCCTGGATGTGGAAGCAAGGGCAAGGTTTGTCTGGTCTGTGCTGCTTCCAGTCTGTGCTTCTCCTCTTCTTCCCTTTCTGCCCCATGGCACTGACTCTGTGTGGGTCTGTGTCCCCAGACGTTGTGGCCCTCTCCCACCTCGGCCTGCTGTGTAGGTCCAGGCAGCGTTCCTTTGAGTGTGGTCTTGTCTGTGGGATTCCAGCCGAGACTGAGGTTATGGTAGGCCAGGACCAGCTGGGGGACAGGTGGGGCTGGGAGATGTGCTATGGTTTCAGAGGTGACCTCCTTGCTGATTTCAGAGCTCTCTTCAGTGCCACTGGCAGCACGCCAGTACAGAAGGAGCGCTGGATTCACTAATGCTTGGTTCATGGTTAGACTTCCGTGCATAATTAGTATTTTTTAAGGCATTTTATCTAAAGACTTCAAATTTAGAGACTCTAAGTACTTGAGAGATATTTTATGGATCACAGCTGAGTTTAAAAGGATCTTGCAGCTTTTCTCCCTGGCCCTTACTCCTGGCCAGCTGCTTCTAATCACATTCAGTGAAGTCCTTTGACAGACTCATTCTTCTTCCAGCTTCTTGCAGATGTCATGCTCCAGGTCTGCCTGGGTTTTTCTGAGGAGCTGTAGAACAGTGTTTCTCAAACTTCAGTGTGCGTGCAGATCACTTAGGGATCTCGTTAAAATGCAGATTCTGATTCTGTAGGTCTGTCAGGAGGTCTGCTCTGTGTTTCTAACCAGCTCCCAGGTGATGTCAATGCTGTGGTCTAAGAACCATGCTTTGAGTAGCAGGGAAATTGCTGAATGTTGGGCATGGAAAGGTCCTTAGAAGTGCATCGCCAGGTCTAAGCCTGTGATTGTAATATAGAGACCCAGGTAAGGAGAATGACTCGCCTGAGGTCACACAGCAGATTAGTGGAAGAGACCAGGGCTGAATCTCAGGTCATCGTTTTCTCTTTGTGTTGTGTATACTTTGCCTCTGCTGATCTGCAAAAAAGTGGAAATAAGGTTTTCTACTTGAGTTATCAAGTTTAGAGCAAGCTCATAGAGCCCAAATCTGGTATGTTGTAGTCTAGACCCACGTGGAGCCCTTCTTTCTTAGGGTTTAGTGAGACATTTTCGTGTCAACCTCAGGATCTTAAACGGAGCCTCCCTCACACCACTCCTGGTGTTCAGCAGTGCTTGTTGAACAGAATGTGAGTCCCTTCTCCACTGGTGCCAGAAGGTGCCAGATGACTCAAACTGAGTCCTTAGACTGAGCTAACTCTCAGGTTCTGGGAGTGAAAGGTGGGTCTGGGATACTGAGCCTTCCACAGACTTCAGAAGTTGCCAGCACTTTGGCTCTTAGACAGGCAAAGTGGCAAAGAGGATGTACTGGGAATGGGGTAGTAGGATTGAGGCAGAGACCCCACCAGGGGCCTGGAGTTGTGGGAACAGCACAGCAGCCAGGGAGCGTGGCAACCAGCAACAGTACTTTTGTCCATCAAGGAGGTCCTGTGAGTGGGGAGAGGCATAGGAGCAGACAGTTTGCAGGCATCTAGGCAAGTGGGCAAACTTTTCATTTGATAAATATTCATTACGTGCTTATAACATGCCAGATGCTGAGCTGCGGACTGGGGATATGGAGCTCTGGTCTCAGGAGGCTCCCAAGTAGAGTCTGCATTGAGACAATCTCTTGGAGGAATAGTAGGCAGGACTCCGGTCTGGGTGGAACGGTTCACTAGGTGGGGATTCAGATAGAGGAACCAATTCAGGGTCATACTTGCTGGACCTCTGGCACAAGCAGGGCGTGGTTTCTGGAATAAGGCGGATGCTTAGTGATGAAAACTGAGGAACAAGGTCAGGGCAGGAATGGCCACACACTGAGCTTGCTTCTGAGCTGCTAACTTCAGGTACTTTAAACCTTTCCTAACTGAGGCAGCACTGACGGTCAGGGCTGGGCTGGGGCTGAGCCTGCAGGTGAGGTCACCTGGTAAGGACATGGAACCAGGCACTCTGATGCCAGAGGGACATAGCCATGCAGGCTTACCATCTTTTTACTTGCCTGCCCTCCCCACCTTTGGCCTGGCTGTAAGAATCATCTTATTCTGTGGTTATGGAGAGTAAGGTTCTGGAAGCTTCTCAGGATCAGGTCCTCTGGGGCAGCAGAGGTGGCAAGAGACCCCTATACCTATCATCATTTGTATTAACATGTCCCAGGGCCTGCCTCCCAGGGCTGAGATGTCATTAAGCATCTCCTGATGGAGGCAAGTGACTAATGCTTCAATGGGGAAAAGACTGGGTGATCCAGTGTGTGGCTTGAGACCATGGACCAGGCTGCATTTGAAATTGACACCCACCGACTGAGCTGGAAGAGGTGGAGTGTTGGTAAGGATGACAGTCGAAGGGGAGCAATTCCTGGCACCTAGTAGACCCTCAGTAGATATTTGTTGACTGAGTAGGTGTTGACGAAGTGCTTTATAGTTTGCAAAACACTTCCAATTACATTCTCTCCCCAGAGTCTGAGAGATAGGCAGAGCATTATCCCCATTTGATGCTGAGCCTCAGGGTGTTATGTATTTTGCCCAAGATCATGCAGCCGGTAAGTGGCAGAGCTGACACTAGAGCTCAGGTCTTCTGAGTCTTTCTCTACTGTTCTGTCTTTGAAGACACGTCTGAAAATGCACACAGGTGCTGCTATAGGGATCTTGCTGTTGTACATTTGATTTTTGATCCTTATTAAACAGATACTGTTTTTTAATGCAAAACATTTTTTTAAGAGGAAATGTGCCTCTCTGTGTGCATTTTTACCAAATTGAGCCCTTGGGTGTTTTTATTTTTAATAAGGAAGAAACACTTGGGTCTGGAACAGCTGAACCAAGCACCATTGCTGCCTACTCATTAGCTCTGTCTAATTAGATTGAAACCAGGAAAGGAAGCGGCAGAGGCAACCATTTTTGTTTAGCAGGAATAGTCCTGTATGGCCTTGAACCCTCCCTTCCTCCTCCTCCTCCACAGGGCTGTTAGAATGCAGCTCTTTCACAGAACAGTAGTGTATTTCTATTGCGGATGGCGGGGAGTGAATGAGAGAGAGAGAGAGAGAGAGAGAGAGAGAGAGAGAGAGAGTGTGTGTGAGAGAGAGAGAGTGAGTGTGTGTGTGTGTGTGTGTGTGTGTGTGTGAGAGAGAGAGTGTGTGTGTGTGTGTGTGTGTGTGTGACAGGCAGGCAGGCAGACTGACTGACTTCTGGGACCCTTAGAGACTTAGTGAGTAACTGCGTCTTTTTGTTGGCGCCCGGACATGTAGGGCAAAAAGACTCTTGTTTTTCCTTTGAGAACACAAAGTAAGAGCCATTTCTCTGAAGTACTTGGAGAACCTTGACTTCCTGTAAATGGTTTTAAAAAAAAAAAAGTACACCTGAAAGGTTTTGTTGCTGAAACTTGGGCCTCAGGTTTTCATGAAAGTGGAGCGTGCTCCCCGACCCCAGGCTCACCGTAGGGGATTTTGTCGGGTCAGTGGTGACCGTGGCCTCTGGGCCTGCTCACTTGGGTCAGAGCTCTCAGCCGGGGTCTTCCGTACCCGTGCCCCTCTGTTCTTGCACACATTGGAGGTGGGAGGTGTGGAGAGCAGGTGATTTATCAAAGGCACAGACCCATCCTTTATGTGGAGGCACCTTGGGGGGTGCCAAGGGCCAGTGGCAGTTTTCTGGGACTCAGTTTCTCCTATCTCCTCGAGCTGGCTGGCTTCACTTCCCCCCTGTCTGCCCCCATCTCCGTTCCCTTTCCCCTCATCCCAAGTCAGCCCCTCACTGCCCTGTGTTTACCCCCAGGCCTGCCACCTTCTCCCAGCTTCCACATGGCCAACAGGGTGCTGTGCCATATCCATTCCCTGCCCAGACCCTGCAAGTGGCTCTTCAGTGGCTCCCAGGAGAAGCCGTTCTCCTCAGCAGAACATGCAGGGAGTTGTTGGCTCTTACTGATCTCTTCAACCCATGTGTCACCTCCACTTCTTTGTGCAGACCCTGCTTGTAGTCAGACTTGCAATTCCTGAACACACCAAGGCTCTGTCCTGCCTCTGGGCCTTTGCACATGCCATTCCTTTAACCAGATTTCAGTTCTTTAGATTTTAGTCCAAGTATTACCTACCTCCTCTGAAATTTTCTATACATGCCCAGGCAAAATGAGGTCCTTTCTCTCCTTTCTGCTCTCATAGTAATTCAGATGTATTCCTGCCTTATTTTTGTTACATAATTTTGTAATGATTTGTTTAAACTTTTATACCTCTCTCTTATCCCCAATTCTTGAAATATTTGCTTGATGTCTGCCTTAAACTACTGCCCCCTAACCACTGTTGAGTCCTGACTGTAGATCAGGCATTGGGCTAAGGAAGAGCTATAAGTGAGCATTTGCTCATTTCCTCCTCCTTGAGTGTAGAGAATATTATTATCTCCACTCTACAGACAAGGAAATTGAAGCTCAGAGAGTTTAAGTGACTGGGCAAAATCACAGGTAGACCTGGGGTTTATGCCAGGCTCTGTGCCCGTGCCCTAGCTGTAATGTCAGTATGACATAGTCTTTTCCCTCAAGGAGCTTGTGGTCTAGGTGAGACAGATGAGTGAGCATGTCAGTCCAGGAGGCTGAGTCCAGCAATGAGGGGGTTCAGGGTGCCTCGGGCGGAGGGAGGGCTGGGGCCGTGTGCACACCTGCCTCTGCATCCCCAGCACCCAGCACTGTGTTAAATTGTTTTCCCCTGTGACCAGGACACCACATCTCAGTCATCTTTTGCTCCACTCTCTCACCCTCTTTATTCTCATCAGCCCTTCCACAGAGCCTTCCTTTCCATCGAGTCTGGAATCTGTACTGTCTACACCCTGTTCCAGGCCCCATTCACGTAAACTGCTCCCAGTGTGTGAGGAATGTGCATGTGCGTGTGGAGGTTTCTGGAGTACCAGGAGTCTCTGGAGACTGCCTGTGCTCAGCTCATTTGTCATTGCCTAGGCTTCCTGGAGCGTCTCCATCCTAGGAAATTTTTTCTTGGCCTCAAGACAGAACTTCTAAGAACATGTCCCAGGATTGGGCCCTCTGGCACGGTGTCCCTCCCACCCTAGCAGCTCTGGCCAGCCTCTGCTGTGTGCTGGATCCTGTGCTGCTTGTAGAGCAGAGAGCACTGTGACGTGGCCCCTGCTCTCCGGGGGCACAGGATCCAGTAGCTCAAACCAAGTAAGGAGCAGGAGCCTGGCTAGGCCTGGAGGGTGCTCCGTGGGACTGTGGCAGGGCTGGACCAATAGACGGGAATCAGCTGTGAGGGGAGAAGGTCGCATGGGCCGGGAAACAGGCTGACCTCACAGATGAGTCAGCTGGGGAGGAGCATCGTGGAGGTCTAGCCAGGTCGGGGGGACCATCCATGGTCAGAGTGAGGAGAGGTTGGAAAGGGCTGGGATCCTCACCTGCATTTCTTCCTGGTAGGGAACTCCCAGGTGGAATTTAGTGTGGAACCAGGCAGAGGCTCCAAAAATGACTGTTTTGATCTGAAATCAAAAGAGGGGGACCCAGTGCCCAGACAGGAAAACATTCTGATTTTTCAATGACACAAAGAAAAGGAGTAAAGGGAGTGGGGAACAAGATATAAGAGCCCCCCCGCCCCGCCCCGTGTGCATGTGCCAGGTTATTTAATAACGTGTGTGGTGTTGTCTTCACAATGGCCCTGTGAATCTACACTTATAGATGGGGAAACCACGGCTGAAAGTCACACAGCTGCTGACAGGGGAGCAGTCCTGAAGCCAGGTGTGCTTCTTGTCCCAGGAACTAAAAAATACTCCGGGGGAGACGAGTGAGTAACCGCCTGAGAACCATGCAGGAAGCCAAAACCTGGCCAGTGTGAAAATGCCAACCAAGGAGCCAAAAGCTGTTACTGAGATCTTTGCCAGTGTGGGCTGTTATACCTAGAAAAAAAATCATGTTTTCCACAAAGAATCAGGTTCTACTTTCTCTTCCCTCTCTGGGCATGACCGTCAAGTTCTCCAGAAGCGCTGGGTAACCACTGACCCTGCGAGCTCTGGAGAGCCCTCCGTCTCGCTCGGTCTGCTGGTGCCTTGATGAATAGCCCAGCATGGTTTAGGCAGGCCTGCAGAGCCCTCTCTGTGAGCGTGTGTGATCCGTCTTACTGCCAGAGCTCATTTGGGCTCCTTTAATAATTGAAAGCCGACGTTAAACGTTTCACGGTTTGTCCTTCGTGAACAGGAGCGGTTTTCCGTAAGTGATAAGCCCTGTCTCCCATGGACGCTGTTTCCTGAAGTGCAGCTGATTCAGCTCGTTCTGACATTGCCCCTGGGGAGCTTAAATTTCGTCAGGTCCTCTTTTCAAGAGAGATCTCCTATCTCATCTTTGAGGGCAAGCACAGGAGGCTGGGTGGCTGGGACCAGAGATGGCCTCACTGGGAAATTGGACTAGGGAGGTGGGCTACCAGAGACAGGCTCAGCCACTTCCCTTTGTGCTGAGGAGTCAGTGCATTTTGTCACTTTAACACAAAAAGAGGGGCCACTGCAGGTCTAAATACCATCTGTTTACCCTGCCTTGGTCATTCTGGGGGTTCTAGTTGCAGTTTCCCCAGATCGTGTGCTCTTTCTTGCTTTCAGGCCTCCTGCCCTCCTCACCTTTCCCCATACTCTGCTGACCTCTCTTCCCCTTTCCAGCTCCCCTTGGGTCCTGCTCCCCTTGGGGTCTGGGGGAGGGCTCTTTCTCTGCACCTGCAATACTTCGTGTCCCCCTCTTTCTACTCAATCACTCCCCATGTGGGGGTTCCCTGCGTACCTGCCTTTCCCTCTGGACTCTTTAGGGATGCTAGAATAACCAAAGGAACGAATTGAAGTAGTTCTGCTGCTGGGAAAATAACAATAATAATTAAGGAAGAAAATTGACTTTCACTGAGGACGTATTATGACCCAGGCGTTGGGCAAGGTGTGCTATCTCATTTAATTTTCACAGTGGCCTTGGATTGTGGCTGTTAGAGGTTATACGAAGTCAAGCTTCCTGCAGTCTTTCATTGTTATCCTTCTGTTTTTGAACTGACTCATCATAAATGACCTGCTTTATAATTTAATAATGAGTACTTTTGAAACTTAAAGAAAATGATTTCTTTTAATTTTGCAGTTTCACAGTTTAGCATTGAATACAATAATATATCAGATGACTGTCAAAATGCAGAACCAAGTCTTTTGCTGGAAATAATTATACTTTGCCAACCCCATTTATTTTGAGCAGCTTCGGCGTGCTAATATACTGTGCTGTAAAATGAGCCTGTGATGTATGGATGATGCGGGGGGATCAGAGTGGCAATGAAATCAAGTGCAGATCCACTGGATGGTGGTAAAAAGGGAAATAGAACACGTCCCTTTGTTAAATACATCCCCTGAAGATAGTTTGTAATTTGACAGTTTAGACAGCTGGAAAAATTAGGAGCTGCTTTGCTGGCGAAGCTGGCCTAATTCTGCAAACTTGCACTTGGGAAGTGAAACCATCGGTCTTCTTGGTGATGCTCTGGTCAGAGTGCGAGTCTCTCAGGCCATAGGCAGGTCAGGACCTGCACATGTGGACTTGTCCCCAGCCAGGCCAACTCCACTGTCTTGTGGGCATGGCTGCTGTTGGCTCTAATCTCACATTTCTCCCTGCCTGCTCATCATTGCCTCCATCATGGGCTGCTGTCCCCTCAAGGTTGGCCTGTCTAAAGCAAGACTTGGCCTGGCAGAGTGGACGTTGGAATGGGCTAGATTTGTGTTTGAATTCAGACTCCCCCTACTGACTGGCAGGTGTGTTGTTTTGGGAAAGTCACGTCACCTCTCTGAGCCTCAGTCTCCTCATCTATAAAATGGGGATAATTCATTGAACAATTATTTATTGAGCACCTGCTATGTGCCAGCCACTGTTCAAGGCATTTGGGAAATAGAAATCCTTCTCCTCATGGAATTTACATTTTAGTGAAGGAAGACAGATGTTGAACTGTAGATATAATAAATAAGAAACTTATATGTTTGAAGGTAATAAGTACAATAAAAAGAAGAAAAAAGGGAGAGCAGGGTAAGGGACTTTGGGGATTCTGGAGGGGAGCTGGAATCAGTGTGGGCTGCAGTTTTAATAGGCCTCATTGAGGTGGTGACATGTGAGCAAAGAGGTGGAGTTGGTGAGGGACTTGGTGGTGCAGATACCTGGTGAAGAGTGTCCCAGTGCAAAGGTCTGGCATGTTCAAGAAACAGCAAGGAAGCCAGCACGGCTCAAGCAGAGTTAGCCTGGGCGCAAATAAGAGAGGATGAATTCAGAGAGGTAATGGTGATAATAATCCCAGGGTTGGGAGGGTTAAATGAAGCACCTTGCTCTTCCATCCGACTTCCCATTTTTCCAGTGGCTTTGTCATTCTCCCAGCCACCCAGGCTCCAGACTTTAGTGGGACTTTGATGTCTCCCTTTGTCCCCATTGCCAGTCACTTGCTAGGTCCTGTAGCTGTATGTCTCTCTTCTGTCCCTTTCTCCTCCTTCTTGTTGTCTTTAATCTAGTTGGTGGCCTCTCACCTGTCCAATCACAATGGCCTCCTAACCGTTAGATCAGCTGCCAATCTCTCCATCACCATCCCTCTCCCACCCCCTTCCTTTCCATGCCATGCTGCAATATTGAACCACCTCTCTCCTGCCCAGAACCCCTCAGCTGCTCATTAGTGTATGCACTTATTCATTCCTTTGTTAACACATGCAGTGTCTTTTGAGCATCTAATGCTCAAAGTCATTTGAATTGAGTCTAGTAGAGGAAGCAGACTTGAAAATAATTACAATGCCAATTCAGAAGTGTTTGTTTTTACCCTAGCCTCTTTCAAAAAGGATTTGGAGTTCCACAACCTATTATGGAGTATGATGAGAATGTGAAGCGGCCTCTCTGTATGTAAAGTTCTGACCTCTCAATGTGGCATTTAGAATCTCCCCTGCTTAGGCACAGGCCTGCCTTTCTAGTTTCATCTCCCACATCCTAGTTAAGTGAGCCTTTTGCTTCAACCCAGGGGTCATTGCAGCTCTCCCACCCAGCCTTCTCTTCCAGCCTCCGGGCCTTTGCTCACACCCTTCCCTTGCCATGGGTACCCGTTTTGCCTGATCCATGTCCTGCCCATCCTTCCAGACTCAGCTTTAGATGGCTCCTCCTCGGGAAGTCTTCCCGGATCCCAGGTCCTGAGTGATCTCTCCCTTCTCTGAACTTCCATTAGCATTTCTCTTTGTCATTCATCACTTTGCACCTTGGATTTTAGGGGGTGGGGAGTGTTTCTGCTTTATTTCCCTCACTGGACTGTGCATTTTTTGAGGCATGGATCTTTTTCATCTTTTATCACTCATGGCACCTGGCACCCTTTCTGTAGGAGGCACTCAGTGAATCTTTGAGTGAGAGAATGAATGGGTGTTTGCCAAGCCATAACATCTGGGGAGGGAGTTGCCTTGGAGGTGCTTTCTCTTATGCTGATATGAATGAAGTACTAACAAGTTTCTGGAGCCCAGATGTATTGACCCTGCAGCGAGCTACTACCATCTGGTGCTGTAACTCAGAATGCATTTTCTTGTAGAAGCCATGATGTAAATAGTTTCTACGAGTAGTTCCATCACTAGTTCCAAATATCTGACTTAGAAACACATACTTTTGGAGGCTTGCTCATTCATAAGTTGGCTTGCTCATTTTTTGAAGTTGCTCCATTTGTACCAGCAGGCAGGTGGTGTCTGCTTAGCCGTACTGTCAACCGCTATCCACAGGCACCATGGGGTGGAGACAGGAACACAGATTGTCACGCAGAGATGACCGGCTCCACCACTTCTTAGCTGAACGACCTTCAGCAAGCTCCTTTACTAATTTTCTAATCTGTAAAACAGGAATTAGAATACCTACCAGTAGGCTTAGTGAGGATGAACAAGGTAACCGGTGTAAAGACAGTGCCTAGTCAGTCCTTATAAATGCCGTCTAATAACAATCAGAACAGCAGCACATTTAGTTCCCTTTTATCTTGTGTGTCTGTGAAGTTCCTGTGGTCTAGGACAGTGCTGCTCAAACGGTGTTGTGCATGTGAGTCCCCTGGGGACTTCATTACAGTGCAGAATCTGAATTGGTAGATCTGGGATAGGGCCTGACGTTCTGCGTTTCTAACATGTCATGGTGCTGACCCAGGGACCATACTTTGAGTAGCAAGGTGTTAGGGCGATGGTTCTCAAACTATGTAGCCTGCCTCTGAATTACCTGGAAAGCTTGTTAAAACAGGTTTCTGGACCCCACCTCTAAGGATGTACTCATTCAATAGGTCTGGAGTGAGACCTGAAAATTTTCATTTCTAAATAATTTCCCAGGTGATGCTTATGCTGCTGATTCAGGGACCACACTTTGAGAACCATTGTGCTAGGGGGATAAAAGTGATGAAGTTAATAAGAAAAAAGAAGTAAGTAATGGTAGTTCTTCCACTCCAGGATACTTGTGCTCGCTGCTCTTTTTTTTTTTTTTTTTTTGGTGAGGAAGATTAGCCCTGAGGTAACATCTGTTGCCAATCCTCCTCTTTTTACTGAGGAAGATTGGCCTTGGGCTAACATCCGTGCCCATCTTCCTCTACTTGATATGTGGGATGCCTGCCACAGCATGGCTTGATAAGCAGTGCGTAGGTCCGCACCTGGGATCCGAACCCACATTCCCTGGGCCACCGAAGCAGAGCGTGTGAACTTAACCACTAAGCCACTGGGCTGGCCCATACTTGTGCTCTCTGCTCTTTTAATTGTAGATGTCCATTTAGTAACTATTATCTGACTGGGCTCTGGAATGTCTTATTAATAATTAAATAACAACTACTAACACTTAGTGAGCACTTACTATGTGCCTGACAATGTGCCAAGAGCTTTATATAGTTCCACTTAATTCTGATAATAATCTTATGACATGGATACTCTAATTTTCCAGCTTGTTGTTTCCCAGGCTGACCAATTCATAAGAATCACCTGGTGTGCTTGCTAAAAATACAGATTTCTAAGTCTTTACCCTGGTGATTTTAATTTGGTGGGGCCCGCTGCCCCCAGGTGATTCTTTTGGTTAGGTAATGCTGGAAATCTCTCCTCTAGTTAATCAGCTCTCTGCTTTCATCTAAGCCCAATACAAAATTGCCAGTTTCAAAGAAATACCAAATCAATATAATACAATATACTTGACACTAAAAGATACACTGGGTCAAATTTTTCTTTGATGATTCAGGAAATCCTTTGGGATCTCCAGATGCCTTAGGGTCCTTATTTTGACCATCCCTGGACTGTAGAGGTACAGAAAGGCCAGGTGATAGAGCGTTTTACTTACTAGAAGGCCAAGGAGGCCTGTGTTGACTGTATTCTATTTGGCTCTCTTGAAAGAGTATTTTGTTTGGAACATTATTCTAGAAAATTGGTCTTCATTGCTTCCAGATGGATTCTGTGATTCCACAGGATTTTAAGAAAAATGAAAAGAAAATGTTTTACTTGCTTCTCTTCAGGCCAGAGCTTGTTTGCCCACACCAAGGCCAGCTGGCCAACCACTTGCTTGGAGCACACCCCATCACTCCACCAGCAATTCCAGCGCCTGCTGGTCTCCCTCACCTGGTCAGGTGAGGTCAGGAGCCTTCAGCTCCTCTCCGTTTTTCCAGTCACTGGCTTCTTTGCATAGGGCTTTCCCATTTAGCCTGGGGTTCTGTGTTCCATCTTTCGTTGGAACTGTGGCCAAGGATGGAAAAGGGGAAAGGTTCAGAGTTGTACATACAGTTGGAAAGTCACCAACCCTTCGCCTGCCTGGGAGGTCCTGTCTGCCTGCCTTGATGAGGGTGGTGGAGTGGGGTGGTGAGGTGTAGCCAGGGTGAGGTTGTCTGTTAAATGTACCACATTTTAGCCATCAGGAAAGACTGTTCTGAAACCAAAGAAAATTGAGGTTTTCTTTAGTTCTACTGATGCTAATCTGAGATACTTCTTGGGCTGAGTTAACAGCCCTCAGAATAGTTTTCTGATGCTAATGGGAAAAGTGTTTCAGTTTGATGGAATGGGCACTGGACCAGGGGTCAGAAGAGCTGGGGGCTCAGGTCAGCTCTCCTGATTTCTTCTGTGATCTTGGGCCAGTTAGGTAATCACCTCTCTGGATATCGGTTTTATCTTTAAAATGAGGAGATTGGGCTCAATGATCTCAGAATGGGCTTGATATTCTGTGATCTTGTGATGATCTATATTCCCAGGAACATGTGCCATCACAATAACTTGTCTCCAAATCCAGTCAAGTTCACCCACTCAACCAACATCTATTGAGCATCGGTGTATTTCAAGTACTGCCCCGGGCACTATGGGGGATGTAGCCATAGATAAGGCATATTGAACCATTCACTCATTTGCTTATTCATTTATACAACAAACATTTATTGAGCACCTATCATGTGCCAAGCACTATGCAAAAAGCTGTGAGAGATACAAAGGTGAATTAGACTCAGATTTTGTTGTCAGGCAGTGCGCTGTCTTGAAGGGAGGTAAGATGTATGCGTCAATAAAACTGTTCCTAACCACCCTCTAAAAGAGGACCTCTCCTTTCCTTCTCCATCCCCTTACCCTGCTTCTAATAGCACTCGTCCCCCAACCTCATGTTACTTGTTTAGTGTCTGTCTCCCTCTCAGAGTGTAAGCTCCCTGAGAGTGGGGGCTTTGCTTTGATCACTGCTCTATTCTAGTACCTGGAATAGTGCCTGACACCAAATAGATGCTCAAGAAAATCTTTTAAAAATAAAATCTATAAAAGCAGGTAGAAATTATGTACCATAAAAGATATTTAGATAAAGTGCTGTGGGAACTCAGGGAAGGGAGACCACTGTAACTAGGACAGTGGTTTTCAAATCTGGTTGCACATTAGAAATGCCTTGGAAACTTTAAAAAAATGTACCAACTGTGTAGGTCCTATTCCATACTGATTAAATCAGAATCTCTGGGTGATGCCTGGACATCAGCATTTTATAAGTGGTCCCAGGTAATGATAATGGGTAGCTAAAATAATGTGACCTAGAATAATCAGGGAAGCTTCATGGAGGAGGTGGGATTTGAGATGGCTTGAAAATCAGGTAGAATTTGGATAAGAAGGAAGTAATCCAGATGGAGCTCACAGCATATACAAAGTAAAGAGGCAGGAATTACAGGCTGAGTTCAGGGATCAGAAGGAGTTCATTTTCGCTGGACCCTAAAGAACAGAAACGGGAATAATTGAAGTGATGTTGTAAAGGTTGACTGGGGCCGCTTTGAGAAGGTCTTTGATGCGAGGCCGTGAGATTTGGGCCTCATTTGGCTTTGCAGTCAGTGAGATTGTGAATGACTTTTAAACAGAAGTGATGTGATCAGAGCTCTCCCTGGCTGCCCTTGGAGATGGCTTGGAAGCAGACAGGGAGATCAGCTAGGAGGCGATGCCGTGGTCCACATAGTGTGGGCTCAGCTTAGGGCTGCATCACTGGCGCTGGCGAGGGCTGAGTAGATCCAGGCTGCAGGGCCTGCCCACCCCCCAGCCCTGGGTCTCCTTTGAGGGCTCTTGATGGAATCACTGGCGTTGCAGTGATCAAGCCAGGGAAGTCAGGCTGCACTAGCATTCCTAGCCCCATTTGTTCCTGTGCATGACTGATGACCTGATAGTGCAGCTAGGCCTCCTTCCTGAAATGACAGGCCATTTTATCCAGAGAAGCATTTCTACAAGCGGAACTCAGTACCATGCCAAGCTACCTTTAGATAGAGGTTTCTGTTGTTTTAATATAACAGCATGTGTCTTTGCTTCATCTTTGGGTAATTCCAGCACCAAGGACTCTATGACCTATGACTGGTAGAGGTCAGCTCTACCAGAATCTGGAGCTGCTAATTTCTTAAGCTCTGGGTGTACTGAGGACAGCCTGGCTTCAACAAGACAGCTTTGAGCCAGGGCTGGGGGCCATGGGCCAAGGGGGATATTTCCAAAAGCCTTATAGCAGAATGCTCACTTACAAAGAGCTGAGTTTCTGGGGGCACATGACATCTGCACAGGCAAGGACACCATATGTGTGTGGGGCTGGGGGAAGGTGGGTTTAGTGGAGGACGGGTGGTTATTGGGTCTAGGTCGCAATACGGGCTTGTGCAGGGAGGACTGCCCACCCATGGCCAGATGCTGTTGGTAGCTGGTGCATCCCCAGGGTCATATACTACTCAAAAGGACAGGCAAGCAAGAGATGATAGTGCAAATATTTTTTCCTTCCTTCTGTCCGTTTTGCCAGGGCTGACCTTATTCACAGTCAGTTTCAGAATGTCAGTCCCTCAGACATGCATGGCCTTTACAGTTTGCAGGGAGCTTTCACATTCTTTATCTCATTAGAATCAAATTAATCTGTGAATTAATTGGGACAGGAGTTGTTGATCCATTTTACATACAAGAAAACTGGGGCTAGGATGGGGCTAGGTGGCTTATTCTAATGTCATGTAGATATAAAGCATAAAGGCTGGGACTTGTTCATGTGGGAGCCCAGAGGCCTCTTGTCAGGGCTGCTTGCAATGGAATTTGTGCACATGGCAGTAGAAGAAGGTAACGTTTTGGCTCCTTCATTACTAGGTGGATGACTTTGGGCAAGTCCTTTATTGTGCATCTCATGTTTGTCAGCTATAAAACGGGGATAGTAACACTTGCCTAATAGGATTATTTGAGGGTTAAAATGATCATTTATTAAGAAAGTGTCCAGTACAATGCCTGGCATACATTAGATGTTCAATTAGTTCCTTTTTTTAAACCATTATAGACTCACAGGAAGTTGTAAAAATAATACAGAGAATCTGTGTGTCCTTCCTCCAGCTTCCCCCAATGGCAGGATCTTATGTGGTTATAGTACAGTATCAAAGGTAGAAACTGAAATTGGTACAATACCTGTTGTTAACTAGACTGCAAACCTTATTCAGATTCCCCTTATCTTTTTGGATAAAAACTAGACTAGATCATTTCTGAGTTTTTTTTTCCTAGTTCTGAAATGCTATATACAGTGTCTTCATTGACTTTGACTTTTCTGTGGCATCTGACTTTCTAGAAACTTTCCTCTCCCTTGGTTTTCACAGCACTGTGTGTCTCTCATTATCTTCTCAGGTCTTCTCTGTCTCCTTCACTGTCCTCCGGTCCTCTAGCCTGTTTCTCTCCCCAGATTCAGTTTTTAGCCCCTGTTCCTCCTGCCAGGGCCTTTTCCTCAGGTGGAATCTTCCTTTCACCTTTCCTTGAGGATTCTGAAATCAGCATCCCCACCACCCGAGCCCGAGCCCCTCTCCAGTTCCTTGTGTCTGGCTCTTTGCTGAATATAAGCTCTAACTCATCATATCCAAAACTCCACTTGTCATCATTGAAACCCCACACTAGTGCCCTGCTCCGTCTCCACCTGACTTCCCAGTTCTGTCAGTGAGTTGTTGTTAAAACTGCCCAGAGCTGTACGGGGAAACTTCTGGGTGATGGGTCCTGTTTGCTATCTTGATGGTGGTGAGGGTTCAAAACTTATCAAATTGTACATGTTAAGTGTGTATATGTCAATTATACCTCAATACAACTGTTAAAAAAGAAAGAAAGAAAGAAAACTGCACAGAGCCAGAGATCCTAGGTCTGAATCCCAGCTCTACCCCTTGGGCAAGTTACTCAGCTTCTCTGTACCTCATTTTCCTCATCTGTAAAATGAGGATAATAACAATAACTTACTATATAGGATTTTTGAGGAAGATTGAGTTAATTTAGATTAGGTACTTAAAACAGTACCTGCCGCATGTTAAGCTCTCCAAGTGTTTCTTGTGGTTGTGTCTTATTCATCTCAGGTTCACAGTGTCTGGCACAGAGTAGGTGTTCAAGAAATGTTTATTGAATGATTGAATGGATGCTGCTGTAGTCCTGAAGTACTGTTTTTCTTCCTCAGCTTCTATCCAAGTACTGCTGCTGCTTTAAGGTGCAGCTTAGGTTCTGCCCGCTCCGTGGAGTCTTCTCCACAAGGTCTTCCTGGCCTCCCTCCTCTTCTTTCTCCGCTGATGTTTTGTATTAGCGCGTTTGGTACTGATTCACAGCCAGATTTTCTACTGTCTTTTTTTTAAGTGGCTTCATGTGTACATATCTTTCCTCTCCATCTCCATTGGACATCTGAGGGCATGCGTCATTTCTGATTTTTTTCTCTGTCCACTTTGCCTATGCTGGGCGTATAGTAGGTGTTCAGTAAAAGTGGAATGAGTGAATGAATAATGTATGATTCACAAAGTATTATGAGGCCTTCATGCAATAAGACAAATTCCCATCAGTTAGCTCATTATTAAAACAAACCTAGAACTTATAAAATTTAGCCCTCGAGGGAAATTTTCTGTGTGTGTGTAGGTGGCAGGTAGTCCTGAGTCTGCCCTCTGATCTCACCTTCCTTTTTGAGTCTTGAGGGAGCTGTAGGCCTCCTTTAACAATGTGGCCCAAGTTTGGACACAGACCTTCCTCTAAGTCATCTGAGCACTGCTGAGGTGGACTGGCACTGTTCTGAAGACTTGTCTGAACCTCAGCGAGGGAGTGGTAGGGAATTACACAAAGAGGAGGAGAGGCTGGACCAACTGGCTCACTCAGGCTAAGACACTCGGTCCCTTGCCCCAGAGGTTGGACACAACTCCCCCTACTCTGGCCTGGTCCTCTGTTTTCTAGCTGCAGCCTCTTGCCTACGTGGAGGGTCCAATCTGAAAACTTATTTCCCAGGAGCTCCTTCTCGGACATCCTGACATTTTTGTGTCCAAGCCTGGAGAACCTGGCTTCTATTCCTCTTGATACACATTTCCTTTATCCAATCTGAGAGACACACCCAGGATGATCACCATTTAGGTGACACTCCTGACATGCCATTCCTTCCAGACGTGGTCTGGCTTGTCCTCTATACGAGTCTAATAGTATAATGATACCTCAGCCATATCATCAATAAGACATCCGTACTGTGACAGTTACTCACACAAATAACCCACTATTCTGTACCCTGCCCGCTGGGCCCTGATCTAGCTTATAAGTTCATCATTATTAGTGCAATTTCTTTGGATTAAGCATTGCCCTTTCCAGCAGCATCTCCCACTGGAAATGGTAACATATTGGGCCCCTCGTATCTTGAAGTACCTTCATTTATCAATGTGCCTTCCTCTCCTTCACAGAGAATCTGGAACAGTTTATAAGCACTAGATGCCTTGAGACAGAAGAGATAGCTTCTGGTCAACACTCATAATAAGAGATGCCAATACATCTATTGTATACATGTATCTGTTGTATATTGGAATACATTGTTCCTTTCATTTACAAAGTATAGTATATCTCATATGTTCCTTTAAACAGTCTATGAAATGAGGATTATGTTCCCATTTTACCAGTGAAGAGTCTAAGATTCCTAGAGAAAAAAAGGCTTGGCTTGCCCAAGTTCCCAGAGCCAGTAAGTGGAGGAGCTGCCTAACTCCCAACCCTGCTCTCTTTCCATTGTACCTCCTGGCTCCTCCTCCCAGTATCTTCTGTTTGATCTGCCTAGGCTTGTTCTGGCTTTAGCCCTAGGTTTTTTCTGTAATTCCAAGCTAAACTATTTGTTATTTTCTCTACTGCTTCTATATCTTTTTAGTCTTGAGAGAATTCCATAGATTCCAGCAGGAAGAAGTTTGTTTGTCTCAGATCCCAAGATTCTTCTGTTGCTTCCTATGCTGAGTGTGGAACTCCATCCATCTCACTAGCTAGAGCTCCCACTGGTCTCTGCCTTTATTTTTCTACTGTCAAGTTTACCCCTCATCTGAACCTTAGACCCTACTTTGCCCCTTGTCTTTTTTCTCCTAATCTGTCTCATATTTCTCATAGTTCTTCCTGTAAGTCTTGATTCTTTGACAGACTAAGGCTCCCCTCCTAACAGGTAGGCTCAGTTTTCTGGATTTATTTATTCATTCATTTATTCACTCCTCAACCCTTTTCTGAATGCTGATGTCAAGCACTGTATTTAGGCACCGGGGCTTCCAAAGTGGTAAAACATGGTTGAGGAGACCATGAAGAATCAGGAGTTCTCTATGTTTTCAGTATGGTAATGATTGTGAAGGCATAAACAAAAGATGTTTGTGGGCTCCTAGGAGGAGGGACATGTAATTCAGATTTGGGGGGCAGAAAAGTTTTCTTAGAAGAGATCCTGTCTAAACTGAGCCCTAAGGGGTGAGTTGAATTTGGCTCAGAGTGAGTGAGTGGTGGTGGTGGCTGGGGGAGTCATGGGGAGGGCAGAGTGCCAGGCAGAAACCTACTTATATGAAGACCCAAAGCTTCACATGTAGGGAACTGCAAGCACTTTGGCCTGACTGGATCAGAGATTGTAGGGACAGTGAGGGATGAGGTAGGAGAGGTAATCTGGAACCAGACTGTGCAAGGCTCTTGTTTTGTTCTGAAGTTGTTGTGGGGTCATAGAAAGATCTTCCTGACTTGTTTAGAATAGCATTTTAGAAAGATCACTATGATGGCAGGGTGAAGGAGAGAGAGACAGAGATAAGGGGTGAGTCAGAAGACGGTGGCAGTGATTGAGGCCTGAGTTGATGAGAACTTGAACTAAGGTTAAGGCAGCAATAATGGAGAGAAGTAAATGGATTCAGAATATAAGGGAGGTGGCATTTCTAGGGCTAGTAGCTGATTAGCTGTCCATGCTGTGAGAGGATGAATGCCATTTTGTCTCACCCTCACATATGTCTGCCTTGCCTTCTACATGCAGTCCCTGTTTGCTGTCAGAAGAGAAACCTGATGTTCGATTCCTGGTTGGCTCTGTTTACTCATCTGCCTTCCCCTACCCCGTTCTCCCTATAAGGTCCTCCTCCCCTTGGCTAACCCTGCCTTTATCATCTTTCTGATCAATGTCCAGGGCATTCTTTCTATTTGCATTTGGAAACCTGAGTGACACCTGAGGTCAACCAAGAGATGTGACTCAGGTGTCCCTCTGGGTAACCCTCACACCCCCTTTGCATGGATAGTGCTATCCTCTTTCAGGAGTGGTGCCTGGGGAGCAGTGAGATAAAGGTGACCTTATTTGCTGCATTACCTCTAAAGGAGGAAGAGGCAAGTATCCCTTTTGCATTTTTAGAATAGAAAATCTTTAAACACAGTGGGAAAGAACATGTAACTAATTCCCATCAAGAGAAGAGGAAGCCCAGTGTGGGCAGCCCGAAATGCTCCAGGCTGGTGACATTCAGATCTGTCCTCTCTGTGGTAATGCTGACCAGTGTAATCTTTTATGAAATAGAATAGAGCATTAGCTTTGGAAGGGACCTTAGAGTTCATCCAGCTCATCATCCTCATTTTGCAGATGAGGACTTGAAGTCTCAGGGGTGGCGTGGTTTGCCCAAGGTCACAATTAGCTAGTAGCACAACCGGGACCTGAATTGAGGACCCCTAGTTCAGTTCTTGTTTCACTAGCCACATGAAAGTACATGATTTTTTTCTGTAAGTTTGACAGTTTGACAGTCTGGAGAATAAGGGACTTACAGGCTGTTTTAGTGACAGTCTAGTTTGATAGTCCACCTTTCCCCAAGAGATTGGAAATAGCTTGTCCAAGGTCACAGGGTGAGTGAGGGGTAGAGGGGCCTCCAGATTTGCAGTCTGGTGCTCTTTCCAGCACAGTGCAAGGTCTCATCCAAGGCCCAAGACTTGAACAGCATGGCTCCAAGGACACTGAACAGAATCATTCTTCAAATGCATTGCAACCACAGTCAATTTCAACGATCTAAAAGACATGATTTCCTTCTTTTTTCTTTTTTCCTTGAGTGTTTTTTCCTTATTCGATAAAAGTGTATGGCTGTGGAAATTACGTCAGTTTAATTAGACTGCTTGACACAGTACTTTTCCACTGAATTTACTAGGAACTGTGAATTTGTTGTAGCAAACTGCACTGCAGGCTGCAGTATCTGATTGGCATGCCATGAGCATCGCTAGCAAACAGCTCAATAGAGATTGGGGAGAAAACTGGGTCAGGAAACAGGCCTCCTGTACCTGCAGCGGCTGCGGAAGGCGGCGCAGCGGCGGCAGGTGGCCACAGCATGGCACTGTCTCCCAGAACCTGAGCCGCCGGGCACCCCGCCCCCCCAGCTCTGTGCTGCAGCCCCCCACCCACCCTTTCCTTCGCAGGTGATTGTTCCTGTGGCCATTTTGCCTTCTGTTTCTCTACAGACCACAGAGCTTTTATACCTGGCAGCTCAGGAATGGCTTTTTCTCAATAAAAAAGCCAAAGATTGGTTCAGATGGAATCTTCATTAGCCACTGGTATTCCAAACCATGGAGCAAGTCTTCTGGCTTTCCAGAGCTGGGTCTGTCAGGGGGCTGGGGCTGGGTGTGAGAGTTCTGCACAGGGATGAGGAAAGGCTTAGTAATGTTTCCGTTTGCCTCTTTCCTGTTTCCCCTCCCTACCCCCTGCCCCCCAGATTATGTTGCATCCATTGTCTCAGTGCTGAGCACCAAGACAAATCAGGGACTCCTAGAAGAAAGAGTAAGTGATGATGCCAGGAGAGTCAGGGGAAACTTCTTGAGGGCAGTGGCATTCGAGCTAGGCTTTGCACAGTGAATTGAGTCAAGACAGGAAGAAATGAGGGGAAGATGCTGGTGGCCCGCCCATGCTGTTCTCAGGACTGCCTTGTGGAGGCTGGAGTCCTCCCCAGTCATCCGGGGCTGGAATCTATCTCAGCATGTCAGAGCTGACTGGGACCTAAGGCTCTGTTGTTTATCCTGGCTTCTTCTTTTATAGATGGGCACATGAAGGCACGGAGAGAAAGGGGCTGGAACATGGGGCAGCCCAGTGCTGTTATAACCACACTGGCCAGTAATGCCCTTCTCCTCGTTTCTAATGGGGCTCTGAGAACATCCACTTCCTCCTTCTGGATTTCACTCCTATCATCGTCTTTCTGACTCCTGTCCTGTGGATTCAGGGATGCCCAATAGTCTCCACCTGTAAATTAACGACTGGGGAGAGAACCTGGGTCCTGCTGGCAGTGGATTCCTAGGTCACTCGGATGCCTGCTAGACAGTCATATACCTTTTCTTCCTCAGGCCAAGCCAGATCAGGCCAGGACTGGTTTTTCAGTAGGGCTGGTGCTTCTCCAAAATTTCTTGGTAGGAATGGGTCTTGCCTCAGAGTGAGGTCTCAAATTCTCACAGTCAGAATAGCTGAGTGTGGCAGGAATCCAGGCCATTGTACTCTTATGTTATTCTGTGAGAAAATTGGACTTACTTTGACTGAAAATTGTTTTCAATCAAGTACACTTAAATTTATTGAAATTTGTTTTAAAGACAACTTTTGTTAGGCCGTTTTAATTCTGGACAGCATCTCTTTCCCTTTTGAGGAGAAATCAGAGGGTGGGAATAAAACAGTCTCCCTAGTAATTTTCCCTGGATCTTTTGCATGGTCTCAATTCAATCTGAGGAATTCTGTCTTTGGACCAAGTATTGATGTTACAACTGAAATGCAGAAATGCATACCCATGTTCTGATAGATGTACCACAGTTTGCTAATCAAATGAACCGTTTGCACAGGATCTTTCAAAGCCAACTTCAAGGCCAACGTGTTTTGGAAGACAGTTGATAATTCAAGTGTCAAGTAGTCTCTGGCTTGAGCTGAGTTGGGGTGAACAGAAGAACAAGCCCTTTAGAACAGTTGTCAGACATTCCGGCTGTGAAAACCAGGCTTTGATGACCCAGGGGGTTAGGTGGCCAGAGCAGATCCAGTCCTCCTCAAATCAGAGGTCCCTTTATTTTATCTTGTTTTAGGTCAGAACAGGTGGTTTTAAATGCCTCTAAATAATTCCCCTGGTCTTAGAAGGTTATATTCATTTGCAAATTAGTAGGCCTTGCTTCTAGT
This sequence comes from Tapirus indicus, assembly GCA_031878705.1. Taxonomy (NCBI): domain Eukaryota; kingdom Metazoa; phylum Chordata; class Mammalia; order Perissodactyla; family Tapiridae; genus Tapirus; species Tapirus indicus. Next base: position 12,082,902 of record CM062924.1, read on the forward strand.
TAGTATTTGCTGAAAGAAAGGAGGGAAAACAGGAAGGGAGGGAAGGAAAGAAGAAACGCTTCTTGATACTTTGGCAGGTTTTCACCCAGAGGCTGACACAGTCATAGAAATTTCCATATATTCGCATTTAGTGGTCATACTAGGACTTGTCACTAGAGCAAACATCATCTGAACGGTTCATAGAAGTGGTTGGAATAGACAGAGAAAAGCTAGAGAGAGATTGTAATTTGAAGTTTGTCAAGAGTCACCTGTCTTCCTTGCAGGGTTACATAAAGGGAAGCAAAAGGCAGGGCTGCAGTCACAGAGGAATGTCCGAGCAGGGCTCAATCTGGCGTGGCAGAGGCCCTCTGGATAGTCTTTCCTGAACTTGTCCACCCCTGGCCACAGCATCCTCGGTCATGGATACTTAAGAGTGGTCCTTAGTCCTCAACCATTCATGTGAGCTGTTTCCAAGGGCAGCTTGGAGAACCCAGGCTCTTCTCCTGGAAGACTCCCCCTCTGCTCCATTGGTTCAGGCCATGGCCCATGCTCCCATTTGCAGCCGTGGAAATGCTTTTCTGTTTCTTGGAGCCCTCATTAGCCCTCTCTAAGGAAGAAAATACATGAGAAACAAAACAAGTATGGGGCCTAATACAATGGGCTTCTGACGTTTTCTCCTCTTCCCTCTGCTTTGCTATTCTCCCAGCCCCTGAACACTTCCTGGAATGTCCTCTCCTGGCCCTAGACACCCACCCTCTGTTCTGGGCACATAGCAGATAGCACATAGCACATCACATAGCCTGGGGACAGGCTGACTGCTCAGGTGCTCTGTGGTCATGCCTTCGAGGCCTGTAAGACTGAAGTGAAGGAGGGATTGTAGTGTTCACTGCTGATGGCTGTTGTTTTCTCCCTTAAGACCGTCCACAGGACATGGAGACTCCCTTTTCTTCTCTCTCCATGGCTGTCCTCTTGTCTACTCTGGTGACTCCCCAGTTCTGATGCTGGTTAGGAAGTTCAGGCAGCTTCAGTGAGCCTCTTCCTTCCTTTCATATCTATCCATTCAATTATCAAACTCTATGATTTTACCCCTGCCATTTCCCTCATATTTATCCCCATCTTCTCACTGCTATTGTCACCTGAATGGTTGCAAATAAGTTTCTCTTCCCAAAGCTCTGCTCTAGAAACGTCCACCTCGGTTGCAGCCTTCACAGTGTCGGCTTCCACTGCTCACTGCCCAGGCCCGTCATCATTTACTTGTTTGCGTCTCGGGCTCTGATGTTAAATGTTCATTAAACGTTCTACAATCCATCCAGAGCACACTTGTCAGAACAGAGAGGGAAAAGCAAATATCTATCTTCTGTCTTGTCATTTCTCTCAGATGAATGAATTAAATATTTTTATTGCCTTGAAGATTAATTATCTTCTGTCCCTGAGCCAGCTTTAATATTCTAGCTGTATCTTCTGGTGACTGGGACCTGACAGTTGGAATTTCTGCCCCCGCCCTAAACCTCTGCTTTTGCCAGGTTTCTCAGCATCTCTGTGTCTTGTAGGCTTCTGCAGTGAGTCACAGTCCAGGGGTTCAGAGAGACTGGAGTCTGACCTGCAGGATTTAGATTAAGCACTGAATCGTAGATCTTAGAACTGAGAGACCTCCTGAAATCTTCTGGTCCTTTCTGGCACATGAGATACTGTTATTACACTTAAGAAATAAAACACCTGAGACCCGGAGAGAATTTAAGTGACTAACCCAAGGTCACCCAGCTCATAAATTTTGAACCCTAATGCCAGACTAGATTTTAGGCTGTAAGTGTACTTTATCCTCTCCATGTAAGCCAGCTCTTTATTTGGAGAAGGCACCAACTCTGTGAATTTCTCTTTGCAAATAAAACAGTTTGGGACTCCTTTTGCAGTACCCTGCCTCGTCAGTGTCAGGAAGGAAAGGCAGCCTAGAAGAAGCGCCCTCTTCCCAGGTAGGTGATGTCTGGTGGGTAGGCAGACATCCCCTGTCCCTTGTTCCCCAGAGAGCTCATGGGGTCAGTGTGTCAGACACTTTGTCCTACATGCCTCTTGTTCAGTGAATCCTTGTGGGCCCTCATGTGCAAAAGGAGGTTTTTGTTTGTTTCTAAAGTGGTTTCTCAGTCCCTCGGGACTGTCAAGCACTAATCCCTCATTTCTGCCCGTTCTACCTCAAACTGGAAGAGTAAACTGTGTTCTTCCTGCATGTGCTGCTCCCCCTCTGCTCTCCCCACCTCCCAGTTATCCTTCAGTTCTCCCAGTGTTCTGTTCTCTTAATTACCCAGGCTTGGAGTCCTCCACGACTCAGCTTGATAAGCATGCTTCAGTCATTTAGTCTGTCAGCACTCACCAACCCTGTCATTGGTGTCACATGCCTTGGAAATCCAGCCATTCCTGTCTGCTCCCTTGTGGCTGCTACTAGCCACAGCGAGGTGTTTGTGCCTCTTCCCTGGACCACTATAGCAGCCTGTTAGTCATCTCCTGGTCCTTTGTCCTTCATCCATCATGCAGACTGGTAGACTCTAAACGCTGCCCCACTTTTGAGTTTAAAACTGAATATCAAACCAAACATTGCAGCTCTTTCATGATCTAACCCTCCATCCCTGGCATGAGTTGTTCATACCAGTCAGACTGGGCTACCTGTGTCTCCTACATATTTAGTGATTCTTTGCCCTTTTGTTCCCTCCATCCCTCTCTCCCTCCTTCAATGAAAAATTGTAATAACATTTCTTTGCAAAATATAAAGCATGCAAGGTTTTATTGGTTCAACAAGTACGCTGCTGTATGAAAGGGAAGAGTGGGGTTTTGGATTTGGTGACTACTTTGTGCTGATAGTTTGCATATATTATCTTATTTAACCCCCTTGATAGTCCCATGAGTTAGACTAAGTTATGTTCATATTGTATAGGTGGAAACTGAAGCCCTAAGAAAAAAGCACATTCTCCTCTGCTATGCTGTGGACCCGGTGCTAGCACTAGAGTGGTGGGTAGGAACTGAAAAATCTCTAGGCTGGTGGGAGGGATAGGGCGTGCACATAAACAGCTGTCCTGGAAGAAAATGCCCATTGTCCTGAGAACTATAGATATGGTGCTATGGAAATTCTGAAGATGGTGAAATTTCTTCTAGCTGGGGGATTAGGGAGGACTTCATAGAGAAGCTAGATTTCCACTGAGTGTAAAGGATGGGCAGTATTTTGACAGAAGGAGCTGGGAGGCCAGGATAGGAAAGGAGGGACTAACACAGACAGGGAAATGGCCTTGGTATCACCAGACATCATTAGTGAATGGTCCGCATGGTTGGAACACAGGGTTCTTGTGGGAGAAGACATAGTGGGATATAAGGCTGCAAAGGTGAGCTGTAGCCTGTTCATAGATGGACTTAAATGTCTGGTTAAAAGATTCATGGTCTGTTCTGTAGGCACAGAGGAGCCATTAGCAGGTTTTGAGCAGGAGATGAGCTGAGATTTAGAAAGGTTACCTTGGGCACTCAATGAATTGGAGAGAAGGGGAAACAGCAGAGAGAGGAAATAATTAGAATCTATTGCAATTGTCCAGTACACATGTTCTGAGGGCCTGAAATAGCACGGTGACAGTGGGGATGGAGAAGAGGGGCAACAAGAGAGCAGAACCAGGGAGGCAGAATTACAGAACTTGGTGACTGGCTGGACTTGGGGAAAGAGAGGAGGACTCAGATGATTCCGAGATAACTGCGAGAATGGTGATGGCAGCACCCGAGAGAAAGAGGACAGTCAGAAGGGAAATCAGATTTGGCGATGGGAAGGGGTGGGGTGGTGGTAGATGGTTCATTCTGTTTTGTGCAGGTGGAATTTTAGGTGCTGGTGAATTGCCTGTTTCACATCTGTGCCCAATGCTCTTCACCACTACTGCTGCCGTTCCCGATCCCCTCTGTCCTTCCTCTTTGTTAAGCAAATGTTTGGCTGCCTTTTACAGTTCAGCTGAATGAAGCCCTCAAGTGAACCTTGTTTATCTTGGAATTTCTGATGTACCGTCCATGCCACTCAGTTTTTCCTGAGTCCAGTCTCCCCACCATGTGCCCCTATACACATATGTTTACCTGGTATATGTGGGATGAGCACCTGCTGGTTATCATTGACAGAATCACAACAGTAGTTCATGTTTGCATGAATGTTCATAGTTGACAGAACACTTAGAATGGTCAGAAGTGTGTTGCATTTCCCTGCCAGTCCCCCCAGGAGGGTCACTGAAGCATTGACTCAACAAGCTGAGAAGGTTATTAGGGAATAAATGGTAGGTTTTAGTTTAATAATAAATACAGTTGAAGACGTTAGCACATATCAAATGGGAAAGTTAGGATGATTTTTAGCTGCTATAAGTAGGTAGGCTCTGTTAGAAAGAATGGTCAAATTTAAAAATATATTCCAGGTGATGTCAATACTGAGACTGATGCTTTGTGTGTATTAAGAATAAAGACTTAGCATTGTACTCAGCACATAGCACCTCCAGAAATGTTGGATTATATTATTAGTGATGGAAATTTTGAAACTGTAAAAGGGAAAAAAACACTTTTTAGGATAGGACCAACATTTTGATTAACATGGAAATATATACAATACTTTTAAAGTGCCCTTTAGAGCACTCTCTAAAATCACACTAGTTGATGAATATAAAATTGTTTTGTTTGCTCATAAAATTATCACGGCTAACACATGTAGAGAGAATTAAATTTAGAAGATTTTGGAAGAGTTGTTTTACTCTTCTAATTTTTGTGTGTGTGTGTGTGAAAGATAACAGAGGCCTGGGGGAAAAGAGATTGCTTCCCCACCTCTCAGCAGTTTCCCACTTGGCCTTTTGTTTCTCGGGTCATCAGATCTCCAGTGGACAAAGGGGCAAGTGAACTAGCATGTACCTGTCTACTCTGTCCAAGGTACTAAATATAGGTAATTGAATTCAATCCTCATGATAGTCCTGTGAGGTTATTGCTGTAATTCCTGCCATGTAGCTGAGGAAATTGAGGCTTAGGAAGTCTTAGTATCTTGGCAAGTTCACAGAACGAATAGATGATAGAACCAGAATTTAAGCTGCTCTCACCTGGACTGTTGCAATAGCTCCTCGACAGTCTGTGATTGTCTCAAGCTCTCCCCGCCGTGCCAGGCAGCCTTCCTGATGCACGTGGCAGGGGTGGCAGCTTATGTTGACAGCTTCACATTGGAGCTGCTAGAACAAGTAATTCATTCAAACATATTTGACCTCTGTTTTGCTTTAAGGCACAGCCAAATTCCTGAGTTTGTCAGTCGCCATTGCTGCCTGCTACTTACTTAAAATACTTTAAAAAATAGTGTTAAATTATTGTGACTACTCAACCCTCCCAGTATGGCCTCTCTATAAATGGGACATAGTTAAAAGGAGCTTGACAAGAGAAATCTTTGTAGCATAGCATTTTGAAAATTTGGTTACTCGCCTTTAGAATGTGTGTTAAGGTTTCAAATTATGCTTTTGATAGAACCTTTACCCGTATTAGGGGCTAATGGGGCTCTCAGTCTTGTTGGAGTGGCAGAGAAAGAAGTGAGTGTGCAGTGGTGTATTTTCTGAGTGGGCCTCCCCGGCTCCAGTGCTGGGCTGAGGGCACAGGTGGAGGTAGAACAGTCAGGCGGGAAGGGAATGGGACCAGTCCACCCACCCACCCAACCCCAGCCTTTCTATCACTATAAATTAGATTTGTCCTTCCTGGAGTTTCATATTACTGGAATCATACACTATGTACTTCTTTGTGTCTAGCTGCTTTTGTTCAGCACAATGTTTTTGAGATTCATCCATGTTGTTACATTTATCAGTAGACTGTACCTTTTTTATTGATGAGCGATATTCCATTATATGGTTGTACCACAGTTTGTTTATCCATTTACCCATTGTATTAGTTTTCTCTTGCTGGATAACAAATTACCACAAACTTGGTGGCTTGAAACAGCATCTCTTTTTTAGCTCATAGTCCTATAGGTCAGAAGTCTGGGTGGTCTCGGCTGGGTTTTCTGCTTAGGGTTTCAGAAAGCCAAAATCAAGATGTCATCTGGGCTGGATTCTTATCTGGAGACTGTAGGGAAGAATCTGCTTTTAAATTCAGCTTGTGGGTAGATTTCAGTTCCTTGTGGTAATAGGACTGAGGTCCCCCCTCCTTTCTGGATGGCCGGCCCGAGGTTGCTGTCAGCAGTTAGATGCTGTTCTCCAGTTCTCACACATGGCCCCCCCATCTTCAAAACCAGCAGTGATGCCTCAGATCCCTCTTGTGCTTCAATTCTTTCTGAATTATCCTTCTGCCATCAGCCAGAGAAAACTCTGCTTCTAAAGGGTTCTCGTGATTAGTTAGGCCCACCTAGAGATAGCCCTTCCACTTTTGATAGACTTTCATTTTTAGAATGGCCTTTCTGATATTAAGTTATACTTTGTCATTTTGAGCATTTCTATCCATTGATCTACATTCTGCCATTTCATTCTGCAACCTGATTCCTCTTCTCTCTGTCCTGTGGCCCTTGTTCTATTCAAATTTTCTCTTTTCCAGATTGAAAACTCTCATTTTTTCCCCTTTATTTTTTGCGTGACATGTTGTAGCATTAAATGTACTCTCTGGAATCATACATAATTGGATTTAAATTCAGCTATGCCACCTGCTAACTGTGGTATTGGATAAGTTAACTTCTCCAAACGTTGGTTGCCTTATCTATGCATCCCTTATAGGATTAATTCCCAGATTAAGTGAGCTAATGCATGCAAAGCTCTTAAGCACCTTCCCTGTCACATTATATACATCTGATATATGTTAGCCAATATTGTTATTGCAATATTGCTACTCTTTCTCCATTTTGTTCTTTTTCTTCTGGATCTGATCTGTTTTGTCAATGACCCTAATAAAATATACTGTCCAAATTATACAAGTGCTTTAAAGAGGTTTATGGTCCTTTTATTCAATAATTCTACTTTAGGAAATTTATCCCAAGGAAATAATCAGAAATGTAGGCAAAGATTTTAGTTCAAGAATGTTCATCGCAACACAATTTATAATGGCAAAATATTCAAAGCAATCTGGGTATCCAACAGTAGGGAAATAATGAAATTAGGGCACATTCCTATGATGCTAGAAAGCCATAAAAATCACATTTTCAATGAAAGTAATGAAATGGGAAACATAACATTATGTTAAGTGCAAAAGTCATGATATAAAATGGAATGTATAGCATGACCCCAACTGTGTTTCTGAAATTATATATATTTTATTCCTATACAGACAAATATTGATAGGGAAAAGTCAGGAAGGAAATACACATGTGTTAACAGTAAGCAGTGGGATTGTGGCTGTTTTTTATTTTTCTTATTATATTTTCTTGCAATAATTGTATATTACTTTTATAATTTGAAAAAGATGAATAAACTTTGTTTAAACATTATTTTGTGTGTGGAGCCCAGAACAGTACCTGATAATCCACAACTTTGTCTTGAGTCAGAAAAGTTGCAGAGTCACATGAGCAGATCAAGAAGGTACTTCTGATCACTCGGCCAGGAACCTGACTTGAAGGCAGTGGGATTCCAGCGGCAGCCCTGGGGATAGGACAGCAGCACTCAGTAGACTGTTGACCTGTGGGGCTGTGCCTAGGAAGGAACTCTGTCAGGCTGGGGCACGTGGCACCGGTCAATTGCAGCAGATACAATTGTCCTTCTTAGTGCTCTGTCCATTGTTATACTACACACGCTTGTTATTAGGAGCTTTGTTCTCTCTGTCACATCTTATCTGCATTCTTGACTTTTTAATCCCAGAAAGAATAAAGCCTTAGGTTCTGGCCCTCTAGATTTTGTTTTGTTTTGTTCTAATCTAAAAAGCAAAAGCCATCCTTAGTGTGGGGGCTCCAGAGTACCCGAGGGCCTGTTGGTCGGGGGCCTGTTCAGGTGCTCCTGCCCCAGGCCTGGCAGTGGCCGGCCAAGCTCTGCGGTGTAGCTGCAGCAAAGGCAGAGATTCTTGGGCCTTGTACACAAATGGCTCAGAGTCGGCCTGTTGGCTTGTTTTTGTTGTTACTGTTGTTGGGGATAGAATCAAGATGGGAGGGGGCTGTGCTGTCTCCTACACACTAGGGGTCCACTTTCTAACTGTTCCCACCCTGGGGCATCACCCAGCAGCTTTCCCTCAGGCCTTGTGGGGTCTCCCTGTCATGTCTTGGGAGGCCAGTCTGTTTATTCACTGACTCAAATTCCAAACATCTGAAGGATCATCTAGTCTCCAAATTCAGCCATTACTCACAGAGCTCAAAGCATTTACGAGTCCCTGGTAAGGAGCTGAGGAAATTCAGAGATAAATTCAGTGTCATTCACTCAGCATTTCCTGAGAGCCTACTCTGTGTTGGGCTCTGAGCCAAGAGCTGTGGGAGGTACACAGATGAGTGACTTCAAAAAACATCTGATTAAGACCTACTGTGTGCAGGGCATTGTGCAAGGCCCTGAGGAAAGAGATTAATGAGACCCAGTCCTCATGCTTAAGAAAGTTATAATCTGGGAAGAGACAGATGTGAGAACCACTTAATCATAAGTGGAATAAGTGCTATTTCTATAGCAGGGCCCAGAGGAGGGAGCAATTACTTCTGAAGTGGCCTGCCACTTACTAGCTATGTGCTTTTAGTCAAGGTATTTAACCACTCTCTTCCTCAGTTCATCTATTCAATGAAGATATAATGAGTTAATTCACATAAAGTGCCTAGAATCATTCTAGGGATTTAGTAGTCCGTAAATGTCTACAATCCTTTTCCTTCTCCTCTTCTGCTCTCTCCCTCCTTCCCAAGGATGAGTGAAGGTTACCCTGAACTGAGGGGACAGCATGAGGCAGGCATGATGAGCAGTGGAGTGGTGGAGTGCTGTGTAGGGGTCTGTTGACGCTGGAATGCAAGTATTTGTGGATAATTCTACTGGGGAAAGAGGCTAGAGAACCACACTAGGTCCAGACCCTGGAGGATCTTCGATACCAGACAAAGGAGTGTGGGCTTCGGCAATGGGGAGCCAAATAATCCATGTGTATTTTAGGAGGAGCATATGGCAGAGCGGGGAGAGACTGGGGAGGAGAGGGGCACCGAGGAAGCCGCTGCAGAAGTCTAGGCAAGAGCTAAAGCTAGAACTAAGACTCAGACCATTTCTCTGATGCCCTCAGTGTGGTGGAGGTTGAAGAAGAGATTCAGTTCTCTCTTTTGTAGGCCTCTAGGTTTCTGGCTGAAGGAACATTGTTTGAGTGACAGTTCATCCCATGCAGCCCCCAAATTTTAATATTTTGAGATTATGTTTAGCCTTTTGACCTCAAGGCTGATCCACCCACACATCTCTGCCGCTTAGCTGCACTCATTGCATTGCACATGAGTTGAGCATATACACAAGACTTTCTGCACATGGACACCAGTGGCTTGCGCAGAGCTGGGCAGCTGTGGAGCCTGCTGAAATCTGAAACAGTCTCATTGCAGGGTAGCCTTTATGAGGAGAGGCTCAGTATTTAAAATCACAACAATGCAAATTACCTTAATATTGGTCTCATATAAAGACATTTTCCAGAGGCCTTATATTATAAAAAGAGTTGGGATGTCAAGGGAGATGAAGTAGCATTTATTGAACTACTTCAAAGTATAGGAGCTGGACTGGGTTCTTTGGCATACTTGATCTCACTGAATCTTCACAAACCTGTGAGGCAAGTATTCCTACACTTGTTTTACAGTGAAGAAACGAAGGCTCAGAAAGTACAGGCCTCATGCCCAAGGTCAGATGACTTAACAGATGTCAGACTTTGGACCAGGCTCTTCATCTCCATGAGCCTCAAGTTTCTCATCTCTCTTCAGGACATTTACTCATTTGCTCAGTTCCCCTATACGAAACCAATCTAGTGCACCCCAGTCCTGCTGGCTGCCTTCCTTGCACAGGATCCAATTCCCCACCAGGCCACACCGCTCAGAGCGCCCCTGGGTTGCTGCTGCCCCTGCTTGGCTGCTTTCCTCCTATGGGCTCCCATCCTCCACTCCCCTGCTTGGCCACCGTCCTCACGTAGGCTTGTGGACTGAATTATTCAGGAAGCAAGGCAGGCTATACTTTTTACTTCATAAAACTTTTTTGTTTGTTTTGGTTGAAGTATAACTTAAATACAGTAACATGTGCAAATCTTAAGTGTTCAGCTCAATGAGTTTCTACATTTGTATACACCTGTGTAATCACCCAAATTAAGCACCCCAGCAAGCAAGCATCCCTCATGCATCTTCTCACATGTACCCCCGACAGATAACCACTGCTCTACACTTTCCCTGTAGATTGGTTTTGCTTGTCTAAATTTTTTAACTTTTTATTTTGAAATAATTTCAAATGTATGGAAGACTTGCAAGAATAATGTAAAGAGCTCTCCAAATCCTTTATCCAGACACAGCATGTATTTACTTTTTATCACATTTGTGTCCTCTCTCTCTTTCTTTTCTGAAAATTTAACATTGATGGAATACTGCTGTCTAATCTACAGAGTATCTTCATATTTCTCCACTTGTCTCAATGATATCTTTTATGGCAATTTTTCACTTTGATCCAGGATCCAATCCAGGATCATGTATTGCATGTAGTTGTCTTGTCTTTTTGCTTCCTTTAATCTGGAATAGTTTTTCTTTATCTTTTATGACATTGACACTTCTTAAGAGTACAGGACAGTTGTTTTGTATAATGGCCCTCAATTTGGTTTTATCTGATTTTCCTCGTGATTAGATTTCACTTAGGCACTTTTGGCAAGAATACTAAATAAGTGATGTTGTGTCTTTAAAGCGCATGAAGAGCCCCTGATGTTAGTTTGTTCCATTATTAGTGATGCTAACTTAGATCACTTGGGTAAGGTGCTGTCTGCCTCCTCTGCTATAAAGTTACCATTTCGCCTTTGTAATTAAGTAATCTGTGCATAGATACTTTGACTATGTAAACATCCTGTTCTTCAGATTTTTGCCCAGTAGTTTTAATATCCATTAATGATTCTTGCTTGAATTAACTATTATTATTGCAAAATTATCTTCTTGCCCGATTATTCCTTTTACATTTATTATTTTTGACATCATACTATAAGGAAGAGCTTTCCCTGCTCCCCTATTTTTTTATTATTCAGTGTGTATTTATGATGTTTTATTTTATTCAATGAGTTATAATCTACTACTGTCATTGTTCATTTTGATGCTCCAATTCTCCCTGATTTAGCCAGTGGAAGACCCTTATATTGGCTCCTGTATCCTTTTGACATGTCCCCGTCATTCTTTGATCACTTCCTTACTTCCTGGCCCAAACTGTTCTTTCCCCATCCCAACCCTGGAATCAGCCATTTCTCCAAGGAGCTCTGATTCCTCTTAGTTACAATACTTAAATAGTATTTAAAGGCCAAGATTGGTGCACCAAGTGAGTTCATTGCTGCTGGGGTGTCATTGCTTCTATGCAATTTCATATTGGTTTAACTCAACCTGTGTGTGTGTGTGTGTGTGTGTGTGTATAAAACTGTGAGTTCACTGATACCTCTCATTCTAATCCAGTGTCTGCAGGGTTCCTCATTGCCGTCTCTCATTCCATATTTGTGTTTCCTTCATCTGCTGTGAAAACTCTGGCTTCCAGCAACATTAATATATTTTCTCCTTTGCACAGTCCTAGAATACATACAAAAATACTTTCAGAATTGATACATGCATACTACTGTGGAAAAAAAAGAATCCACTAAGTAGAGTTAGAGGTTTCTTTACAGCTCTTTTTGTTTTTAAACATAAGTTATTTAGTCAAAGTACTATGTTTCAAAGTTACTAGGATTGGTTCTTTTTTCCACTTCAGAACAGTTATATTATTTATTTGAAATGTTTTGCCTGTTTTCAGCTTCATGTAAGCAGAGTTGTGCAATATTTACTCTCCTGTGTCTGGTTTCTTCTGTCCCCTTCATTCTTGAAGATTTATCCATGTTGTGAATAACAGTAGGTTTTTCCCACTGTTCTAAAGTGTTCTGAATATACCACACTTAATCCATTCTCCTCATGATGAATATTTGGGTAATTTTATGTTTTTATTTATTATGACTAAAGCTGCTATGAACATTTTTGAACATGTCTTTTGATGGAAATAAGGTACATTTATTTTGTGTCTGGTGGCATATATGTATATGTATATGTGTACATGTGCATATATATATGTTTAGCTTTAGTAGATACTGCCAAACAGTTTTTCAAAGCAGTTGTTGAATTTAAATTCTGCCAGGAATGTAAGAGAGTTCGTTATTCCACATCCTCACCAGCACTTCGTATTGTCAGTCTTTTTTCATTTCAGCCTTTCTTGACTATTAGGGCAAGGGTTAAATTTTTTTGAGAAGCATGCTGTAGGATGTCTGGCTGGCCTGAATCTGTTAACCGCCTGTCTTTGAGTTTGGTTGTTCAGCTCACGTGGTTCCACCTGTTCTCGGGTATAAGTAATGTAATGGTGTGCCTTTACTGAAATCCAGATGCACTGTTGTGTTAGGCACTTTTAGTCTGCAAGGATCATTGATACTCTTGGGTTACTTTTGGATTGTAAGGAAGGGCATGAGGAAGGAAAACAGGTGAAGCAAATGCCTCATGAAAGAACAACTGGAAGGTCATTTAGAACACGAGGCACTCAAAAACCAAGACCTTCTTGAGCCCTCAGCAGTAAGATCTAGAACTCTCACATGCTAGTGACTTAGCTACTCTTCTCTACTTTGTTCCTGCTGCTTCTGACTCTTCTGCCTGTCGCTCCTCCTTATATTAACCTTTCTCGTGTCTGTGTCTTCCAGCTACTGCTCCAGCTACCAAGGAGACTAAAGGACTCACTCCCTACAACCCTTTTCAGGCAGAATTTTCACATTAAGCCACCTCACAGGCTGTGGCCAGTCTGTGCAGTAGCCCACTTTGGGACAAGTGTCTATCCATAGTCCAAATAGGTGTGACCACAGGAAGTAGGAACACATAGTATCAACATGGCAATTTAGGAGAAAGGAATTCCCTTAGAAGGGCACTATGGGGAGAGCAAGCATACTGAGTGCCTGACTGGTGTTTGTTATATTCTAATTATTGTGTATATTATATTCTAATTCAGTAGACATTTCTCAAGCCCTCTCCATAGCTGCCAAGAGAGTAACTCTGTTGAAAAAGGAAATGCACATATGCCAGTTCCTAATGCTTATAGTTTCCTTGTATATGTTCCCAAATTATATATTTTATATGTTCTGGAAATGTGTCTGCAGAACAGGGTCAAGCTCAAAGTGAATTTTATTCTGTAGATGTTGGGTGGAGGATGGGGAAGGGGTTTAGGATGTATGAGATATGCCTGTTGTTATTATCCCATTTTAAAGATGAGGGAAGTGAAGGCCAGAGAGGCAAAGAGATTTGCCCAAAGTCACATGACCACTAAGTGGCAGGGCCAGGACTCAAACCTAGGTCCTCTGGTTCCATAACCAGAGCTCTCTCCACTACCTCCCACTGACTGGGAGACATGCCTTCATCCATGCCCAAGTTATTAACAGTATGAAGGAGACTTGATGAAAGCAAACTATAGCCAAGGCAAGTGGTGGGATTTGAGAGAAGGCAGACTTCCTTGGGGCTGAGATGATCTGGGTTTAAAGGCAGTGGGTTTTGAACTGGGCCTTGTAGGGTTGGTTGAGCTTAGACTGGTATGGAGAAGGGAGAATAGTGCCAATAAAGGTACAAAAGTGGGGAAACAGATTTTCCAGGGACAGAGAAGAGACTCGTGTTGCTGGGTTAGCAGGTTTAGGTAGGAAAAGAGTGAGAGATCAAGTGTGATAGGAAGTTAGGAGGCTTTCAGACTATGACAACTTAAATTTTTTTAAAAAAGCAGATCATGGGGGCCAGCCTGGAAGCGTAGTGGTTAAATTTGGTCACTCCACTTTGGCGGCCTGGGTTTCATGGGTTGGGATCCCCGGGGCGGACCTACACACTGCTCATCAAGCTGTGCTGTGGCAAGCATCCTACATATCAAGTAGATGAAAATGGGCACAGGTGTTAGCCCAGGGCCAATCTTCCTCAGCAAAAATAAATAAATAAATAAATAAAAATCAGATCATGACATGACAGAGAGAAGAAAGCTTGAAGTCATTTAGGTGTCTCTTAAAAGAGTCCAGGCTGGAGTGAAAAGGACTGAACTAAGGTGATAGCAGCTGGAAATCAAGACATAGATTTGAGAGTCTGAGAAGGCAGAAATAACAGGATGGAGACAGAGTAGGAGGGAGGTAAAGAGTCAGAGACCTGTCTGTCACTTGAGAGTTTGAGCCTTCGTGACCGGGGCAGTCTGGTCCCAGGATCAGAAGAGGAGCAGTATGTGCAGTGGTTAAGCTTTGGATCAAGGCCTGCCTGGGTATATAGCCCAGTGTGGCCTGGGACTAGTGATTTAACTCCTCTGAGTGTGTTTGCTGACCTGTTGAGTTGGGAGACAGATTCCCAGTTCTCAGGGTAGCTGTGAGGAGATGAGGCTTTGCAGGTAAAGTGAGATTCTATAATGTCACATGCCTGGCATCCAGGCACTTACCAAATTTTAGCTCTCTTCCTCCCCACCCCAGCCTCTCTGTTTGAGGAGACAGTTGAACCCAGTTTAAGCCTCATTTTCTTAGGTATATAAATGTGCTTTGAAAAAAGGAACTGGCTCGACAAGGGAGGATGGGTTCTTCCACCCGGGACTTTGAGGAGAACAGATGGAGCCTCTGGGCCTGGCGGTCTTCCTTTTGATCTCCTTTGACATCTAGGCTTCAGTCAAAAATTCAAGCCCTCACACAGGGAGTTAAAGGTATCTTAAGGCTAGCTGCTTCCAGAGGAAGCAAACAACTGTGCTGCTGCCTCTCTGCTGTCACCATGGGCTCCATTTGGGGCTGTTTCTGAGCCTAGAGGGAAAACTGTTGGCTGACTGCAGTTTGCCTGTAATACGTGCCCAGGCTCCCAGCCCTGCTTGTCTAACAGGTTTGGAAACTGGTTGTCCCCGCAGCGTTCTACACACGGCAACTTGGTTTGGGCGGAGTTCTAGCAAAGGCTGCATTGAGGCTCCCGTTCCCTGCCCTGTTAACCCCGGGCCGGCAGGAGCCTGCCATTCTGGAGCTACTCCCAACACGCAGCTGAGGCGGCTGTGCCCACCACGGACTCTCTGTGAGGCCTGGAGCCCAGGCTTCGAATCCCTCCTAGTCCCGGGACTGGTCGCCCCGCCCCCCGGCCATCACGTGTCTCCGCGCTTGTTTCTCGTTGCCATAGCATCTGCAGGCGTCCAGCCCCATTGGCACGGGCGGGAACCAATCAGCAGGCCCTGCGGGCTCCGCGCTGTCACAGGGTGGTTCCCTGGCTGCCAGCCGCTCTGGGAAGATGAGGGCGGACCCTGGCCTGGGGCGGGACTGGCCTCAGCCGGCTTCTTCTCCTTGGCGTCTCAGGGCTTCTTCCCCTGAGTCCTGCTCGCAGCCTGACCCACTCTGTTTTCTCGCCCTAATTTCCCCGGATTCAGAGTTGAACAGTCTGGTGGAGTTCCCTGCGAGGTGATAGCTTCCACGGGAGGGCGGAGGACAAAGCTTTGTTGCCATTTTACAGCCATTTCCCCCAAGAAAAAGCCCTGCAGCAACTTCTTGATCTGTCCAGCAGTGGGCGCTCCTAGGTCCAGGAAGATGTTGTTTGGGCCGTGTAAGTATAGGGCCCTGCAGGCTTATAAGATCCCTTGATAATTGGCCAATTATCCCCCAAACCTTGATAATCTGATAACAGGGTTGCCAGATAAGGAAATGGGTGGGCGGTTTATTTCCATCCTGTGTGTGAAGGGGAAGGGTTAAAACAGTTGGGAGGACATAAAAGTTGAATATGAATGTTCAAAGAGTCCTGCACCTCCACCAGCTATAAGACACTGGGCAAGTTACCTTACCTTTCTGGACCCCAGTCGCCTCATTTGTAAGGTAGTTGTAACAAAATAATCTCTTAGGTTTGGTATAAGTTTAAATGAGATAATACAGGCAAAGCAGTTAGCAAGGTGCCTGGCCATAAGCACTCAGTGGGGCCAGTCAGATGTTTTTAGAAATGGTACAGTGTACTGCGAGAACTAAAGGGCTCACAGTCAACATTTGGCAAATATTTTCATGTTAGTCTAATTTTGCTTATTCATTTAGTGATTCATTCATTTAACTCATTAATACATTGAGCATTTATTCACTGGGCATCTACTATCAGTCCATTCTTGCCCCAGCTCATTCCCATCCAGCTGTATTTAGTGGGATCCAGCCCCCAGGGAATCCCTGTGCACCTCCCTTCATAAGAACTGATGACGTCTAGCCTGGCAGGACGGTTGCTGGGAGATCTTGTCCCTGTGGCAGGTGGGGGTTTGGAAATTGTTTTCTGCAGCTCAGGCTGAGATGCCTGGCCAGAGCAGACCCTTCTGGTATTTGAGCAGCACTGAGCCAGGACAGCTTTCCACAGCCACCTCTGTTCCCCATGCCTCACCCTTGGGGAGGTGTGCCCCTCTTCTCTTGAAGGCCCTAACCAACAAACTGGAACCTACTTTCTCTGTAGTGGGGCTCTCTCCCCTAGCACTGACCTCTGTAGCTGGTCCACTGTGCTTTGCTGTGCTGGAGTTTCTGGAACAATCCTACTGTGCTTTTGAAACCCCATCATCTCCACCCTCTATTCTTGTAGTGCTGTTCCCTGCCTGCCCTCATTGTGCATCTCAGTGCCTGTCTCCAGTTGGGCTGGAGTGCCCACACCACTACTCACATTTGTTTTGGGATCATCCAACTTTTCTGGGCCCCTTATGTTTGTACTCCCCCCCCCCCACGCCCCTCACCCCTTCATGCCCTGCACTTGGGCTGTGTGGCAGAGACATTACTGGACAGGCACTCTGCTGGATGTCTGAGGGACAGAGGTGACTGACACATGTACAGTTCATGAATAGACACCTCATGTGTGATCAATGCTATGATGCATAATGCTGTGGGAGGAGCGGTTGGCTCTGCCTTGAGAAGTCAGGGCTGGCTTTACCAGGACGTGATATTTGAGGAGTCATGAAGGATTTAGCTAGGTAGACAGTGGGAGAAAGGGAATTCCAGTCAAGGAGGATAGCATACGTAAGAGCCTGAAATAGCATGGTGTTCTTAGAGGAATGTAATGTGGTGCGAATGGAACAAGGGAACTAATGTTATTTGGAGTTGAGGGTTCATGAGTAGCAGAGGGAGGAAAGGAGGCCAGAGAGGTAACCAGGGGCCTACCCATAAGGGCCTATCATACAATCTTGTTGAAAGTTTAGACTTTGCCCTCCCAACAGTGGGAGCCTGGGAAGGTTTTACATAGGGGCATGACATGGTCAGATTTATGTGTAAGAAGGGGGGCGGTGCACGGCTGTGAGGAGATGGATTGTCTCATTTGTCCTCTAGCAATTCTGACGGGACAGATCCTGTTACCTACTTTTTACACCTGAGAACAGTGAGGCCCAAGAGGTTAAACACCTTGCCAGAGGTCTCAGAGCCAGAAAGCAGAGGACCTAGGATTCACCTGGCTTCCTGGCTCTGAATCTCTTTTTCCCGGGCACACTGCCATTGTTAACAGAGTCTTCTAGAAAGCTGCCTGCAGCTGGGCAGTGGGTAGATGCTGACAGGAGCAGTAGAAGCAAATGGTCATTGATACAATCTTGTTGAAAGAGTGTAGCACTGGGATTTTGTGGCCTGTGGTGTTCAGTCTCCTGACCTCTGTGCCAATGCACAGACAGCAAAGAAGCAGTGGGGAGCTTTGAGCTTCAAGCTCTACATTGCCTTGACAAAATCCCTCCATCACTGTCTTACTCATTAATTCAGAGCAGCATTTGCTGCCTGATACTGGCATTTGTCAGTGGCTTGTTGCTGTAAGCCCCTGGTCCTCAAGGTTGGTCAGCTCTGCAGGCCGCAGTCCCAGGTGAGCCCTGGCAGTCATAGGCAGGCCCTTTTTCTGTCTGCATTTTGTAAAATGAAATAACTTTATTTCTGAAAAACAAAGGTAACATGATCTAGCAGAACAGAACATGAGTTTGGAAATCAGGCAGACCTGGGTTTTCATTCTGCTGCTGCCATGTAGCCATCTGTGAAAGTCATTCAACGTGTGTGAGCCTTAGTTTCCTTATCTCTACAAACGAGCAAAGGCAAACCTACCTAAAAAGATTGTTGTGATGACTAGGATGTGAGAATGTTTATAAAGTGCCTTGGCCTGGTGCCTGGCACCTATCAGTCCTCAGTGTATGGTGGCTTTAATTCCTGCTCCTATTGATGCCACCACCACCACTCCTGCTACCACCGCAGTTAAAGAATATTTGAAAAATAGAAGAAAAAAATCTCTTATGCTGTGAGTATGGCTCTGGGTGTGGCATGGTGGGACCCCCCTCAGATAAATCAGATAGAGAGCCTGCCTCAAAGGAGCTCAACTAGACAACCTGGAAATACTCACTGGGGTAGAATACAGGTGCTTCTTTGCCAGACACTGTCAGGGAGTCCGGCCAAGTGTGGGTGGCCCTCTCCCTGTGGAAGCTGGGATCTGGGAAGCACCGCTGTTACAAAGAAAAAAGCCTCAGAAGCCTTGCTGCCCCTTCTCTCCCACCTGTGTGTTAACTGGCCTCCAATGCTCAAATGCCTTTTGAGCCTGTTGCCTTGACTGTCAGGGGCCTGTGCTGATTACCTGTGAATATCGCTTCCAAGTGGTTTTCCCTGGGAAAGAGTGAGACGCTATAGCATCAAGAAAGGAATTGTGTGAGAATCAGAGTGGCTCTAGTCTAAGTTTTGACACATTGAGGCAAGTGACTTCCTCTTCCCAAGCCTCAGTTTTTCTCCTCATTTTGTGGAAAGATTGGACCAGATGATCTGCAGGCCCCTCCAGCACTGACATTCCAGGAGTACCTGAAGTCTTTCTCTTCCAGGAGCCAAAGTGAGCATCCTGGTAAAGATCACAGGATGCTTCTCCAGAGTCTAGAGTTCCTTTTAATTAGTACCTGGGGAACTGTTTACATGTTCATATTCCCCATCACTTCCTCTTGGTAGCAGTTGGGACATGCAGAGACTGAAAGGCAAGAAGTGTGTCTTGCTGGGTGGAAACACTGGATTCAGAGCCCCAAATGGTTGTGTTTTGTGTATTAGGCCTTTGTTCTTTTATGTACTTTGTTCTTTCATTCACTCATTTAGCAGATGTTAACTGAGTCCCGGGCCTTGTACAATCCGTCTGTGCAATACAGAGGTGAATAGGACTCAGCCGTGTTCCTGGGATACATGCAGTCTAGTGAGTAACAGGAAAAATGTAAAAGGCAACATGGTAGTTGCCACAGTTGGGGTACATATAAGGTGTGTAATGAAAGGAGTGCTTGAGCCTGCCTAGAAGCAGCAGCAAAGGAATCTCAGTGGACACTGAGATTTTAAGGATGAGTAGAAGTTTTCTAGGGACGCAGTTGAGGAGAGGGCATTCTAGCAGGGGAACAGCATGTGCAAAGGCACAGAGGTGTGAGAGAACATGTCGTGTTCAGAGAACTGCAGATAGTTGTGTGGCTGGAAGGTGAAAGGGAGAGTGAGCAGAAGAGGAAAAGTCAAGCATTTCTCCTCAGACAAGTCTGTTTCCACTGAATTCTTTGTTCATTTTACCAGTCCAGATGAGAGTGATGGTCTTCTTAGTTGAGTTTTCCAAAACTGTCATTTGTATTGCTTTATGTTTCTATTTTTATGGTAACACGTGCTCATTATAGAAAGTTTGAGAAATACAAAAAAGTAGAGAAAAGAAAAGATTTTTAAAAAATCACTCATAGTCTCACTTCCTAAAGACAAATACTTTAACCTCTTGGTGTATTTCCACTGAGTGTTTTTTTCACTTTTTGTGTAGTTGTATGTTATTATAGTCTTAACTTTTGTATATGGTGCCTGCTTCTACTTCCTCAACTTTGCCAAAAATGGATGTTAGTGTCATTAAAAAACAACTGTGATCATAAAATATACTGACTGAAATATCTATACATTTTCCTTCTCTAATATAACGTATTTTCTTTCTTTTTATAGGTCTCTTGTGGCTCAGAGCATAATCTGGCAGTGATTGGTAAGTAATTAGTGTACTGATAACTGTGTTTATTCTGAAACTCATGTGGCAGAATTGGAGAAGACTCTTGGTTAACCAAAGGCTGGGGTGCACATGTGTGTGTGTGTGTGTGTGTGTGTGTGTGTGTTGGGAGGAGATTCTGGAAAATGGAAGTCTTGATTGACCAAGGCTTTACTAGAAGCTCCTTTTCTAAAAATGTCAATCCACATCATTGAGCCTCTTTTTAAGGTGCCTGAGCTGGCCTCCCTGCCTCAGGAAGTGGCATTTGAGGATATTAAAGATCTTACAGATTGGAAGCATCATGTGTAGAAAGCCAGACGTAAAAGGGGAATAGGATCGGGCTGCTCCTGGTTCTTTGAATAAATACCTTACACCAAGTTCTTTCCTCTTGGTTGGCTCTTTCTTTGGAAATATGGGGCTCTACTCACTTCCTTGCATTTCATGACACTCAGGAACTCCCAGTTGAAGCCAAGCCTCTGATTAAGTGAGGTTTCCTCTTAGTTGACTGGATAACCAAGGTTCACTGTCTTTGTATTTAGGCCTATGAGTACTTCCTTTGGGAAACCTCACTGCTTTCACAGGTAGACTCAGTCTCCATCTCACAGTGCATTAAAGAGACAACAGGTAGGGCCTGACTCCCCAAGTTCAGTACAGGCTTCCACTCACCAGCTGTGTGAACTTGGGTGAGGTGCTTAGCCCCTCAATGCTTCATTTCCTCATCTTTAAAATGGGGAGGGCAGTAGCGCCCACCTCACAGGCTTGGTGTGAGGTTTCAAGGAGTTAGTATCTATAGAGCACTGAGAACAGCACTTTGCTCCTAGTGAGAGGGTTAGAAGTGTTAGTTCTTATTATCTGATATCATTAGTTCAAATAATTGCCCTCCTCTAGCATTAAAACAGAAAACCAAGGTTCCCTCCCACTCTGATATTTTAGGACTCGGTTACACCCTATCTCTGCCTGCCTTGTGTTGGTGATTTCTCTTCCTGTCTACTTCTCTCTCCCAGCCTCTGACTCTCAGCTTCTGAAGGGAAAGGCCCTGTGTTTTCCTTTAGTTTCCTGACTATTTGCAGCACCCAGAGCAGTGCCTGGCACTCAGCAGAGACTCAGCATGGTTTTCTGAATTGAGCTAGACTGGCTGCACTGCCTGGGGTGGCAGCAGTTTGAAGCACTACTTTGCAGGTCCGAATGTGATGTGCAAGGAGGCAGAACCAAGGACAGCCGAGGAGATCAGCTGCCAGCCAGCAGAGGGGGTACGGAGGAGAAGGGGCTAGAGTCAGAGGAGGAGCGAGAAAATATAACAGAAAACCTGCATGCTTTGCAGCAGTGCCAGATACTTTATACTGGAACTGCTCCAGCCTGGGTGTAATTAAAACAAGCTAATCAAAGAATCAGAGGCAGTGCCTAGGATGTTGCTGCCACTGCTATCACTGGACTGGGAGAGAGGTTGGCTTCCTCTGGGATCAGCACAAACAGGAAGATTGGAGCAATCTAAATACATGAAAGAACAAAATCCAGATGAAGGAGGGACTAGAGCTAGCAGGATGGCACGCTGAGCTAACAGAGGCAGCCTAGGGCTGTAGAAAGAGCATGGGCTCTACAGGCAGGCGGCCTTGGTTCAAACCAGCTCCATCACTGTGTCAGCTTCCATTTTTCCCCTCATCTTTGTAATGGGGATAATTCCACCTTGCAGGAGATGTTGTGAGGATTAGGTGAGATAATGTGTGTGAAATACCTGGAATACAGAGAGTGCGTAAGAAATATATATATATTTATAATTCTGTTGGTTTCTCATTTCTCTTGGTCAGGGAGAGGGGAGAATCACTTGTTAGTGTAACTGTTCTAGTGAAGTAATTCTTAGTTGGGAGAGGAAATGATAACACCTTTCTGGAAAGGTGTGTCCAGTGTCACCCAGTGAAGAGAACATCAGAGGCAGTGGGAGAGCAGGGCACGCTGGTCAACTCCTTGAGGGCAGGCCTGTCATTTTCTGTTTTGTCCTCAGTGCCTGGGGCCTGGCTCACAGTCTGCTAAATGAATGGTTCCAGAGTCAGGAAAGGTGGATCCCGTCACAGGGCTCCGGACATGTCTGCCTGCCTGTGTGTGAGCTGGGAGCAGAGGCTTCCCACCCCTGGAGGAAGGCAGCCCTCAGTGGGTGCCCTGCAGGGTGCAAGCTGTGTGACAGGAAGTGACAAGAAGCCACCTGTTAGCCCTGGCAGGAGGCCAGCAGAAGGGAGACAAGCTGGAGGAGGAGAGTTCCTACCAGCTTAAAGCCTGCTTCTCACAGCCAGCTCCTCCTGCAACCCTTCTGCATTGCCCACTTTACATGGATTTCCCTGCCTTCACTCTCATTGCCCAAGAGCCAGCCCCTCAGTACCTGGCACTGGGTCCCACACGTGATAGGCACGAAATAGTTATAGAATATACTAGAACAGAATATAAAGAAGCCAAACTTTGCTCAAGGGTAGAAGCAACCTTAGTGTCTAATGAATGTGCAACAGACAAACTGGAAGGGGAGGTGAAATAGAGACAGATGGAAGAACATAATTCAGGACCTACTCTGTCTTAGAATGGACACAACTCCACAGAGTGTATTTGTTGTACCTACTTTATAGAGAAGACATCTGAGACTCGGAGGTTAAACAGGTTGCCCAGGGATAAGTAGCAGTAAATGGTAGAGCTGTCTGCCTGACTTCCAAGGCTGCTCTGCTCATTTGATCCTCTCATATCCTAGGGACCCGAGGCAGGGTGGATAGTGGTTAAGAAGAGCACAGGCCCTGGGGTCAGATGGCCTGGATTCAAGTCCTGGCTCTTCCACTTAGGAGCTGCATAACCTTGTATAAGTGCTCAACCTCTGTTATCTTGATCTTCTCATCTGGAATATCATGTTATTGACTTCATAGGGTTGTTATGTGAAGTGCTAACAGTGCCTGACACAGAAGTAAAGGTTCAATAATGTTAGCTGGCATCATTGTTATTATTATTATATATATAAAGACTTCAAGGAAGGAAGGAATTGTAGATGAGTGTAAGAAGGCCTGAGGCTCAGGGTGGGATTCTCAGGAGCTGGAGAGGGAAGTGTCTTCCTCACACAGGATGTCAGGGTCCAGAGCAGGATGTCAGCATAGCTGCAGAATGGATTGGTAAACTGGAGCCTGGGGACCCCAGTCTGGGGGATCTGCTAGCCCAGATCTGTTCCAGGTCAGGACTCTGCTATCTGCTCTCCCAGACTGGGACTCGGGACCTGATGTTCCAGCCTGAGGCAAGCTCCACAGCAGCCGTAGTTCAGGTTTCTTAGGGGATCAAAATAATTCTACTCTGCTATATCATTTGCTTCCAGGTTTCTTTTCCCCTTCTTTTGCAATGTGGTATGGTTTTTTTCCTTAGTTTTCCAGTGAAGTTTCTCTAGTTCTGTGTTTGCTGCCAGGCACCGCCATGGCTGGACAGTATGGTGAGGTGGTGTGATGTCCTGCTTTAGACAAAGGAAGAACTGCCGGAGGTGGGCATAGAGAAACTCAAGTGACAATCAGGAAGGAGAGCTGAGGCCATTGGCCATGGTTGGCCTGGCCACTGTCTAGCTGTGTGCCTCATACAGTCACTCTGCCTCACTGAGCCTGATCCCTCATCTGTAAAATCAACCCACCCCTAAAGTTGTTCTTCCGAATGGCATAGGTGTGTTGGGTGCCTGCCCCATGCCTGCCACGTAGCAGGTGCTCAGCAGGTGCTTGCTCACTTGGCAAGTTCACTAGTTAGCATCCTTTGTTTCTTTCTCATTTTCCACCCAGGATTTCCCTCCACATCTGACAAAGCTGGCTGGCTGGCTCCCATTCGTGAGCGTAGACTGAGGTCAGAGAGGTGAGATGAGGGCATGTGGCCACCACTTGCTCAGAAGGTCCGTGCCTGCAAGAGGCAGGCTCCCCAGGCCCAGCTCTGTCTTTGGGGTCCTCACCTCCATGTCTGGCTGAATTGGTTCCAGCTGTTCTGCTTCCCCCAGGAGCAGCTTATTTTGGCTTGAATGGGCAATTTGTTTGCCTTCTCTCCTGATGTGCAGTTCAGCCTTCCCTTCCTGCAGAGAAAAAAGAGCTGACTGCATTTCCTCTCTCCCCGCTCTACACAGACCCTTGGAAAGGATTTTATTGGTGGCCTTTTCCTGGCACACTCAGGCTCGCCAGACAGACATTGTGAAAGGGTTAGATATTTGGCAGGAAACTGTGGTGCCTCCTCCTCCTCCAAGCACAGCCAGCTCTTTTACCGAATTGGAGCTATAATCTATGTGAGGATTTTTTTTCATTTCACTGATGATTTCCAATTGTTGAACCTTTGTACCTTTGTGATGTGTGTGGCAGATCATCTGACCTTGGCCTGGAACCCATCAAACAGGGTCATGTAAGAATTTAATAGAGAGCGCTCTCTTTTTGACACTGGCTCTTCCTCCGGGAGGCAATACCTCCAAACCCCAGGGCCTTGTGGGGAGCTTAGCGGCAGGTATAGGCTTGTGTGGTCCTCTGCACAGTGAGATAGGCAAAGCAGCAAAGTGATGGGTTGGCACTATTGTTAACCCCATTTTCTAGATGAGGGAAGCTGAGGCTTAGGCTGAGCGGTTTGCTCCACCCCAGTCATAGGGTCAGGAGGAACCCGTGTCAGGCCTTTAACCCAGGCTTCTAACTCCAGAGCCTCTGGTCTACGACCTGCTGCTGCCTTCCTGCAGACCGGTGACAGTCTGGCCTGTTTTTAAGCCACTAGATAAGATTATTTCATCTCTTCGTCCCAATATTTAGTTCCCCTTCATGTAGGCAACTCCTGTACATCTCAGCAAAGTCTCTTCTGCTTCAGATTAAGCAGTTCTCTGCATAATAATCACATAAAATTGTGAAATTGATGACATTGTTTTGGAAAACCACCCCTTTTAGAATTCTTCTTCCCCCTTCCGTTCTCCCTTACCTATTTAAAAAAATTAATTTACTTATTTCATTTTTTAATAATTAATATATATACATGATTCAAAACTTAAAAAAGCATAAAAAGATTTGAAATGAAAAACCTCCCTCCTCCCTGTCCCCCATCTGTCCAGTGCCCAAAAACCTTTCCACCGCATGTGCAGCTGATGCCTGTTATTGGTTTCTTCTTTATCCTTCTAGTTCCTTTTTGCAGATATTAAATGAGTACTAGGATATATTTTTATCCTCTCCTTTTACATAAATGGTAGTATACTGTACACATTTTTAGTGTTGTTTCTTTCAACAGTTTATCTGGGAGATCTTTCCAGATCAGTATAAAAGGCTTCCTAGTTTGTTATTACAGCTACATAATAGTCCAGTATACCTATGTACCATGACTTATTTAACTTGTACCCTATTGATGGACATTTAGGTCCTTTCCAGTCTTTTACTATTACAAGTAATGATGTAGTGAATAACCTTGTATATATGTTATTTCATGTGTGGGAGAGTATAGTTGTAGAATAAATTTCTAGAAGTGAAATTATTGTATCAAAGAGTAAGTGTATTTGTTATTTTGCAAGATACTGCAAAATTGCCTGCACAGAAATTATACCATTTTTCACTCCGCCCAGCAATGTATGAGTTCCTGTTTCTGCAGCCTCCCTAATATAATGTGTTAAGAAACTTTTGGAGTTTTGCCAATCCGATAGGTGAAAAACTACTCAGGTGGTTTTTGTTTATTTTACTTTTAAATTTGAAATACAATACATAGTAGTCCCCTCTTATCTGTGGATTCGCTTTCCACTGTTTCAGTTACCTGCAGTAAACCATGCTCTGAAAATATTAAATGGAAAATTCCAGAAATAATTCATAAGTTTTAAATTGCTTGCTGTTCTGAGTAGCGTGATGAAATCTCGCACCATGTGCTCTGTCCTGCCAGGGACATGTATCCTCCCTTTGTCCAGTGGATCCATGCTATATATGCTACTTACCCATTAGTCACTTAGTAGCCATCTTGGTTATCAGATCAACTGTCATGGTATCGCAGTGTTCAAGTCACCCTTATTTAAGTGAAGAGGTGGAAGTTCTCGACTTAATAAGGAAAGAAAAAAAATCGTATGCTGAGGTTGCTAACATCTCCAGTAACTTTTATTATGGTATATTGTTGTAATTGTTCTATTTTGTTATTAATTACTATTGTTAATCTCTTCCTGTGCCTAATTTATAATTTAAACTTTATCCTAGGTCTGTATGTGTAGGAAAAAACATAGTATATATAGGGTTCAGTACTCTCTGCGGTTTCAGGCATCCACAGGGGTCTTGGAACGTGTCCCCCATGGATAAGGGGGGACTACTATATATACAGTAAGGTGCCCAAACTTAAGGGTTCAGTTTGATGAGTTTTTCCATATGTACATACCTAAGAAACCACACCCAGAACAAGATAGAGAACATTTCCAGCACCCCAGAAGGCTACCTCAAACCCCTCAGTCAATACTCCACCTGCAGAGGTAACCACTGTTCTGACTTCTCTCCCCAGAGGTGAGTTTTGCCTGTGCTTGAACTTCATATAAATGGTGTCATACAGCTGTGCTCTTTTGTGTTTGGCTTTTTTTGTTCAACACATTGTGTCTGTAAGAATCATCCATTTTGTGTGTAGCAATGGTTCTTTTTTATTGATCAGTAATATTCCACTGTATGAATATACCACAACTTAATCCATTTAACTGTTGAACCTTTGGGTTGTTTCCAGTTTGAGCATTGTGTATAAAGCTGCCATGAACATTCTTATACATGCCTCTTGGTGAACATATACGTTTATTTCTCTTGGGTGTGTAACTAAGAGTAGGATTTCTAGGTCCTAGGTATAGCATTAGTAAATACTGCTCAACAGTTTTCCAGAATAGTTGTAGCTATTTATACTAACCCCATCAGCAATATATGAGAGTTCCAGTTGTGCCACATCCTTGCCAGGTGTTTTCAGTCTTATTGATTTAGGCTGTTCTCCTGAGTATGTGGTATGGAATCTCACTGTGATTTTAATTTGCTTTTCCCTGGTAACAAATGACTTCGATCACCTTTTCATATGCTTATAGGCCACCTGGGTAGCTTCTTTTGTCAAGTGCAAAGTCATAAATGCAAAAAACTTTAAGTTTGTGCCCGTTGTTTTAAGGGGGGTTTTATCTGTTTTTCCTAATGATTTGTAGGCATCCTCTTTATCTTATAGATTCAAGTCCTTTGTTGGATGTATGTATTGCAAACATCTTCTCCCAGTCAGTGGCTTGCTTTTTTGCTCTCTTAATGGTGTCTTTTGTTGAATAGGTAGTCTTAATTTTAATGAAGTCCAGCTTCTCAACCTTTTCTTTGATGGTTTGAGGTATTTGTGCCCTATTGAAAACATTTTTGCCTACTCCAAGGTCATGAAAATATTCTCCTGTATATTCTTCTTGAAACTTTATTATTTTGTGTTTTATATTTAGACCTAAAATTAGTTAAACAAATGAACATTGCTGCATAACCATTTAGTGAAAAGTTCCTCCTTTCCCCATTGAATGTTAGAGGCTCCTTCGTTGCAAATCAAGAGATTGTATATGTGTGTGAGTCATTTTTGGACTCTCTTCTCTTTCATTAGTTTATTTTTCTATTTGCTTGCTGGAACCGTACCATCTTGATTACTGTAGATTTATAATAAATCCCAATATCTGATATTGTAAGCCCTCCAACTTTGTTCTTCTTTAAGATTATTGTGGCCTTTCTAATCTCTGTCTAGTTTTAGTTATTATGAAAGAAGATTGAACATCTTTTCATATGTTCAAGAGTATTAGTTTTTCATTGCTATAGTAACAAATTACCACAAAATTAATGACTTAAAACAACACAAATGTATTATCTTAGAGTTTGAGGGTCTCACTGAGCTAAAATCAGGTGTGAGCAGGCTGCACTCCTTTCTGGAGGCTATAGGGACAGTCTGTTTTCCTGCCTTTTCCAGCTTCTAGAGGCTGCCTGCATCCCTTGGCTTGTGGCCCCCTTCCATCTTCAAAGCCAGCAATGGCTGGTCAAGGCTTTCTCACGTCAGTCACTCTGACACCAACTCTTCTGCCTCCCTCTTCCACATTTAAGAATCCTTGTGGTTACATTCAGCCCCCTCAGATAAGCCAGCATAATCTCCCTATCTTAAGGTCAGCTGATTAGCAAACTTAATTTCATCTGCTACCTCAGTTCTCCTTTGCCATGTAATATAACATTCACAGGCTCCAGGAATTAGGACTTTGGGAGGCAATTATTTTGCCTAGTATAATATCCAGATTGGAATTGGAAGATTCAGTTAGAATTGGAAAATTCAATATTGGAAAATCTTTTTTCCAATTAGATTGTTGATCTTTTTCTAATAAATTTCTAGGAGCTCGTTACATATCAGGGACATTAGACCTTTGTCTGTGATTTGAATTGCAAATATATTTTCCGAGCTTTTTGTCTTTTGTTTTTGGTTTTGGTATTTTTGTTTCGTTTGTCCTGTTTTTGCCATGCAAATTTTTCTTTCACTGTAGATGAAATTTACCAGTCTTTTCCTGTATAGCTTCTGGATTTTGAATTGGAGAAGCCTTCCCCACTCCAGGGTATAAAAGACTTTCCTCATATTTTATTCTAGTACTTTTATGGTTTTATTTTTTACATGTAAATCTTTGATCCATTTGGAATTTGTCCTGATATACAATGTCAGCTGTGGATTCAACTTCATTATTTTTCCAGATGGCTACCCAATTGTCTCAACACTATTATTGAATTCCCTTTCTTTGGCTGCCTTCCTGGGTCCCATTGCTATCAGAGCAGCCCTAAGGCATAAAGACAGGCAGTGACTTACCCACAATTGCCCAGCTAGTCATTGGCAGAGCTGGGGCTAGAACTCGGGTCCAGCTCATGCTGCTTAGACAGGAGCTAGTGGCTGGTTCTTAAGGAGCCTTCCCAAGTGGTTGTGATCTCCTGGGCACTTTCCCAAGAGAGGGGGACTGCTCAGGTAGAGCAGCCTCTTTCAGTTCTGTTGGTTCTCAGAGCTCTGTCCCAGGTCCTGCTTCGCTCAGCTCCAGAGCTGATCAATTCATTGCCTCTATCACACCTGGCCGCTCGAGGCACCATATTTTCTTTTCTGCCAGGCCAGAAATGTGATAAGACCTTTTGCACTCAGGAGAGATGTTTCTACAGACGGTTGTTTATCATTCAAGTGACATTTCTGTCATTTGTTTTCAAGGCATAGCATCATATCACAAGGTGTGCCTTTTTAGCTTTTAATAAAGGTGGATCTTTTCACTATTATCCCTGCAGAAACAGTGTTTACATCACTCCACAGGAGTCTGCGTATATGACAACAAGGTGAGGGTGCCAGGCTGTCGGGGAGGCTCACATACCTGCTAAATTACTCTCTCATGCCAGCTTTTTTGGGCACAAGATTGACCACCATATTCTAACACAATGCTCTGGTCCTTTAGGGTTGCTTACAGTGGCAAAAACTGCAATTGTGACCCACTGCACTTGTTTACAAATACTCTGGAGGCTTGGGGCCTTGCAAAGGTAAATCTAACTAAGGTGAACTCAGTGTAGAAAATACAAAGAGCCAGAGTAAGCTAGAGGCAGCCTTCCACACTGGAAGGGCTGGGCTCTGGTCCCAGCTCTGCCTGCCCCTAACTCTCCGTGTGACCCTGGGCAGTCACTCTCCCTCTGCAGGCCTTAGGATCCCCATCTGAGAAATGTTTCTGAAGTCTGCTGCACCACTCAAGTCTGTCCTCATGTCCACAGATGGCGTTGTGCATCTTAGTAGACCCGAACTGTCTGCCTTTGCCCGGCATGCAGTAGGTGCTTCACACGTTTGTTAAATACTGAGTGAATGTTACATACAGTGTCTCCCTCACTCCCTCCCTTCAGCTCGCTGGAGGCTGACATGTAGCATTCTGGATGCTGTGGAGGGAAATGGTTGTTACCTCTAGGAGCTCACATTTAATGGGAAAGGGGGCTATGAATTAAGCCTGGCACATAATACATACTTCATAAATACAGAATGAACGAATGAATGAATGAATACAAAGCAGAGAGTTATAAGAATTAGAAGAAAGAGTGATGAGGAGGGAATGACTAACTTTGGAAATCCTCATGGATGAGGTGGCTCCTGAGCGGAGGAAGGGCAAGGAGGATGGTGTGCTGAGGGGTCAACATGAGCAAGGGAAAGGAAGGCTTCAAAGTGTGAATCGTGGTTGAGGGACAAGTGGTCAACCAGCAAGACAGCGGAGGGTCAGCTGGGGCCAAGTCTGCGGCAGCCGGCTGAGGGGATTTGACTTCATTGAATAGACAGTGTGGAGCCATTAGGGGTTATTTCAGAAGAAACTTCAGAAGTTGACAATTACAGAAGAAGATAAGATCTTCTTTTTCAAAAAAAGAAGATAATGCCTTTTTACAGAATAAAAGAGAACTGACAGGAGTTGGGTACCTACTCAGTCCTGGCACCGTTCTCAGCATTTTACATGTATCATTTCGTTTAGTCATCGCCGTACAAGGCAGAAAGACAGATAAGAATGGTCCCTGTTTTCCACATGGGAAAATGGAGACTCAGAGAGGTGGAACCTAAGATTCAGACTAACATCTGCTGACTCTGAGGTCTGCACTTTCCCCCTCTCCATGCTACCTCCCTTTGGAGGTCAGGCTTTGGCTTAATTAGCATATCAGGCAGCATCAACTGAGCTAATAGCATGCACATGACTTTGGAAGACAGGAAAAAGCAACAGCAGAGTTAGTACTGACAGTTACTTGTCTGGAGGGGCCAAGGCAGCCCCTTATTCTGTATCCTCAGAGCATAGCACCTAGGGGACCATGTGTGACATGAGGCAGCTTTGACAGTGGCCAAGCAGTCAGGCCCATGAGCCTGTTCTGTCCTTCCCTAGACAGGAGCAAGCTTCCTGAGCTGGGCAGCACCATGGTATCTCCCCGTGAATGCCTGGACTCACAGTGTTGCCCCTGAGCTCCCACAGGCCTTGGCTTGCCCTGGTGCCCCTCAATACCACCTACCCAGTGGCTGCTGTCCCTGCCACCTCTTGCCTCAGTGGAAACCCCCCCCCCTTCCTCCTGGATGCACTTAAAGCCCTTAAAATGCAGAACAGCTGTGACTATTCATTCCAAAGTGCTCTCACTGGGCAGGGCTTCAGCAATGTTCTGTTTGCCCAAATGGCCATTCATGGATTTATTCATTCATTAAGAGGTTGCACCGTGTAGTTGAAAGAGCTCTGGGCCAAGGGACCTGAGTACAAGACTAGCTGCTGTGACCTTGGCCAGGCCACTTTCCTTCTCTGGGCCTCCTTTTCTTTATGGATAAAATCAGAGAGTTGTAGGAGACAGTCTGCGGGGCTTCTTCAGCTTCAACACTTTCTGAGACTGTGTTCTGTTCGTCCATAAATTCACGCCTTCACCATACCACGGGATTAGGGAATCCTTCTCAAAAGAGATGATCTTTGAGTTAGTTCTTAAAGGATGAAGAGAAGGAAGAGAAAAGCATTCCAAGGAGTGGGATCAACACGAACAAAAGCATGGAGAAGGCCTAGGAAATTGGGGGAAAGAGGGCATCGGGAGTGTAGCAGAGCAGTGGGAGACAAGGCTGCAGGGATGTCTGTGGCCAGGTCATGAAGGCCTTGAACGTCAGGCTAAGGCCTGGGATTTCATCCTGTGGCGTAACAGGGAGCAGGAAGGCAGAGAATGACTTGATTTGCTCTGTTTTCAGAAGCTGACAGTTGTTCAACAGGGGAACCTGGGAGGAATGGCAGTGGATCTTGTAGCTCTGTAAGATATTAATTCAGTAAGTTTGTGCTTTTCAGCTTAAGACAAGAACAATGCCACTGACCTTTTGGCCCTCAGCACACTGGATGTCATGATCTAAGGTCTGATGGTTCCGACTAGGCACTGTGGCTCCAGAATGCCCATCAGACTCCTTGGTCTCGACTCTGCTCCATCCTAGTTGTAACTCCAGGCCCAGCCCAAGGCCACTCCCTCCCTCCTCCCATAGCAGCCAAGAGGCTGACTTGGTCAGGAAGCTCCCCAGTGCGGCCCTCGTGTGACATGCGTATGTCTGGAGCCTCTTATGTGTGCTCATGACTTCACAGTAGACAAGGCCATTCAGCTCTTCCGTCTCTTTTCACCCTCATGGTAACTCTGACGTTCTCAGGGAGAATTCAGTCCCTATTGTACAGATGAGGCAATGGAATCTCAGAAAGGTTGCCCCAAGCAGCGTGATAGAGTATAAGGAGCGTGAGGGCTGGGAATTAGGATGTCCTGGGTTCCGGTTCCAGTTCTGCTGCTTAATATCTGTGTGACCATGGGCAACTGCTGCCCTCTCTGAACCGTGGGTGTCTTGTCTCTGAAGACTGAGATAATAACAGCTTCTGTAACTGCTTGTCATTGGAGTGAATTGTGTGGTTTATGGAAAGCTCTTGGCACAGAGTAGGTGCTTGGCATGTCTGTTTCTGACTCCAGTGCTCTTCCTGGTGTTTCACTTTGCTTCCCGTATGGCCCTCTTTGTCATCTCTCTTGCTCCTCTCTCAAGTCAATGCCACAGACGTATATTGATGAAAATACTCTTCCTGTGTATCCAGTACAAAGCTAGGCCTGTGGAGGGGGTGAGAGGACGTAGGAAGTGGCTCCCGCGCTCACTTTGCTTATTGCCTGGCTGGTGTGTGTGTTGGAGCAGAAAGGGTCTAGTCTTCACTCCTGAAACAGAGCCAAGGTGATCTGACCATCAGTGTAGTGCTAACGACCTCTGCTTCCTCCTCAGGAAACTTACGGTGTGGCATGCGCCAGGCTAAGCTCTTACCTCTGTTATCTCACTCAGCTCGTATATACACTCTTGCACACTCTATTTATGTATGTATTTCACATATGCTTACATATACTATAGCACGGAATCCTGTTTTACAGGTGAGGAAAATGAGCCTCAGAAAAGTTAAACATCTTGTCTTAAGATCTTAGAACTAATATTTGGTGGGAATATTTACAATGTTTATTTAAACTAGATTATCTGACTCTGGAGCATGCACTTGCTTTGTTTATTACAAAATAGTATATGTACTTAAAGAGTGAAAAAAAATAACAGAATGCTCAATAATGGCAGCTTCTGCCTCTCCTTTTCCCACCCCCTGGTCCTATTCCCAGAGCCAGCCATTTTTAATCAATTTCAGGTATTTACCTCTATATTTCTAAATCAAATGCTTATTTAAAATATCAATTTTAAGGGGCTGGCATGGTGGCATAGTGGTTAAGTTTGGTTGCTCCGCTTTGGCAGCCCAAGGTTCTCAGGTTCAGATCCTAGGTGCGGACTTATGCACTGCTCATCAAGCCATGCTGTGGCGGCATCCCCCATACAAAATAGAGGAAGATTGGCACGGATGTTAGCTCAGGGCCAATCTTCCTCACCAAAAAATAAATAAATAAAAAATAAATTTTGTTTATTGATTTCTTAAAGTAAATAAAAATTTAATTTATCTTACACCATGTCCTCTCCCTCTGTCCTCCCAACTATGTTTAAATCACTAGTCTGTTATTATGACCAGTGTAGATGCTGTTCTCACTGCTGAGCCAAGTAATGTATCATGATACAGCTTCTGTGCTGTACTTTTTGTTTTCCTGGAGTTAAAATTACCTGATTTTTGCCCTTTGATTGATTTTCTGTATACTAATCACTAATTCTCCCCAAATGCCCCCAAAACATCTGTAAAACACCTCTCGGTGGGCCGGCTGGGTGGCATAGCAGTTAAGTTCATGCACTCTGCTTCGGTGGCCTGGGGTTTGCCTGTTCGGATCCTGGGCACAGACCTACACACCACTCATGAAGCCATACTGAGGCGACATGCCACATAGAGCAACTAGAAGGATGTACAACTATGACATACAACTATCTACTAGGGCTTTGGGGAGATAAAAGGGAAAAAGGAGGAAGAGTGGCAACAGATGTTGGCTCAGGGCCAATCCTCCTCAAAAAAAAAAAATGCCTCTTGATACTCTTGGACATGGTCAAGTACATCAACTCTGTTAGCAGTCACCCAACCCCTGCAGAGCCCCGCCTTCCTATTCCCGTCTGAAGTGGTTGTTCTAGGCCTGCACAGTGTTACCCAGTGAGTTCTCCTTACATTCTCCTGTGTCAAATCCCTGCTTCACCTGCCCCCTGTCTTCTTCCTCCTTTACATTA
Organism: Tapirus indicus; assembly: GCA_031878705.1. Classification (NCBI taxonomy): domain Eukaryota; kingdom Metazoa; phylum Chordata; class Mammalia; order Perissodactyla; family Tapiridae; genus Tapirus; species Tapirus indicus. Next base: position 12,117,106 of record CM062924.1, read on the forward strand.
GTCTCTCATTTTGGTGGAGAACATGTTCCAGTAGTTTCCTAAGAAAGAGTAGTTGAGGGGCCGCCCGGTGGCGCAGCGGTTTAGTCCGTGCTTGGCAGCCTGGGGTTTGCGAGTTCGGATCCCGGGCGCCCGCCGACGCACTGCCTGTCAGCCACGCCGTGGTGGCGTCCCATATAAAGTGGAGGAAGATGGGCACGGATGTTAGCCCAGGGCCAGTCTTCCTCAGCAAAAAGGGGAGGATTGGCAACGGATGTTAGCTCAGGGCTGGTCTTCCTCACAAAAAAAAAGAAAGAGTAGTTGAAGATAAATTTTTTGATTCCTTGAATTTCTAAAAATATGTTTACTCTGTTTTCACACTTGATTAATAGTGTAACTGTGTGTAGGATTCTAGGTTGGAAATCCTTTTCCTTCTGACTTTTGGAGGCATTTTTCCATTGTCCTCTAGTTTCTAGTGTTACTATTGAGAAGTCTGCTGGATTTTTTTTTTTTTTTGGTGAGGAAGATTGTCCCTGAGCTAACATCTGTTGCCAATCCTCCCCTTTTTGCTTGAAGAAGATTGTCCCTGAGCTAACGTCTATGCCAGTCTTCCTCTGTTTTGTATATGGGATGTAGCCACAGCATGACTTGATGAGCGGCATGTAGGTCCACGCCTGGGATCCAAACCTGCAAACCCCGGGCCGCTAGAGCAGAGCATGCAAACTTAACCATTATGCCACCGGGCCGGCCCCAGGAAGTCTGCTGTTTTTTCTAATTCCTGTTCCTTTGTATGTGACCGGGGTTTTCTCCCTCTTTGAAACTTTTAGGAGCTTCTCTTTATCTTCACTGTTTTGAAATCTTATGAAGATGTGCCTTGGTGTGGGTCTTCTTTTATTCATTGTCCTGGTACTTAGTGAGCCCTCTGAATCTGGACACTTATGCCCTTCAGTTCTGGGAAATTTTTCTTAAAATATTTCTTTGATAATTTTTTCTTATTTTTCTCTATTCTCGCTTTCTGGAACTTCTGCTAAATGTATATTGAATCTCCTGGACTGATCTTCTAATTTCCTTAGTTTTCTTTCCTCTTGGGCATGTTTTTACTTTTTGATTACTTTGGGGGAAAGTTCCTTGGCTTGATCTTCCAGGCTTTCTACTGCAATTATTATTTTGGCTATTATTTTTAATTTCCAAGTGTTCTTTCTTATTCTTTAATCCTTTCTTAAAACAATAATTTCCTATTCTTGTTCATATTGCCTTATCTATCATTTTTCAGTGGATATTACTGTAGAGTTTTAAAAAATGTTTTCTTTTGCTCTCTGCCTTGTCTCTGTTTCTTCCACTTTTTTCCTTTCTGTTTCTTGGTTTTGGATTCTGTCTCACATATTGGAGACTGTGCTGAATGTTTTTCGTTTGCCCTCCTGATGTGCTCTCCATGCTTTTCCACCCTTCTGTGCCCCCCAGGAGGCTGACCTCTGAGGCCTGCATCAGCAGGCTGTCTTGCCCTCTGGCTTCTGGTTGGATTTGGCCAATGAGAGGCATAGCAGGAGATCTGAGGACTGGAAAAGAGTGAGGTCAGGATATTTATTCCCCCAGGTCCCTCCCTGCTCAGTTGCCATAGCTTCAACCCTCTGTCAAGGGCCACAGCTCCAGCCTGGCATCCCTCTCTGTTAGCTCACCCTCTCTGGTTCTGGTACCCACTCCCTTCCCTTGCCTCTATAGGCTTAGAGGTGGTAAAGCTCTGGATTTACGTAGTAGCCCTAGGGTACTAAACTGTCCCTTGTTGGTTTCCCTAAACATTGTCCATACCTCTGTGAACGGTCCCTTTATTAAACTCTCCCCTGCTGCTTGGTTTGAGGTGCATCTGTCTTCTGCTGAGACCGTGACTGTTACAGAGGTTTGCTTCTTGAGACACCTGGTGATCTTTGACTGTCTGTTCATAAAGAAAAGTGAGATGCTAAGTGAGACTCTGTTTGTGTGGAGAAGCTCATTGACTGGTGGACCGCCTTGTAAAATGTTGATCTAAGGAGTGAGAGACGCTTTTTCGTTGGTAGTCCTCCAGAGATCAGTATTTATGGCCTTTTTTTCTAATCTCCTGCCTTGGAGTATATATGCCTGGCTGTTGACTTTCTGGAACAGGATGGAGGAAGGAGGCTTGGGGTCCCATTATTCAGTCTGCAGACTGAAACCGTTTGTTTCATCCTTGTCCTCACTCCCACCCTCCAAGGAGTCTGTTTTTTCCTGGACCCAGGGCCTCCTTGGGTCAGTTTCTCCAGAGAACACATGCCTAGTGCCCCCTTTGGGATGGCAGGAGATAGGTTGCCTGGCTGTGTGTGTTGGAGAGAGTCTGAGCATCTAACTGTCCTATAAATGTGCTTTCAGCCAATCGCCCTGATTTCAGCCCTATCTTTACCTGACTTTCAAAGGCCCTTGGTGCCTCTTGGTCCGGAGGCTTTCCAGGGTCCTTCAAGAAAAGTGGGTTCCCTTTTCACTGTCCCCTGAGCAGGCACTGGGTACAGCCTGGTCCGCTCTGAAGTCAGTTACCTCCTCTATCTTTTCTTCATCTGAAATGTGTTGAGCTGCCTTGTCAGCTGTCATCTCCCCTCCATTCTCCTTTTCTTGGTGGATTTGTACCTTCTCTGCTTCCTTCCAGTTGGTTTAATGGGGCTTTGGAATGGAGTAGAGAGAAAGACCTGGGCTCATTCCCCTTCATAGTGGGAAGTTCCTAGCTGGCCTCGTAGCCCACAGCTGCAAAGGGTAAAGGCAGGGGTCCCAAAGTGGCCCTGAGATGGCAAGGCAGGCTGGGAGTGTGCAGAAGCTGCAGCCCTGGTGCTGTTGCCTGTGTGTTAGCAGGTTTTGTGAGTTTTGTACGTCTGTTCATTTTATTCAGGTTGCACCTCTTAGATAAATTCTGCTTATGAAGAGAATTTACTGTGATCAATTGGGAACTGACTTGCAAAATTTTTCAACAAATGGCATTGCATAGCAAGAAGGCAAAAACAACAATAAAAAAGCAAGTAAAATGGGGGCCGCCTGGTGGCGCAGCGGTTTAGTCCGCGCTTGGCAGCCCAGGGTTCGCGAGTTCGGATCCCAGGCACCCGCAGACGCACTGCCTGTCAGCCACGCCGTGGTGGCGTCCCATATAAAGTGGAGGAAGATGGGCAGGATGTTAGCCCAGGGCCAGTCTTCCTCAGCAAAAAGGGGAGGATTAGCAATGGATGTTAGCTCAGGGCTAGTCTTCCCCACAAAAAAAAAAAAAAAAAAAGCAAGTAAAATGATAGGGAATCTTGAACAGATGCTTTTTAAAAGTTTAATTTTGCCAAATGAAGAGGATGGCCAAAAGTTTATGGGCTTGTGTGGGAGGGGACTGCCTCTCTGAGGGAGGGGAGCAGAATCTTAGCTGATTGTAATCTAAGAAGAGGCTGGGGTGAGAGAATCACAGACTTTAAAGGTAGAGGGGACTTCAGAAACAGCCTGATCCCCACAGAAGAGGAAATGAAGGCCTGAGTGAGGAAATGGTTTGCCCAAAGTCACACAGTAAGTCAGAGGCTGAGCCCAGGATGACAGCTCCCGAGTCCTGACTCCAGCAGCACCATCATGCCTCTTTGGAGACAGAGCATCAGCAGCTTTTGAGGTGAGCTCCAAAGACCCCCACCCTCGTCACTGTGGCCCGCCAGCCACGGCATCAGGAGCCCTTGACTCAGCTCACTTCTGGGTAGTTTCTGCTGCTCATCCTCACTAGAGAGATCTTGTCCCGTTTCCCTCTGCTGTATCATCTCACAGGTTTTCAGCACATGCGGCTCAGTACTATACAGAAATTTAGAGCTATTTCCTTTTATTTCCTAATTTTTGAGGTTCCCCCAGGGGTTGCTATATGAACTCAATTGTAGTTTTAAAAAAAAGGTAAAGACTTTAATAACTCAGCTTTTGGGGGAAGGTAAGGGGAAATAAGGGCCCAGGAAGCCAATATAATAGATTATCAACTCTCAAATATTTACTGACCATAATAACAGTAATAGCTGACATTATTGGTCCTTACCGAGGACCGTGTGTTGGTTTACATATTTTACATGCATTATTAATTGATTCTTTACATCAGCCGTAAGGTAGGTACTGTTATTATACCTGTTTCACAGATGGGGAAACTGAGGCACAGAGAGGCTAAATGACTTGTTTAAGGAGAAGAGCATTGTCTTGGGTACTCTACAGTGTAAGGGATTAGGTATCCAAAGTGGTGGATTCACAATTAGTGAGTGATATTCTCCCAAATTATTCAGTAATAGATCGAGAAGAGCCACAAAGGGATCTCTTGTGGCTGCCAAAAGGCTCCAGCCTCAGCCTGTCCTCGAGAAGGCATAGAAGGAGAGTGTTCCACTTTCTGTGATAGCAGAAAACTGAGAGGGTTTATCTACACAAAGGATGACAAAGTCAGGATCTAAACGCAGGTGGAAATGTGAGCTGAAGTCAACAAAGTGACATTTAATTGGGCATAAATGTAAAAGTGGACCTAATGGTAGAAATTCTAAGTCTTAGGTGTTGACTGACTAGCTGATTCCTGATCAGTTTGCACTGGTGAGGCCGGAGCACAGGGGAGCCAGCCATGGCAGCAGAGATGTTGGGAGTGGGGAGAGGATGAGCTCATTGCTTATGTGGCCCTTGGCTGTCAGTGGGGCAGGCAATGGGCCAGTCCTAAAGGCAAAACGTAAAAGGGCTCTAGTGAGGAAGTTTGTGGGTAGGGGTGGGGATGGAGTTTTGAGTGTCTTGGGTTACAGCACCACACCTTTGTGTCCACACCGAGAATAACCTCTGTCTGCTCCAGAGAGAGCCCCCAAAGCACAGATGTCCTAAGGAGTGTTGAGTTTATAGAGTTGAAGTGGGTTGGAGCTGGAAAGGACCTCAGAGGCCATCTGTTCCCACTCTTCATCTGTGAACGAAGTACCCGAGTCTTGGAAGGGGCAGTGATGGGTTCCAGTTATGAGCTAGCCAGAGGAGAGGCCCAGGCTGCCCGAGAAGGCAGATCTCCCACCATTCAGCCCAGAACCTTTCACTTCAAGCCATGTGTTCTCAGAAGGGAGTATTTGAAATCCAAATCCAGGCCTGCCCATCCTAGGGAAGATGACTTTTTAATCTGGCCCTTTAGATTGTTCAGATGCTTTTGTTAATCTTCTCTTTTTTGTGACTTTAAGTAATTTGCTTGCCCTCCAAGGGCTCCAATTACACTTGTGTAAAAATAAAGATAATAATCTGGTCCCCCTCACCTTGTTTTATAGAGACTTCCTGATGTTGTAAAAAGTATAAGTATGGTTAGGAAAGTAATAATTTTGCGTAAAAAGCAAGATAGAATATCATAGTTTTATTAAATATTGTTTTATTATCATTCTCATATGAATTTGATGTGAATTTGGGGGGACACTAAGTCCGTGCAAGAAACCTGGCTAGGTTTCAAATCTCAGCTCTGCCATTTTTCTAGCTATGTTAATTTTGAGTGAATTACAGCCTCCCTGAACCTCAGTTTCCCTATGTGGATAGAAAGAGTGAGAATACTCAAAGTTATTCTGATAATTAAATGGGACAATATATGTAAAGGACCTAGCTTAATGCCAATACATCTCACCAGCAGTACAGGCAGATTTCTGTAGCTCCACATCCTTGCCAAAACTTGGAGTGATCCAGCTCTCAGTTTTTACCAGTCCAGTAGGGTCTATCAAAATAAGAATTTTGTTTCGGAGACAGGGTGTGTCAGCCCAGGTTCAACCAGCGAAACAGACCCAGCAGAAGACACATGTTAAGAGATTTAATGCAAAGAATTGGCTTACATAACTGTGGAGGATAGCTAGGCAAGTCTGAAATCCACAGGACAAATCTTTAGGAAGGGCAGGCTGATGCTACAGCCCACAGGCAGAACTTCCTCCGGGAAACCCCAGTTCTCTTCTTAAGGCCTTTCAGCTGATTGGGTCAGGCCCACCCAGTTTATGCAGAGTAATCTCTTTTACACAAAGTCAACTGACTATAGATGTTAATCACATCTACAAAACACCTTCCCAGCAACACCTCGACTGGTGTTTGATTGAATAACTGGGTACAAATTGACACATGAAACTGACCATCACCTGGTGCAACTTGTATTTAAGAAAATCGTTCTGGAGACAGGAGGGAGGCTGAGTTGAAGGAGAGAGAGTCTGGAAGCAGAGACGAGTAGAGAAACCAGAGCATTACCTTAAGAGAGGAGTGAGGAGGACTTGAATTAAGTAGTGACAGCTGATGGAAAGAAGGGCTTTGAAAGACCGAGCTCAGCTGGTCGAGATTAAGTGACCTAGTAGGAACAGGGTGGACAAGGGAAGGAGAAGAACGGGCAGGATCAGGGATGGCACCCATTTTCTGCTTGGTAGACTGGGTAGATGTGTCATCATTGACTGAGAAGGGAAATACACGGAGAGAGGAAAGAGTGGGCTTTAGGCGAGGTGATGCATCTATTTTTGAACATAACTGAGTGTGAGGTACCTGTGGAATGTCCAAATAGAACTGTCTGCTAGGAGATTGGAATGAAGACTTTTAGCTATTTAGAGAGGTCAGGGAGTTATTTCTGTAGAGAAAGGTTAGTGAAGTAGATCTACTTAAGTAGTTTCCTCTTCATATATATATATGCATAGTGTTTCTGCTAAGTGGCTCTGTATAGGGTGCGTTGTAGTGATGGCTTTGATAATGTTACATCAATGTGACTATTATGTGATTATTTCTGCTGCTGCAGTAATTGGGTCCAGGGCAGAGACTGCTTTCCTAGCTACCTTTTGCAGGGACCTACCCACCCTGCAAGACTTTCTCCCTAGATGTCAAGAAGCCATTGCAAGGATTGGGTCCTCAGTAGGAGCCCATACCTGTGACGGCTCTGTCTCCTTGAGGAAAATCCAGGATGGAATCGCTAATTTCTGGGGAGTGGCCTGAAAGCACATAGCACACAGAATGATTATTGACTTCATGTAGCAGCTCCCTGTCCCAGAAAACAAGGCCAGCCCAGTCAGGCTGCCTGGGAAGAAGCACCCTCTGCTCTCCCAATTTCCAACCCTAGATCTCCTCTCCACAGGTGTGCAGATGCTGGATGGGGGGTGGTGCTCTGGGACGTGTGGGAGCGTGGGGAAGGGGAGGGAGTGAACATTCACTGAGTACCTTCTGTGTACCAAGCAGTGTGCAGGGTGCCTGCATGATGATGGCGACGAAAACAGTGACAACTTGCTAAGTGTTTGCCTTGGTGCGAGGCGCTGGGCATGCATGGCTTGTTTTTTTCTATAGTCACAATACCTGTATAAGATAGGTACTGTTATTAGCCACGTTTTACAGGTGAGGAAATCAAGGCAGAGAGATTACATGACCTTCCCAGGGTCACACAATTAGTAATGTCTAAGGGGGGATTTGAAAAAATGTTCTGATTCCCAGGCCCAGAGTTCCAGACTCTGCTGCTTCCCTCTGATACCGACACAGCCGCTTTCCCCTCCCTGGTCCTGTCATTCAGGGGAGGAAGACTACAAAGTTCTTTCTCTTACAGTTCTCACAGATTTCTGTCTTCACAATTTTAAGGGGTAGGTGCATTGGGGGAAGCAACAGATGGGAATTCAGAGGCTTAGGTTCCTATCCCAGCCTCTGTCTGACCTTGAACCTTAACCTTTTGGAACCACACTTTCATCATCTATGAAATGGAGATACTAACGTGTACCTCCCAGGGTGTTATGAGGGTCAGATGAAGAAATTGGTAGGAAAGCATTCTTGTAAACTTCGGGTGTTGTTCTGTAGCATCGGCACCTACTGCACTGCTTTTCAGAGCGTCCTCTCCTGTTATCTTCCCCAGTCCTGGCTCCGCTTGTCCTTTATTATGATTTATGACATTTTTATCACTTGAAAGTCTGATAATCATGCCTTAAAGCAGGAAGCCACTGAAATTCTTACAGGAATAATTACCCCCCGGAGCCGGCTGGGGCAGGGGGTGTCGCAGATTCGGCAGCTGCTGAAGCTCTAACCCGGAGAAGTCTTCCTGTCATTTGCAGGAGTGAGTCATTCAAATGGCTGCCTTGCTGAGTCCTTCCCAGAGCCAGAAGGTAAACTGGATAGCAGTGTTGCTTTCATCACTCACTAAGCTTAAAATGAAGCTCAGCTTCTGACTTTGAAATGTAGCAGGCGTGTGTATTTGAAAGAGTGTGGGTTCTGGAGCCAGACTCACCTGGGTTCCATTCCCAGCATTGCCGCTTACTAGCTGAGTGACCTTGGGCAAGTCGTCTCACCTAACTGGGCCTCAGTTTCCTCATCTGTAAAATGGGAGTGATAGTACCTTCCTCACAGAGTTGTTGTGCTGCTCAGATGAGATCGTGGGTGTAGAGGGCCCAACATGGTACCAAGTGCTCATTAGACTCTCGGTAATTCTTACTTCCCCGTGAGAATGAGCACCTTGGGGAGGTAGATTAGTGAGGGTGAAAGAACCTAGTTTCGAGAGTGCGAGGCAGAGGACTCAGTAATAGATGTTTAAATCACAGCTCTATTTTTAGTTCAACCCAGGCTAAGGTTTAAAAATATGGTGTCTTGCTGGTGTGTCCCTTCATCCTCTCTGTGTAAGTGTTGGGGGGTTGGAGTTGGAGGGGGCAGGGGATTGTCCGGCTTCTCTGAAGGTGCGTACTCCTGCGTCACCTCTTTGTCCTCTTTGGTATCCTGCACAGTCACTTTGGATCCCATCGGCTTCGAGGAAATCCATGATAATGTTCAACGTGAGTGTGTCTGCTCTAGTCGTCAGCCGGGTTCTCTCATTGCCGACCTGGCCTTCAACTCTCCAGCTTCTCAAACTTTGGAGAAATTTCGTTCGTTTCCCCTGCCCATGTTCACAGTGTGGCTGACTTCATGAATTTGGAGAGCACAGCAGTAAATATTTTTCTAGCAGGTCCTGCCTCTCCCCTCTGTTCTGAAGATGCACACCTGCCCCAGAGCTGGAGAGCCTCCTGACCTCACGCGGTGTAGAGGAGGGATGCAGACTCCTGGCACCCGGGAGGCACGTAATAAGTGGTGTTTCATGTCCTCCTTCCAACAGCTCTCTGCCAGGCAGGAATGTGGTTTAGTGGTTAAGAGCACAGGGTTTCAAATCAAAGAGACCAGAGTTTGAATCCTAACTGCAACCGAACGCTGTGTGACCAGGGGCAAATTCCTGAGCTCCTGTGAGGATAGGTTTCTGCATCTGTCAACTGGAGATGCTAGTACCGTCTCACAGGACTGTGAGGATGAGTGAAAGAATACATGTAGAGCCTCAGCGCGGGGCCAGGCGCACAGTGAGCACGTAACACGTCGTAACTGTGGCATCAGTCTTACAGCAGAGGAGATAGCAGCCCAGGGAGGTTAACTCGTTTGTCTGAGGTGGGCATTATCTCTATTTTACGTAAAAGGAAACTGAGGCTGAGAGGTCGAGGGTTGAGGGTCCAAGGTTATACTACTAGTAAGCAGCAGAATCTGAACTATAAGCCAGGTCTCCTCACATTTCACCAGAAGCCTCCGGAAACGGGAATAAATGCCCTGAACTCATTTACGACTGGCCTCCTGGTGGTGGAGTCTGAGCCCAACCTCCCTTCTGCTGAATCCTGCTTTTTAGAAATGGGCTGCTGGCGAAAGATGTGTGTGCACACTCACACACATTTATGTACAAATACATATAAATGATGGAGCAAGAAAATGTCCTGGAAACCATGATTCCCCAGAGTGCTCTAGGAATGCAGTATTTTGGTTAATGGATTTTCTCAGAGTATCAACCTCTTGATTTCAGGCCTTGTTGAGGGTCATTATGAAATGCATTGCAGCCATTCACTTTCTGATGCTAGAAGGGGTTGTCTAGTTAGCATAATTAAATCCTTCTTCAGTGACAGAGGATCTTGGCAGGGTCTCCAGTCATCGTCAGAATGACTAGTTGGATGTTCAGGACTCTCATAACAGTCCGTATGTCTGTCTGGGTCTCTTACACTCATTGTATCCTTTAATCATGGCAACAGCCGTGTGTGTGTGTGTGTGTGTGTGTGTGTAGATAATTGGATGGAGATTAATATCCCCATCTCACAGGTGAGAAAGCTAGGACTCAGAGAGTGTGAGTGCCTGGTTGGGCATCATATAGCTTGGTAGGAGCAGAGCTATAACTGAAATGACATTGTAGACTGTAGTAAAGCAGGAAAAAAAACAGGTTTTTGAGTCAGACATACCTGGGTTTAAATCTTGATTTTGACGCTTACTAATGGTGTTGGCCTTGAACAAGTTACTCAGTCTCTCAGGTCCCAACATTCCTCATCTGTAAAATGGGGAGACTAATGTTTCCCTTCTGGGATTATTTTAAGATTATTCTAAGTAATGTATATAAAACAACTAGCATTGTGTCTGGTCAGAGTAGGTCCTCAGCACATGGAAACTACTATTATTCTGTCTCCCAGTTCGGTGTTCTTTCCAGTCTACCAGGATGCCCTCTACTGTGGTATGGAAGGTACAGAGGATTGGACAGAGGTTGGATGGGCCTTGAGCCTATCAAACTCTAGAAGTGCCTTTTTGAAGTAAATATATTCTCTTTAGCTACAGGAGGGTGTGGGAGTTTTTTAAATCTCTTTCTAATAACAAAAGCCTGAGACAGACTTTTATTCTGTAGGTAAACTTAGATAATTTTACATCAATACAAGAGATACTGCAAAGCAATAAAATAAGTATCATATATGGATGTTATTGATAGTAAATGCCCACAGCCTGGAAATGCTTTTTGGATTATATGCATAGAAGTTGAATAGAAGAACAGGACACATTTCATGTGAGATCAAAGGTGTGGAGGTATGACAGTGTGAAATCCACTTAGCTTGGCTGGAACAGAATGTATAATTGGAAGGGAATATACATGATAAGGTTGGCAAAATAGACTCATCTGTAGAACTTTGCATCGGCATGTAAACACACACGTATTGCCCCTGTCCCCTACTATGTACATTGCTTTCCTAAAATCCTTAGTTGGAAGTGCTCAGAGGCAGTGGCTGGATACATCTGCATTCAGTCTTCATCTGTAGGAAGGCTATGTGATGTAGAAGAAAGAGGACTGGACCGGGACTTCAGAAGCTCGGATGTTGCTTTTGGTTCCACCCCCATTCAGCAGTGTGACTTGGACAAAACGTGTAACTTCTTTGGGCCTTACCTCCTCATTTATAAAAGCAGGCCACTTTAGGAAAATCCTTTGGGACTATTTATCAAGAGCCTTGAAGATGTCCATTCACTTTCATTTATTAATTCATATCCTGGAATTGTCTCCCAAGGGAAGATCCTATATGGAAAAAAGCTTTATGGTTAAAGATGTTCATCGTAGTGTTTTTATAATTTAATAAAATTAGAAGCTGCCTAAATGTCCAACAATTGGGATTGGATAAATTTTGGTCCATCTGTTTGACTAATTTGCAGTATTTACTAAGAGTAGCAGCATTGGTCATGTAAAAATGAAAACAAAAAGGCATAATTTAAAAAATACTGGGAAAAATACTTCCCAACACAGGCAACATTGTTGATGTCTTTCGGGATCCTTCAGGTTCTGGCCCCAGCCATTCACGCCAGCTTCCCTGGGCCGCTACTATGGTGACTTCACTGTGGTGACCTTAGGACATTTTCTCCCTTGTATGCTTTTGTTTGTCCTGTTCATTCCTCCTGAAATGCCCTTCCCTCCCTTGTCCAGCAGGTGAACATCTACTCTTCTTCCAGTCTAGCTTGAGATTTCCCTGACTTCTAGAAGGAATCAGTTGCCCATTTTGTAAGCGGGCTCTAACATCTGTGTGTTGTGTTAGTCTTCTGTGTCTGTTTCTATCTCTGCATGTGGACTGGACACCCCTTGAGGGTCAGAACTGTGTTATCGCCAAATCCCAAGTACTTAGCAGAGGGCCTGGCATTTAATGGGCACTCAATACATGCTGATTGAATTGTTTTTCACATTTTGCCTTTCCATATTTTCTGCATATTTTATAATGGCCATGCATTATGCTTACAATGGAAGAAAAATAACAGTAATTCATTTACCCATTTATTTTTAAGGAGGTGACTGGTGTAATGCAGAGGTTCTCAAACCTGGCAGTGCATCAGAATCACCTGGAAAGCTTATTAAAATGCAGGTTCCCACGTCCCGAGACAGGCTTCCTGAATCCCAGTCTCCAGGGCAGGGGCCTGGAGTCAGTGCTGTCAACAAGCCCCATGGTTCCTGTGATGCTTAGCCATCTGGGAACCCATGACCTCAATACCTCTAAGGCGCTTTCAGCTTCAATCTGTCTAGTTCTCCTGTCCCTTGCTCCCCCTGCCGCAAGAGACTTCAGCGAGAGGACATTGTGGAGCAACAGGCCAGAAAATGGAGAATAATTGTAATAGCTTCATTATTGAGCACCTATTCTGTGCCAAGGACTGCTTTACATGCAGCATTTTTTATCTGTACGATACCTTAAGGTCAGTTTTATTATCTCCATTTTGCAGATGAAGAAACTGAGGCAAAGAAAACTTAAGTGTCTCGCCCAAGGTTAAATAACAAGAATGCAGTGGAGCTTATATTTGAATTCAGTTCTATCAGACTTCAAAGCCCAGAAACTAGAACCTCCCTTACTGCTCCTTCCCTGCCCACCCCACTCACTGAAGGCGTCCAGGCAGGGCCAGGTGCAGCCCTGCTGTGTGCAGACACGGCCTGGTGGGCGGGGTGGGCTGGGCACTGGAGCCCTCTGCCCTCTGCGCAGACGTGTGGGATTAGCATGCTTGGTGGGCAGCCGTGTGCCACGTAAGCAGAGGCTCCTGCTCACCAAATGTGCTCTGACGCCCACCCACCTGCTTACAGAGTGCAGTGAAGCAGCAGAATTCAATTTGCAGCAGTGACCTAAGAGGGGCTATTTTTAGTAAGAAAGTAGGTCAGGGGCTGCAGTGGTGCTGCCTGAGAAATGAGCAGCCTCCCCTCTCACCAGGAGGCTTGCTCCCTTCTCACGCAGCAGTATGGAGGTGAGGAAGGCAGATCTGACGTCCTCACATTACTGCAGTTGTCATTGTCACTGGGGAGCCACTGAGGGGGACACACACACGTCTGAGACACAGAGGTTCTTGTCTGGCTTTGACTAGGGTCCTGGCCCCAATTTTCCTCAAGAGATTGGAATCCCTTCAGAAAACATCTTGAACATGGTAGGAGGCTCCTGTATTGTACACCCGCCACATGCCAGCTCCTATTCTGGGTCTGATGTGCATTATCTCATTTAATCCTTGCAAATACCTCTGCAAAGTAGGTATTATTATCCCCATTTTGCAGATGTGGAAACCGAGTCACAGAGAAATTAAGAGACTCAGCCAGGATCACACAGCTGTGTGTAGTGGAGCCATATTTTGAATCCTGTGTGAGACTTCAGAGCTGATGACCGGATGATCAGTCCATCAAACCACGCTGGAGGTGATTTTTTAATTACCACTCTACTTCTGCCCCATATTGTTCTGTACTTCAGAGGAAATAGTGCAGAGATGGCTTTCTCCAGCTGGACTTACCTACTCCTTCCAGGACAGGAAAGGGTACCCAGGACACAGACCTCTTCCCCAGAGAAAAGAAAGTACATCTCTGAGTACTGCTGCCCAATCGCTGAGGCCAGTAGTTGCCAAAAACAAATCAACCACCTGATTTCCCTGGGCCTAGAGGGTCTTGAAATCCTCTGCCCCACTTGCTCTGCCACATATTAACTGCAGATCTGTGGCAAATTGCAGGGTGCTCATTGGCAACGCACAGGCGGACGTGAGCTTGTTAACAGAATGCAGTAATTGACATATCGTGATTCATTATGCACAGCACAGAGTACTCCAGCAGAAGCCCACTTTGTGGCCAACCGCCGCTGGCACCACCAGCCTTGAGAATTTGTTCCTGGCTCTGTTCTGACTCTCCAGCTGGAGAGCACCATACCTTCAAGGGCCAGAAGCAGCCCGAGGCTTCTGCCTTATCCTACTCCCTCCCTCCAGGCAAGGAGTGGGGTTATTTCCCCTGCCCCCAGGCTGCATGATCTTGGAGGGAGGTTATTTGTTCATTCATTCATTCAATAAACATTCTTGAAAATGTGCCAGGCATACCATGGAGAACAAGACAGGTAGTTCCTGCCCTCACTGAACTTACAGTCCCTCCCTGGGCCTTAGTTTCCATATCATTAAATGGGTAGGAAGGAGAGAACTGGCTTGGTCAATCTCTTCTAGCTCTAAGCTTTCAGAATCTGATTCTAGGTTATAAACATTTACCATTGAGTCATAGTGTCAATCTTAGTCATTTATATCCAGTGCCAAAGAGAAAACAAATGAAAATCTAGAGTTTTAGAATCTGGATGGGAACCACGGATGCAAGCTAATTCAATTTCTTCACTTACAGATGGGAAAATGAGGCTAAGAGAAGAGTGTGACTTGCCCAGCCTATCAGTGACAGAGCCAGGATGGGGAGGCCAGTCACCTGCGTCCCGGTCTCACCTCCAGTCTTCCTCCTCACTGGGACTGCTGGTGTGCCCTCCTCCACTTAGCTTCTTTACCATTAAGCTTTCTTGAGTCTCCCCTACCCAACCCCCAACCACTGCTTCTGGGCTCCCTTACCAGCCTCAGGGCCTGTGGCCTGCGAGTGGAGAGGAAGGAGTAGCTCTGGCAGCTGAGCCTTAGAAGGCAAATAGAATTGGAACTCATTATGCCCAGACTGCCCAAAAGATGGACAGGAAGAAATTGAAGCAGAGCAGGTGGAGTTTGCTCTCAGAGTTCTCAGACGAGCAGATACAGGCAAACCACAGTGAAACCAATGAAGGAGGGCACCCAGTGGAGGTGGCTGATGAGCAGCTGCTCAGTGTGGGCTCACGGAAGACCTACGCAAGGGCCTGCCTCCCCTCATCCTCAGAGCCTCTCTCTACCTCTGGCCTCTGCCTGGCCCCTACGTTTAGTCAGTGGGAAGAATCTAAAGGTGGGAGGAACAGAGGATCTTTCTGATGTCCTGCTGAGGCAAGAGGATTGAGTTCACTGCAGAGAAGTGAGCGTGGGAGGCTCATCACTCTTTCAGGGGCCCGAGCATCTCCACTCTGGGTGGAGGAAGATGCTGTGGGTGTTACAAGGCTGTAGCCAACTACTGAAGTGCCCATTTGTCTGTTGCTTTTCCCTTCTCTCTGTTACAGTTTGGGAATACGTACTTTGAAGCACCGTCCTTAATTAATGAATGAAATTTTCTGGCCTGTAGTGATCCCCTAGGATGGAGGTGGTCAGAGGTAAGAGGGTGAGACTACTGTTATTGATTATGGAAACCTATATCCATGTATAATTTTAGTCTCCTAAACAGATCTTTGTTATTTTCCACACTGTACTTTTATAGAAAATAATTTTGCAGTAGGTACGCAACATTGTCCTTAAAGAGCTACCTAATCCATGTACATAAAATATGTCATGTGTGGACGTAGAAATGTATATATAATGCTTAAAAATAAATCATTCTCAATTTTTGAAAAAGGACTTCAAGTCACTTGGCTGTGAACTGGAAACCTGAGTCTGGAGCATGGACTCTTGTGTGTCCTTGGGCTACTCACGTTCCCTCTCTGTCCCCCTGCTCTCATACCTGCAAGGTGAAGGGGATGGGTCACTGGTGGTTCTTGTCACCTGGCCTGTGAATCAGTTCTGTCGAGTCACTTGGGATAACTGTTAAATGTACAGATTCCTGGGCCCCACTGCAGATCTGTAGAGTTGGGAGTTGACTGCTTGGAATTTTTAGCTCTAGTAGTCTTCTAGGTGACTCTAGGTGATGCTGCCATGTTTTGAGTAGTTGTCTTCCAGGAACCCTTCTGGTTCTGATGTTTTAGAATCCTCTGCCTTCTGTCTCTTGCTCCTGATTTTCTCTTATACTTTTTCCCTTAGAGAGTTCCCCTCACTAGACTGTGAACCTCTCAGGAGCAGAGGCCATATCTGGCACACGGGAAGTGCTCAGTAAGCAGGAGGGAACAAATGGGCTTTCGTGGCTTCACTACCATTTATGCACATCCAAGTAATTTCCATAATTTTTCATGAGGTGAAGAATGGAAAGAACACAGATTTTGGAAACTAACAAAATGGATTTGAATCTCAGTTCCACTTCTTACTGTGTAGTGATTTCTCCCAAGTCATTTAATCTCTTTAAACTGTAGTTTCCTTGATTGTACAATAAGGATAATAACACCTGTTGCTCAAGATTGTTGTGAGGATTAATTTACTACATGAGAATATGCATGTAAACTGCTTGACATACAGTAGGAACTCAGATACTTTAGCTACTTTCTTTCTTTACATGGCCAATGGTGAGTGACAGGAAAAGGAGGGAGGGAGACCCAGAAGAATGGATCATCCCCAAGCCAGCCACAGAGAATGACATATGGTCTTTTGTCATCTCCTGGCTTTCTGGGACCCTGAGGCTCTGACTGAGGCCCAGGCACCTTGGTGGATCCCTCCTTGCTCAGTCCTGAGCACATCAGAATTCAGACTTAGACTCTCCTGACTCCAAATGCGGGATGTTATCTCTATAGCTCTGTTACAGGAGGTAGAAAAAGAAGTAGCAAAAGAAATTCAAGGAACTATGTTTGGGTTCCCTATGCAGGCCTGATGCCTGGGCTTGCAGTGAAAAATCCAAGTTCGTTCAGAGTGGTTGGTTCCCAGGGCCAAAGATCTTTGGGTTGGTTTTGTTAGGACATCAACTCCCCTCTCCACACATGCTGTGTTGGAACCACCACAGCATGCTGCTTCTCATAAAAGTCTTCAAACCAAGGCCAGTTATTTCAGCCCCAGAAGGGCAGCCACAATAGCTGTCTTCTGGGCAAAATGGGAAATGGTTATCCCTCCCCACAATGCCTCCAGCACTACAAAATAATAACAGCCACCCTTTACCAAGTGCTTACTGTGCCTGAATCTTCATGACATCATTATGAGTAGGTATTATTAGCCCCATTTTACAAGGCAGCAGGTTGTAATTAAGATCACAGAGTTAGACCCAGGTTCAAATCCTGGCCCCACTTTTAGCCAGCCCTCCCTGAGTCTCATCAGCAAAATAGGATCAATAATGTATACCTGTAGTACTGTGAGGACTACGTGAATACTGCAGCATGGTACTCGACATAGTGCCTAGCACATGGTAAATAAATCCTCTGTCAGTGTAACTGTGGTGATGACGATGAGGACAACAATGCCATGCATGATCTCTTGATCTACAGAAGGTAGTCCACTAGAGTAGATACTAGAGGGGTGAGGAGGGATGACGAAAAATCAACAGTTCCAAATAGCCTAAGACAAGCTCAAGAGAACCTTAGGAATGGTGTTAGAAAGGAACCTGGTGTGATTGGAATAAACTCAGAGAAGAGCTGCATTTTATTTATTTATTAGCGGATTTTTTTTTTGGTGAGCAAGCTTGGCCCTGAGCTAACATCTGTTGCCAATCTTCCTCTTTTTGCTTGAGGAAGATTGTCCCCAAGCTAACATCTGTGCCAGTCTTCCTCTGTTTTGTATGTGGGATGCCACCATAGCATGGCCTGATGAGCAGTGCATAGGTCCGTGCCTGGGATCTGAACCCACGAACCCCGGGCTGCCAGAGCAGAGCACGGGAACCTAACCACTACACCACCAGGTGGCCCCAATTCAGCCAATTTTTGTTGACTACCTATTATATGTCAGGCCTGTGCTAAAATAATGATAAAACAGACATGATTCCTGCCCTCAAGGAGCTTACAATCTCATGGGGGAATCAGACACTGTTAAAATAACTGCACCAATCGTGTAAAATTACCAACTAGGATAAATGCTATGAGAGAGAGGGACAAGTTGCCGTGAGAGTGTATAATGGGAGTCCTGACCCATCTCAGGTGATGAGGGATACTTTGCTGAGGAAGTGACATCTGAACTGAGATCTGAAGGATCATTAGGAGTTTATTAGGTAAGGGAGTGGGTGAAATGGGGGAAAAGCTCTCTAGGCATATGGACCCTAAGGTGAGAGACAGCTTAGTGCTTTCAGAAAACCGAGGGGGTCAGTATGACTTGCGTGCAGAGAGTGAGGAAGAGTGTGAGGTAAGAGAAGAGGCTGGAGAGGGAGATCAGGGCCTTGTTAAGGATTGTTTTTCTCTTTATTCTAAGAGCATGGGGACCATTGAAGGATTTGGAGCAAAGGCTGATAGATGTGTATGTTGCACATGTGGGGAGTGACATGACCAATTTGGTATTTATAGGAGATCTTTTTGGCAGTGGTCTTGAGAATGGGTTGGAGGATGCCAGAGTGGTGTGGGGAAACCTAAGAGGAGGCTTTTGCAGTAGTCCCAGTAAGAAATCACACAGGTTAGGGCTAGAGTAGTGACATCAGAGATGAGGAAGGAGGGGTGTTTGCGATATTTTGGAGGTCAAATTAACAGGACTTGATGGTGGGTTAGATATAGCTATGAGGAAAGAGAAAGTATGAAAGGCACCCCCAGGTTTCTGGATGTACAAGTGGATTATGGCCCTGCCATTCTAAGCTTCAAAAAAGGCAGAAGAAGATCAGAAGACCAGGTTTGGGTAGTAAGATCTTGATCTGAATTTGGACACGCTGCATTTGAGGTGCCTTTTAGACACCCAGTGTAGCTCTTCCATGCCTAGGCCCCCAGCCATAGGATCCAATGGCCTTGGAATGCATTTGGGCACTCCGACCGGGCTCCACCTCTGGGTCAGGCTTGTTTAGTCTAGTTGGTCTGAGGACTCATGGTTTGCTTCCCACCCCTCATGGTTCTGTTTCCTTACCGCATTATTCTGAGAAGGGGTGCCATGAGAGAATTCAGCTTAAGGAGGGGTACAGACAGTCTGGGGAGAGAGGCAGCTTCTTCAGGGGAAACAATTCAGATTTTGGTGCGTGTTGTTTGAGGTGTTTTTTTCCCCAAATTTGTAGGTGAGATATTTGTGTTTGATGTGTGTTCTTTTATTCATTTATTAATTAAAATATTTGCTATTAATATATATCTACCATACGGCAGGCACAGTGCCAAGTCAGAAAGGACCCCTGCTTCTTTGGGAAGTGACATTGCCAGAACCCATCTGGCATTGCTGTTTTGTGATCATGCAGAAACCAAGCAGGATGCTGCCCTTTCTCTGAATGCTGAATCTCCAGGATGCTGACTACTGGCTTTTATCAAGGAGGCGTATCCTTGAGTTCAGAGAGTAGGTTTGTCAGGGGCTCTCTCTGCAGCTGCGGCTCCCAGGTCTCTGGCCCCCTCTCTTTTGCAGAGTCTCCCTAGACAGTAACAGCATCAATGCCGGGTCTTCTCTTTGAATGGGGCTCAGCTGGCCGGTCTGAGTCCCATGCCCTTGCCTGTGCCGTGTGTTCCGGTTTGTTGTCTGAGAGCTTCTCTTTGTTCTAGCTGAGGGTGAGAGTAGTGGCGGAGCAGGCTTTGTGTCCTCCTGTGGAGTGGCCGAGGAAGTTGGACTGGCGGGCAGAGAGGGGGGTGGGCAGAGGAGTGATGCATCCAGCCCTGTGCCAGGTGCTAGGATCTGTGAGTACCCATGTGGGATAGGAATGTGCTCTAAGAACATATTTGCCTGGTGAAAATCTAAACTCACGAGCCACGTGATTTCAGGACAGTGGTGACCATCACGAGAGGGAGCATGGTATCATCCTCTACTGTATTTCACATGCAGTGCAGTGAGAGGGGAAAGCTATGCCAGTGTAGGCACTCAAGGGAAGCTGACCTTCCCTCTGTCAGTGGGACAAAGAACTTCTTACAACTGGAGCAGCTGGGGAGCTCCTGTTAGTGGAGGTCATCCTACAGAGGGTGACCGTGTCAGGTGGGACAGAGAGACTCCATCCCAGGGTGGGATGGTGGACCGAGAAGTGCATCTCTAAGGCTCTCTGATTCTTGGTTTTGCCTTTTATCTTGAAAAGTAAGTCTGCCTTAGGCCAAATCTGCCAAGGACTGAAGTGTCCTTGAAGTCAGGCGGACGTCGGCGAAATCCCGGCTCCGCGTCTTCTGACTGTGTGCCGTGGGCGGGTTGCTCTCTGAACCTCCTTCTAACCGGGTCTGCAAAACCAGGTTCAGCATACCTTGCAGAGTTCTGTGTGTCCAAGGGTCGTGTAAGTTAAGCCTAGCAGCCAGCACCCCAGGAGGTAAGAAGGGGAGAAGCCTCTGGTGCCTCTGGTCAGCTGCCTCTGATCAGCTGTCAAGTCTGTGATGCGTGCACATGGCCTGGGTCCCCATGCTCTGCTCAGGGAGAACATTCGTTGTTCCCCAGAGTGCAAATGCAGGGCGTTTGTCAGCTCGCTGGCAGCCTGGAGTGGGCTGGGACACACTGTCCTGTTTCTGCCTGAGGAGACACCCACTCAGCAAGCAGTTAGCCCACCCAGCTTAAGTTTCCCCAAAGAACTCAGTCCTCATCACAGAGAAATTCTTTCAGGTTCCGACAGTGGCATGTTGCTTGCAATCTGACCCCTGTAAGAATTCTGGCTATGTCCCTTTCTCATGCCAGTTCTTTCCTGAAGCTGATTTTATGAGGAGTTATTTTCTTAATGTGTTGGATAAAATCCTGAATCGTGTTTCTAATGGAGTCTTAGGAGGTTCACACTGTTTTTATTTTCCAGGGGAGCATTAACAAGATATAGACTAGCCTTTGGATAGAGCTAGCACAGTCACTCGAGGCCATTTGCTGCTGGCAAAATCCTTGGCACCCCAGGCATGGCTCTGGCTTCACATGTCAGCATCTAGCACAGTTGAATCATGCCAACCTGAAGACACTTATCCCTGTTCAGGGTGCCCCTCACAGTCATCACAGTGCCCATCTGCACACACAATGCAAATTCATCTTCACTGGTTAGTTTCTCCTCCAGCATCCCTATGGGGTCTGTAGGGTGGAGTTCTTGGTCCTTTTATTCAGATTAAGAGAGCATTGCTCTTGCAAGGTGCAATAGTTTATCTGAGGTCCTGCAGCTAATTATTTGCAAAGCTGTTTTTCGAATCCTGGTCTTCTAAGGGACAGCCTGACATAGTGAAAACTCACCTATGACATTCATGTGTGACCTTGCACAAGCTAGTCGTTAATGTTAGAAGTGGTTATTAATATTAGTAATAACAGTAAAATTTACAAAGCACTCAGCACAGTGGCAGGTGCTCTCCACCGTATCTCGTTACATTATCACACCTGACCTGTGAGATGGGTTTTATTATTATCTGTTTTACAGATAAGTCCTGAAATTCAGAGAGCTAAAGTAACCTGTCTGAGCCTCAATTTCTCTATAAAATGAGAATACTAATACCTCCCTGGGAGGGCACTTATGAGGACTGAATGAGGTAATGTGTGTAAACTGCATAGCACAGAGCCTGCAATGGAGGAGGTGCTCAGTCAAGCTGCTTTCCTTTCTCTGGTCCCCCCTCTGACTCCCAATCCAGTGCTCTTTCCACTGCATCCCATGTAACCTATTTAGAAGCTGAGGTCATGCTGAAGTCCTCTCCATAGCTTTCTCCATCACACTTCTCCCACCTCCCAGAGGCCACCTCAAGCCTCTGATCTGAGCTGTCAGATACTGCCCGTTGAGCCTGATGCCAGTGCAGGAAACACTGTCCTCCCTGGCATGCTGCGTCACCCCTGACATTTGCCCCAGGGCTGTGTTCTGGAACGCTAAAGCCTGCCCTGGCCTCTCCACCCACAGGGCTTGCCCCTTTCCTGACTTTCTCTAAGGCAAGTGCCGGTTGTTTTCTGTATTTTGGCACCTTGCCTGGATCTTTCATGTTGTTATGTTGTGTTTTATGAGGGACCACATATGGAAGTGACCTGGAACCCAGGTCTCCTGACTTCCAGCATCGTGTTCTGCAGCTTATTATTATGTAATGTTTAAGAGGAGTATGCAGTAGGTCATGGGAAAAAAAGACGGGCCCGTCTTTGTCTTTGGGGAGCCTCAGAAATGTATTCATTCGGCTTTCAATAAATGTTTACTTATTTAGCACCTCCTCTCAGCCAGACCTTGTGTTAGACACTGGATGTGGCAGTGAAGGAGACAGACAGGTCTGTCTTTCATGGAGCGTTCATGGAGTTCACATTTCTAGTGTGAGAGGTAGATAATAAAAACATAAACAAGTAAATCAGTAAGATAATTTTGGATTTTAAGTGCCATGAAAGGACTAAATCAGGCTGTGGGATGGAGAGTGACTGGGAGATGTTTTATGCACTTTGGATAGGATGATCAGGGAGGGACTCCTTGAGGAGGTGACATTTTGAGCTGAGATCTCAAATGAAAAGCTGGGCAAGAGCATTCTAGGCTGATGGAGCAGTGAGAGCAGAGATCCAGAGTGGAAAGGGTCTGGCCAGTCATGGAGTAAAACAAAGGTCTGGATGGGTGGGACACAGCGTGCCAGAGGGAAAAGCGATAAGGTTGAGAGAAGCGTGAGCTAGATCAGATTGGGCCAAGGCCACAGAGGAATTTGAATTTTTTTCTAGAATCAGTGGGAAGCCAGTGAAGGGCGTTAAGAAGGGGAGCAATGTGATCTTAAAACCAAGGCCACTAAGCGGAGAATGGATTGTAAAATGTGAACAGGGGAGCAGAGATACCAGTTAGTAGGCTGTTTTATTAGCCCAGGAGAGTTGACAGCAGCCTGGACTGGGTTAGGGCAGTGGAGGCAGAAGCAGGTAAGTTGGAGATTATGCTGAAGTTAGGACAACAAGGCTTCATGAAGGATTAGATGAAATAATCCATTCGGCTCAATCGACTCAGTACCCAACTAGTGTAGATCAAAGTGATACCTACTTTCAATTCCTAAACTGGGGTAGGGGAGGGAAGGAATGGGAGGACATCTGGCAGTGGGTGGACTTGAGGGATGACAGACCTGACTGCCAGGAGGTACCTCTGTAAGTTTGAGAGATTATAGATAGAGGCTTGTTCTTGCATCTCTAAAAGACAGCTTGGAGAAGTGAAAAGTGGAGGGATTTTCAAAGCATTCATTCATCAACAGTCCTATAGCAAGTGCCTTATCTGTGGCTGGTGTTTTGCTGGTGGTAAATAAGATAGGGCTCTGCTCTTTACGACCTCCCATCTCTTGGGGGAGTAGAAACGTAGATAGATGAATCTAAGGGAATCAGTATAATGGCAAAGGGATGAATGAACAAGGGCATGTGGGAACACAAAGGAGAGGACTAACTTTTCATAGGGGAAGTAAGGGAAGGCTTCACAGAGAAACTGGGCATCAAAAGAGGGTAAAGAGAAAGAGCATTCCAGGAAAAGGCCCAGAATCCTGAAAAAAGGGAATGTCTTCAAGAAATAGGAAACAGTGTGGCTGGGGTGTAGAATGTGTGGTGGGGAGGTGCAGGCTGGTGCGTATGGTTGTTGACTGCACTGTGAAGGGTCTTGTGTGGCATGTTGAGTCCTTAAGGACTTAATCCTTTAGGCATCCGGGAACCAACAGAGGTCTTAAAGCCAGGGTCTAGTTGATGGAAGGCAAATAGCTGCCTCATAGACTGCCAGTCAGTCAAATCCGCATTTCCTCCTGCGTCCGGGTACAGCCTCAGGAACGTTCTCAACACAGCACTCGAGGCAGTCACTTCCAATCAGCCAGAGTTGGCAGAGGGTGAGGCCTATTTGCCATTCCTGAAAGATGATGATTCTGTGGATGAATTTAAAGAGAGAAGTGTTCTACTACCAAAAACTATCTTTTACAATTATCTCATCAGCCACAAGTGTAAATTGCCTACATTGTGTAAGACATGGAGGACAGTTGGAACTCACTGTCCCTGCTGTTGAAGGGAGAGTGGCTGTTGGGCTGAAGGGAGAAATAGCACTCGAGTCTGAAGGAATGTATTTCTGAGTGTGGCCATGGTTGTATGAATTCCAAGGCGGCAGTGCTGAGGCAGAAAGTACCAGGCTTTCAAGGAATTCTGGTCCCCTAGCCCTTGAATGGATGCTCTTTGACTTGTAGGGAAGTACAGTGCTCTAGTAAATGCAAGGCCTCCTTGTCCAACTGACATTGGTCCTTTTCCCCAGGAAGGTCTTTCGAAGAGGTCGTGTAGCTCTTTTGAAGAAGATAAGATGTCCAGGGCTGAGGGACCAGGAAGTAACCATTAGTCTGAGAACTCAGTGATGGCTGTGATTGCCTATGTCTGTTCCGTGTCCCTGGCCCCCAGCACAGGATCTGGCACACAGTATGTGCTCAGTGATGTTTGCTGAGTAAATGAACTAGGAAAAGAAAATAACCAGCCAACCACCCAACCAAACATTCAACTTGGGGTCTAATCCCAGCTCTTGAATTTCAGTTCTCTTAGCTGTATAACAACCTGGTTGGTCTCTAAGGCCCTTGACGCTCTGCTGTCCAAGAATTCTAGGATGATGAACAGAATGGTTGAGAACAAGCCAAGTCATCACTCATATTTCTGATATGCCTCAAATTTAATCAGAATAAAATATCCAAATCAAGCAGTACTTTACAACGTCTCAGATATGCCTTCTAAAAACAGAACCTGCGTCTGTCTCTGAGTTGTGAAGGAAATATATTAGGTTATATTAAACAGCAAGATTGTCTTTTTTGTAGGAAAGAAAGTGAATTAAATCTTATCTTCCTGACTGAGGATTTTAATTGGGATCTGAGTCAATTTGATCTAAATTTGAGCATCCATCCAGAAAACATTTATTGACATCTGCTATGAGCAGGGCTTTGTGCTAGGCATGTGGGAGATAGGAAGATGAACAAGACACAGGATGAACAAGATCCTTCTAGGCAGGAACTGACAGTCTAGTCAGGGAGATGAAACATATACACACTTGACCATAACCCCAGGTGGACAGAGAATACGCTAGGACAGGCCAGATCCAGGGGCAGGGGAGGTCAGAGGAAACCCCTTTGAGTATATCATATAGGCAGGAAGTCTGCCTGTTATCACAGCGTGTGGGCTCAGAATTCACTGAGCCACCGTGGCCAGGAGGATGTGCTCTATGGCTGCCTGGAGCTCCTGTCAGCCTGCAGCCACCAAGTTGAGCACCTCAGCCCAAGCTGTTGTTGGCAGAGAAAATCGCCTCAGGCATTCCGCCATTGGTGTTTATGAGCAATGGGTACAGCTCAGCGGCCCCTTTTTATGGCTTGCATCCTTGGGGTTGATTTCAAGAAAAAGTTGTTCACTGCAGCAGGAATTTGTATTCTTTTTTTTTGTAGAACTGGAAACAATTTGCCGTGTGGCCCTTTCTGCCTTGGCTGCCACTGAAATTCAGGATCTGACTAAAATGGAAGCTTCTGCTTTCTGACATTTATCCAACTATTACTTGTCAGACTCTTCATTGTGCAGGACCCTGTGCTAACTGGGTGGAGACTCCCCCAGGCCCTGCCCTCAAGGAGCTGACAAAGGGGTGTGAGCCAGGCCCAGGCAGAACTGTTAATGTGACCTGTGAGAGGGGCAGATGAAATACTAGTGGGCAGAGGAGAAAGAGTTTGCTTTTAGGCTAGGGGCATAAAGGGAAAACCTAAAAGAGATCCAAGTGATGTGGACCTCAAAAAATGTGGGGATCACACACATTGAAATAGGTGTAATAGATTTTCTAAAATAAAATAATGACAAAAGCATTGAGGAAGCAAAAAACTCTAGGCATATTGAGGGAACTGGGAATACTTCAGTTTGACTGTAACAAAGGGAACATAAAGGGGAATAATGCTTAAAAAAAAGTTGGGGCCTGTCTTAGTCAGTTCAGGTTACTATAACAAGATACCATAGATTGGGTGACTTAAACAACAAACATTTATTTCTCATGGTACTGGAGGCTGGAAGTTCGAGATCAGGGTGCCAGCGTGGTTGGGTTCTTGGTGAGAATCCTCCATCTGGTTCACACATGGCCTTCTTCTTGCTGTGTCCTCACATAGTGGAGAGCAGAGAGAGAGAGAGGAAGCAAGCTCTCTTTCGTGTCTCTTCATATCAGGGCACTAATCCCATTCACGGGGGCTCCACCCTCATCACCTAATCACCTCCCAAAGGCCCCATCTCCACATTCCATCATACTGGGGATTAGAGTTTCAGCATAGGATTATGGGGGACACAAACATTCCGTCCACAGTAGGGCTGGATCTGAGAGGGTCTTAGATGTTCCAGGGTAAGGCAATTATATATTTAATTCTATAAGCAGTAAGATGGCACTAATAGTTTTTACACAGGAATGTGCATAAAATCCTAGGGTTGGAAAGGACTTGGGAGATGATCCAGTCTAGCCCTGCATCTCACACATAAAGACTGAATCCCAAAAGGGGAAGTTTCCCGAGGTCAGGCAACAGTTAATGAAGGAGCTGGAGCCAGGGCCAGAACCAGAACCAGAACCAGATCTTCTGGCTTCAAATACAGAGGTCTTTTATACTCTGTGATGAGATTTGTGCTCTGGGAAGATTAATGAGGCCTTCTAGTGGAGGCAGATTGAGGGAGAAGGAGAGGCCAGAGTCAGGGAGAGCCTCGGGAGGCTTTTATATGAAGTTAGATGAAAGGTAACACGTGAGGTCTTTAGTCAGGGCCTTGGCAGTGGGCAGACGGGGAGGGGGCTGAGGGGAGAGACAACGCAGACGTCCAGTCAGCTGGGCATGGATGTGGAAGGCAGATGAAAGGAAGAAGTCTACCTGTACTTTCTTTGGTTGCTGTTCATTTCTGAATTGTCCCATTGGGTTTCGTTTGGTAAACTACCTCCAAGTGGGAAAGACGGGAGACAAATCCAAAATAAATACATCAGACACGTTCAACATTTCCTAGGTTGAGCCTCTTGGTAATTGTTTTCTTTTTTTGGTCCCTCTTGCCTAGAGGGCCTGGTTCTTTTCCAGGACCTGGCCTTCCAGGTCCTAAGTGCTCAGAAGTGTGCTCCTTTTACCAGCCGCCACTCTGGCTTCATGGTTTTACGCGTGGGATGTTGGAACTGCCATCATATCTGAGTGTCTCTGGTTTTAGGTTTCCTGCCAGGCTCTGTGAAGGTGCAATCCGTGTGACTTGCCTCCCATCCCATGACTCTAGGTTTGGAATCAAAGCCCTGAGATGACCTCTAGACGATACTGAGCTCCAGAATAGGCCAGACACCTGGCCTGAGGAAGGCATTGGGCTGCACTCTCATCTTTTGGGGGCCTCACCCCAGGTCTGTAGACCACCAGCCTCAGAACCTGGGGAGCATTGGAATGCAGATTCCTGGACTCCATCTTATACCTGCTGAATCAGCATCTCTCAGGATAGGGGCCTGGAATCTGTATTTTTGACAAGTGCCCCAAGTGATATACCTAAGGTTTGAGACTGCATTGGATCACTTAATTTTTTTTCCGGGCCTCAGTTTCCTTGTTTGAAAATGGGGAAATTATGTATTCAACTTACTGTAAAAATAGAAAAGCACTTGGAAAAATGATAAAAATATAATTATTATTACATATATTACTAAGTTTACTAAGTAATAGTAAAGTTTACTAAGTAATATATTACATATATTACTAAGTTAAGTCTTAGGATCAAGAAAGTTTGAAACATTTCTCAGACTGAAATACACTAAAAACTGGTAAAATGTCTGAGGGCTCAGACTTGGGGCGTGTATGTTTACCAAGTGAGTGAATATATGAATGACTACCTCCAGGAAAGGTAACCCTGAAGCAAGGCCATTAAGCTTCTCTTCAGTATTCTCCAGCTCATGCATTCATTCAGCGTCATTCACTGAGTGCCTAATATGTGCCAGGGCGTGGTGCCAGGCTGAGAATATAGAGATGAATAGGACATGGTCCCTGACCTCGAGGGACTGGAGATCAGTACAGAAATGAGTGTTCAATACAATACGAGAAGCACCGGCTCCGGGGTGGGTAGAGGGGTAAGTATTAGTGCTTTGGCAACAAGAGCAGGACCCAGCTGTCAGGGAAGGTGTCACCAAGGAGGTGACCCTGGAGCTGCATCTGAACACTGGTGTGGCTGTTCTAAGAAGGAAAGCTGCTTTCACAGGCCTTTTCTCTGGCTTCCTTCTTCCATCCTATCCAATTCTCTCCTCGGTTTCCTCCCCTCCTTCCCCATCAAACCAGTCTCAGGCACCCAGTGTTCTTGGCCTTTTTCTTCTTCCCCCCACCAAAACCTGCTTTCACTCTAAGTCAATACTTAGGTTTAGTCGTAAACACTTGGGTGTAAAACAATTCTTTTGGGGGGGGGGGTGCAGTTTACATCATTACCCCAAAAAGTTTTCGTCTGAAGTGATTTTAAGCTCTATTGGAGATCCGCGTGTTTGTGTGTTTGCCTTTTACATCAGCTGGCTGATGGGAGAGGTGTTGTGCTCTGCTGGTTAGTTGTGTTTTGGGGGAAGAGTAGTGGTGACCAGTGGTTTTCCCCAGCCCTTGTTATTTTACTAGGTAAATAATCACTATTTTGCTTACCTATAAAGAATCAAGATTAATGCATAGTGTAAGCTGAGCTGTAGAATGGCCTTCCTTTGTTTTAAGGTAGAGCAACAATGGTTAATGAATCAGACCTTAAGCTGACATGGCCCTTCACAGTTTACAAAGTGCCCTGACCATGCATGTCCTTTCTACTCAAAAGGTGATCCACACACCAGCAGCCTCAGCCTTGGCCTGTGCTAATTAGAAATGCAGAACCTGCTGAATCAGAGTCTATGTTTGAACAAGATTCCCTGGCAATTCACATGCACAGAAAAGTTTGAAAGAGACTATGAAGTTAGTGATTTATCGTCATTTATTGATTGGACACTAAAGTCCAGAGAGGTTAAGAAATTTTCCCAAGATCACATAACAAGTAGCAGAGCCAGGATTCAAGCCCTGGTCTATCCAATTCTGAGTTCAGTGCTGTGTCCACTGCACAACCGGGCTTCTTTAATTAAAGACTGTATTAATTCAAGAACACTTCTTCAGTGGTTCATCGTCAGTGAAGAGAGGAGAAAAATGACACTTTTTCACGGTACAGGTGTATCTTCTTGAGAGCTGCAGGAGACAAGGAGAGTCAAAGGGGAGCTCACATACTGAGCTTTGACTTTATGCCAGGCCCTTGGACGACTCTGCATGACCGGTAGCCTTGTCTCCATTTTACAGGTAGTAAGAACCCTCAGTTGTTTACTAAGCGTAACCAACCTGTAGGGACTCATAGGGAGGCAGGATTTGAAGGTGGTAGTTAAAGGTCTGATACTAGGACTTCCTGGGTCAGAGGTCAAGGAATCAGAAATGTTGTGAACATTTTTTTCATCCTAGAGGTAAGGTCCTCTTCCTGTATGAGGCCAGCTTCTTCCTTGACTAATCAGATTTGGTGGCTGCCCACTCCTTCCGAAGTCAGAATTCAGGCTTCGGTCACTTGGAGCTCCTCTTGATTTATGAACAACTCGGTCTCGTAGAGTAAAAGTGGTTTTCCCAAAGAGGAAAAAATAGCTTAAAGGAAGGCCTTGAAGAATCAAGATGACAAAATGTATTATTTATAAGGGCCTAAAAAAAGTGCCGGATCCTCCACTCAAAGTGAGCAGGCGACAGCCAAGCACTGTGTGGAGTGGAGCCCAGCCGACTCCAACTAGGTCCACGTGGCAAGGCCAGTCAGCCACGGCTCCACTCAGTCTTCCAAGGGTCCTTCTCAGGAAGTGGCTCCTGCTGCCAGTACAGGGCAGCCAGTGTAGCTCATACAAATGGGTCCTAGCTTACAAGTGAGTACAATAGGATCAGCTAAACAGGCAAACTCCCTCTCTCTCTCTTTTTTTTTTTTTTTTTGTGAGGAAGATTGTCCCTGAGCTAACATCCGTGCCAATCTTCCTCTATTTTGTATATGGGACACCGGCACAGCATGGCTTGATGAGCAGTACGTAGGTCCATGCCCGGGATCCAAACCTGTGAACCCCGGGCCACTGAAGCAGAGCATGCGAACTTATGCCACTGGGCTGGCCCTAAATGGGGAAATTCTTGAAGGAGAATGGGGGAAATACAGTGAGAGTCTGTGGATTGGTGGGAAGACACACACACACACACACACACACACACACACGCCATTTGTAAGATTATGTCAAGTTCCTGACGTAATTACTCAAGGATACAGGTACTTAATGGGGAGTGAAGAGGCCGTGCAGAACAGGAGCAGGTATGAATCATCTCAACTTTGCCTGCACTGGCCCCTGCTTCCTTATGGGGCATGCAGCTGCTGGTGGCACTGTCCATGCAGAGTGGAAACAGCGTCTAGGAAACAGCCACTTCTTGTTGCATCACAGGTCTTTCTTTCTCAAGGCTTGGCTCATCATTCTTGAAGAACTTACAACAATTTCTATGTTTTAAGAAAATATTTACAAACATCTCTCCTACAAAGAGCTCTCCTGCATTTTGAAGCAAACTCAGTGTCAGCAGGTCTACGTTTTGTCCAGTGGGGAAGAAGCAGAGTCAGTGTCCAGGGGTCTCTGATCAACAGCAGCATTTACAGAAGACCCATTTCCCTGTCACCCAGCCCTTCGCTTTGCTGTGATACCTTTGTTATCTGGGTGTTTGTGATACTGACTTTACCTGAGGACGACTTCCCAAATCCACTTGTCCATAGAGGGCAAGACTCAGTGGTAGGAGGGAGGTCACTGGAAAATAGAAGGTGATACCAAGGGACTTCTGAGGACAGGCAAGGCAGTCATGAGATTGCAGTCCAGCTTCAGAGTGATTACAAGTCTGCTCTTACCAACAGAACAATAGGCTGGGATTTGAGCAGAGGCTGGAGCCTTCAGAACCCTCTCACCTGTCTCTAATCCTTCCCCTTCTTTGTCCTTTTCTTTCCTCTCACTCTTCAGAATTTCTCTTCAAGGATGTGGTGACTACACTGTGGCAGAGAAATCCTTTCAGTAGCTCTTGCTGTATTCAGAGCTTGCTGTGTGTTCACTGTTGGCTGACGGCCTCCTCCCCGGCTGTGGGAGCTAGTTGTGGTCCATGGGTCCTGATGCAGTCCCCTAACGGCATCACCCTGGTATTGCCTCTGGTTCTAATCTCAACTGTCTTCCAGTTTCCTCTTATCAGAGTGGTTGCCCCTGGAGTGCAGGGCACCTATTCAATAGGCTCGAGTTTACCTACATGCCCTGGCAGTGCAGGGGAGCCTTCAAGAAGATGGATATCTGACCTTCCTACCCCTCACACCCCAATTCAGAATAATAAAATCTTAAGATTAAAAGAAATCTTCAGCATTTTCAAATCCAGGTATCTACTGCATGTTTTTATGAGAAGCAACATGGTATAGAAGGACGTGGTATATTGAACTGGTTGGGTTCAAATCCCGTCTCCACCATTTTCTAGCTGTGTGATCCTCAGCTGTTCACCTGATCCCTTTAAGCAAGAAGTGTCTTGTAGAGCCATGCTGGAGAATAAAGGTAATGTAGGTAAAGTGCCTACGCAGAAGATGTACTTGATAAGTAGTTGGTAATATTATTATCCTGAAAACCAGAGGCTTTCAAACTTTTGCCTGCAGAACACCTGAGTTCTTTCAGGTGTTCTCCATCATATGTGGTTTTTAGACCCCTCACACCCTGGTTACTCTATTTTATTATTATTACTATTACTATTTTTATTGTGGTAAAATTTACATAACAAAATTTACCATTTTAAGTGTTCAGTTTAGTGGCATTAAGTCCATTCACGTTGTTGTGAAACCATCACAACCATCCATCTCCAGAACGTTTTCATCTTCTCAAACTGAAACTCTGTCCCCATTAAACACTAGCTCCCCATTCCCGCCTCCTCCCAGCCTGATCGCTCTCTTTTGAGTAGCATGCTCCAAGTTCTTCAGTGTCTTTCTTCCCACCACAAATGGGGGTTGGAAAGGGCCTTTTGGTAGGGTTTTCTTTGAGTTCTGCAAACTCCCACTGGGAGGCCGGAAAATTGGAGGTCTGTGTCAGTTGCAGCAAACTCTGGAGACTGCAGATACTTACAAAATGGATGTCAGTACAGCTGCTTTGCATGGGATGGATCTTCAGAGAGCCTTCTAAGGACTGGTACATTCCTTCCAAAAATATCCAAGAATGTGGCTTGGCATATAGCTTGGGGGAGAAACCAACAGGTTTGGAATTCTTCAGTAGCATCTACCCCATGGTGAAGGTTCAATGAGTTAATTCATGTCAGGTGTGTAATTCAGTGCCTGGCACAGATAAGACCTTGATATGTAGGCTGTTGTTACTATTTTTGCACTGTAGCAGAGATATTATGTATAATGTTCTGGTATTTAATCCCCACAATAAATAGATATCCTGTTCATTTTCCATGAGGAAACTAAGGCTCTGGGCTATTAATACCCCCAAAATTACCAAACTAGTAAGTAGCAGAGTAGCAGAGCTAGGATTCAAACCCCTACTCTTTCTCTCATAAGATGCCACCTGTCGTGATATCCCAAGAACAGAACTCTGTGGGTGAGTTGTATTGACTTTATTCTCAGTATTTCATCTTTCCATCTACCGTGGCCTTTCTCTGGGATTCTATCTTCTTGCTATTTCTTCTTCTTAAAATCATGCACCTGACCCTAATTCACTGCTCGTGGGAATGCAAACTGGTGCAGCCTCTATGGAAAACACTATGGAGATTCCTCAAAAAATTAAAAATAGAAATACCTTATGATCCAGCGATCCCACTCTTGGGCATCTACCCAACGGACATGAAATCAACCATCCCAAGAGGCTTATGCACCCCTATGTTCATTGCAGCACTATTCACTATAGCCAAGAGGTGGAAGCAACCCAAGTGTCCCTTGACTGATGATTGGCTAAAGATGTGGTGTATATATACAATGGAATACTACTCAGCCGTAAGAAAAGACAGAATTGTCCCATTTGCAACAACATGGATGGACCTAGAGGGTATTATGTTAAGTGAAGTAAACCAGAGAGAGAAGGACAAACACCGCATGATTTCACTCATATGTGGAATATAAACAGACAGAGAGAACTGGTTGGTGGTTACCAAGGGGAAGGGGGGGGGTGGGCACAAGTGGTGAAGGGATGCATCCACAAGGTGACAGACAAATAATAATGTACAACTAAAACCCCACAATGTTATAAACTATTCAGACATCAATAAAAAAGGAAATTTTAAAAATTATAAAAATTAAAAGTACTACAACCTAAATGTAGAGGACTGAAAAAATAAATTAATTAAAAAGTCAACAACAACAAAAAAACCCATGCATCTGATGTCCAAGCTTCAGACCTTTCTGGATTTACCAGTCCCCATTCTCTGCACCATCTTGAAGTGATCACTCATGGTCTCCAATAAGCTCTCTGCTCTAGAATAGGAAACTGAAACCATGTATGTAAACCATGGAATTCTCTGGCTTTATTGGATGAGTATCTAAAAGCTAATGAATTGTGCATGAAATTTAGAGCAGTCATTGGGGTTTTGGTCAGGAAATGGTGCTTTCCAGGACATTCGAGTCACCCAGAAGCACTGAGTGGAGTTTGTTCAGATAAAAAAAATGTTTACGTTTGACTTCCTTGAGTGACTAGGATTCATTCTCCTTTCAGAAAATAGGACCAGATCACTCTCTTTTGCTGTTTGTCATAACTCCTAGGAAGCTGAAAGCCAACTTGAATGCTCAGTCACACACAGCATGTATATCAATTCCCAGGGCAGGCATGTTTGGATACTCCTCCTTTTCATGGTTTTGAATTTCCATTTCTGTTTTACCTACTGTATTGTAGGAATGCCCTTTGGAAAGAGAGGAGCTTAGAGTAAGTAAATCAGTAAAGACTATAAGTGCCTAGAGGTCAAGGACCATGTTTGTTTGTCATAGTGTCCCCAGCACATAGCCCAGTGTCTGGCATGTGGTAGGTGCTGAACAAATGGTTATCAGTTAAATGAGTAAAAGATATTAATGAATCAGTATTCAAAATGACTTAAAGGGTAGCATCTTTGGTACTTTCCTTTCAGCTCACAAGGTCATCAGGTGGAAGCTTTTGAAGATGTTGCTTAGACTTTGGAAGTCTATCAATAAGAAATTGTGTGCACATGCTAGTAACAGACACTAGGAATAATAATGGCTTAAACAAAAGAGAAGTCAATTTTCTCTCACCATTATGGATTGCATTTTGTCTGCCCAAAATTCATAGGTTGAAGCCCTTATCCCCAATATGACTGTATTTGAAGGTAAGGTCTATAAAGGAGATAATAAAGGTTAAGTGAGGTCATAAGGATGGAATCTTAATCTGATAGGACTGGGATGTCCTTATAGAAGAGAAAGAGATACCAGAGATCGCTCTCCCTTCATGTGGGCACAGAGGAAAGGCTACCTTCAAGTCAGGAAGAGAAGCCTCACCAGAAACCAACCCTGATGGCATCTTGATCTTGGACTTCTAGCCTCCAGAACTGTGAGGAAATAGATTTCTGTTCTTTAAGCCACCCAGTCTGTGGTATTTTGTTATGACAGCCGAAGAGACTGAAACATTCACACGTGAGAGGTCTGGTGATGTGCAGCCCAGGGCTGGTATAGTAGCTCTGTGGACAGCAAGAACCCCAGTTATTTCCATCTCTCCATTTCACTATCCTCAGTATTGGCTTTCATCTTCAAGGTTTTCTCGTGGTCCAGGATGGCTGCTAGAGTTCTAGCTGTCACATCCATATTCAGGCAGGAAGCAGGTAGAAGGGAGAAAGGATAAAAAGAGGCCCTATTAAGACACTTTCCCTGAAGTGGTACTCAGCAGTGTCCACCTATAACTCATTGGCCAGAACTTAGTTACATAGTCACACCTAACCATAATGAAGACTGGGAAATTAGTCTTTTAGCTGGGTACGTGGCCACCCTGAATAAAACTTGGGGAGAAAGGATCTTGAGTAGATAACCAGCAGTCTATGCCTCAAGAAGTATGAGCACTTTGGGGAGTGAGGAAGCTGGAAGTGAGCTTCTTACTCACAAGAACAGTCCCACTTCTCAGAGCCTGTGAGTCACCATGGGTACCCTGAGCAAGAGAGAAGAGGAGGTGGCTCTCGTCGACTGCAGAATAGTCCAAGCCTGCTGCTTGGCTGGAGGGCACTGCCCAGTTTGGTCTTAGCCTCCTTCCCAGCCTTCTCTTCCCCTGTTCCCTGATACTTTGCCCCAGCCCTATTTCCTGAATAGGCCTGCACTCACCTGCCTTCCGGTTCCCTCTACCTGGAACTATGCCCTATGCCCTTTGACACCTTAATAACCTACCCACCCAAACTCTTCCTCCTGGAAGCACCTGAGGTGATATAGAATGCTCTCAGTCCTATATTCCTGTGCACTTTGCTACACGTATGTTTTAGTACTCATCATGAGCTGCTTGCCGTTAAGAGTTATGTAGGATATTGTCTCTCCTTTTGTGTATGTTTGAAAATTTCTGTAATAAAAAGTTTTTAATGTGTCCCTGCCTTTCTCCTCAAGGGCAAGGATGGCATCATCTTGTCCCTGTACTACCAAGATGTCACAAGTATTTATTGGACTCCTGCTAAGTGCCAGGCTTGACCCTTGGCATGCAGCAATGAACAAAACTGTCCTGGTCGCTGGCCTCATGGTACCTACTCACCTGGGGCGGGGGGAGCAGCAGACATCAGGCAGTACATTCATAAATACGAAAACATTGATGAATACGTAATGGCAAATTGTGAGAAATAGTGTCAAGGGAAAAACAGGATGCAGTGAGAGAGATAAAGGAGGAAGGCATATTTTAGATGGTGTGATTGGGTAGACCAGGATTTAAATCCCTGCTCTCCCATACAGAAGAATTCCAAACAATTTGTGTAGACACTCTCCCCTGAAGGCGCTGGAACTGAACTTCCCATTCCCTGAGCCTGGGCTCTGCTTGGTGACTTGCTTCCAGAGAGTAGAGCGTGAAAGTGGGGTGGGGAACAGAGAAAAACTTTACAGTGAAGAAACCGGGCAGACATGACCTTGGGCGGGTGAGCAAGGTTAGCATCATCAGTGACAAATCATGTTGATATGTTCCTTTGATATGACATGATGAGAAGGACACTTCACCTCTGTGGTCTTCCTGCCCAGAATCCATAATCCCAGTCTAAGCATGAGTAAAACATCAGAAAATCCAAACTGAGGGACATCCTACAAAATACCTGACTAGTACTCCTCAAAACAGTCAAGGTCATCAAAAACAAGGAAAGTTAGAGGAACTGTAACAGACCAGAGTTGCCTAAGGAGACAGGACAACTAAATGTAAGGTGATGTCCTAGAGGGCATCCTGGAGCAGAAAAAGGACGTTAGGGAAAAACTCACAAAATCTAGAGTGTAGCATTTAGTTAATAGTAATGTCCCAGTGCTGGCCCCTTGGTTGTGACAAGCATACCTTGGTAATGTAGGATGTTGCCAATAGGGGAAACTGGGAGACAGGTATTTAGGAACTGTACTACCCTTGCAACTTTTCTGTAAATCTAACACTATTCTAAAATTAAAAGCTTATTAAAATAAAGCCCTGCTCTCCTGCTCACTGATTGTCTGATTTGGGCAAGTCACTTCCCCCTCTGGGCTCCGTTCCTCAGCTGTACGAGGGGGTGACAGCACCTTCACTGCAGGGTTGAGAGAAGGCTTCAATGAGACAGTGTTGACAGCTTTGGAAACAGTGTTCCCACATTGTTGCTCAGCATGCAGCTTCCCCTCCTGCCACTGCAGTTCCCGCGGGAGGCACTCCAGAGGTTTCCCCAGAGGCTGCTGTGCTGTGGCCTCCAGCAGGGCCCGGCCCCCGCCCCACTGGAGCTCCTCTACAGCTGGAATTCTGTGCAGGAAACTTCTCCCTCAGCTCTCTTGACAGCTTGCTCTGAGGGACTTAGATTGCATTTTTATTTTCATATTTCACTTGATTTTTTTCCCCTGGAATTTAGATTTTCTCTTCAGGAATCAGCATATGACTCAAACTGCCAGTTCTAAATTTAGTGTAGCCTGCGATACGGAGAATGCATTTGGTGCTGCCTGGGATATGTATTTGGAAATAATGGTTTTATTTATCCACATCCAGTCATTCTGACTGCCTGCTGGGCTCTTTCAGGAAAGAGTTTGTCATCTCCTTCCTCCTAATGATGAAATGTTGCCTGCTCGGGTCCCAGAGGCCCAGCCTCAGCCAGATGCTGGTGACCTGAGTCTCTGTTTGATTAAACACTGTCATCCCCGGGATTCTGCAGCCATGGGTTCTCTCCAAGGCTTCTGTTTAGAGGGAGTTTGGAGTCAGGTCTGGAAAGGGCATGTGGACTCTTTGGAGCCTGTAAGCTTATCTCTGGGCTCCCAGATGATAAGATTTGTCCTTTGTTCAGAGTTGCCCCTTCAGTACTGGAATACCAGTAGTTCCCCCTTATCCGTGGGGGATATCCAAGACCTGAAACCAGCGGATGCCTGAAACCATGAATAGTACCGAACCCTGTATATACTATGTTTTTTCCTAAACGTACATACCTAGGATACAGTTTAATTTATAAATTAGGCACAGTAAGAGATTCACAGCAATAATAATAAAATAGAGCAATTATAACAATATACTGTAATAAAAGTTTCGTGGATGTTGTCTCTCTGTCTCTCAAAATATTGTACTGTATTCACCCTTCTTGTGATGATGCGAGATGATACAATGCCTGTGTTGTGAGATGAAGTGAAGGGAATGACGTAGGCATTGTGATGGAGCGGTAGGCTACTACTGACCTTCTGACAGTATGTCAGGAGGAGGAGATCGAGCCATGACGATGTCAGTGGTTGGATGTCAGGAGCAGACGATGTCTGCAGTTGAGTGCAGGTAACTGAAACCGCAGAAAGCAAAACCACGGATGAGGGGGGACTATATGTGGAAGGAGGAGGTAGTTCCACATGTATAGAGCATGTGCCCTGCACTTTGGGTGCTGGGGATATAGACGTAAATCACATACAGCTCCTACCCTCTGAGAACTACAATCCATTTATTCAAAAAAAGGTATTGAGCATCTATCATGTACCTGACACCATGCTAATCATTAGGGTTTTAATAGTGACCAAATCAGACAAAGTTCTACTTCCCCGAAGCTTGCATTCTTGGACATGTGGTTTGTATGGCTCTGACATAAAGCAGGAGATAGGGGTGATGTGTGATAAGTTAGGGAGATGGGCAGTGTGTGTTCGTTTCTGGAGCTGAAGTAATAAAGT
Source organism: Tapirus indicus (assembly GCA_031878705.1). Classification (NCBI taxonomy): domain Eukaryota; kingdom Metazoa; phylum Chordata; class Mammalia; order Perissodactyla; family Tapiridae; genus Tapirus; species Tapirus indicus. Next base: position 12,155,116 of record CM062924.1, read on the forward strand.
ACCACAGCCTGAGTGGCTTACAACAGAACTTTATTCTCTCACAGTTGGAGAGGCCAGAAGTCTGAAAACGAGGTGTCAGCAGGGCCGTGCTCCCTCCGGAGACTCTAGGGGAGGACCCTTCCTTGCCTCTTCTGTCTTCTGGTGGCTCCAGGCATTCCTTGGCTCGTGGCTGCAAAACTCCAGTCTCTGCCTCTGTCTTCACATGGCCTTCTCCTCTGTGTGTCTGTGTCTCCTTGTCTGTCTCTTATAAGGACACTTGTCATTGGATTTAGGGCCCACCTGGATAATCCAGGATGATCTCATCTCAAGGTTCTTAACTGTTGTATCTGCAAAGGCGCTAGGAGAGAATGCATTTGCTTCTTCCAGCTCCTGGTGGCTGTTGGCATTCCGTGACTGTGACCACATCACTCCAGTCTCTGCCTCCGTCGTCACACGGCCTCCTCCTCTTCTCTCTGTGTGTCAAATGTCCCTCTGTCTTCTCTTAAAAGGACACTTGTGATGGCAGTTAGGGCCCAAGCAGATGATCCAAGACAATTATCTCATCTCAAAATCCTTAACTTAATCACATCTGTATGTAGACTGTTTTTCCAAAGAAGGTCACATTCACAGGTTCTGGGGATTAAGATGCGGCCATATCTTTTGGATCTCCACTGTTCAGCCACCACACAGTGCAGGATTGTAAGGCCTTTGTATATTCACCCTATGAGGGAGGTTTTATTCTCATTTTCCAGGTGAGGACACTAAGTCTCAGAGAAATTAAGTGATTTACCAAGGTCATTCAAAAAGGAAGTAGCAGAACCAGAGATGGAAACCCGGTGTTGTCTGACTTTGAAGCCCGTTCGTTTCCTCCAGTGGCCTCCTGACCAACCAGAATTTTTGAGGAATCTCTCCTTTGGTTTAAAACACAAATGGTCATGGGAAGATCACTTTACCAGGCATTAAATTCTAGTGGGAACTAGTCCGAGGGAACTGTAAGCTGAGAGCAGGCTGCTGTGGAGATGGCAGGAGGTTTGGGGGAGGGAGGGGAATGGGGGCAGAGGGCTGGTAATGAAGACGAGGACTTAGAGCCCAGGGTTGGGCAGGGATACCTACTAAGTAAGGGAAGCAGCACTTCAAGAAGTGGGCCATGCTTTGCTGTCTTAGAGTTTTGCCCAGCGCCTTCTCTGGCTCTTTGCTGTGTGAGGGCCCTCTGTGTTTGCCTGCAGCTGGGGATGTCTCTGGCCAGACTCTCTGGGACAAGCTGGAGGCCTGAGAATATCTAGGGAAGGGCTCTCTGGGTTTGTGTCATTCGTTCCCCCGCCACTTCCTGAGCATTGCCGTGGGCGAGGCACCTGAATCTCAGAGAGGGACACCGGGGTCCTTGCCCTGGAGGCAGAGCGGCACAGTAGAAAAAGATTGCAAACCAAATCCCTCTCTACTTCCTGTCACTCACTGTGTAACCAGAGACGAAGTACTCTACCTTCCCAAGCTCTGTTTTCTTATCTGGAAAATATGGGTTTTTTTGAGATTTAAAGGAGATAAAAATGAAAAGTGACCAGCACAGCCCTGAAATGTAATAGGGTCAATGAATATTACTTTCATTTCACCAAAAAACTCACTTTCTCAGCCAAAGCAGTGGTTCCAGAACTGTAGGCTCTGGCACGCTGGAATCCAAAGCATTGTCCCCAAATCCCTATGTCACCTACATACAGCATTGTTTTCGAATATGTATAGATGGCATCATGTTGACTTAAATACAGTTACATTTAAAAGCTTTACTGAATTCATTGTGACCGTTTGTCGTTAAATGTTTCTTTGATCGGTGTGTACGGAAGATCCTGAAATTCTCTGATTAAAAAGGGCTCCTCATACTCAAATATGTTGGCAACCACTGGTATAGTGTGGGAGACAGAGGTATAAACTGACAAATCAGATTACGGATGAGCAGTGCAGTTACAGAGCTGGGTTCAGTTTTTACCGAAGCTTAGGGAAAGCTAGACAAGCTGCCTGGAGAAATCTGGGAGGGAGGAGGTGATGTTTAGGCTAGCCCTTCAAAGATGAGTGGGGGGTTTGCCTCATTTGGAGAGCGGGTGATGCAGGTATAGAGAACAGCCAGTTAAAAGGCCAGAGTCAGGTGGTGGGGACTTCAGTTTCCTGGAGGGGGAAAAGGGAGGGGAAAGGCCAGAAAAGAAGATATAGGAGCTGAGTCAGGGCCAGACCTGAAAGCCAGGGAAGGGTTTGAAGTAGGGGAGTAACAATATTCAATGGACCTTTTAGAAAGATCTCTGCCTTGATGGAGAATGGAGCTCAGGAGACCTGTGGTAGGAGGGCCGTCAGGGGAAGGCATGGGGCTCACAGCAGAGCGGGAAAGCACAAAGTCTCAGGAGCAACATGGCCTTGGTTTAAATCCTGGCTCTGCTCCCTACCAGCTGAGTGATCCGGTTAGTCTCTCTGTTCCTCATTTCCTTTTTGTAACATTGACATAGTGTATCTACCGCATAGAACTGTTAGGAGGACTTAATGCTAAGTGGGATAAGCCAGTCACAGAAGGACAGATGCTCTATGGTTCCACTCATATGAGGTACTGAGAGTAGTCAAGCTGGTAGAGACAAAGTAGAATAGTGGTTGCCAGGGACTGAGGAGGGGGAGTTATTGTTTAATGGGCACAGAGTTTCAGTTTTGCAAGATGAAAAGAGTTCTGGAGATGGATGGTGGTGATGGTTGCACAACAATGTGAATGTACCTAATGCCACTGAACTGTGCACTTAAAAATGGTTAAAATGGTATACTTTGTCATGTATATTTTACCACAATTTTAAAAAAAGAAAAAGAATAAGAAAGAAAATGCATTTCAAGTGCATAGTGTCTGTCACATAGAAAGCACTTAATGATTATTGTTAATTAATATTATTGTGCTGGGTAAGTGATGGTGAGGGCCTTAAACAGGGCAGTAAAAATGAGGATGGAAGGGCCGGCCCAGTGGTGTAGTGGTTAAGTTCACGTACTCCGCTTCAGTGGCCCAGGGTTTGCAGGTTCGGATCCTGGGCGTGGACGTACACACCGCTCATCAAGCCATGCTGTGGCGGTGTCCTGCATACAAAATAGAGGAAGATTAACACAGATGTTAGCTCAGGGTGAATCTTCCTCAAGCAAAAATAAATAAATAAATACAATGAGGACGGAGAAGAGGAAACGTCATCTGGATCTTTTTAGCAGAGCCCACTGGGCTGGGTGACTGGGAGCTAAGGGCACAAGGGAGAACCACGACAGTCACTGGGACTCCACAGAGTCAGGCGCAGGCCACATGCCTCCGTCAGAGTTCTCTGAGGACCAAGCAATGACTTACTTCTGAGACCCGCGGATTTCTGCGGTATGTCCTGCAGGGGCGGAGGGCCAAAGCCAGCTGGTGCTGAGTCACCTCCTGGGCCTGGTGCTGCCAAGGACCCATCTCTACCCACCTCCCAGATGACTGCAGCTGCTGCCTCCCAGACACGGTGGCTCAAGGCTCTGCGGAGGACCAGCCTCTGTCTCCCAGAATCAAGCCGCAGGCAGCTGACCTGATGGCCCTCCTTCCCAGGGAATCTGAAAGCCTAGAGAAGAGTCACCCCAGAAACCTGAGAGAAGAGGTAGCAGGCCCTTCCCTTTGATTGCTCAAGTCCAAGCACGGAGTTTCCATTCATATGTTTTGTGAGAACCTCACAGGAACCAAGACTGGGGAGGTGTGGGTGGCCTCAGGCCTGCGGGAGAGGGCCAAGCTGGCAGGGAAAGGCCCGAGGGGCCCCCCTGCTGGAATTGGGGAGCCCACTGTGCCTTTTAGGAGAGGCAGTTTGGTGCGGTGGTGAAGTTTCCAGGCTCAAGCCAGACGGTTTGGGTTCACAGCTCAGCTGTGCTGCTAACTAGTACCTGACAGTGAACAAGCATTAACCTCTCTGAGTTTCAGTTTCCTTATCTTCAAAGGGGAGATGCCTCTCTCATGGGACTTTTGTGAAATGTAAATGAGACACATACATATAGAGCCTGGCACATTATAGGTGCTTAGTAAACGTGTTTTCTTTCTCTGCTGTAAAATTGCATACTTCTTTTTTTTTCTCATAACCATGCTGAAAGGCAGAATTTCTTTGTTTGCTTTTTGTTTTATAGATAAGGAAATTGAAACTCGTAGAGACTGAGACACTTGCCTCAATCCCGCAGGAAGCGGATGGTAGTTCTGAGGCCCTCTGAGCCTTGGCCCCTCCCTGGGACACATGCTTCCTGTGTCTCCGTCAGTCCTGGATACAAGTAGGTTCACGTGGGAGGCCACTTCTAGAACACCACCCGGGCAGATTGGACACCCAGAAAGCCCTAACCATCTAGTGTCTGTGTACTGTAACAGAGAAGGGTACACGCCATCACAGAAGGCCGGCTCTCCTAAGCCTCTGTCTCTCTAGGGGAGGGAGGGACTATATGTATAATTATGATGTGTAAAGTGCCTTGGGAACCCCACTCATTCAAAGTCACCTCCTGGAGGAGCCTTCCTGCTGGCAGTGGACATCCACCCCTGATTCTGTGGCCTTTCCACCCAGAGGACAGATGAGGTCAGCTGGCCTCCCTGAATTCAGCCTGGAGTGGCTGCAGCACAGTCCCTAGCAGGGAGAGTTTGAGGAAGGATGCGGCCTTTGGGGTGAATACTTGATTTGCCTCTTGTTGGCTGTGAGATCGTAGCTGAGGGCTCAAATCTCAGTTTTCTCAACCTTAAAACAGGGTTAATAAAACTAACATGGCAGAGTTGTTGTTTGGATTAAATGCTATGGAGCCTGCATTTGAATCCCAGCTCTGCCACTTACCACCTATATAACATTGGGCAAGAGATTTAATCTCTCTGTGCCTTGGTTTTCTTTTCTGTAAAATAGGTATAATGAAAGGCCCTAACTCTAGGGTTTGTGGTGAAGATTTATTCATGAGTTAATACATGTGAAGTGCCTAGAGCAGGGCTTACTATGCTGTGTAGTCTCAGTAAATGGTAGTTATTAGTGTTATGATCAGTGGCTCTTGCCTCTCACTGGAGTGCCAGCTGGTGGTGATCAGAGGCTCCAGTAGCTGTGTAAACATGCAGGCGACTCTTTTTATTGGCACAGTAAAACCAGCAGCAGAGGAGAGGAGAGATCCCTGGTCTTTGAGTGGACACAGGAGACAGTGTGCCTGTCCCGGCAGGCTTCCTGGGGGAAGTAGTCCTTTTGCTGGTCCTTGAAGGACCTTTTGGTCTATAACAGGTAAGGCTGCTTCCCTACTGAGGGGGGTGAGATTTCCTCTGAAAAGTGATGTCGTTTGCCTGTCACCACACTCTTACCTGAGGAGGAAGCAGGACCCCCAGACCAGAGACTAGAAATGAAGGGATTGGCCAAGGCAGAGGCAAAGTTGATTCTTGACTTGAGTCGTGAGTGGGACAAGGCCCTGTAGGACAGGTTTCCCAACCAGGGGTCAAGACAGTCCCCCCTCAGTACTCAGGGGTGGCTGGCCGGGCCCGCGCGAGCAGGAGCCAGTCTTTGACTGCACAGTCACCGTTGCATTTACCCAGTGTGCAAACGTCATCACTTTCCATGTGGCCTTCACGTGTTAGGAAGTACTGCTCTGGGAGGCAATAAGCAAGATAGCAACTACGTGGAAACTGCTGGAAGTTGAAATGACAGCAAAGGCTGCTGCAGAGGTATGTCCCAGCCCTTTGGAGAGAGAGGAGTTAGCAGAGTTGGAACCTCATCGTGGCAGCCCTGCCTGCCTGGAGATGTGTTGGGGTTGCTGGGATTGTTTCCTTTTTGGTGTCCGAGCATTCAGTACACTCCCACCTGCGCATGCCACCCTGTCTCAGCTGCACTAACGGGAACAAGGAAGGAGGCTTCATCCATCCTTGGGCTGATGTTGTTCAGGGGAAGAATGCTCCCCCTACCCCAGGAGACGCTGTGGTGGTGAGCGACCCTGGGGAGGGGAGAGGGCAGCCCGAGGAGGCAGAGAGAAGGCTGCTTGCCCAGGCACCACCCAGAAAGAGCCCCTTCAGGGCTCATGATTTGAGCAGAGAGCACCATCCTCCCCATTTCCATCAGGAGGCAAAGGGAAACGGTCTCAGCCTGGGTTTGCTTCAGGAGGGAGACCACTCATGGACTAACCAAACCTCATCTTCCTCCGACACTCAGGGCTCCGGTTTAAAAGTGGTGAGACCCTGAAGAATTTATGCAGACCCAAATCCCACATCCAGGTACAGATCCCAGGGAAGAACGGAGATCTAAAGACTGAGTTCTCCAAAAGCAGATCATCCTGCTCAAATGAGCAAAGCTATTCATACCCCTAGTTCCTGTCAGCATTGGCTGCATCCCTATGGAGAAGGAGAACTCAGAAGAATCAGCAACTCTATTTGCTTTGGCAAGGAATTCTTGTCCCAGCGTTCTTAGAAATTCTACTTCCTCATGCTCTGTGGTGAAGCTGATAAAGCGTGGGCTTCAGAGTCTCCCTTACCAGGTGACTTGACTCTCCAAGCCTCGGTCTCCTTGTCTGTAAACAAACATCTGAATAGCAAAACCTGCCTCTCAGGGTCATTTGGAGGATTAAGTGAGATAAGTTAGATGAAAACACCCAATCCCACATGTATTAGTTGGGGTTCTCCAAAGAAACAGAACAAATAGTGTCTCTGTCTCAGTCTCTTTCTCCCTCTCTCTCTCTCAATTTATTTTTAAAAATTCTTTCATGTGGTTATGAGGGCTGGCAAGCCTGAAATCCCTGGGGCAAGCCAGCAGGCTGGAGATTCAGGTCCTGACTCCTGTGGTGGGAAACTCAGGCAGGTTTTCTATGTTGCAGCCTTGAGGCAGAATCCCTTCTTCAGGAAACCTCAGTCTTTTCCCTTAAGGCCTTCAACTGATTGGATGAGGCCCACCACAATTGGTTGTAAATGTTAATCACATCTAAAAAAATACCTTTACAACAACATCGAGACTAGTGTTTGACCAAACAGTGTTTCACCATAGGCTGGCCAAAGTGACACAAAACGAACCACCACACCATGAAAGGGTTAGGGTTCTCCACAAAGACATTTCCTTCCCTCTCTCCCTCCCTCCCTCCTTTTCAGTGTCACTGCTGAGGTCTCCAGTGAAGAGTCTTCACTCGGGGACGTCTCTGGTGTGTGGGCCTGGAAGCTGTTAGAATCTGAGCAGTGGAGCCTGTGTGTCCCTCCTGGCTCTCTCGGATCTGTTTCTGCTGGCTTCTCACCCGGGGAATCAGTGTCCCTACTTCCTGAGTCAACCCCTGGAGCAGCCTTCGTGGTTTCCCAGTGAAGTCTGCGCTCCAGGCCACACCAGTCGGCCTTTGTGCCCTGTCCAGCTCGTTCCTGATCTGCTGCTCTAATGTTTGCAGCGTTGCATTTATTGTTCTTGTTTCTGAGGTTAGATCAGAAGACCTGGGCTCTGCCACAGCAAGACTTGCAAGGATGACCTTTCTGACACGGGTTAGTTAGCAGTGACCAGGAGACTAGAAGGAAAGCCTTGGTGGGGGCGTAAGAGTTAACTCCCTGCTGAGACTGTTTCAGGTGGCGTTCTGCCTGGAAGTAGAGAGCTGGACGCCATTCCGTTTCAGAGATTTAAACTCCACAGGTGATCCAGAATGCTTCTCATTTTAATGGAAAGTGGAATTGCTTTTGCCAAGGTTGAAGAATGCCTGGAAGGGATCTCTAAGGCAGCATGAGGTTGGGAAAAGAGCTCTGGACCAGGAATTAGGAGACCTGGACCCTGCTTTGCCGTTACCTCCCCGTGAGATCGTGGGCAAGTCACTTCATGAGTTTAGGCATCAGCTACCTCTTTCATAAGATCCTGGGAACCACACTCCACTGTATCTTTGCACAGATAGCAGCTTACAGCTTTCAGAGCATCTTCCTGATTCATCATCTCTGTTCCTCACACCAGCCTCATGACGTAGGCAGGATATAGGTGTGGAAATGGATTGTTCCCATTTTGCAGACAAGGTTCAAAGAGATTAAATGACTTGCCTAAATTCACACAGATGGGAGGTGATAAAGCTAGAACTGAACCCAGGATCCTTAGTCCAGCTTGTTCTGGGGTGCTCTTTTGAATGTGGTGATGTGCATGAAACTGAGGGGGACCACACACTAGAGTCGGCAGAAAGCCAGTGGGAAGGACAGCAGCATCGGAGAGGTGACACCGCCTTCATGCTCCCAAAGCACCCCAGTGATAGTCTGAGTGGACTCCCATCAACTGAAGGAGGGTTGGTCTCTACCAAATTAAAATGTTTTCTCATGCTATTGATTCAATTCAGAAAACATTTATTGAGGCTTTATCACAGAGTAGGTTCCCTACTGGGGGGCAGGATAAGTAAGCAGAAGTATCGTGCAAAGTGGACTGTCTGCTTCTGCAAGCAGAAGTGTAATGAAAAGTTTTATATTTGAAATGTAAACAGAGGGCTTTAGATTTACAGTGGAAGGTGTGTGCGATTAAGTCACCCCGGGGAGATGAAGGCAAATACAGCTGAGCCCTGAAGGAGGAAACGGGATTTGACCATCAGGAGACAGAGGAGGAAAGAGGTCTCTGCCCCGCTTTTCCTTCTCAGTCTCCCTGCAGCAGGTCGGTTCTGCCTGGCTCTCGGAAGGGTGCAGAGTAGGAGGGGGGCACACACGGCCTTGGCAGGGGAATGGGCAGGTTAGAAGGGGGTACCTTTTCTAGTGACTGTGCTGACCCCTCTGAAGGGCTGAGAGGCAGGAGCTGTTGCTTCGCATGTGTGATTCCAGACTGAGTGTTTTGTGTCTTTATTTTAAAACTGGCTTCTCAGTCTTCTGTGCAGTTTTCTGTCAGCTTGTTGCCATGGAGAAGTCGGTTGGGGCTGGAAGCTCTGTCCCTCTCTGTGTCAGCATTTCTGGACTCGCCAGCTGCTTCCTGCCCCTTCTACAGATGGGGGCGGTGCAGGACCCTGCTTGGTGGGCAGACCCTTTCTCTGCAAGGCCTGGAGCTGCATCTTGCTTCCCTTGGAGATAGGAGTTCATTTATCTGTGCGTTGACTCAGCAGCTCTAGCCATGTGCTTCTCTGTGCCGGGCATCATGCTCTGCTCTGCAAGTACAAAGAAAACCACGGCTGGGGGCGCACACGTCTTCAGGCAGGACCCTGCCAATGCATTCTAGCACACCATGTCCTTCTTGTACCATTCCTCAACCTCATTCTTACTTCAGAAATTAAAGGACTGAGTTTGTTTCTCCTCGAGCCTTTGTAACTGCTCATTTAGAATCTCCCTGGAAGTTACCTCTGCACTCCTGGGCCTCGTTTCCTCTCTGTGTCTCCAGCGCCCAGCGCAAGACCTGGAGCAAAGGAGGGGCCCACCCAGGAACTGTCTGTCTAATGGAATCCTTTCTCAGACTTGTCAGGTCGTCTGTCCGTCCTGTCCTGCTTTCTCTGTTCTGAGCCTGGAGGCAGCATGTGTGGCAGTGTGAACCAATGGAGAAAGGAAGGACTTGGGAACCAGGTCAATCTGTGCTCGAGTTTTCGCTCCACCTTTTTCTAGTTGTTTGATCTCCAGCAAGTGGCTTCTTCACCTGGAGCCTTAGTCAAACCCAGTACTTTTCTTTAAACCTGAATCACCAGCCTCTTAGTAATTAAGTTTTGACATTTTAAAAAACAACATAGAAATTACTGGTGGCTGTTTAACCCCACCAGATGCTCTCCTTCTACACCCGTGTGGGACCCAGTTGAGAAAAGTTGCCCTGCAGAGAGCCCTGGGCTGGGATCAAGAGGCCCAGAACTGTGTCCTGGCTTTGACCCTGAGGTATTGTATGACCTGATCAAGACTCTTTCCTTACCATGACCTCAGTTTCCCTATTTGAAAAATTTGGGAATTGGATTGGGTGATCTTGAAGAGTTCTTTTCACTCTAAAAATCTGAAGATTCAACTTCAAAAGAAAAATCTGACCTCAGGGTGACCCCTTCTGCCAGCCTCTCGAAGCTGCTCATCCAGGAAGCTCGGGGCTAGAACACTGGCATTGGACGCAGAAATCTCTTTTGGATGCAAAAGCCCCTTTGAATGCATCATTCTGTTCCCACCCCGAATCCAGTGGCTGGGCTTGGCTTGCATCCCAGAACAGGGGAGAATTGCTGGAAGGAGGAATTCTTTCTTCTTCACCTGTGTCTTGCTTTTCCTCAGGAACTGTGGCCTTCCCGAGCCTTTTGCTACTGAGGATTCTGTTTCCTGAGCTACCTGAAATCCAGGGCTCTGTGCCAGGCCCTGAAGAGGATACAGAGAGACAGAACTCATTGTCCCCACAGACAGTCTCACAGTCTGTGACACAGACAGGTGAGACAAAGCAGAGCTATGGAGCTCATGGGAGGCTTGTCCAGGGAATCTGCAGACTTGGATTCTAGTCATGGCCCTTCTTCTGTCTTGGGCGGGTTCTTTCCTTCTCTAAGCTGCAGAGTCCTCTTACGTAGAGTTGAGAGGGTTGGTCCAGTGATCTCAAAGTTCCCTTCCTGCTCTGAAACCTCCGTTCTTAGTGCTGTAGCTCAGTGAAGAAGTGATTATTGTAGACTTTCTAGAGAAAGGAGGACTTGAGCTGAGCCTTGAAGGCTAGACTGGGATTTGGACTGGCCCAGGAGAAATGGATGAGGGCCTTCCAGACTGGGGCAGGGGGGGAGGGGCGGCATGCGCACAGGTGAGGGTGGAGCAGGATGGGAGCCCGCCTGACTAGAGCAGAGGGTTCGTGTGGGTCACGAGGAGCGAGAGTGATCTCTAAGGAGGCAACTTTTCCTTTCCATCTGTGGCCACCTGCCCAAGGGCTTGGGGTACCAGTGGTACCTGCAGGACAGAGAAGCAAACAAGGCGGGTTACAACCAGGGCTCCCTTCCTATCTGGGGCCCCAGTCTGATGCAAATCCTGACAGAAAGGCCTCCACCAAGAAGGCTCAAGGGTCAAAGCTAAGAGAGGCCATCCCTCTCCAGGACCTTTCCTTCTCACCCCAGCCAGTGGGTGCTTGATTAGTAGGACCAAGGCAGAGGGTGCAAGAGTAAGTTTTCCTGAGATGACTGCCCTTCTCTCATCATCTGTTCCTCCCCAAATGTTTTCCTGAACTCAGAGTGACAAGAGGGATATTTTGACTGTGTCCTTGGGCTTGGATTCCAGATTCATCTCCCAGGCCTATGAATCAAAGAATTGCGACCTGGACGTGACCTGCATCTTCTCAGTCCTCTGGCTGAGGCTGTCTGACTGCTCTCTCCCCTCTGTGCCCATAGAGCTGCAGATGCCCCGTCCTCTTGGTCCTTCCTCCTTGCTTTCTCTCCAGCCATCTCTCTCCTGCATCCCACTGCTGCTGAGACAGCGCAGGCTCCACTCATCCTCCTTACCCTGCACTTGGCCTTGGCCTCCAAACAGATCTTCCTGTGGTCCCTCCTCACGCTCAGTCAGAAGTGTTTAGAAAGTGCCCACATATTCTAAGTGCTCTCTGAGTGTTATCTGTCATGACAACAGCAATGATGATGACTGTTGTTTTCCAGATTTGCTTCTGAAGCACAGCTCTGATTCTGCTGCTCCCTTGCCCGAAAGCCTTCGTGGCTTCCAACTGGCTGCCGAATAAAGTCCAAAATCTTTAGTCAGTCATTTTGAGGATTATGTTTCCTGAGCCACCTGCAATGATGCACCCCCTACCTAGCATCCCAAATTTCTTTCTTTCTACTATTTTTTGCACTTCCTCTTCTTCCACCAAACTGAACTCCCACCATTAGCTCTACAAGCTCCCTCCACCTCCCCAGCAAGGCCTTTGTCCGCACTGTTCCCCCTACTTGGAACGCCCTTCCTCCCCTCTCCCTTAACTGTTCTTTCTCCACTGGGAAGTCTATGCTGACCACCTAGACTGTTTATTCCTTGATGGCAGGTGCCGTGAATGATTCATTCTCTATCCCTGATAGCATCTACCAGGGGAAACTCAATAAATGTTTTATGAGTGACTGGAAAGAACTGGTTCAGCCCCCTGTTTTCAAGCAAGCTAGAGTTTGAATTAGGGAAGCTCAGTCCTCAAGGCCTATCTAGCCAGGCCTCAGTGCCTGTGAATTTCCTCAACAGGATCTGGAAGTTCCTCAGTGTCCGTGGGCACATATTCAATCAGCCAGCTCCCCGTGGTCATGACCCCTGTATGCTGCATACAAGCAAACTGGTAGGAGAGGGTAGAAACCCAGGGGAACCATATTAGCTATAAGTGGGCTCCTACTGGGTCAGGATAGGGAACAAACATCCAAGGTATAGGGGCCTGTATGATCCTGGGAATGTCAATATTCTGGAAAGCCCATTTGGGGTCCTCCAGCTGGAGGATAAGAGGTCTTAAGGTAATTACCATGGGGCATTCAAATTCCAAGGAGCTCTAGCCAGACAGCAACTTGGGGGGCAGATAAAAGGCTCAGGCCCTTAGGTGATGGGATGGCAGGAGAGTCTAGGCAGAGTGTCAGGGTCCTGCCCAGCTACCTAGAGTTTCACTCAGGCCTCCACCCCCAGGAGCCCCCAGTTTAGGGCTCGCTAGTCATATGGCTGGGCATGCCAATTGGTGTCAGCTGGGAGGCTGCCAGAGGGGAATGAGCTCCCTCTCTGGTCAGGATTGACTTGGAAATAGGCATGACTTCAATTTGGACACAGCTTCTTGTCTTCAGTTCCCTTAGGCAGGCAGGACCAGGGGAGGCAAAGGCTGATAGATAGCCAGGCCCAGAGGTGAGTCCTGCCTCCTCCTGGTTCAGTCTGGCTGACCAGGCCCTTGCCTCCATTTCAAACTCAAGCCAAGATCATGGCACCCTCTGGGCCACCGTTTGGAAAAGCCAATCTTAGGCAGACATTGACTGCCTGTAAATGGCGTGGAATTAGGCTAATCAGTGGCTCTTAATTCCCAAACAAATGCGAGTGCTGTGCTAATTGCCAGGGTCCACCCCGGCAGATCCCTGGTTGGCAGCATCAAACAAGAGAAGTGGTAATTTGGGGGCTGGAGTGGGGGAGGGCCTGCTTTGTTGGCTGAGCCAATTAAAAACCATATTACCCCCTGAGTGAGCCATAGTGTAGAGAGCCAGGGCCAGGCCTCCTTATCAGCCAAGGGGCTGGGCGAGTGGCCCACAAGTGTGTTTGCAGGAGCTGAACCTCAGCACCGGTGGAGCAGTTTCTTGTCCATTAATGAATTTTTTTGGTTCATCAAGGAAGATTCCACCAGCAGCCTGGCATGGCACTGCCAGGGCAGCTCACTGGGGATAAAGCATCTCAAACTTTGGTCTGCTGTTACCACAGCAACATGGCATTTCCAGACTCTCCAGGCAGCATTACTGGCATCTGCTGCTGTGACAGATTCAGATGGAGAAGGGCCACTGCTCTTTCTCCATTAGCGACAGAGCCGATTGTGAAGACAGGGAGCCATGCACCAAGGACCAGAATCTTAAAGGAAAATGCTGTTTCGTTCATGTGGGGGCTTCTTCATGAAATGGTATTTAAGTGGCTGTTAAAGCTGTTTTAGTCTGTTGGGGAGAGCTGCAGGAATAGAAGAGACCTCCTGGAGAAGAAGTCAGGGGAGGTGGGGAAAATAGGGGGAAGAGTAGGAACAAAGGCCCAGATGGGGAGGCAGATGGGTGGGCAGTGCAGTTTGGTGGAAGAAGAGATATTGGTAGAGGTGGCCAGGTGTCAGCCATGCCTCTCTGAAACTTGCTGCTTTGAGCCATGTGTGGCAGAAGCAGACCTTGGCCTCATTCCACCCAGATTATGTCCTATGTCTTCCCCTCCTGAGCTATGGGAACTGATCTCCACACCTCACACCTCTCTTCAGGTGGGCATTTCTTGCTTTCTCTTTTGGCTCACATGTGTTGTGGTATCTCTCTCTCTTTTTTTTTTTTGGTGAGGAAGATTTGCCCTGAGCTAACATCCGTTGGCAGTCTTCCTCTATTTTGTATGTGGGATGCCTCCACAGCATGACTAATGAGTGGTGTAGGTCTGCACCTGAGATCCAAACCCACAAACCCAGGCCACCAAAGCGGAGCGCACAGAACTTTAACCACTCAGCCACGGGGCTGGCCCCCTGCAGTATCTCTTGTACCCACCAGAATCATTGAACCTTGACATTCATAGGCGAACTGAGATCCAGAGAGGAAGATGCTTGCCTAAGGTCCCAGGGGTACAAAGGCCATAGAACACGGGGTTTAAGAACTTAGGATCTGGAGACAGATGACCTTGAGTCGAGTCCTGGCTCCACCATTTCGTTCTCAGGTGAACCTGCGCCTCAGCCTCTTCGGGGTGAAAATAAGGGTCCGCAACATTCCTCCCTATTGGGGTGTTATGGGTGTGAAATGAGATGTGAAGTAGTACAGCAGAGTTCCTGGTATGTAGTCGGAGCTCAGGAAGTGCTGGTTACTAAGAGATTGGGAAGTCCTTACAAATGGGGTCTATCTTATTCCTCTTTGCTCATTCCTCCTTTTGCCTCCTTGTATACGGGAGGCACTCAGATAGTACTTTATCTGGAGTTGATAATAGAAGGATGTTTGTTAATGGGATGAATGCTCAGAATAAGGAACTGCCCACGCTGATGGGCTCTACTCTCCTGTCGAGTGTTTGCAGCTTTGGTGCCCTTTGATCTCCATAGGCTGGAGCCAGGCCAGGCCGAGAGTCTGTCTTGTGTAGCTCAGCCCACACAGTAAAGTGACTTGCCCATTCAGGTCCCATACCCAGCTGCCCTGTGGCCGAGGACTTACACTTCCCAGGGCCGTGGGTTTCTTGAAGGACAGATGGAGTAGATTCCTCCTGACCTTCAGGCACAATGTATGATATTAATGGTAGCTAATACAGAGCTTTATAATATACAGAAGGTTTCCCTTCACTCTCACGTGAGCCTCCCCGTAGCACTGGAACTGTCAGTAATATCCCCGCGTGGTGGATGAAGACCCTGAGGCTCAGCACCAGGGAGTGGCTGGTCCAAAAGCCCACAGCGGGGAGAGCTGGAGCGGGGCAGGGTCCCATCTTCTGACTCCAACGCTGGTGGTCTTTCCACTGCACGAAGGCTCTTTGGGTCTGTAGTTTTTCCTAGGATGTGATTCCACTGAGGTAAGGAGCACTGGGCTTGGAGTCAAATGCCTTGATTTTGGTCATGGCCGCGTCACTTACAAGGGCACAGCTTTTGAGTGAGCCACCTCTCTTCTAGATGTGCCCGCTCCCTGATCTTCCTTTTTTTTGTAGTAGGGCTGAAGGTGCTTTGGAAAGTCTGAAACTCCAGTTGCATGACTGGGGAGAGGAATGTTGTTTTCAGCAAACTGTCTCCACGAGCCACCTCCAGCTCAGATGTGCTGTGCAATGACTGGCATGGAATGCCTGGGTGTGTTGGAAAGTGCTCTCCGTTGTCCTGAAACACTAACCATCAGAGCTCGAAGTCCCCTGGAGATCAGTAAAGCTGGTGCCTTCAGTTTATAGGTGCAGAAACGGAGGCCCTGGGAGAGGCGGTGACTCACCGAGGCCACATGCTGAGTTAGCGGCAGAGGCCCGAGTTCCTCTGCAGGGCCATGCTACCCACGCCCAGCAAAGCCCAGCATTGGCCCTTGCTCCAGGTGCCTCGTTTGAATTCATTTTAAAGCATCAGATAAAGAAATAAGAGTGTTCGAGAAAACTTTGTTTGTCAGACAGTATTTTCAACAGTGGTGTTTTTAAAAAATTTTTTATTATAAAAGTAATAAGTGGTCATTGAAAAGAAATTGGATAATAGAGGTGTTCTGTTTAGAAGATAACATGTTGGGTTCTATTCTTAAACCTCAGAATACCCCTGTAGGCAGGTTGCTATCTTTTAGATGGAGGCTTTTAGACCGATGGTTCCCCAAACCCTGTAACACCTTCTGGAAGTTTAGCTACAGAGAGTAGGAGAGTAACGGTCCGCAGAGGCCTCTCAGGACTTAATTTAGTTCTGCAGACTTCAGATGGTTAGATATACTACTAATAAGAGTCGTAATAATAGTTGTTGGCATTGGTAGAGTCTCTTCCAGGTAACGAACCACTTCTTCATAGGCGTTCTCATTGATTATTTGATCATTACAAGAATCCTGTAAGGTAGGGAAAACAAGTCTTATTTTCCCATTTTGCAAGTGGGAAATTTGAGTCCCAGAAAGATTAAGTAGCTTGCTCAAGATTACACATCTAGTAAGTAGTAGAGCTGCTGACTTCAAATGAATACTTGGCATAAAGCAAGCAGAAGGCACCTAATGCCTATGGGTGAATGAATGAATGCTTGACTCCCCTTCTAGGGAAGGCACTAGAAATCATCTGGTCCAGAGGTTTTCAGAGTATGCCCTGGGAAGCCCTAGGATTCCCTGGAACCAGATTGGGGTAGTGGGAGGCTGAGTGGATGGGGCTCTGAGCCCCTCACCCCAGCTCCAACCAGAATAGCTTCAGTGTGGCCTGTTTTGTGCACTGGGAGATTGGAAAGAATTTAGCTAGTCGAATTCCTACATCAGTGGGTCTTAAACTCACATGTACATCAGAACCTCCAAGGGAGATTCCAGTGCTTGGTCTGAGGTGGGCACCAGGACTCTGGCTGTTAACAAGTGCAGATGGTCATCAAGCTGCAGTTTGAGAAGCCGTGGCCTACTTCTTGGAGTTGGGGAAGATAAGACCCAGGGAGAAGCAGGGAGTTACCCTCGGTCATACAGCCCTGTAGGAAGGAGCATAGGCCCCACTAGGAGTCTGATCCTCGGGTACCTCATCCCTTCCCTCTGTGCCACAACTGCAGCCAAGCCAGAAAACAAATGACACAGCAGAGAATAGCAGAACAGTTTCCATAGCAATGCTTAGTGGTTTGCACCTGTCAGGACACCTCAGACAAACACTAATCTGAACCCTCAGCTAGAACTTGTGTGAAATGGTACCTACTTGTTCCACGCAAAGGGTCCTGGGGGAGGAGGGAAGGAAGGAAGAGGGATGGCATGTTTTTGTCATGTGCCCCTGTACTGGGGATTCTCCCAAAGTTACTAACAGCTCGCAGCAAGATAGACCAGACCAAGGAGAGCTAGGAATGGATGGTGGGCAGGAGGCACAGGGCCATCCCAGCAGCAGATGGAGAGGTGGGGAAGGGAACAAGTGTCAGCTGAGTGTGTATCATACAATGGACTCTGTGCTGGGCACTTTATGTGTTCATTCAAAGAAAGGTAAAGGAAAGATGATTGTCCTTTTTCACAGATGAAGAAACGAAGGCTTAGACATGCACAGTGGGTGACAGGCAAAATCAGATCCAAGCTTGTCTGGCTCTGGAGCCGCTGAGCAGCGACAATTGTTTCCAAATTCTCTGGTGCACTGAGTGAGCACTGGAGATATACTGCCCAGCTGGCTCCTCCTCATCTCAGGAAGGGGAGGGTCAGCCTACTGGCAGCTGGGCGGGTGCTCATTCAAAGAGCTGGGACCAACTCGTCCAGGCCAGGCCTGGTCCTAGAGCTGGAGGTGGAATCTGTCCAGTCTTTAGCTGTAACGTCTCCTTTCCCCCACCACTGAGGCCACAGGCGCCCTACAATCTGCAGGTGCCTTCAGCAGGGCTGCCTGGCTGTCCCCCAGCACACACCCACAGCAGTCCCTTAGATCGGTGACCCCTGTGGACGGCCTGCCCAGCTCTCTGGCTTGGCTTCCCCTCAAGGGAATGAGCTCCTCCTGGGACAAGTGACACCTGTTCACTCCTAAAACAAATCCTGATTGAGCAGCTTTTACATACCCATAACTGTTCTAAGTGCTGGGGTTGCAGCAGTTGAACAAGGTGAAGTTTTTGTTCTCATGGAGTTGTTCATTCTATTGGGGAGACAAACAAAAATATATATATATGATGGAGTGTCACATGCTAGAAAGGAAAATAAAGCAATGTGAGGGATAGAGGGGTGGGGTTGAGTGGTCGGGGGAGGCCCTGTGAGAAGGTGACATTGGAACTCAGACCCAAATGAAGGGCAGGAGGGAGCCATGTGGCTATCTGGGGAGGCGTGTTCCAGGCAGAAGGAACAGCCAGTATGAAAGCCAAAGCCGGGAGCATGGCTGGCCCCTTGGAAGAATAGCAAGGAGGCCAGTGTGGCTGGAGAGGAGTAAGTGAGGATGAGAGCGGCAGCATGGGTGCGAGAGAGCGTCAGATAGTGTGGAACCTTCCAGGCCTGGGTCTGGACTTTGGAATTCCTTCTGAGCTGGGGTGCCGTCGGAGGATTTGCACTCTGGGCACACAGGTCCCTGGCTTCAGTCTTGCAGCCTCCAGCTCCCTTGTCTGGGAGGGGAATCTGTCACTTGGGACTGAGCCCCCAGGGGGCTGAGTAGTCTGAGCTGGATGTGAGCAGTCATGTGGGCAGGGAGCCCCAGGGGCCTCGCCGGGCCTCCCTGGCTGCAGCTGTGAGTTCTTCTCAGGGCCAGGGCCAAAGGGCCTCATTTCCTGGTGGCCTCACACTCCCTGGGGATTAGAGAGTCTGGCAGCAGGGCTGCAGCATTTCCTGTGCTCACACCGCATCCTCTGGGACCGCTACTTCTCCCACTGACACCCGCCCCAGGAGAGCGCAGTGCCTGTGTCCCCAGCCCAGTAGCCCAGTGCACGCCGGGCTAAGGGGAGGATGCGGCTTCCATGGGACCACGGGAGAACTTGGGCCGCTGGATTATAGTTACCCAAAATGGTAACTTTGCTGTCAGACAGTATGCATTTTTTATGAAGTAGGGCCATTCACAAAGGAAATTTATGTTTATTAGCCCATGTAGTGTGCATACATCCCAGTCATGCACTTCATTCAAGAAAAATCAAAAACAGAAGCTGGAATTCAGTGATAAAGGCACCAGGTTAGGCCCCATTGAATCCCGAGCACCCGTTATGTCTTGCGCTGCCCACTGCTCAGCTGGTAGCTCCTTCCGTTCGCCATTCCCACAGTTCCCGGTTCTCACTCAGGTTCATAAGCTCATAGACTCACCAGAGGTCTCTCTATGGGGACATACTCACTCATTTTTGTCTGATGGTGCTTCCATCTTAAAGTGTCCAAAGCAGAGCTCTTGATTTCCCCCCCCAGCCTATCCCTCCCGCAAGGCTTCCTCGGCTTAATAAATAGCACTACGGTCCACCCATCGTGCAAGGAATCCCTTCTGATCCCTTCTTTCCCTCACTCCCTGTATACCATCCATCAGGAGGTCCTACACACCCTACTTGCAAAGTAGATGGTAAATACATCCATTTCTCTCTGGCCCCTGCTCCCAGCCCACTCAGAGCCACCGTCCTGCCCTGCCCTGCCCTGCCCCCTCTGCAATGCAGGAGCTTCTTGAATCAACTCCTCCTCTTTGCCCTTCAGAGAGCAGCCTTTTCAAATGTAAGTCAGATCTTATCGCTCCATGCTTAAAACCCTCCAGTGGCTTCTCAGCACACTCAGAACAACTCCTCAGGCCTCACCAGGGCTCCCAAGGCCTGCCTCTCCCCCAGCTCATCTGGCCCCAGACACCAGGGGCTCCTTGCTGTTCCTGGAACTGGCAGACTCTCTCCCACTTCGGGCCTTTGTCTTCATCGTTTCTTCTGCCTGGAAGGCTCTTCCTCCAGGTGTTTGTGTGGCCAACTCCAGAGGCCACCTTGTTGGGGAGGACTTCCTTCTAAGCACATCACTCCGTCTGTTTTCTTTATAGCTCTTATCACTGGCCTCATCCAGATGACCTGGGTGACCACTTGCATGTTGTTCCCCCGTTAGAACGTAAGCCCCCAGAGGACAGGGGTCCTGTGTCTTATTCACTCCCCCCTCCCACTAGAGCTGTGCTTGAACCTCCTGGGCACTCTATAACTAATCATCCACTCATTTATTCATTCAACTCTGGTAGATAAAACCATAAATAAATAGGCAGAGCACTATAAAAGAGGACTTTTAGGGCAATGAAACTGTCCTCTATGAAATATAATGGAGGATACATGTCATTAAACATTTGTCCAAACCCATAGAATGCACAACACCGAGAGTAACCCCTAATGTAAACCATAGACTTTGGGCCATAATGTGTCAATGTAGGTTCATTGATTTTGACAAATGTACCACTCAGCTGTGGGATGCTGATAGTGGGGAGGCTCTGAGTATGTGGGGGCAGGGAGGTTTCTGCTTAATTTTTCTGTGAACCTAAAACTGCTTTAAAAAATAATATTTTTAAAAAGAAAAAAATGCATTAAGGTAAATTAAAAGTATTAATCCCTTAGTTTTTTCCTATTTTTAGTATAACATATATATTTTTATACTGGCATGAAGTTCAATAAAAGTGTACTATCTGAAAAAAAAGATATATAAGAGACAGACACTATTCCCAAGGGGGTTTGATCCTTCTGGAGAACTGGCCACTGCCTTCGGGTGTACCTTTCCCAGGCACTCGTCTCCCTGCACTGTCACCGTGGGATGGGCGCCCCGCTCCCTAACTCAGCGCGTGTACGCTGTGGGAGCCTAGTCACTGTGCACCGAATGGACTGAATTGAGTTGGATACAGCACCGAACCTGGAGCAGACAGTCCACACCTGTGGACTGGAAATACCTAGGGAGTAGGTATGACTCCTACTATGACTGGAAACCCTAGGGAGAATTCTTGTCAGGTTGATGTCATCCGGTGGCTTCTCAGTGAACTCAGTACCTGATCTTCTAATCTGCATGTGGATGCTTCTGGACCTGCTGTTGGGTTCCAGAACAGATCTTCTGATCCCCACCCCCATGACTGCTATAACTCCTGGCCCCCTCTCCTGCGTCCCGGTGAGTCCCACGCTGGCCTGGGAGAACGATGGAGACAGGCTCTGTTGTAACCAGGCTCCGGGAATGGCAGGAGGCAGCTGCTCCTGGCCCCAGAGCTGCATCGTGCCCCTCTCCCTCTGCTGGTGCCCCGCAGATCACTGTGTTCATTTAATAAGATGATATTGGATAGAGACAACTTGAAAGTTCCAGCCAGGTCCAAAGCACCAGCACACAGGCCAGGCCAGTGGAGACATAGTATAGCAGCTCATGCAGAAACGGTTTAGGAGTATGCATGGGCTGTGGGTTCAGCAAGAACCAGGGACTTGCACTCCAGTGCAGCTACTGTGATCTCAGGCTAAACTGGCAGAGGCAGCCTCTGAGACAAGGTATGCATCTGGATGGGCTCATCATCTCTAGAGCCCTCGGGCAGCTCTGGAGACCACGTTTCTAGAGGGATGATGACAACCTGGAACCTACTGAGAAGAGGGGCCTGACTGGCCATCAGGTCATACAGGCTACCAGGTCATACACTACATCACCTGGAGTGGAGACCTCTTAGAGGATGTGTTGTGCCCGTAGTGCCCCGTGCAACAGGCCAGACCCCTGCTGGCAGCACCAGACTCCACATCAGGCCTCCTCATTCACAGCCTAGCTCTTGCACCACGTCATGGGGTGTGCTTGTTTCTGGACCCCTCTCAGCCTCTGTTTCTTCATCTCTAGAGTGTGATCATAAGACCTTCTTTCCAAGGCTGCTCTGTTAAATGACATGGGTCATGCAAAAGCCCTTAGCATGATACGTGGTCATAGTCGGCCCTCAGAAGGGTTAGTTGCCTTTTCTGTTCCCTCTCCCAGTGCAGCCAAGAAGCCCAGAGAGCCAGCAGTTCTAGCAGAGAACACAGGATTCAGAAAGGCAGTCTGTGGGGAGGATTTTGGTTGTTTATAAAACAGGCCAACACGTTTCCACCTCGTAAGTTCTAAATCCATCATCCCAGCTCCCTCGATCTAAGAATAGTCACCCAGTGGAGCCAACGTGCCACCGCACGCTCTCTCCGCAGGTGACTGAGGAAATGTATCCACAGCAGACGCAGCACCTCCTACTCCTGGGGCGGCAGGGCTGGCCTCTGCCCCTCCTGGCTGGGCTCTTCTGAACCTCTCCCAGGCTCACTTTTCTCTTCCACACAGTGTTGATCCAAATAACCATCCTCACTGGGCTGCTCTAACCATCGGATGTCGTGCCCACAGGGATGCAGAGGGGGAGGTAGAGAGCAGTGGGAAGGCATGTAGGGGGACCTCTGGCAGGATACTGCCCCACCCTGAGCTTCAGTTTCCTCTTGTGTAAAGGGATAGAGACTGACAGAACTGAACAACCTTGCACGATCCATGTCATTTAACAGAGCAGCCCTGGGAAGAAGGTCTTGTGATCACGCTCTAGAGACGAAGAAACAGAAGCTGAGAGGTCCAGGAACAAGCAGACCCCATGATGTGCAAGAGCTACGGAGTTTTAAAAGAGGTTCTAGAGCGGTCCCAGCCTTGCAGCCTCAGAATGAGACCTACGAGGGCAAACCCATCAATTCAATACGTTTTTATTTATCGTCTGAACCAAGGCCATCCCTCCGTTGGGTCTGAGGGAGCCAGGCCGAGAGCCGGGGTGTCTGTTCACCCACGCTGCTCTTCTGTCTCCACCTTCCCAGGCTCTGCCCACTGTAGGAACGCCCTCGCCAGGCCGGGGCTCTGAACCTCCGGCCAGGCCTCCTGCTGCTCCAGGGCGGCCTCCAGTCGTTACAGCCTTCTCCCTGAGGGTGAGCTGCAATCAGCGTCTTCTCGCCTCATCCATGGGCGCTCTTTTAGCCTCTAGGAGAGAACACAGCAGCTCCGCTCTCTCACTAGCCGTTCATTCGTTTGCTCGTTCATTCGCACAACAGGTATATATTGAGCACTAATATATGCCAAGCACTGTTTCAGGTGCTGGGATACGGCAGCAAACAAAACAGAGTCCCTGTTCTCAAAGAGCTTGTGTTCTGGCCAGGAGAGATAGGTAATAAATAAACAAATAGGAAAACAGTATAAAGAAAAGTAAAGCAGGTGAGGAGATAGAGATGGGGAGGGGTGTAGATTGCTATTTCAGGTACAGTTGTCAGGGAAGGCCTCTCAGATAAGGTGACATTTGAACAAATGAGGGAGTGAACCTGTGGCTGTCAGGGGCGAGAGCATTCTAGACAGCAGGAACAGCAAGTGCAAAGGCCCTGAGGTGAGGAACAAGAACGATTTGAGGAACAGTAAGGAAGTCAGTGTAGCTGTGGTGATGTCAGCAGGGTGGAACATGATGGGACATGAGGTCAGGGAGGAAGCTGGAGACCAGCTGCTGTTTATCTGAGGAGGAGAAGGCACTGGAGGATTCTGAGCAGAGCAGTGCCATGTCTGACTTAGGTTTTAACAGGATCACTCAGGCTCTGTGTGGAGAATAGACCGTGAGGGGCAATAGAGGCCGAGGGACCAGTTAGGAGGCCCTTGCCGGAGTACCAGTGTGAGGTGACGGGGCTGCTGAGAAGTGGCCAGGTTCCGGCCGTGTCTTGAACATTACCTTCCTAAATCCCTTCTTCCACGGGCCTCATCTCTTCTTACCTGGCGGACAGCCACAGCCTCCTCATTGGCCGCCTTGCCTCCAGTCCTCACGCCCCATCTCCTCCTCTCCTCCTCTTCTCAGTGGGGCCATGATCCTGGTCTGGAAGGGATCCTGCAGCAGCCTGCTTCCACTTTACTGCCTTCCCTGAGGCAATATGGGCTGGATCCCAAAACATCTCCAGATAGTTCCGTGGGCGAACAGCCCCACTTTCTGATTCTGGAATGGCTTCTTCCTGCTGCTTCAGCTCTCGCCTCGAGGGCATCATTGGCCCTGGTGAGTGATGGATGGACTAATTATTGAAGGGGTCCTGCACTGACAATGCCTCTTCCCTCAGCCTGGCCCAGTGGGGCCGTTGTCCTCGCAGCCATTCTCGGGGCCATTCTCTGCGGGAGCTGCCTCTCTTCTGGGCGGTGTGAGCAGGCACAGACTTGCAGCTGTCTGCCCTTGAGGCCTTGGCCAGAAGGCAGCTCTGGCCACAGGCCAGGGAATAAAGACGGGCAGCCAGGCACAGGACTGGGTCGACACACTCAATTTTAGCTCTGTGTGTGTGTGTGTGTGTGTGCGCGCGTGTGCGTGTGTGTGTGTGTGTGTCTGTGTGTGTGCGCCCCTCCCCCCTGCTTCCAGACAGAACGGGCTCAGAAAGACTGAGCAGGGGAAAGGCCCCAGTGGATTCACTTCTGCTCAGTAGCTGTGTCCCGAGTGCCTGTCCCATGCGCCTGAGGACTGAGTGAAGAGTGTTGCCCTGCTCCCAGCACCCCACTCCCATCCTCAGCTCACAGACTGTGAGACAGTTACCAGTATAAATGCCTGTAGAACCAGGAGGGGTGTGGTGTGTGCTTGGAGAGCTCTGGGTCCTGCAGGAGCTCAGGGGAAGTGAAATTAACCATCTTCCAACAGCCCCGTGGGGCCCACCCGGCCACCATTCTGTTCTGCAGCGAAACAGGATGCCATCGGGATCAATGAAAGCAGCTCAGAGTGGGAAAATTTAAGACCGGTGAACTCTTATTCATCCTTCAAAACCCAGCTAAGAATTAACCTCCGGACGTTTCAGTGACACCCACCTCCTCTCCCCACAGAGCATATCATCCCCTCCTCTGTGCTACCTCTGTCCTTTAGAAATACAGTTATTTTTTTGATCATCATCCTATGTTATTGCTTTTTTAAGTATTTGAACAAATGATAAAGAAAATCTTGGTCACCCTTCAGCCATTTCTCCCTTTCCTCCTTAGAGACTGTTCTCAGTTTGGGATGTATTCTTCAGGATCTGTACTTCCAGAAATATATGGAGGCTTTACGTAAATTAAATCACACTCTCTCTATATTGTTCTCCACCTGTTTTCTCTTAAAAATGTCTTCGATATCTCGCCTTGTCCGGCCACAGAACTCCACCTCATTATCTTCAATGGCTGCATATTATTAACAGTGGGGTCAAACCGTAGTTGCTTTAAACACTCCTCTATTCATGGATATGTTGGGTTTACACCGATCTTTTGCGATTACAAGCCATGCTGCAGTACACACGTTGAGCGTGCCTTCTTGCGCACACATGCCATCTGTCCCCACAATTGTCATTTCCATGGCTGCTTCTCCAGTGGACTGGAAGCCCCGAGAGCAGAAACTGAATTTTCCTCTTCTGGGTCTCATGTCCAGCACAGGGCCGAGCCAGAAGAGGCACCCATGTGATGAAAGAAATGACTCATCTGAGCAAAATCATGATCATGTGAAAGGCCAGGGTGAATCCGGGAGCAGCAGCGAACCTGCGGGGCTGGGACAGAGGGCTGGGAAAGAGGGACAGACCACAGAGGGCCTTGAGAGCCAGCTCAGAGGCCTGGGCTTGGTCTCATCAGTGGTGGGGAGACAGGGAATTGTCCATGGAAGGACCTAGTCCACGCGGTGTTTCAGCCTGATTCCCCCCACCCGCCACCCAAGGCCAGCTGCCTCTGCATCAAGGACAGAGCAGCTGTTGGCATTGTCCAGGCAAGAGAGGGTAAGGACCTGAGCCTCTTCTTTCCACCCTGAAGTTGCCACCTAGACCCAAAACTTCAGGAGGCCTGAATTCTGGTTTCCTCACTCTCCATTCATTGCTCACAGCAGGACCCTAGGGCCCATCCCACCAAATACTGCCGGAAGGGCAGGTTCCCTGAGCTTGGGCGGCTGGACGCTCAGGTTTTCCTAGATTTGCCCAGCTCCAAGGCCGGCTGTGTCCGCACTGACATTTACCAGCTTCCTGAATCCAGAGCCTTCCTCTCCGTGAGGTGATCAGGCCTCACCCCTCCTCTCGCTCCCTACCTGCTATTGCAGAAGAGCAGCTCTGACTGATGCTCGAGGGCTTTGTGAGGTCTTTGACAGGAGGAGACAAGGGGACCACAAAGATGAGGGCTGCCTGACTGTCCCTCATCCGCCCTCCTCTGCCCGCTCCAGCAGGTGTTGGGCTTCCTCGGCCCCAGTGCTCACAAGGGCTCAGGGAGGTTTCTGCTCCTCTGCAGAGTGCTTCTCTCACCAGCCACACTGTTGCCTTCCATTCTGATCCTGTTCCTGCACAGGTGGACAGTTACTTTGCACCTTTTCTTAATTCTCTGGGAAGCAGGGTTTTTGCTAGAGGACAGAATGCTAACAGAAGAGGTCGTGGAGTCAGACGGCCTGGGTTTGAATCCAGCCCTGCTTCTGCCAGCTCTGTTACCTTGCACAGTTCATGTCACCTCTCTGGAAATGGGGATGATGTTAGATGTACCTCACAGGCTTGGGATTCGTTGAATTAATACGTATGAAGTGCTTGTCACTGGGTCTGGCATGCACTAAGTATTGAGTGATTTTATTACCATTCCACATGGAACTAGCAAAGGAGCTTGAGACTTGGGAGTCCTGGATTCTAGTTCTGCCTGGAATGGCTGTGTGACCACGGGCAGGTTATTTCACCTCTCTGAGCCTAGTTAGCTTATGTGGACAATGGAGGTAAAACACCTCGGAGGGTTGCTGTGGGAATTAAGGTGACATTTGGATGAACTGAAGCCCCATCCCTAGGATGCAGCCCTGATCTTCGTGGTCTGAGATGGCAGCCTGAGCTCCACATTCCCAGGGACAGGATGGAGGAAGGGACAAAGAGCAAACAAAGGGTGCAGCCATCTCTCTTAAGGAAGGGTCCCATAAGCTATTACAGAACATTTCAGCTTGAATCTCATTGGCTACACCCAGCTGCAAGAGAGGTTGGGAAATGTAGTCTTCCTTCTGTGGTTCAGGGACAGCCGGGAGGCTCTGCCACACGTACTCACGTGTTTGCCTCTCCTGGGCAAGGCCCTCCAGCAGAGATGCTGCCCCCTCCCTAGCGCTGGGCTGCAGTCCCAGCAGCAGAAGGCCCTGTAAGGACCCAGGTTGCCAAGAAGCTCAGGCAGTGCCACAACGCCTGAGCAGATTTGGGCACTATGTCCATCCTGTGCCAGGGACCCTGCCAGTGCTGAGGTTCCGCTGCCTGCAGGGCTCTTAGGCTGACACAAGTGTGGTGGGCCATCACTTGTCACAGCCTGGATCAGGCCCACTCCACTGAGCCTGTGAGCAGGCCGAGGAATCCCTCTGTAACTGTGGGCTCTCCACTCCAGGCTCAGCCATGTGCCCCCAGGGCCAGTAAAGCAGATCTGGATCGATAATGTGGGATTTCAGGGTCCTCAAGGACCTGGCAAGTGCTGGCACACTGCAGAGAGGCCTCTGTGAAGCCAGGCAATGTCTTGTAACTTAACTGTTTTGAAAACTGTGTGTTCCAGGTTCCAGTTAGCGAGAGGCTCGCCATCGGCCATCCTCCTTCCTCTCACTCCTGCACAGTAGCATCTTGCTGAGTCCAGAGGGCCTTCCCGTCTTCACTGTGCCCCTGACAAGGTGGCGCGCTAAGTGAGCTTGTGGGGGAGGGCGAAACCGATTCTAAAATGCTGGAGGAGCTTTCAGTACTTAAAGATGTCCCTCTATTAAGGGGAGCACCAATCCCACTTTCCAATTCCGCAGCCTGGTTTTTTTCTATAGGAGATTTGTGTAAAGTATTCAGGAACCCCAAACTTCTTGTCATTCCATCCTAGGCCTTCCCATCTGCTGGTGGCCCTCCCTCTCTGTGCCTTTTGCCACTGGCATGGCCTTCCCTCCTCTCCCATGGTCTGCTTCATGCATGGGTGTGAGCTGTCACCAGTGTCAGGCACTGTGCTGGGGCATTAGACATGCTTCAACTCATGCAGTCCTCCTAGCAACCCTGGGAGGGAGGTGGAGACAGAAGTACTGTTGTCACACAGATGTTTGGTATTGTGGGACCCAGGACAGCAGAGCCCAGTCCACAGTAAATTGTATGTATTCTGTATAGGCCAGGGGCTGGCAAAGTACGACCCACGGGCCAAATCTGACCTGAGGCCTGTTTGGTACGGCCTTACAAGCTCAGAATGGCTTGGAAAGGGTTATAATAAAGAGCAAGAGTGTGCTGCAGAGACTGAATAAACCTAAGATATTGACTGTCTGCCTTTAGAGAATAAATGTGGCGAGCCCTGGGATACAGTGTGCAGCGTTTGGTACAGATTCTGCCCACCTGCCCTGGGTTCTAGAGCCTCAGTTTCCTCATCTATAAGATGAGAATAATCTATAAAACAGAGCTCTCACAAGGTTATTGGAATTAAATGAAATGAGGACTATAAAGCACCTAACCCCGAGTAGGCTTCTTTGGAAGTATTGGGGGAAGATGTTTCGGGCCCTTTGCCAGGCTTCCCGACCCAGTGGGCATGAAGGCCTGGCACAAGGCCTCTGGCTGCCCCAGCCTGAGCGCGGCTTCCTCGGAGCGTGTTTCCTTTGGCAGGAGGAGAGGGACCTGCCAGCTGCCCATCGGGCCGTGCCCTGCTGGTAGGTCAGCTCTGTCTTCCTCCCACCCCCATTCCTGCTGACCGTCAGCTGGTGCCACTCACCAGGGCCGGGCACGAAGCCCACGCCAGGTGCCAACCTGGGCCCAAAGGTACCAAGCCTTCCACTCGCCCACCCCATGCCCCAGAGCCACCTGGCCGAAGTCCCGCTGAACCGTGGGAGCTGCGGCCTGGGTTCCATCCTCTCCGTGCGTTTCCTCACTTGCCGGCCAATCAGGCAGACATCTGTGTTTCCCCAGACTCAAGCTTTTGGCCCATGATTGCCTTCCTCCCAGGGCAAAGGAAAGGGAAGTCCCGGGCCAGCCAGCCCCCCTCTGTGAAAGAATGGTCTGTAAAGCAGATTTTCAGTGGGTAATGAGTGAAATGAAGAGAATAAAAAATTCAAATCATTGAAAAATCAAAAAGAGTATTTTCCAATCTGGATAGGGATAGGCTTTCAGTTCTTACAAGCACTGGAAGAAATTATAAGATAAAAGGCAATAAATTTTACTACATAGAGCCATGAAACTTATGATTCACATCAAAAGACCCAAAACAAAATTTTAAGTTACACTGAGAAAAAATGTTTATGTCAGATATGGCAGAGAAATAATTAATATTCTTAAAATAAAAGTCTTTAAAACAACAAGGCTCTTAATTGATAATAACAGTAGCAGATATTTATATAGTACGACGTGCCAGGTGCCATTCTAAGTATTTTATACATACTTACTCATTTAATCCTTGTAAACAACTTTATGATAAAGGTACTATTATCGTCCCCATTTAACTGATGAGGGAACTGAGGCACAGAGAGGCTAAGTAACTTGCCCAAGGTCACTCAGCTAATAAATGGAGAAGCTGGGATTTGAACCCAGGTCATCTGGCTTTTGGGTCTGAGCACTTAAACTCTTCTCTACTAAATAGGAAAAAGATATGAAGCAGACAGTACACAAAAGAGGAAATACAAATATCTGAGAAACATAAGAATTAATTTCCAATTTCAATAGTAATCAAAAAACTGCAAATTAAAACAATGAAATACCATTTTTTTATCCTTGAATTAGGAAAGATTTTTAAACATTGTAATAACTGATAAATCCTGGCAATGCTGGAGTGAAACAGAGACTCCCCCAGTAGTTACAGTCAAGTGGCCTTTCTGAAAAGGGCTCTGGCTGGACTCAAAACTGAGGAGTCTCAAAAATGTCCATACCCTTTGACCAGGAATTCACATTTGAAGAACCTAAGTTGAGAAAATAATTAGACAAAGATTCATGCATAAAGATGTTCAAAGGAATGCTATACAAAATAATGAAAAATTAGAAACAACCTACTTATCTGATAATAGGATACAGGTTAAGGAAATCGTTTAATCTTCATAATGAGCAATTAGGCAGCATTTTAAATAAATCTGTATAACAAAAGACACTGCAAACAAAGTGAAGAGACATACCACAGACTTCTGGGAGGAGACACTTGCAATGCATGTAACAACAAAGAATATCTAAACAAAAGAATACACAAAGAAAACATACAAATCAGTAACAAAAGGGTGAACAACCAAAGAACAGAACAGGCACAGAATGTCTACACGCAATTCATAGGGGAGGCAACGCAGGGCTAATAAACAAGTGATGCTCCTCACTGGGCATCAGGGAAATGCAAATTAATTAGATATACTTAGCACAGTAGCAGGAGTCTGAAAGCAAAGAGAGAGGGAAACAAATTCATATCCGTTGCTGATGGGGCTAGAAGTGACTGCAGCCGCTTTGGAGAGCTGTATTTGGCCACACCTAGTGAAATGAAATGTGTGATCCCTCTACACTCACACTTCTAGGAGTCACCCCTGCATGAACACCAATCTGTGCAAGGAGATGTGTTCAAGGATGTTCACTGCAGTGCTGTTTATAACAACAACATTAGTATTATTGTGTAATATTATTGTATATTACATACTATAGTCTAATAAAATAACAACAGTTATCATCATTAAAGAGCTGTCCATCAGAAGGGAGATGGATAAGTAGCATGATTTATATGGAATGGAATAATATGCACAGTTCCAATAACTAGAGCTGTAACTATCAGCTCAGATAAATTTTAAAAACAATGCTGAGTGTAAAGAGCAAGTCCCAAAAAGGATACATATTTGAGTGATCCTATTTATGTAAATCTTTAAAACAAACTAAAAATATTACATAGTATTTAAGGGCACATATATGTAGAAACATATAAAACAAGCATGCAAATGTACACCAGTTCAAAGTTTGGTTACTTCCAGGAAGGAGGGGGTGGATGGAGGGGCAAGGATGGGGGTGGGGGCTTAAACTGTGTCTTAATGATTGATTTTTTTTAAAGGGAAGGGTTTGACTATGGCAAAATGTTAACTAATGTTCTAAATCTGGGTGGGGATATGTATCTTTCTGTTAAATTATTTTTTGTACCTTTCTCTATACTGAGCTATTTCAAATTTTCAAATTTTTAATTTACTTTTTGAATGATTTGCAGTTTCATGGAGAAATGTTTGTGCTATAATATTAAGGGATAAAAGCAGGACAAAATATACACAAATATTTACAAAGTAAAGGTTTGAAAGAGATATCCAAAATATTCATAGTAATGGGCAAGATTCTGGAAGTCAGCTTTTCTTTACAGCCATCCATATTTTCCATTTTTTCTTTTTTGCCATGAAGATATATTACTTTTATATCCAGAAAAAAAAATTTTTTAACGACTACTGAAAAATGTGAGTGAGTTTAGTCCCTAGAATAGAGTCTACAGTCTAGGAAGAGGTGATATGATGAAGCAGGAGCATCACGGACTGCCGGAGAGACCTGCACTGGAATGCTGGCTGGGGGACTCTCTGGCTGTATGACTCTGAGTTCGTTCAATCTTTTATCCAGTCAACAAACCCTTACTGAGCACTGACTGTGTGCCAGGCCCCATGCTACAGACACAGCAGTGAACAGAACTTGCGCGTTCCTTCCCTCACCGTAGAGCAGATGGTCTAGTGAGGAGCGGATAGTAAACCCGTCACCACACACGCCGTCTGCCCGCTGCCGTGAGGGGAAAGCACAGGGGCGATAACAGGAGTCTAAGTTGGACTGGGTGGCCAGGAGTCCGGCCTCTGAGCAACATTTACGTTGGAATCTAAAGGAGGAGGAGGTCTGGAGCCCAGTAAAGAGGACTTCAAGAGAAAGGAAGGCCCCAGAGAGCATACTTAAGGAACTGGAAGAAGGTGGGGTTCTGGAATACATGGGGTTGGGGGAGAGTTACTGCGAGGGAGGCCAGCAAGATAGTCAGGAGCCAGGTTACTGAAGGCCTCACAGGCCAAGGAAAGGCCTACTTAGGGGCAGTGGGAGGTCATTGAAGGGGTCTAAGCAGGGGAGTGACGTGATTAGATGGCAGTGTCAGAGGTCACCGTGATGCTCTTTGAAGATGGAGTGCATGGTGAGCGGCCCGGTAGTTAGCTGGCTGTGGGCACGGCCCAGGTGAGAGAAAACAGCACTGGGACCAGGGTGATGGCAGTGGAGGTGGAGAGACGTGGGAGGATTTGAGAAGTTTTTGGAGATAGAGTTGGCAGGTCCCAGATTAGAGGTGTGTGTGTGTTGGTGGGGAAGGGCCAAGGGGGGATGCCTGGTTTGGGGCAGGAACAGTTGGGGGTTGGTGGGAGTGGGAAACAGAAACGGGAGCAGACCCGGGAGGGCAGGGGGAGGCAGGGATAGTGAGCGTGCCACCAAGTGTCACTGAGCGCTGGTTTCTTCATGTGAACTGGGGTTATGATGACACCTGCGCCCCCAGGGTGAGTGTTTCAGCCGTGTTATCCGAAACCGTGTCCAGCAGTCTTCCCTCTGCTTCACAGGCGGGGCGTGTTACTCCTGGGGCTGGAACGAGCACGGCATGTGCG
Source organism: Tapirus indicus (assembly GCA_031878705.1). NCBI lineage: Eukaryota > Metazoa > Chordata > Mammalia > Perissodactyla > Tapiridae > Tapirus > Tapirus indicus. The sequence goes on from CM062924.1 coordinate 12,187,169, forward strand.
GAGATGGCACCGAAGCCAACGTCTGGGCCCCGAAGCCCGTGCAGGCTCTGCGGTCATCATCAGGACTCCTCGTGGGCTGTGGGGCTGGCCACTCCCTAGCCCTCTGCCAGCTGCCAGCCCTTTCTGCACTGGGCCAGGGCCCCAAGGTCACTGGTCGTTCCCCAGATGCCACTGAAGACGTCAAATCTCAGGAAGCCATGGACAAGGAGAGAAATGGGAAGGAAAGACAACCAGAAATTTCTACCCAAAGCCAATCTGACAGGTGCAGAGATGGGGGCTTGTGACAGAGTCTCTTTAATAAAGTGGCTTTTTCCACCCAAAGTGTTCCCAGAGAATTGCTTTGTCAGGTCGTGGGGTTGGCCTGAGCAGGCTCAGGAGGCACTGTGGTTGGGCTGACCACAGACTGGAACCATGGAGGCTGCCTGCCCAGTGTCTGGGGCTCAAGGAGACAGACGTCGTGTCTGCCCAGCAAGTGAGAATGAGGGTAGGTCCTCGCCAAAGCTAAAACTGAGCAGGAAGGCTCAGCCTGTCCTTACCTGGTGGGGATGGAAAGCCCAGCCCTATCCCCATTGGTTGTTTTGGTCCAGCGGCCTTTGATTCAGGCCACGCTGAGAGCAGCCACAATCCTCTCCCGGGCTTTTCTTCTCGGGGCCCAGAGCACGTAGTTGGCTGGTTCAAGGTTATCGAGACACCCTGATCAGCTGGCTGGGTACTTGGACAGGAAGAGGTTCTTGTCTTCGTGACTAGGACCAAGGGAGAAAGCTCTGGAGTGGGGGTGGAAGGGAGTGGAGATGAGTGAGTGGAGGAAGGGACAAGACACCTGGGAAGACCCCGCAGAGGAGACCCCTGGACAGACAAAAGAATCCAGAACCAGTGAAACTCTCAGAAGATTGCTGTCTTCATCTGAGCCAGGCAGGACTCTGCAGCCAGTCTGTGACTGTAATTGCCAAGCTGTGCGGTTTCAGGTGAGGGACAGGCTACAGCACGGGAAGGGGAGTCTGCAAGGATAGCAACGTCAAGACCCTAACCCCTGACATCCGCTCCCAGGCCCTGGCCTCTGCAGGAGAAGGGCCCTCAGGTGACATACGGACCAGGCCAGACCCCGGGCCCCAGGCTTCCCCAGGTGGCAAGGTTGTTGTGGCTTTCTGTCTGCTGTGACCAGCAGCAGGCATTTGGCCAGAGGGCCTGAGAGAGCAGCTCTCCCTGGGGACTGTGTGGCCATGTCCCCAGCTAGCCAGCCAGGTCTGTGGCCCATCCCACACTGCCTTCCCTTTGTGACTCAGGAGAGGGTTTGGGTCTGTGAGGGCTAGGCTCCAGTGGCTTCAGGAAGTTACAGAAGCCCAGGACATCAAAGCTGGAGGACCTGAAATGACCATGTAGCCTAGTGGCCTTCAAACTGCGTTCTGTAGGGCCCTAGAAGTCTCTGGAGAACTCAGTGGCCACCTTGTGGGCTGTGGGTAAGGGAAGGCCAAGTAGACAGAGGTTGGGGTCCCCACCCTCCACCTTCACAGCAGCTTTACTTTAATCTGTTATATATTGGGCTTCTCATAAGATTTCATTTGACTGGTCCTGGAGAAAGTTTAAAAACCACTGATCTTATCCACTATTTCATTGTCCGTGTGGGAAAATGGAGGCCGAAAAAGGGGAAGGGACCATCTCAAGGCCATTCACCTCACTCCTGGCCGAGGGTCCTGATTGGGAGGTGACCCATCCAGGGCCTTGAGCCAGACAAGGAGGGGCATCGGGTATGCCCAGGAAGCTGGGGATGAGGACAATGCTGAGCTCCCTGGGCCTGAACCTGGGGACCTCCCACAGCCATCAGCCGACCTTGAACACAGGGCGTGGAGCCCTGCTCCTAACATTGCCCCCGAGAAACACTGCTGCCCTGCCCCCCCCCAGAACCACTGGAGGCCAGTGCAGCCTCCAAGCACTTCTGGAACGGTAGGAAGGACATCTCCATGCACTCTGAACTGGTCTTGCCAGGGTGACCAAGCCCTCAGAGATGGAGCAATCGATCGGATGACCCGTGCTGGAGGAGGCCCATTGCTGGCCGCCACCCACCGTCCCACAGGCCAAGTGGTCTGCATCAGACACCCAGGCCAGAAAGTATTCCCACATGGCTGGTACCCAGGCCCCCCAGACAGCCTCTCCCTTCACGAGGAACCAACGTTGAAGCGCTCTCGCAGCGTGGCAGTGCTGAGTCCCCCTACCTCTTTCAGCACCTGCTGGAAGAAACCCAAATCCCAAGTCCTCTGCTGCTCAGCCCTAGTGCCTCTCCCGAGGCCTCCCTGTGGGCACAGGAAAGAAGCATCCCGGGGCTCCTTCCCCGCCTGAACCGGGGTCAGGTGGCGCGTCAGCCCTAAGCCTCAGAGCGTCACTCAGAAGCTGAGTCAGACCTTCCTTGGAAGCATGCGGGGCGCAGATAGTCCACACGTGGAAGACAGAATGGCTCCTGGCACCAGCAGACACCACAGCCCGTCCCCTCACCTCGAGTTCCTCTGTGTCGCCCTCCCGACAATGGCAGATGGCTCTCTCCACGTCAGTTCACCGGTGGGATCTGATGGCCTAAGAGCTCCAGGGGGGGAGGGGCTGTTGACTGTGTCTCCCAGATTTTCTTCGGAACCCTTGATCCATATTGGTCATTCTCAGACTTGTGGGTGTCCAAGCCCCTCATTCCTAATAGACCCTGAGCTCTCTGAGAGCAAAGGACCAGGGCTGGGTCAACCTGGAACCCCTTCCCCGAGGTTGGGTCCTGGTACAGAGGAAGTGCCCAGTAGATGAATGAACTGGACAGTACACCCTTGGGGTCACCGTGGGGTGGGAGGTTAAGCAAGTGGGCTCTATGATCCCTCACCTCCACCTATCCTCTGCTTTTATCTCTTACAAATGTTTGATAACTGCTGTGGATGTTGTAAGCATCTGACAGTCAATTAATGTTGATATCATTCACCTGGTTAGCTAATGGGCCATAGGAACCAACTTGAGAAATACCCATTTGTTTAAAAAAATTTTTTTTTCTGATAGACCAAGTAAGTTGGCCTTCATGCTCTTCCCAAAAGGAAAGGAAAGGAAAACGAAGAGGGGAGCGGGACCCTGCTGTGTGCTCACAGGTCTTGGGCCTGGCTCCTGGAGCGGTTGTTGACGCCGACCACATACCAGGTGTCAGCGGGCTGTTTGCACCCAACCTGCTCCACACGCTCTCCCCTCCTGATCGCAGACACCCCATCTTCCCTTGACACCCCACCACCTTTGGTTGCAGTGGGCCATCAGACCACAACTAGATGAGACTGTGCTTGGGAGCAGTGAATCCAGGCCTGGGGCTCAGAGTAAAGCCCTCCACCATGTCCCCAGGCAACCACCACGGCTGAGTGAAGTGACTTAGTGACAAATCGAAATTGGGGTTAGCAAGTTCATTGGGAAGCGGAGGGGTGTTAGAGGGAGGGAGCTCCAGGTCCTGGGGTGTGTGTAACCTCTGCAACTTCAGAATTTCAGCATGACGGAGCCCAGAGAGGGTGAGAGCTGGGAGAGGAGGGCTGGTGGCCATGCTGGCTGATGTAAGGGGCTTCAGTTTCCTTCTCAGGGCAGCAGGGGGTTAAGCCAGAGAGCGAGGTGGTCAGATGTGTGTGTGGAAGGCTCGGAGCCGCGTGTGAGGTGGCCCTTCTGTCATCCCCATGGCGCTGCACGAAGGAAGGCAGGAGGCCAGGTCCTGAGGGTCCTGGGATTCAGGACCAGCAACTCTAGTGTTCCTATCAATTCCACCTTCAGCCCCAGGAAGGCCTTGAGACAGCTTAACCTCAGCTCTGGAGTCAGACACCTGGGTTAAAATTTGGGCTTCATTCATTGGCTGTGTGGCTTTGGGCCAGTTACTTTGCCTCTCTGTACCTTGTTCTCTTGCTTCTAAAATGGGCATGTTGAATTACTGTGGGCTATCAGTAGACAACTTTTCTCAGATGCCTTGCACAAGGCAGATGCTCAGTGCATGTTAGTCCCCTTTCACCCTTGGCTACCGTGTCCCTGGAAACCCATGTCCCAGGTGGCTTTGTGTTGAGTCCCACTTGAGTCCACTAGAGGCACTTCTTCTAGGGCTGATCCAGGTAGAGGGAACATACCCCTGCAGCAGCTGAGGCTGCTTGGCTTCTCCATCCTGACACACGCATGGCCGTACATACACAGTGCGGAGCTGGCAGCCCTTTGGCTGCATCACCCCTGGGCAGAAGCCTCACCAGACTCACTGCTCCACTGATCCCACCCATTGGTTTCCGGACCGCACAGGGAACTGGGACAGTGAAGCAAATGCTTAGAGGGGATGCGAAACTGTTAGATGAGAATTCAGCACCCACCTCCAGTGCCCCACCCCGCAACCCATATGATTCTTGACTCTGGCCGTGCTGGGAGGTGCCAAGGGAACTAAAATCAAGGGGAGACTGACACCACTTGTTTGTGGCCCTGGGCAGAGCACTCCCCTCTGTGGGCCTCGTTCCTCATCTGTAAAATGCTCGGAAGTTGACCACCACGACTATTAGGGACTTTTCCACCTGAACATTCCTGGATTCTCTAATGGATAGGAAAAGAATTGGAACCCCAGTCCCCCTTCTACCCCCAACCCAAACCACGTGAACAACCCAAGCAAATCAAGATCCCTAGGACAGGGCTCCACCCCTCCCAAGATGCCCCCAGGCTAAGTGAGGGGTATGTGAGCAGGTGGTTCAACAAACTGGGTCTAGCAAGGGTGCAGCTGGGGAGGGCACCCAGACCTGTCAGTCAGACCCCTGTGTCTGGCTCCATCAGCTTCAAGAATGGCCCTAGGAGGGAGGTGACCATGGTCTGCACAGGGGGCTGGGAGCTCCGACATGGCCAGATTCAAGGAGTTGTGAATATGGCAAGATTCATGGAGAAGTTTCTGTGTTGGTGAACCCCCCAAGGACATGTTCATCGTAGGTCAGGTCCTTGCATGCACTCTCCCTTCTGAGAGCAGCCTCCTCCCCCGACCCAACGGGATCTGCGGGGGGGGGGGGCATCCAGAGGACAACTTCTTCCTCAGGGCCTGGCTTCCCACAGTGCGAGGACAGCCAGCTCCTTGGGTGGGTCCTTGAGACCAAGGAGCCAGGGCTCAGGCTTCTTCTCAGGCTCAGCCAGGGCTCAGCCCAGCCACAGCGGGCCTGACCAGAGACCCAGAACCAAATCGCAACACTGCCTGAGGCAATAAAAACCCAACTCCGTGCTTATCTCAAAAGTCAGCTTTTTATTGAGGGCCCGGGCCCGGGAGGGGAGGGTGTCGAGCGAAAGCAGCATTGCTCTCTTTCCAGGAAATGTTGCGAGCTGCAGTGAAAGCTCAAGATGTTGCATTTTTTTTTTCAACTCAAGCATGTGTTTTTCAAAAATATCATCCTTCCCCACCCCCCCCCACCACTAATTTTAGAATCAAACCAAAGCCAAGCTACTGTCCTCTGTTTCCGTTAGGAAAATACTATATGTATTCAAGATGCAGAAGTGTGTCTCTGCAAAGCTCCAATTGCTTCAGGAAAACAAATCTGCTTTAGACTATATGGAAACCGTGGTACAAGATGTGTTTCATGCTAGGATCGCTTTGCATAACATTGGGCATGCAGTTTTTTACTCTGAAGTACTAAATTGCACACAATGCCAGGTTGTGCCTTAATAAAGGTGGGGGAGGGCCGCCCTTCCCCTGGTCCTGATCTTTTGGTGCTTGAAAGTAACACTGGAACATCTGTACAGTGTTGACTATTGACTATGAACAATTTGTTGTGAGAGTTGGTCACACTGCGTCTACACACCGAGAAGATGACAGAATCAACCTAGACTAGCAGCTGTCAGGGGTCTTGGGGAGACGTCCGCTGGGTCACAAGCATTCCAAACAGAGGGAAGAAGGCGGTGGCGCGGGTTTCCACGATTCTATTTGGAGCAGAGTTCTCAGTTGCCGCATGAGAGATGAACTATGAAGGTGAGGTCAATATGACCGATGACTGACCGACTGCCCTTGTTGGACCCTTTACTCTCGATCCCATGTACAAAAAGGGAAGCAATCCGCTCCCATGCCCAGCCCTCCCCCTCTCCTCCCCCTCCCCCCGAAATGTACAGGTTTCTACCGAGCGCTGTTACAGTTTGGCTCCAACAACGTGTGGAAAAGTAAAGAGCTTTGAAAGAAAATAGAGGACTTTCGCTTTTTTCTTTTCGTTGTTGTTGTTTAGGGTAATCATACAGTTGCAGGGGGTTGGAGGGTTCGGTTGGCTGGGTTTTCTGTTTAACTTCATGCAAGTCATGCTAAGGAACCCCTCCACCCCCCTCCCCGAATAAAATAAAAATTTAAAAAATGAAAAGAAGGAAAAGAAATCCTCTACGGTCAGTTACCATTTGGCCGTAGGAAAAGCTACGTCCGTCCTAGCACAATGCCTGGGCCGCTCGGACTCGTCCGGCAAACCTGCATGGCGTGAATTTACTCTGTCCGAGGGTGAGGAGGGGCTGCAGGTCCACCCAGATGCTTAATAGCCACCAGTGTCCTGGGCCAAGCCGCCTGGTCAAGTCACTCTCACAGCCTCTGTCGGCATATACTTAGCAATGACAGGGCTTTCTTTGCAAAGATCTGTATGTAAAGAATACAATTAACACTTGAGCTTCTCTTCTCGGCTTTCCCATCCCGCTGGTACTTAGTTTTTAAGGAGGGAGGAGGAAAGACAGAACAGCCACATGCAGAGGCAGGCAGATTCTTCTCCAGCTGGCTTGGTTTCCCATGCAGTGAGCCAGCCTAGCACGTCTCTTTCTCCCTCCTGGGGGGACGGGTGGAGTCCCTAACTCTTGTCCTACTCTGCACGTGGCTTATGACCTGGAAGTCTCCTGAGAAACGTACGTCCTTGGTGGCTGTCATGACTCCAGGAGAGCGGGGCCAGGTGGATGTGGGTGGGGGCACTTCACCCTTGGCGCCTCCCAAAGAGAATGGGACCCACGGCTCTGTGGGATTGGGGCGTGGGTACCACCTGTGGATGGTAGTTGCTGCTGGGCTCCCTGGCCACTACAGGCTTCTGTCCCACACTCCCTGGGCTTCTGGAAGCACGGTAAAGAGAGTCTCCTGTCTGCTCTTTTAGGCCACACAGCTTGATCCAACATTCAAGATGAAAGAGACAGGCAGCCCATGAGACCTTACCAGGCAGAGCACAGCCATTGGGAACGGTCTACCTGCTTTCCTCCTCACTCCCCTGGGCTGCCCCTGCTCCTGGCATTCTAGAACCTCCACCTGGGAAAAAGCCAGTTGCGAAGGGGAGCATCAGGCCTATCCATGGAAGGTGCCCAGGATGGGGCCTGCCACCAGGCCGGCAGCCCTCCGCCATGCAGCCCCATGCAGGTATGCCGCGCTGGGGTCCAAGGGACCTCCAGGCAGGGCAAGGAAGCAGGGACCAGCTCAGATCAGGTGGGCACGCCAAGCACCCATGACCAGAAGGACTTCCCCCGTCCCAGTGTGGGCTGCCTCTCCTCTTCTGGGTTTGCCCTTTATTTTGAATTCTGTGTTTCCTCCTTGTGTATTGTCAAACCACTTCAAATCCTGGAGCAGCTGTGAATGCCACAGGCTACACCAACTGTTGCTCTAGAAAACCAACTATCCCTCTGGTCCAGCCTGCTCACCCCAGTCAGCATGCATCCTGTGTGAGCATGTGAGGCGTTCCAGACATGCACAAGCTGCCCAGCCAGTCTGCTGTGCTGAGGATAGTTTTCTCTGCCTTCCAGGCCCAGGCCAATGCCTGGAGCATTGAGCTCAGGTGCTCTGGGCCCACCCCAAGCCTCTTTCCAGCCCATGCTCAAGCTCTAATAGAAGCCTTTTCCCAGGAGTCAGCCTAAGATAAGGGTCTGATACAAGGAGACCTAGAGGAGAGGCCACCATGGGGCTCAGCCTTCACCCACCACAAAGGGGAGCTGACCACACCCGGGGCTGTGGCTAATGGGCATTGGGGAGGGAAGGGGCTGCAGAGTCCTGCATAAACACCTTCTCTTGGCAAGTTCTCTATCTGCCACTAGCAATATTCTGACTGGCACACACCTTACCTCTGCGAGGACACTGGCCTCACCCCCAAGCCCTGAAGCCACCTCTCTCTTCATGCCTCTCCTCCCACTGGTCTGTGGCTTCTCTTTAAAGGATGCTTCTTCCAGAACATCAGTGTTGGGTGGCTAAGCCCACAGGGTCCTGGCCAAGCAAGGCCCACCCTATTGCCCTCCTCAACCAAGGGTCAGGGGAGATCACTTTGCCTTCTGGGTCTGACCTGCCATGTGCCAGAGCAGCCTGGAGGAGTTGAGGCTCCTTCTGCATCCCTGGATACCCCCCGCCTTAGGGTCGCAGCCCGTAGTCAGCCAGCCTGTCCCCAAGCCCCTTTCTACCCTTAGCTCAATACCAACCCACAGCTGCCTGGACCTTAGGTCCTCTCTGCCAGCCCAACATCCCACTTGGGAGAAAGGGACTCAGACCTCCAGGGGCCAACCCTGGGGTTCCTTCTGCTCCTCACCCCCACTCAGTGTGCCTGCCTGCCCCTCAGCACCCCTCACCCGCCGCCCCGCCCCCCCATCTGCAGGAGCGTGAGGCAGCCCGGCTGATGCAGGGTGCCCCAGCCTCCTCTACATACCCTTTCTCATTCCTCCACCAGCTGGACACGCGTACTCCCCGGTTGATAAGAGGAAGCAGGGTCCGTATCTCTCGCGGGTGCCCGAGCGCGTAAAGGGCAGGCCCTCATCGGGAGTGAGGGCCTGGTCTATGTGGGGGCAGTCTTCGTTCGCCAGCGCGGCCTTCGCCACCTCCCCATTCAGTTTGGAATCTTCAAACATATAAGCAGAAGCTATTGAGACACTCAAAACTGTTTAGTCGGGGGGACAGGCCAGAGGTGGGGCATTGACAAAGGGCAGCCCGCCGCTGAGGACAGAAAGGTGAGCGGGCCATGGAGGGAGGCACAAGGCTGGGGGTCCCCCGCTCATTGAGGCAGCCTGTGGGCTGCCCAAGCGCTGGGAAGGAGGGGCTCCTGGGTTTGCTCAAAGTTTGCAAAAAGATGAGTTGGTGATGGGCCCAGCAAGCATGGTGCTGGGGGCCGGGCCCAGGGCCCAAGGCAGGGCTGATGAGACAGGATGGTGTGGATGCAGTCATGGGTAGAGGGCCAGACACAGAGCTCAGGGAGAAGACAGACGGACACACAGAAACACTCCCGTCCAGAGAGGCAGCCTTTCCGGACCCCTCTGCTGCTGACCTGAGCCTGGCTGCCTCCCATCCACATCTAGCTGGTTGCTCAGGCTTCCCTAGCCCCATCCAGATCCCATCAACCAACGCTACTCCATCCCCCATTTGGATCCCATCTGGTCACTCACTTCACACTGTTCCCCCACCCCCATACCCTATCTGATCACTCATCTTCCCCCCATGGACCCAATCTGGTCACTGTATATGCCCCGCCCCATATGTAGACTAGGCCTGGTCACACAGTCGCCTCTGTCCCCATACAGGCTCAACCTGGTCATTCTCTATGCCCTGACCCCCTATGAAGACTAGGCCTGGTCACACAGACGCCTCTGTCCCCATATAGACTCAACCTGATCATTCTATATTCTCCATCCCCCATGCAGGCCTGGTCACACAGTTGCCTCTGACCCCCAGCCCCAATTTGACCTCACAGTCTGCTCCATCTCCTACACAGACGTGAGCTAGTCACTTAGTCCACTCTGATCCCCATATAGATCAAACCAGTGTCTTCCACTCTGCTCTGCCCCAAGCAGGCCTGCTCAGCTTGCACAGGCACGACAGGGATGTACGCATGAGGCAGTGACAGCAGGCCATGATTGGGGCAGGGGCTCCCATTCCTCTGTCTCCTCTCGGCAGCATCCCCGGCAAAGCAGAGCAAATGGATGTGTAAAGACGACAGCGGCTGATGGACTCGGGTGGGAAGACGAGTCTTGGCCTCTGTGGTAGCCTGAGAGGGAACCTGGGAGGAGGTGTGGGGCAAAGTGTGGCCAGAGCAGGGAGCTCACCCTCTTCCAAGTCCAGGAGCAGCGTCATGGAAGCCTCTGGAGCTGGCAGAGGTAGCTCTGTCTGGCCTCTGCCCCCACCCGTCACTCTTGGAGACTGAGCCTGCCCCACGCTCTCTGCCCTCAAAGCAGAATCTTCCTGGCCAGGGTGGAGCCAACTCAGTCCCCATGGTGGGTACCGTGGCTTCCTTGAAGACTTCATCTGGAGCGAGAGCCTCCAGGGAAGACGGACACCAACATGGACGTGAGGACAGGAAGGGTGCTCTCTGAGAGACTACAGAGGGGGGAGAGCTGGAGACCATCCCCGCCCGATGTGACCCTCTTCGGTGACCCTATTCACATCATGTAGCTACACGCACAGGTGGTCCTTCTCCGCGTGCACACTCAGCGTGCCCGCGGGTGGGATCACGGCCCGTGTACACATCATGTCACTACAAAGAGGCAGTCAGTCAAAAGAGAAATGGACCAATCAGGTTTATTCATAAAGCAAATCCAAAAAAAAAATCCCATCATAATTTTGGAACTTAAAAAAAGTCTGTCATACAAGATGGCAAAGCATTTCACGTACAGTGCGTTTCTTGACAAATCCCAGGGGCTTCACTCCTCGATTTACTCTGAACCAGAAAGGCCAGTTACCAAGGTAACTCTGACACCACAGGACTGGGGCTGGGGCCTCTCTGAGGTCTGGGGGCTCCCTAGCACTTGGGGCGTGTCTGCGGGCACACGTGTGTGCACAGACAGGCCTGGTCCTGCCTCCCACTCTGGCTGGCCCCTGTCTTCCCTCCTGAGGGTCTCTGGGCTAAGGCAGGAGGGCAGCTGGGGGGAGGGGAGGGAAGTATAAGGGAGGAGGATGTGGATGAGAGTGTGGAAGTTGGGGCCCAATGACACCCTGCACAAATGTTCCTCAGGGAAAATAGCGAGTCCTCCCAGGCGGCGTCTCCATCTGGGACGGGAGCCAGGACTTGCTATCTCTCTGATGGCCATCGTCTGTCAGTGGAGGTATCTACAGCTTGCAGTTCTTGCCCAGGGGTGGGCGAAACGTGGCTGGTGGAGCCTGAGACCCCTCCTCTGGCTCTGAGTGCTGGGCTCTCCCACTGGCTCTGCCCCCCAGTGCCATGCCCCTGCAGCAGCCAGCTCCCACAACCTTTAAAGGGCCCAAAGTTGGGGCTGGTTTTCCCTGCAGGGGCTGGGGGCAGGGGGCAGCCATCAGGGATCCCTGGGTGGATGTGAGCTGGGTCCTTTTCCACCCCCTGGAGGGACTCCCAAGATACCCCTGGCGCCTGCTGCTTCTCTCAGACCTTTGAGGAGGGGCTATGACTGGGTGGGAGGGGCTAGGTTTCACTCTGTGAAGGAGTCAGCCTCCCTGGGCTGTTGGTTTATCTGTGGTTTGGGGTACTCTAAGAAACTGGGAGCATTCTCCCTCTCCAACTCCAGAGGGCTGGCTAGAAGAGAGAGAAAACCTGGGGAACCCATGAAAAAGGCCAGAGGTACCAGCTGACCCGACTCCCCACTTCCTGCCCACCCCTCCTTTGGGTGAGATGGCCACCAGGAACCTCAGCTCCTGCCTGCTCCCCAGAAGGCTGGGAGCCCTGCCTCCCTGGTCCAGGGCCCCGCGGCCCGACTAGCCCCACGGGCCTGCGATGATGAAATGGCAGCATGGGCAGCGTCTCACAGAGATGGTTCCAGGCTTTGAAATGGGCTGAGAGATGAGCGTCCGCAAGAGGGTCATTTTTTTTTAAACTTTGGAGCAAGGAGAACCCGTTGTCCGGGCCCTCAGCCAGCACGGCCACCTTTTCTGCCCCGGCCCCCAGGCCCGACCGATGTACTTACTGTTCACACCAGCAGCGGGCGCGGGGGGCGCACACAGGGCTGGGGCAGGGAGGGGGTGCTGGGCATTTCCTTGGGTTTAGCCCCGAGAGGTCTGCCCAACTGGGGGCTCAGGGAAAAAGTCCCAGGCTAACTAGGGACAGTCTGTGAGAGACACAGCAGAGGACAGTGACGAGAACCGGCACGAGTCATGCGACAAAACGAGGAGAGAGAGACATGATTAGTGGAGAGGGAGAGAGAGAGAATGTGAACAACACAGAAAGAACACCCAGCCTGGCCCTCAGAGTCTGACCACTTCTCCGCTACTTCCCCCTGAGGCCACGCAGACCCCACTCAGGGCCCCGGCTGCCCACCCTGGCCCTGCATCCAAGCAGAGGGGCCCTGCCCACACCCTGCCTGGTCACCTCTGCCCCAATCCCATCACCCTCCCTGCCCCAGGGGCCAGCACCACTCCTGGCAGCACCTGCAGCCCAGCAGGGGAAAGGTGGAAGAGAGCAGGGCAGAGGAACTTGGGACTCAGCTGTTCAGGGGAGAACCGCACCCCCCCCCCAAATATGACCCCGAGGCTGTAGTGGCAGCTCCCGGAGGGCCCAGGCAGGGGCTTCTCTGGGACCTCACTGCTGCCCGACATGCCCATGGGCAGGAAGGGGGTCTAGAAACCACCCCTCCCCTGTGCCAGTCCCCTGCTCACCTATGGTGGGACCCCAGCAGCCCCAGACGCGGCACCACAGAGGACCGACCCACATCACAGGAGCAGAGATGGACAAGACACACGTGAATGGACATGGCAGGACAGAGGGAGCATTCTGAGCTGTCCAGAGCAAGTGGCCTGGGCCCCCGACTGCAGATGGAGGAGGGAGCCACTTTCTGGGAGAGGAGCAGCTTCTCCTGGGCCATGAGCCCCAGACAGTCCCTGACCAAGTGGGGTGCCCTCCTGGCATCCCTCTGCGAGGCCCTACAACCCCCCCCCAGGACAAATCCCCTACACACTGAGGCCATGCCAGCCATGGTACAGAGGAGGAGACCAGATCATCCCTCACGACACACAGATCTGAGGCTTCAGGAGGGACCAGGGGGTGGACGGGAGGGGATGGTGCTGCTAGCATGACCCAGAGGCCTTGCTGGAGTCCTGGGGGTCTGGCCCTGGGGGCAGCCTCAGAGTCTAGCATGCCCCAGCCCAGGTTCTAAAAGTAGAACTGGAGAACCCCAGGTTTCGTTGAGCCCACTTGACTGCCCTTGGGGGTGGAGTGAGGCTGGAAAAACCGCGGGGGCTGCATCTCACCTCTCTCAGTTCCTGTGGGGTCTGCTCTCCACTCACATTCGCCTTCCTTACCTCTGGCCTTCCCCCGGCTTCCTCACAAACTCACCCCCAACCCCACACCCATTTAGGTGCATAGCTGCAAACAGAAAAGGAGGAGAACGGAAAGGGACTCAGGGATGCAGAGGTGGGGGGACACCTCCTAAGGACTACAACCGCTCTTGGGTAGATAATCTGGATCTCACACACCAGCTTTTGGAGGGAGGAATGTTCTGGTGAGGGATAAGGCTCAGAGGGGGTCTCGGAGCCAAAGGTAGGCAGGTCTGGACATCAGGACAGCACCACCAGGGGATGTGAGTACTTGGGAAAGGGAGTGGGGATCAAGCATGGGGATGGAGGAGACAGGCAGGAGGGTCTAGGCATCAGGTTCTAGAAAGCAAGCCTGGGGGCGCCTCAAATACCTCCTCAGCCATAGATGCTGCTCAAGCCAGAGCTCTCTGGGTCCCTGAGACCTGGGGCCAGCGCAAGGAGGCTCCAGGAGCAGGGCTGCCATGGCCGTGGGCCCACGGGATCCACCAGAGTGCACGGCCTTATAGGTCTGCTGCAGCACGGGGAGAGGGCTGTGTCCCTGGGACAAGCTGGTGTGCATGTCAGAACACACACGTCTGCACTCTGTGTGTGCATGTGTGTGTGTGTGCCCTCAGCACATGGAGAATACTGGCATTGTCTAGGAGTATGGAGGAATCTGCCCGACTGGGGTGAACTGGGAGTCCTTGACGGGCTGGCCTGGGACACCCACACTTGGGCGCCAGTCCTGAAAGACCCAGTGCCAGGGAGGATGTGATGGAAGGGCCAAGTAGTGCCAAGGTGATGCCATTCAGCAGAGCTCTTCCTGCTGGGCCCGGAGTGGAGCTGGGGGCTAGGCCAGCTCAGACCCTCCCCCAGAGCATCAGGAACTTTCCTTGCCATGGTGTGGCTCTTGAGGTCAAAGGGCTAGCCAATCCAAAGCAGAGAGGTGGGGCAGAGCTTTCCAGTGGCCCAGGCCTGACTCACTGAGCGGGAGCCAGGCCTTGGCCAGGGAGCCTGGCCTCGCCTCTGGCCCCCTGTTCTAGCCTCTGAGACCCCTGCCCACCCCCTGGCCCAGTCCAGAACACTAGCCAAGTTCCTCTCAGGTGCCTACAGAAATCCCAGGAAGGAGGGGTGGGGGAGGGGCTGGAAAGCCCCCACGGACAGAGAAGTGGGCCTTGGGGGTACTGCCCCAGGCAGCACAGTTGCAGGATGAAGCCAGATCAGGAGCAGGATTGGGGTGGTGGGCCAGAGAGCACATCAGCAGGGAAGAAAGAATCGATCTTCCACTAGGGGAGGCCCCCCAAACCAGGGAAACTTGCTCATCTAAAGCTGCGCTAGCCTGCAGCCCCCCGGGCAGATGTGGGCACGGGGATGTCCTTCGTAGACTTAATGCTACCTCTCGCTCACTGAGCCTCCCTCACCCCGGCACTCAGCTCAGTGTTGTCATTCTCCTCTGGGTCACTCACTCCCTTGAAATCCCTGTGTCCACAGAATAGGTCGGTGGTATTCCATGGGTAGAGGTAGACTATGGGCTTTATATCTTCGGACCAGAGCCCCGTGATCAACTTTATGTGCTATGTGCAGGTTCTCATAAAACTGAGATAGTCCCATAACGAACCACTAGCCATGGAATATTAGAATATATCCCATGGTGACTAGTATTGTTTCAGGCCCCCTCCCCGCTCCCCGACCCCCACCGAATTCATGGGAAAGTGGTTGCACACTGGTTGGGATGACACGTATTGCTGCCGCAGTCCCTACCACAGGAAATGGGGAGAACCCTTGGTGGGAGGTTGCTGCTGGTCTGTAGTGCTTTCGTCTAAGCTGCCCGGGGTGGTGGCCCCCTCAGTCCTTGGCTCACCAGCCGCTTCCATCAGAAGGCCACCGGAAACTCCCACTCGACCATCAACCCAGACAAACAACATGAAAGCTAGAGTCACTCCAACAGGTTCCTAAAGACAAACGCTAAACTCGAGAGTGGTGGTAGAAGATGGGTTGGTTCGGCATGCTATGGGGTAATAAGCTTGTTACGGACGGCTGGGGGCGTCTCCCAGGACGCACCTGGAGCTAGGCAGCCGGACTCAGAGCAGGCGTTCTACTCAGCCATGGAGACAGGCTCTGTTGGGGGTGAGAATCCTCGCCACTGCCTTTGCAGGGACCCTCCTGCCAGATCCCATGCACCATTTGTGCCGTCTGCACAGCCTGAAGGGAGCCGTGTAAAGACCAAATCAGAAGCTGTCTGGCATTTCCAAATCACACCCACCCCCGCCCTGCCCTGATACTGGGTCAGTGGCCTGAGTCGGAGACTCAAGCTTGACTCCTGCCCACCGAGCAGCAGCCCCCCAGGCTCCTGCTAAGAGGGTCCTTAGCAACCTCGCGGGCCGAGTCGTCTCTTCAGAACCTCACGAGACCAGCACGTCAACCTCCTTACCCAGGGCCACCAGTGAGGTTCCTCTAGCAGGCTCTCGCCTTGTGAATTTGGCTGCCCAGCATCTCCCTGGGCCCCTAGGCTCCACACCTCGAGATCGAGTGCAGGGTCCAGGGTCGCCCATGGAACTAAGGAAGCAGTCTGACTGAATCTGGAATCATCGCTACAGGGGGCGGAGGTGAAAGGTCAGATCGACATGCCTCTAAGAGGTTTCCTACCTGCTCTGTTAATTTCTAAAATTTCTTCCTGGGCCAGCGGGCATGTGTCACTCTGAGTACTGTGGTGTGGAGAGTTTACGACAGATTTACAATAATTGGGAGATCCCAGCTGCGGTGGCCGTGGAATATGCTTCTTTTTTTTCTTTGGTAGTTTCTGCTTAGCCATGGCTAAGGAGTAATACATCCCGAAATTGTTCACGATGACGGGCACGGGCATGGCAATGGTCAGCACGCCCGCCAGCGCACACAGTGCTCCCACCAACATGCCGGACCACGTCTGCGGGTACATGTCTCCGTAGCCCAGTGTTGTCATGGTGACCACGGCCCACCAGAAGCCAATGGGGATGTTCTTAAAGTGGGTGTGCTCACTGGCACTGGGGTCATTGGGCTGCGCCCCTATCCTCTCGGCATAGTAGATCATGGTGGCGAAGATCAGGACGCCCAGAGCCAGGAAGATGATAAGCAGTAAGAACTCATTGGTGCTGGCGCGGAGAGTGTGGCCCAGGACCCGCAGGCCCACAAAATGGCGGGTCAGCTTGAAGATGCGCAGGATGCGCACGAAGCGGACGACACGCAGGAAGCCCAGGACGTCCTTGGCAGCCTTGGAGGACAGGCCGCTTAAGCCCACCTCCAGGTAGAAGGGGAGGATGGCCACAAAGTCAATGATGTTGAGTGAGTTCTTGATGAACTCTACCTTGTTGGGGCAGAAGACGACGCGCATGAGGAACTCGAAGGTGAACCAGACCACGCAGACGCCCTCGATGTAGGTAAGGAAGGCCTCGGTCTCGGCTTCCCGGTAGTAACGCACTTGCGTGCCGTTTCGAACATTCTCGATCTCTGTCTTGTTCACGATGGGGTTGAAGCGCTCGTGGGTCTCCAGGCAGAAGGTGGTGATGGAGACCAGGATGAAGAAGAGGGAGGCAAAGGCCACATACTGTGGGGGAGAAACACAGTGTCAGAGGAGAGGCCCTCCCACCCAGAGCAGAGGAACCTGGGGTGCCTTTGTGCTGGGTCCAGGCAGAAGCCAGGCCAGGGGTAGACGCCTGCATAATGACCCCCTCCAACATGGGCTGAGCCAACATGCCACCTTTGCCTCCTCGGGGCACAGGGTGAGGAGGCTCGGGGAGTGAAGGGGTTGTGGCAGAAATTGCTTTGTGTTCACAGATGCCTTTCCTTTCCTCCTGGATGTGCAGCTAGACTACATTTCCCAGCCTCCCTTGGGGTTGGGTGGGGTCATGGGACTGAGCTCAGGCCTGTGGAGGATGCACAGAAGGGGTGTCCACTAATGCTGGGTCTGGCTCATAAAACCTTCCCAGTCAATCTCCCGTGCTCTCTTCCTCTGACTGCCAGTCAAATGCTGAAGCCCTCAGGATGGAGCCTGGGTCTCTGAAAAGAAAGACATCCACTAAATGCCCTCAGTGAACTATCACCTGAGTGAAAACAAACCTCTATTGTGGTAAACCACTGTGATTTGGGGGTGATTTATTAAAGCATTTAGCCCACCCTGACTAATAAAAGTGACCTGGTGTGCTGGGGCTGAAGTTGGCAAAGAAAGGGGAGTGGGCAGCTCTAGTGGAATCAGGTCCCTCAAAGGCCTCGTCTTCCATCTTCCTTCCTTCCTCCTCCAGTCTGTTCGCTCTCTTTCTCACAGAGCTGTGCCTCACGCCTGGGGTCTCTTTCCAGCCTATCTAGAACTGAAGATGTGTATCTGCTCCAGGGCCTTACATGACTTTGTTTACCCCTCTCTCTATTCTCCTAGGAACTCACACCACCAACCTGAAGTGAGTTCCCCATCCTTGGAGGTATTCAAATAGAGGCTAAATGGTCATTCGTCAGAGATACTGTGTTGAGGGTTCAAGCATTAGGAGAATTGGACCAGGGGGTCCTCAAAGTCACCATAAACCATAGGGTATGCTTCTCTCCTGCTGCTGCCTGCCAGCCCCAGGGGAGGGGTGTAGGTGGGAAGGAGCAAGAAGCTGCTGGGGAGCTGGGGTTTCCCAAACATACATGGGTACCTGCTCCTCTCAGACCCCACAGTGAGAAGGAAACAGCCAGGATAACCCAGCCTGTTCAGACCACCTGCTCTGGCCCTGAGCCCCTGGAGAAAGGTTCGGGAGACCCTTTGGCTTGGTTCGGTGGCCCCATATGATGACCCCCTGGGCTTCTCTAGCCCCCAGCAGACATTGGTACCTGAGGAAAAAGAATCAAGCCGCTGTCTGAGTTTCAAACCCTCCTGCTCAGGCTGAATTCTAGGCGAGGGCTCTTCTTACAGCCTCCAGTTGGGTCCCCCTGCAACTCCAACATACCACGGCCTCCCTTGGCACTGCCCTGGGCAGACGGAATCCTGGTCAGTCAGCTCTCCTTCAGGGGCCTAACTGGTCATTCCTGCCTGCATGTTCCCACTGCTTCCCTCCCCTCTGAACCCCACTCCCTCTTCCAGCCTGGCCAAGACAGACCATGGCCAGAACAGGGCCATCTCCCTGGAGGTAGCCCTGGGCTACAGTATGGATGGCACCTTCAGTCTGCAGGGCTGCCCCCATAGATAACTTCAGGGAGAGCCACGGTCTCACCTTGTATCTGCAGTGGGAGGCAGCCATGCTGCTTCTAGCAATTTCTTTAGTTTGCATCCCCTGGTGAGGGGATGGGCAGCATTAGAAGTCCCAGAACAGCCCTGTCTGGGTTGGCCATGGCCATGGGATTTGGCACCCAACCTGGCAGGGATCTAGAAACCAAGAACTATGTGGACCTTTCAAGCCACATTCTGGGTTGGGGGAAGGGGAGAGGAAAGGGAGAAGGGACAAAGTCAGCACTTCAGAATGTCAGCATGAGAGCAGCCTTTAGGGGTTATCTGGTCCAAGACACTACATGCTATAGATGGGAAGCCTGAGGCCAGAAATAGAAGACATCTGCCCAAGCCAACCACAATGGTAGCTAATAGTCCTGTAGGTTCTAGAGCATTGTGCAATTTTCAACAATTTTATCCTCGACTACTATCAAGTGTGATCACTATGCGTCCTTCCTTCCATCCGCCTATGCCTCCTTTCTTTTACCTATCCATCATCCATCATCCATCCATCCTTTCTTCCTCCCTCTCTCCCTCCCTTCCATCCACTCATCCTTCCTTCCTTCTATCATCTCTCCCTCCCTCCCTCTCATCCACACACCCATTCATCCTTCTTCCCTCCCTCTCTCCCTTCCTTCCTTTCTTTGTTCCTTTCTCACTTCCCTCCCTCTCTTCCATACATCATGCATTCATTCATTCTTCCCTTCCCTCCTCTCTTTTTTTTTTCCCTCTTTTTTCCCTCCCTCCCTTCCTTCCTTCCTTCCTTCCACCCGCCCATCCATCCACCCATTCATGCATCCAACCATTCATCCATCTGTCCTTTCTTCCTTCCATTCCTCACCAGGCACCAGGTTACGCCCAGCACAGAGTAGAATAAGGCCTCGGCCCAGCCCTCAGTGAGACAAGAACAGAGACGAGTACAAGGCAGTGGACTGAAAAGGTGATCCCCGTCAGCCCTATGCAGTGGGTGAGGTTTGGACAAGGTGGGGCAGGGTAGGGACTTCAACCAGGTCTCCCAACTCTAGAAACAGTTCTTTAAGGGTCCAGATAGTGCTCACCTGAGTCACCATAGAGGTAGATCTGGAAAGCAAAGTGGAAGCAACTGAAAGAGGTTACCCCTTCTGACCCATGTTTCTCTAGCTCTTTCCATTACCAGAGATGCCCAAGCTCTTGGAGCTAAAACACATCCCTGTCCACTGGGTATCTGGCCCCGGATTCTCCTGGAAGGCCCCATGTTGGAGCTTGGCATTCACAGCCCAGACTCCCAAAGGGCAGGTCATGCCCCCAGGCGTGCCCTGGGCCTGGCCTTTGTGAGAGACAGATGCCAAGAGGCAGGGCCCTCAGCACCCCGGGCTCCCAACCCTGGCCAGTGGCGGAAGGCGGGAGGCACCTCGTCTCCTTGACGCCCCATCAGCCATGCCATCTCCCTCCTAAACTGTCCCACATCTGTCCTCCTCTGTTGCCTCTGCTTATATGCGACTCTCTCTCAACAGGGCCACCACCATCAGAGCTAACAGGTCAGGTTTTAGGCTTCAGTCCAGCCTCCACACAGCTACCAAAGGGAGCAGTAACCCACTGGGATCCCAGCTCTGCCCATGCCCCTGACCACGCTGCCCACAGAGGAAAACTCTAACTTCTCAGCCTGGTGCATGAGGCTCTCTGTGCCCGGGCCTCATTGATTCCCTACAAACACCCAACATTTTTGCCACATGCAACTCTCTGCCATTCCTGACCCCCCATTTCTGTGTCTCCCCCATCTTCATATCTACACCTGCTGTTCCTTCCACCAGAAAGTGTTCCTGCCAATCTCTGTCTGGAAAAATCCATTCATCCTTAATCACCCCACTAAGCAGCCCTTCCCCTGGGACCCCTTCTCCAGGTGAGCTGAGGCCCTTAGGAAGCAGCAAATGAAGGGACCCCCCCCCCACCTCCCGCTAAGGAGTCTCCAAATTCACACCCAGGGAGCCAGCGAGCCTCCAACTGTCTCCAACTCTGGCTCATTAGTACTCACGGGAGGCTCATGGGAACAGCCCAGACAGGGCACTGATGTCCCAGGAGACTTCTGACTCCCAGGTGCCCCCATGGGCCCTCAGAGCTCTCATCCCATTTGCTCTTCTCACAGGACAGGTCCTGATGGGAAAACTGAGGTCCCAAAAGGTCAGGTCTTATAAAATTAGGGTAGAAAAAATCCTGGGTTCTCAGTGATCAGTGGACATCCTGTCTAGATTCTTTCCTCTCTGGGCCCCTGTGCCCAAGGAGTGGGGGTGGGGAGTGGGCAGCAGTAGCCAGGCCTAGAGCCAGACACTAGGATTCTTCCCCAGGGGAGACAGGAGAGGACAAAGTCAGGCCTTCTGCCCTACCTAGGCTCCCTGGGTGCCTTCCTTCCTGGGCTGTGCTGCTGGCAGACCTGGTCCTTTGTCACAGGCAGAGCCCCAGCAACATCTGGGTCCAAGTGGGCCATCAGGAGGGCATTGGAGGAAGGGCCCCTGGCTTGCTCAGACAGCTACATTCTCCTGAGCCTGGAGATGAGCAGGTCAGCCACGGCGCACAGCCAAAGCAAGAGCTCACATCCAGCTGAGTACCTCTGTCCATCCTCGGGGTAGCTGAGCACAGGAAGGAGAGAGGAGGAAGCTACCAAAGCTGAGGACCTACTCTGCGCCTTTAATTCTTGTACTGACCTGGCAAGACAGGTGGTGGTGCCCCATTGTGCCAAAAAGGAAACCCAGGTACAGAGAGGTTCAGGGACCAAACCAAGGGTTTAAAGCTAGTGATGAAGCTGACACTGGGACGCAAACATATCTCACTCCAGAACCCAAGCTCTCTCCACCATCAGACCTGCCTAAGCTCTTGGGGCTAAAAACCCTGCCCTGTGCACCGGGTAGCTGGCCCTGATTGTGTCTGTGGCTCCATCTTGGAGCTTGGCACCCACAGCCCAGGCTCCCTGAGGGCAGGCTATGCCATCTCCAGAGAGGGAGAGAGCTGGGTGCCGGGATCCACAGGCTGGAGCCCAGCCACGCCTCGATCATTCTTGGGCCTCGTTGCTGGGACTTACTAGCACCTCGGGCAACAGCAGCCCCAGAGTGGGGGTACTGCTCCCACCTTGCTCGGGGAATCAGTGGACCACACCCTTGGGTAGCCTAGCCGGCATCCCCACCTGGCCCACCTCCTCGCAGATCCAGAGAGGGCAGGCTGAGAGATGACCTCAGCTTGTTCAAGGAGCTCAGCCAGAGGGAGGGGGTAGGTGCACAGGGAGGGGAAGTTCCTGGGGTCCGCTGACCCCTAGCAGGAAGGGAATCTCAGCCTGGCAGGCCCAGGGCAGCAAGCCTTGGGAGCCACCTCTGCAGCAACTCTTAGCTGTCACCCTCAGGGCTGTAGGGATTACAGGCAAGAGCAGGGGCTGTGCCCCATGCAAGCTGTCTGCCTCCCAATCCCCAGTCACCCAGAGGACACAGAACAGTCACCCGCAGACCACAGACACACACAACTACCCAGAGACACACGTCACCCATTACCTAAGCACGTACCCTGTGCATGTGGCCACACAAACTGCAGCACGGTGTCCCCAACACACATACATAGAGAATATAGGGGCCCATGGAGCGTCCTGCAATGTATCACCACACAGCAGGCATAAACACACGCGTGCTGCACGGCCGGGCGCACACCCCTGCACCCCACACGGCGCTGGTCCATACACACTCAGAGCACACGGATGGTGCAGCAGTGGTCACCGCTCAGTGTCCCCACTGTGAACAGCACAGACCCCAAGGACTGGCACCCAGCTGGCCCCTCCTCTGCCTACCTCGCCCCCGCTGGGTGTGACTGACTCAGTGTCTGTCTCTCCCACAGGACGGCAGCTCCAGCCCACCTCGCCTCTGCCTCCTCAGCCTGCCTCCCCACTCTGACGGTGCCAGCGTCTGGATTTCCTGTCCCTAGGGCCTGCCCACCATCCACGGGTTTCCTGATTTCCTGCCACCCGCCAGACCGTGCCTCCTTTCCCCAGCCCCCCTGCAGCAGCTGTCCCCAACACCCAGGATCCAGGCCAGCTGTGAGGCCAGTCCCTCCTGGGCTGCTAGTCTGATGCGGGGCACAAAGGGAACTTTGCCCAGCAGCCCAGGAGCAACTGTCACTCAGCCTGGCCACCTCAGTGACCACCCTGTGAAATTTCAAGACAACACAGGCAAGATCGCCTGATAATGGAGCATAAACCCAAGCTGGTAGTTTCTGGCTTTTTTCCCCCCAGAACCAAATCACAAACTGTGAGAGACCCACCAATTGTGTTCTAGAAAATGGTAGCCATGGCGACAGAGCAAGGCATCCCATTTCCATGGTAACCAGGGTGGTGAGACTGTTGGCTGTAAAGTCAGACAAACCTACTAACGATCTGTTGACTTAGGAAGATGTTTTTATAAATCACCAAGTTATTTTTACCATAACCCCGCCCCTGAAACCATAAATCAGGAAGGCAATTTACTATCTATTAAAATGACCAATATGTGCTATGACTTTCATTTATAAATTATTTATGCCACAGTCATCTGTAGAAAATTGTGCTTGCCTTTCGGAACCATTCAGTGGTTCGCCATGCGATTCTGTGCTCTTGCAGTTTGGCGTTCCAGGAACAAGGCAATGGTCGTAACGTGGTGCAGGGGCCGACGTTCTCGTCTGGCCGCTTACTCGCTGTGTGACCTTGGCAAGTCACTTCCCCTCTCTGGGCCTCAGTTTCATCATCAGTACAGTGAGGGTTGGACTTGGTCCCTTCTGAGGATTCTGAGACCCAGCGAGGTTGCTGGCAGTGGGGCTAATTAGGGGAGCCCTGGCTGGTATCCAGGCCCTGGGGCCCCAGAGGCTTCGGGTCAGTTTTTCTCCCTAATTAAATCTGCCCAGCGGGGGTGTGCAGCGTGTGAGTTAACCCGTGCAGAGTCAGTGATGCAGTGCAGGTGGGATGGCCAATTGGCCTAAATAAATTGTCAGTCAAGTTGAGTTTGGAAACTGAATTGGACTTGTCTGGACTCCCTTGGACTGGGCATGCCCACAGCGTGCTGGGCTGGCTGAAGGCTTCGAGAGAGGAGATGGGGGCAGGGGAATCTTTGGGGTCCAGTCCCTTTTTTGGTCCATCAATAAATGCTTCCACCATCAACCCCGAGAGGCCTGGCTGGGTCCCATACACTCTGTCCGGGCTTCTGGGTCCCAGCCCCCATTCCTTCTCACTGATTCTCCCCTCCTGGCGCCAGCCCAGGAAGCCGCAGGTGGAGGAGCTCCCCATGGTGCTGCGTGGAGGGGTGAGCAAAAGTGTGAGTGTGTGCTGAGAACATGGCCGTGTGGGCGCCTGTCTGGGAAAGTCTGTGTGCTGGGGAGAGTGTTGTGGGGAGGGGAGACAGTGTGTAAATGTGGAGTAGGTGTGTACATGGTGAAGGTGTGTCACCTGTTTATGTGACCTGACTCCAGGCATGTGTACAAAGCTTCTATAAGTGGTCGCTGTGTGGGGGTATGTGGTTCATGTAGGGGGCAGAAGTGTGTGTATATAAGCACATGCATCGGGTGTGAACTTTTGTTAGCGTGAATTGCATGGTCTGATCTTGCATGTTTGTGTGAATTGTGCGTCTGCATGTATGGGCCATCTCCTAGGGGAATCAGGGTCTGGCTGGGCACTCTGGACATGTGTTCTCTGAGTTGAGACCCAGCCCAGGGCCATGACCCTTTTCCATGCCAGAGATGGTCACTCACACACTAGCCAGGGAGTGGGTGCTGCCTCGTTCCCTGGGACTGTCTGTAACTGACAGAAAGAGAATAGAGAGGGTGGGAGCAGGGAGAAGGCCACTGAGCCAGCGTGGGGGAAGGCAGGGCTGTGCCCAGCTCAGAAGCCCCTCATCCCACTGCACTGACCGCCTCAGTCCTGGGATCCAGCCTGGGCAGTGGGGGAAACAGGGCCAGAAAAGGCAGTGCCCAGGCCTCAGGGAGCCCAGACTCTCGGAGAGACAGCAACCCACTTCACGGAATTCACTCATGACCCTAGGCCCGGCTCATAGCCAGAAAGGGCCGCCCCACAGCTGGGCTGGCAAATTTTGAGGTGGCAGAGGTTCCCATGTTGCTTTCACTCCAAGATGCACATTATTTCACATTTTGGAAATGAAAATATATCATAAAATGTACACATCCTTAAAATAGCATTTCTTCCCATATCCTCAACATGCTGTTATTTAACTCATGGCCTGTCTCAAATCGACAGTACCTTGGACTTGTGAAAACCTGGTCATTAGGACCCCAGAACACCAGGACAGAGGAGACCCTCTGAGGTTTTGGTCTGAAAGCTGCCCCTGTGGCAGGAAAGGAGAAACGGAGGCACAAGAGGGAAGGCACCTGCAGAGACAGGAACCAGGATCTCCCGAAACATCAGTACTGGGTTCCAGCATGGGGCTTCCATCTAAGCCTTTGCCTAAAACACCCTCCCAGACCTCTCTGCTGTGCAGGTCCCACCTGCCTTCTAGATCCCAGGTCAAAAGCAGCTCGAGTCCCTCTTGTCAAAGGAGGCAGCAGCTGTAGCAGAAATGGCAGGACCTTGAAGTCAGACCAACCTGAGTTTGGGGCCTGGCTCGGCTGGTGACCTTCGACAAGTCCACGGCCCTTTCCGAGCCTCATTCCTGGATAGAGAGGGGGCAGGACCACAGTCCCTGCCCCCTCGGGGGTTGTGATGATGAAATGAAATAACACACGGAGAGTAAGAAGGAGGGGTTCAAACACATTGCTCCACACAACCCTCCCACCTCTGACCCTTGCGCCCTCCCGCCCCTCATCGTGGTCCTCTCCCATCACAACAGAGCACCTAGGATCAGAGCATCTCAGACATAGAAAAGCCTAGAATCTTACAGCCATGGGACAGAAACCACTGCACTGGGAGGCACCTGGAGACTGAGGCAGACCTGCCCCCACATCACAGAACAGCCCCATTGCCTCCTGGCCCCACTCAGCCCATGTGGTGTGAGTGAAGCTGAGGCCACGCTCCCACGCACGCCTGTCTGAGCAGCACAGTGGCCAGTCTGCCCAACGAGGGCCAGCACTGGTCCTGGAGGACGAGGGAAGGGCTGTTTCCTGAGGGACGGCCCCTGAGCGATCCAGTAGGACAGGGTCAGAGGAGACTTGTCTGGATTTAGCAACAAGGAGAACTTGGTGGGGGCCAAACGCAGACCCCCTGGAAGGGTGAAAGGGAAAGCAGGGAGTAAGAAGCCCTCCCTAGAGGAGCCGAGTAGGGAACAGAGCAGGCAGAGGCTTGTGCTATGGGGAGGATGGCAGCGGAGCTGCTGCGGGACAGCAACTGAGTGGAGACAGAAATGCAGGGTCCCCGGCCCCACACCCAGAGACCGGGTTCAGTAGTTGTGGGCGGGACCAGAAATTTACCTTTAATTTGTGCCCTCTGATGCCGCCAGCCCTGTCCTAGCATTTGGGATCCATGAGGCCAGACGAGACCCCAGTGCCGGGCAGCTCTGATGCATAATGAACCTCATCAGCCTGAGACCACGTTAGGGGCTGGGAAGCAGGCAGCATGGCTGAAGGAGAAAAGTCCTGGACTTGGCTTCAGAGACCTGAGTTCAAATGCCAGCTCTGCCACTGGCTCTATGATTGCAGGCAAGTAACCTCTTGGAGGCTCGGTCCCATCATTCTTAAAGTGGGGACAATAATAATAATGACAAATTCCAGGAAGGAAGATGATGTTGAGGGGCCTGGAGGAAAAGGCCAGGCATCTCGGGCTGCCCCAGATCCAGGGGGAATTCTGGGGCAGGGAGAAACCCCAAGACCACCAGTTCCTGTACACACTGGGATTCCAGGAGCTGGGCCAAGGCTTCCCTCCACAAAAATCCAAACACAGCATAAAAAAATTTTTTCCCCTCAAATTATAAGGGTGGGGGGAGGTGCAAGGAGCAGCAGCAGCAGCTAAAGGGAGAAATGTGTTAAATTTTAGGGTTTTTTCCCTTAATTTTTTCTGTTCCTGCTACCACTCACCTGCTAACAACAGACCAGCAGCAAATGACAGCCTCTTGAGAGCCAAGGCGTGGCCCTCAGAGCCTGTCCCCGTGCCACAGCCCAAGACCCAGCACCGCGGCCCCCAGCCGGTGAGGGCTGCACTCCTCAGGGGGATGGTGGCTTCACACGCCCACTTCCACAGAGTTTTCCACGTGAGCCCCTGCCTGGGGCTGGGAGGACATGCGGCTTGGTGGGAAAGGACACTCAAGGTCACATGAGGAGCAGGGAGTGAGCTAGAGCTCCGGCATTCTGGCCCAATGCTGGTAACGAGATGAGGACTCACGCCGGCAGCTTCCTCTTGAGCAGGCCCTGCCTCCTGTGCCATCCACACACATCTCCCTTAACCTCACGCCAGCCCAGCAAGGTCAGTTCTGTTGTTGTCACTGCTCCTCAGAGGTTCTCAGGGGCAGGGGCAGTCTACCCTGCTGTGAAGACCTCCATACCAGGCCTCCCAGAGGCCCCTGTAAGCAGCCAAGCAGGACGTCCACAGCGCCAATCGCCCTGGCTGTGAGCTGGACCTGGCTACTCCAGCCTGGTTTCAACCTTAGTCAGCCACAGGGAGGCACAGCAGACCCAGGTGCCTTAGGGGAGTGGGGCCGTGCTGTCCCAGAGTGCCCCTACAGTCCCACAGGCCAGGAAGGGCCCAAAGGGTCCCATCAGGAGCCAATAGCCCACCCACTCCTGTGACCTGAGAGTCCTTCCTGGAAACCAGAAAGTAAACACTCTCTCCCATTAGCATCTTAAACTCAGAGAAATACCAGCGTTCCACAAGGGAAATTCCTCTTCTAGTTCAGGTCTTAGAACTGTCTCTGATTGTGTGTCTCCTGGTGCACTTGTCTATTTTTCTGTTAGTAAATGACAAGTCACGGAACCTTTCATATTTCCTCCTTTGCTCTGCCTGCCAGGGGGCTGAGCTAAACTTGGTGCTCAAGTCTGGACTAACCTTTTTGTGTGTGTGTGTCAGGAAGATTGGCCCTGAGCTAACATCCATCAACAATCCTCCTCTTTTTCCTTGAGGAAGATGATCCCTGAGCTAACAGTTGTGCCCATCTTCCTCTATTTTGTATGTGGGATGCCGCCACAGCATGGCTTGATGGGTGGTGTGTAGGTCTGTACCTGAGATCTGAACCTGAGAACCCTGGGCTGCCGAAGCGGAGCACATGAACTTAACCGCTACGCCACTGGGACCTGGGTTTGAGGTATCACTCTTTCTTCTCTTCATTATACTACTGTCATTTCTTTTTTCTTTATTTCTAAGGATTCTGTTGTAGGTGTGTCTCATGTGCCTCAAACCTTTTTGTGCTACAGATTTGAAGAAGAAATTCGTGACTGAGACTCCCAGATCAGGAAGGGAATAGGAAGGCACCCCATGTAGGACACATAGGCCTCCCCCGGGGGCCGTTCAGTAATCCCCTCTGCAGTAACCCTGAGGCTGACGTCTCTGTTGGTGACGGGCAGTGATGGGGAGCTCCCAAAGCCACTCATGCTGTCTTTGGGCAGCTTTAGAGACAGGCATTTATGTCTCGTTTACTCAACCTCCCTGCCCCTTTCTCCCTGGTTCTGTCTTCTGGGGTCACCAGAACACACCCACTCCTCTTCTTCCCTGTGACAGCCTTGCCCACACCTGCGATGGGCCTCAGGACACACCCCAAGCCACCCCTCCCACAGGCTAGGCTTCCTCTGGCTTCCATCCACACTCCCTTTCTCGGGCCAGCCCCCTGGCCTGTTTCAGAGCCTGATTTGGTTAAGCACTCACCGTGCGTGGCTAAACAGATCGCACACTTTACCCTTTTCAGTCCTCATCCACCTCCGTGGAGGGAGTATTCAGCTTTGTTGAGCCTCATTGACCTCTGCTACAAAGTAATAATGACTGCTGCTACAAACAGGAGCCCAGTTATCTTTAAAAACCTCTCTGAGGGGCGTGTGATCACCTCCATCTTGCAGATAAGAAAACTGAGGTTCAGAGTGGTTAAGACGTGCAAAAAACTCCAAAACCCACATAGCTCAGAAGTGATAGGCAGAATTTGAAACCAGGTCTCTCTGACTCTAAAATCACTATGCGCCAGGGCTTCCATTTATAAATCTCTTTCACATCCATCCAGGTAGCCCTGGGAGGAAGACATCAGTCTTCCCATTATGATGACATTGGGCACAGCTGTCTACAGTTTACAACACATCTTCACATTTTGAATCCCATATGAACAATACACACACAAACACACACTCACACATACACACATCAACAGCTGGGCCATTAGCAGGACAGTCTTGCCTGCCCCCATTTGGCAGATGAGAAAATTGAGACCCCAAGCTCCATGGTGTGTCCACCAGGAATCCACTGGGAAAAATCTCCCCCGTGCCCACTTGTGTTTTTCATCGAGTCAGGGTCCTGACTCCCAATAGGGTATGCATGTGTATGTATGTATACAGTTGTCCCTCAGTATCCACGGGGGATCGGTTCCAGGACCCCCTGCAGATACCAGAACCTGCGGATGCTCAAGTCCGTTATATAAAAAGGCCTAGTATTTGCGTATAACCTACACACGTCCTCCAGTGTACTTTAAATCATCTCTAGATTATTTATAATACCTACTACAATGTAAATGCTGTATAAATAGTTGTTCAACTAGGGAAACAGGGGGTGCAAGGAAGAGCATTCTAGGTGGAAAGCACAGGAACAATGCCCAGTCCTCTCGTTCCTCGACCAGCAGCAGCAGCTGAGACAGCTGATCACTCCCTCCTTTTGGTCACCCTTCCCAGGGCCCCACAGTCTTGATTTTCCTCCTCCCTCACTGGCTGCTCACTGGTCCTTTGCCAACCTCTTCTCCCCAGCCTCTAACTATCGGGGAGCCCTGGAGTACAGTCCTTGGTCCTCCATCTACACTCATTCCCTTAGCGATTCACCCAGTTTCAAGGCTTAAATACCATCACCCATTCAAATACCACTAAGAGCACACTCCCAAATGTTTATCTGCAGCCCAGCCCTTTGAACTCAGGTCTTCAGCAGCCAACTCCTTAGCATCTCTACGTGGAGGCCTAATAGCTCTCCCCAACTCAACACATCAGCTGAACTCTTGGACCGCCCCTACCGCCTGCAGCCTTCTCCACTTCATGAGATAGCAGCTCCTTCCAGGACATTCCTGCCAAAAAACTTGGAGTCATCCTTGACACCTCTCTTTCAGTCACACCTCACACTTAATCTGTCAGGAAATCCTGTTGGCTCAGCTTGAAATAAATCTAGACTCTGACCACTTCCCACCACCACTGCCACCACCGCTGTTCCGCCATCCTCATTTCCCCCTGGATTATGGTAAGAGCCTCTTAGCTGCTCTCCCGGATCCAACATTCCTGCGCTCTAGGACTATTTTCAACACAGCAGCCAGATGATCCTTTTCAAATGTAAATCTGATTGTGTCATTTCTCTACTCAAAACCCTGTCCTGGCTCTCCACTTCTCCCAGAGGAAAAGCCACGGTCCTCACCAGGCCCTGCAGGCCCCCACGTGATCTGGGCCTCTGTTACCCCTCCCGGCTCCTCTGCTACCACTGTCCCCTTCGCTTGTTCCAGCCACACCCGCCTCCTCAAACATGTTCCTTACACATGCCAGACACATGCCTGCCTCAGGGCCCTCACACTGGCTGCTCCCTCTGTCCAGAACGCCCTTCTCCAAGGATCCTCATGATACGGTCTCACGAGGCCTCCGACCACTCTGCTTAAAATCTCAAGCAGCATCCTCTCCTCATCTGACTTTCCTTCCTCTCCTCCTCCCGACCTCCAGCACGTACCATCTTCAAACACGAACTTTTCCCAGCTTTACTGAGGTATAATTGACATACATTCTAAGTGTCCCGTTGGATGAGTGTTGGCACGTCACACTCTCTAATTTACTTAGTTCTCATATTTGTTGTTTGTCTCTCTTCCCCCTCAGAATGTAAGGTCCATGAGGCGGCTGGATCTGGGGACCAGGGCTGGCCCTGCCGTCAGGCCTGGCCACACACCCCACACTAGTAGGGGAAGAGGGGCCCTGCCTTGGGAACCAGGAGCACAGCTAAGTAAGAGCACAGCTTCCCATCTGTGGGGAGGTGGTGGATAACGTCCTGTGTCCGCTTGCCTCCATCCTTCTCTCTCCACAATGGGCAGAACAAAGTCGACTCCCTTCAGCCTCCTTAGGAAGTGGCCCACTCCTCGGGCACCCACTCTCCCTCGTCTCCACCGGCAGTGTACACAATCACTGATTTCAGACTTGTGTTTACAGCGGCACTGACCATGCTTACAGCGGATCTCCATCTACAAGAGTAAAAGGATCATCGCTGTCCATGAATCTGTGACTGAACCAACCACAGACATGGTCACTAATCATTCAGCTACGTTCTCATCAGCTTAACCTCCACAGAGATTGTTTGTTATGCTGGCAATGGGCACGGTGATTGAGAGAGCAGATGCATGTCTACACTGGCAATGGGTACCCTCAATGACAGCAGACTCACATGTACGCCGGCAGCAGGCACAATCACGTTCACCTCCTGACAATGGGCACAGTCAGTAAACAAAGACCTGAACCACCCCCCGCCAGCCGCGAACATGAATGACTGAGCAGAGTGGGCACAAGGGCATGAAGGCTCCTTCTCAGAGAGGGGGCCAACGTCCTCCCCTCCCAGCAGGCTGGCCAGCAGAGGCGCTGGCTCCTTGTGGAGTTTGACAGCCCGTGTCCTGCCTAGGGGGCAGAACTGGCGCCGGAAGGTGGAATTCAAAGCCTGCACTCAGGCCCTGGAGTGTGGAACCTCGATTCTGGGCATCAGAACTGGAACTGGGACACATGTCGAGGAGATGAGGTCCTGTCTATTCCCAGTGTTTTGAGATCACTCAAGGTGAGGAAAGACTTGGGCTGTGCCTCCCAGTGCCACCTGCCCCCTCGCCACCCCATACCAGGCCTGGCCCAGCCAGCCTAGGCTTAAAAAAGCACCAGGAAATGTCACTTTCTTTTTGAGGAGGTGCGATGGGAGGGGATGGCCCAGGCAGTTCAGCTGCCGGCCTCTTCAAAGGTCGGAATGGTGGCAGGACCTTCAAAGCCAGAGGCCTGTTTCCTACCCAGGCTGGACAGAATTCCAGCCCCTTCCCCGGCAGATGGAGCCCTGACTAGTGCCAGCCCAGAGGCCCCCGCCTGCTCGACGGCCCAGCCATGGCTCTGGTGCTGCATGACTCCTGCCTCTGCCCAAGCCAGGACCAGGGCTGTGGGCTGAGTGGGCTCAGGGGCTCAGGGGCTGCGGGTGGATCAGGAGTGACCCACTGTGCTAGGCCGGCTCGAGGTGGCAACTCGGCCACTGACTGCTGACCATTTGGCCTGGGGCAATGCTCCCTGCTCGTGATGTGCTGCCATTTCCCCACCTGCAAAATGAGGGGTGGCCAGATACCCCCATGCTCCTCCTCTCTCTCTCGGATCCCTGCGTTACCCACAAGAACATCCAGATCCTACCAGAGACACAGCCTGGACAAGAGACAAGTGAGGGTCTAGCAGCATCTAAGTCTCCAGGCCTGCCAAGCTCAACTACTGGCCACCCATGTCCTTAGTCCCTTTACTGGCCCTTGCTAGGCAATTAAAATGAAAGTGTTGAAGCTCCTGTCTAGAGCCTGGGAATTGATGGCAAAAAGCAGTGGGAAGATGGTGGATCTCAGTATACCCGAGCCAGGATCATCCGGGGCCTCAGGAGGGCCCACTCCTCAGCAGCGGTGTGAGGCCCCCTTGAGCACGCCCTCCAGAGCTATGTGAAGGGCTCGCTCACCAATGCTGGGGACCTGAGGAGGAAGAGTGGCTTCCCCACCCCAGAACTGACTGAAATCACACATATGCTCAGTGCGGCCTGGGGTTCAGAGGCCAATCCCCCACTCACTGTCTGCCCTCCAGTGGCCGCAGGGAGTCTGGAAAACCCTGGGCCCTGAGGCCTCTCCTATCACATGGCTCTGCCTGCAACTTCTTTCCAGCCTGTCCTGGGTCTGCTCCATCAGATCCTGTCACCTCTGAGAGTGGGCCAGGTCAGTCGCTGCCCCCAGCTCCCAGCCCCCTCACTCCACAAAGCATCCACCACTGGCATCTGGCAAACCCACTTTCTCCACACATGGGCTGGGTTGCTCCACCCTCCCTGCCACCCTCTAGCCCTCAGCTTCCAAGTCCCACCCTCCGGATGCTTTCATTTCATGAGAGGTGGGACCTCCTCTCCCACCTTGAAGACAAGCAACCAGAAATTTATCGAGATCCTCACATCCATCCATTCGCTCACCCACCCACCGAGCTACCCACCCAACTGGGTATCTATCATTCATCCCTCCTTCCATCCGTTCATCCATATCCATCCATGTATCCAACTTTTTATCCATTCTTGCATCTACTGTCCATCACCCATCTGTATCTAACCACCTCATTCTCGACCAGACAACCACAGCATAATATTGTAGGAAGGACACTAGCATTGCTCTAGTTACCTCCTTAATTTCCTCAGGAAGACCTGGGAGCTAAGCCTTCTTCCACCACTTGATAAGTGGATGGTCTTGTACAAATAAGTTCATCTCTCTGGGCCATTTTTTCCTTCATCAATAAAATGGGGATAATATCTAATCCTTCTACCTCACAGGGTTGTTATGAGGTATGTTGCTTTAGCAAAGATTTATTGATGCCATATTATGTAACAGGCACGATCATTCCTTAAGAGGAATGGTGCTTGTGCCCTAAGAGGCTGCCGCTGAGTCTCATAGACATGTAACTTCAATAGGACAGCTGGACCAGGGCAGGAAGAGTTCTCTGGGTAGCTCTTCAGGAGGGGGATCAGGAAAGGCTCCAAACAGGAGGGGCCATGGAAGCCGGCCTTGAAGGGTGGATCGTTGCAGATTGCGGAAGTGGAGGAAAGGGCATTCTCGACAGAGGGAACAGAATAAGCAAAGGCAGGAGGCAGGGGAGCTGGAGGATGCTGGGCTCGGTTGACGTGCCTGGAGGCCACGGCTGGGCCATCTGGAGGGAGGGGATGGGGGGGTGGTCCCAAGGGGGTACAACAACCAGGTTTGGGAAGGGCTGTGGGCATGGAAACACGTGTCAAGCCAGTGCAAACCACAGCGATTCCTCATTCTGAGGCTTTTACTCAGATCCTGAGACTGCCAGACAGGAAAAAAATATCCTCTTGGTGACAGCCAGGCTCCGGGAGACACGATTCCTGCCGCTTAGAAGGGAAGCCAGTTCCTGGCATTTCTGACCTTTGTGTCGCTAAATATATTACTGGTGACAGTGGTTCATGCCCCTGAGGCTGTGGGGCCACTGGAGGAGGCTTCCACAGCCTGCCTCCCTGTCTCTGTGGCTCAGCCAGGGCCTCATTATACCAGCTCCCCTGGGGACCTGAACCCAAGACCAGGCCGGATGGTGCCCCATGTGGCCAGACCCCACCCCGGTAAACGCCTCCCCTTTGCCAGGCACCGTGCTG
The DNA here is from genome assembly GCA_031878705.1 of Tapirus indicus. NCBI lineage: Eukaryota > Metazoa > Chordata > Mammalia > Perissodactyla > Tapiridae > Tapirus > Tapirus indicus. The sequence continues at coordinate 12,221,021 of CM062924.1, forward strand.
GGGCTTTGCCCCTCTGAGACTCATCCCATTTCACACAGGAGGAAGTGGCTCAGCCAGACACCACCTGCCCAAGTCCACATGGAGGCAGGGGAGACGACAACCCAGGCCAGGCCAGGTCCAAGGCCTGCGCTCTCGGCTCCACCCTGTCCCCTCCTCGCGCTCCCTTGAGGTCGCAGTCTCCGGCAAATGGCCCTGCTCTGAACCACATTTTCTCCCGTACAGATTATCTTCCTGCCCCTGGTGGATTCTCCAGCATGCGTGAGAGGTAGGCAATGCGATTATGTACACTATAGATGAGGAAACTGAGGGCTGTGCTCCAGGGGTACGGGCTAGTCAGGGCCAAGCAAGGAGCACCCACGGCAACAAAAGGAGGAGCAGATGACGGCCACATGGGCTTCCGAGAGCCCAGCCCCCAGCCCAGGGCTCTGGCTGGCTCCAGGTGGCCCAGCGGGTGACTGTTCCTCGCAGCTGCTCAGAGAGCCCCTGAGGTTGAGCATAAAACATTCATCTCTAAGTGGTGAGACGCTGGCCCTGGAGGGAGTCTGTGGTCTAAAGTATGTACACAGTCCTGCCCCAGGGACAAGGCCCAAGGAAGTCACAGCTCCCCACTCTACCGCAGGCAGAGAAGGTCCCCAGGGAGCCACTAGAGCCTCACCTGTTACAGCAACCCCCTTTGAAGACACTAGGTTCACATTCCCAGAACCCTCGGGTGGGTGAGGCCAGTGTCTGCAGAGCATCCTAGAAAGACACCTCATGCGCCAAATGGTGAGAACTATCCTAATGCCTAACTTGAACACCTGTGCTGTGCCAGGCACCAGGCTGAAGGGCTCTCCACAGCTTATCTCGTTGGGTTCTCACAGCAGCCCCCTGAATGGGGACTCTTGTTATCCCCCTCGACAGCTGAGCTGGGTGGGTCTCCAGAGGCCACACAGCTGATCATCAGCAGAGCCAGGTCTGGACCCAGGCAGTCTGGCTGCAGTCTGGCCCGGAACCAGTGCACTAACCGTCATCTCTCAGCACACCTGGAGTGAGGCCCAGCCGAGCAACCAGTGAGGGCTATGTGAACCGACAGTGCCCACAGACCTTTGTCTGGAAGGGCCCCTCGCCTCTGGCTCCCTCACCAACTTCTCTCTGGCCTCACATCCCCTCAGAGAACAGCTCATCCCCCAGCCTGGTGGCAGCCCAGTGTGGTCTCACTGTCCCCCCAGGGCACAGGTGGCCTTTAGGGAAAGGACAGAGATCCCCCATTATGGTGAGGCAGGAGCCCCCTCCCTGAGGCCCAGCCTCCTGGAGGTCCAGACTGCAGCCCTGTGGCCAGGGGAGGGGAGGGACAGCAGTGCAGACGTGGGCACAGCCGGGCCCTGGGCTGGCACACCCATGGAGCCCATGGGGCACGACCCCACTGTCAGGAGCCCTGTGGAGCTGTGGGGAGCTCCGCTCTGCTCTTTCTGACCTACCACTGTCCCCTTGCTCTCTGAGCCCAGCCTGGACACTGGTCTCTTGCTGTGCCTTGAACCCCAAGCACACACCTGCTCAGGGCTTTTGCACGTCCCAATCCCTCTGTCCCTCAGATGTCACCTGTCTGCCTCCCTCACCTCCTTCAAGTCTTTGCTGAAATATCCCCTGCTCAGGGAAGCCTTCTCTGCCACACTGGCTAAAGTTGCCACCTGGAGCACTTCCTGGGCCCTTCCTTGCATTATTCGTCTCCATGGCACTTCTCACCGTCTGACACACTATGCAGCCCATGTATCCATCTGTTTCTTTTTATTCACCCTGCACTAGAATGTAAGCTTCTTGAGAGCAGGGATTTTTGACTGTTCTGTTCTTTGCTCTATTCCCAGCTTCTAGAGCAGTGCCTGCCACCTAGTAAGTAGGAGCTTGGTAAATATTTGCTGCATGAGTGAGTGCTGACAGCATCCCCGGCAGGGGGACGACACAGACTGTCCTTCAGTGTAGAGTATGGTGGAGGAGAGAAGTCCCCTCCAGCACTGGGGATGGGAGGGAAAGAGGTGAGGTGGGCATATCCTGGGCAGTGGGCCAGGGGCTCGTGGGCAGGAGCCAGAGCCAGGGTGAAGCAGGAGCAGGGCTGCCAGGCCGGCAGGTGAAGGATCTGGGTCAAGAAAGGGTGCAAGGGGCATCCAAGGCCCGGCACAGGCTTGAGAAAGTTTCCTTTGGCTGCTGTGGCCCAGGCTAGAGCAGCATCTGAGCCTGGGTCCCGTGAGGTTGGTTCCTGGGGCCCCCTGAGTTCAGCTGTGTGGGGCTGCCCCAGCTAATATTAGCTCGTCCACCCAGCCTGGCGGGGCAGCCCAGCCCTAGAGTGGGGACTGCCCACTAGCACCCACAAGAACCCCAGCCCTAGCCCCCAGACTCCAGAGGCTCACAGGGTCTGCCTGGCCTCTGCTGCCACTGCTCCCTATGCCTGAGCATCCCCTGGAAAGAGGAAACGTTTCAATGCCCTGAGCTGTGATGCACAGTCCCCACCCACCAGCCCCACCACCTTGGCACATTTGTCAGCCTCTCAGGTCCCCGTGCTTGGCCCCCGACCAGAGCCTGATGTCAACAGCCCTCCCTCCCTTTGCACCTGCAGGCAGAAGTTCCGTCATCCATCTCTCTCATGCCCCACTACACCTGGGGAGTGAAGCAGAGCAGGGACGAGCAGACCATCACAGCAGATGAGTAAACTGAGGCTCAGAGGGGGCTACGACCTGCCCATGACACACAGCAGGTTTGTGGCCAAACCAAAACAGAATCCAGGCCTGCCTCCTGAAATCTGGCCCCTGAGAGACAAATGCTGGAAGGAGGGGGCCCCAAGGCCAGGGTAGGCGAGGCGACCCCCAGAGAGGTATCTGAAGGGAGAGTCAGTTGCTGAAAGAAGGCAGCAGACGGGGAACAGGTGCGGGTTTGGATATTCTAGTGCCGAGTGCTGGTGAAAGGACAATAATGGAATCCACGATAATGAAGCACTTATTACGTTCTGGGTTCTGGGCTAAGTGCTTAACACATTCAATCTTCCCAGCTTCCCTGTGAGTCAGGTGCTATTAATACCCCTCTTGAGGCTCAGACAGGTTAGGGAACTCATCCAAGGTCACACAGCAGGGAAGTGGTGGGGCTGGGATTCGAACACAGGCCTCCTGGCTCAAGAGGCCATGCTCTTTGGAGAGACCGGGCTCCAGGTCATATTGCCAAGGTCAGGTAGCCAGGAAGTGTGGGCCGGCCTTGAAGCCCACTCACTTTCTACTGAACATGTGACTGAGGCTTGAAGCAGGGGAATTTGGGACAAAAAGTATCCTAGGCCTTCAAAGGGAAGAGTCCATGTTGAAAGCCAGTAACTAATGCCTAGAACTTCCCAGAAACACAGCTGATAGAGGAGATGGGACAATGGGAGGGGAGAGGGAAGGGAAGGAGGTAGACAAGACGGAGATGGGGGGGGGGGGGGGGAAGAACCTGGCTGGCCTTTAGAAGAAACGGTTCCAAGAGAAGTCAGACTTGGGCGTTAGGCTGGACCAAGTGGACCTGGAAAAACATCATCCTAAGAGCTTGTGCATCCTGATTTTGGAAAATAATTTCTTAGCCTCTGAGCTCTGGCTGTGGGTAGCAGCTGGGCTGATGCAGAGTGAAGGAGGAGTTTGGAGAGGAGCCAGGGTGTAAAGAGCCTCATCTGGCCCTGGGCAGTGACAGCGGCAGGTGGAACTCTGCCCTGACTGGGGTTTGCCTCCCACCCTGGACCAGGGCACTCCAGCCCTCCTAGCACTGACTCAGCCTGTGCCTCTCTATCACCGCAGGCTTGGGGGATGGAGGGACTGTGTTCCCGGGTTAGGCAAGGAAGGAGGGGGCAACCAGTAACAGGCTCAAAGGCGTGGCGCCAGTCTGACCTGGGTCTTGAACTCTGGCCTCCTCATCCATTCTCTCAATAAATATTTACTTGGCATCCACTGTGTGCCGGGCCCTGTCGTAGGTTCCAAGTGTAGAACAATGGGTAAAGGACAACAGATTGGTGGTTACCAGAGGGGAGGGGGGTGGGAGGAGGGCGAAAGGGGTAAAGAGGCACATACGTATGGTGATGGATAAAAACTAGACTATTGATAGTGAACAAGATGCAGGCGGAGGGACGCGGGAGCACAGGGCCGGGGCAGGAGCGCTCGCAGTGCGCTGGTGCTGGCGGGAAACCACAGGCCAGAAGGGGCGAGGAGGACAGCGGCAGGGAGCGGCGGGAGAGGGTGGTATGGGGAGCTCTTGTGGGGCCTCATAACCCTCGGGAGGACTGGGCTTCTGCCCTGAGTGAGACCAGAAGCCAGAGCGAGCAGAGCATAGGGTGGCGGCGTCGGACTCGCATTGGACTGTGTGGAGAGGGCGCTGGCCAGGGCAGAAGCAGGGAGGCCAGTCGGCAGTGATCCAGGGGAGAGAAGACAGTGGCTTCAAGCAGGGAGGGAGCAGTGGAGGTGAGGTGACGCGGTCGGGCTCTGGGTATGTTTTCAACATGGAGACAAGAGGATGTGCTGATGCGTGAGAGAAAGAGATGAATCCAGGACACTGCAAGGCTTTTTGGTCTGAGCAAGTGGACGGATTGCCATTTACTCAGCTGGGGCCTCACCCCCAGGCCGTCACCCCGACGCCAACATCTTGGGCAGAAGGGAAGAGCAGAATCACCGGTGACGCCCTGCCAACCTGCACGCACTCCGCCAGGCCTCCGTGTCCTGAGACCCCCCTCACCGGGAACTGTTGCCTGCCTCAGCGCTTCTCAGAGTCGAATGTGTGTATGATTCATCTGGGGATCCGCTTAAAATGCAGATCCTGAATCAGTAGGTCGAGGTGGGGCCTGAAACTCCTCCTTTCTAACAAGTGCTCAGGTGATGTTGATGCTGGTGGTCAGAGGGCCACCGTGAGCAGCAGGAGCCCCCATCTCCCAGACCCCACTGCAGATCCTCCCTCCCTGAGCATTAGCACCACCCGAGAATGGACTAAACATCATGATTGCCCCCCAGATCCAGGAATCGAATTCTCAAGAGACAGAGCCCAGGACGCTGACCTTTTTGAAGCGTCCCAGGTAATGAAATGGGATAAGAGTCACCATGGTTGGGCGTCCTCCAGCAACCACCCCTGCAGCCCCCACAGCAACCGCTGCAAACACCCCATCCCGGCCCTGGCCCCATCCAGCACAGCAGCAGCTCATGCACCCCTCTCCACAGCACCCCTCCACCATCCAAGTTAGTCTCCCGCCCCTGCAGCCTGGCAGAGCATCTCCTCTCTGAGTGGAACTTCTGCAACTGCTGAGGGGAGACAGCCAAGAGAAGGGCCTGGAGAAGAGGGCAACCTGCTGGGCCGGAGCCAGCACACCCACAGAGGTGGTACCCATAGGTCCGTGCCCGTGAGAGGGCTGGGTGAGTCTACCATGCCACTGATGGCTCACAGGGCCCCAGCACCAGCGACGACCCCAGGCAGGGAGCGATCACCATGTCTTGAATGAATGAACGAGAGTGGTTGGGGGAGCCTGACTGACTGAATGTAGGAGGAAGCTCTTCAGACCCCCTCCCTGGGCTCCTGCCTGCTTGGTGCCAGGACCCTTGTCAGGAGAGCCCACACGAGTCCTGGAGAGGAGCTGGGCCGAGGATGCACAAGGAGAGAGAGGGAGGGCTTAACTTGACTCCTGCAGCGCCTCTGGGAAGCTGAAGCTCAGAATTCTTAGCCTCCTGGAAAGTCAGAGCTGGCACGGGCCCAGTGGTCACTTAGAATGACCTCTGCATTTTACAGGTGGAGAAACCGCAGACTGAAGGGGCCATGGGACCTGCCCAAGGGAGCCAGGCTGCTTTAATGGCCTGACTCCAGACCTCACTCTGGCCCAGTTGCCTGATGCTCACAACTGGGGTCTTGAGTGTGGCCTCATCTCTCCACGCATCCAGGATGGTCTCTAATCCTGAGCGCCTGCCTGTCCCCAGCCACAGGCCTCCAGAGCTGACCCACTGACCTCCAGCCTGAATCATGCAAGCCTGGTGCCTCCGTGCCCATCCCAGACCCCTTGCTTCCAAAGGAGGAGGTCAGCGAGGGCGGGAGCAGCCAGGCTAAGTATTAGGGATCTTGAGGGATGGGTTCTCACATTCAGCAAAAAGTAGAAAGGACACTGAGAGAGGGGAGTAGATAAGTGAAAAGCTGGAGGCTGGAATGAGGGCTGAAGACGAGGAGGCCGGGAGAAGCCTGGCAGAAGGGAGCAGCAGGAGAGCGGCCCAGTTCCAGAGCAGAAGGCCTCGAACACCAAGCTGAGGAGGAGCCAGCATTCCCACCATGCATCGCCTCATGCAGGATAACTGCTGATCCTCCCCAAGCCCTCTGCCACGTCCCTGCAGGCCATATGGAGCCTCAGGGCCCGCATGGATGAGGGGCAGTTGAGCCACCTGAAAACCCTCTTCCTGAGGGCTGCCAGAGCATTCCTGACCCCACCAGGCTGGACCCTCAGCCCCACTGTGCCGGGGCCAGACCTCGCCGAGCAGGATTCCCAGACAGGTTGTTGGGAAGGAGTCTTTGGTGGGGGAGGGAGGGAACCAGATGGAAACCCAAGCCTGGGCCATGGCAAGCCACTGACCCCGCCATGCCTGGGACAGCGACAGGAGGCAGTAGTGATGATGGACAGAGCTCCAGAGTAAGGGAGGCCCAGGTCTGGACGCTGGCTCCACCACACGAGCTGGGTGACCTTGAATAAGTTACCTGACCTCTTTGAGGTGCAGCAGCCTCACTGGTGACATTGGCCTGATAACAATACAGTTCCGCGGGGGTTCTGTGCGGATTATACGAGGATGTGTAAATCAAGCCCTTGAGACTGTCTGACACATAGTGAGTGCTTTAATAACAAGCAGCCATTAGTGTTGTGATTCAGAAAGGAAGGGGTTCTGGAAAATCCTGCTGGAGAGATGACAAGAACAGGATTTGGGCCAAGTCTGGGTTGACTGCCCACTGTGCTGGGCCCTGGAGGGGAGTAAGGAAGGGAGGTGAGGGGGGCAGGTAACTGCTTCTTCTCCCCCCCCCAGGGGAGGGTAAGAGAAGAGCCTGCCCAGGTGGGATCTGGTGTTCTTTTAAAACTGAGAGCCGAAAGAAACGCAAATGTCTAGGCCCAGCCGGCTGAGAGGCTTGGGGTGTGAGTTCAGTCTCGCTGACTCCCTGTGTGGTCTTGGACAAGTGTCTTCCCTTCTCTGGGCCTCTTTCTCCTCCACTGGATGAGAGTAGTGGCTGGAGGTGGCCTGGAAGCGCCCATCTGCTCCAACAGTCCTGCATGTGGAAGGTGGTCCCTCCTGCCCAAGTGGTTCCCCCAAATAAGGATTGAGCAGCCAACAGTCCCTGGAGCCTCTCAGGCCCCCTTTTCCTCTGAGCCTGCACCCAGAGAAGGGAAGCTCAGGCCAGCGGGGTAGGCAGCGGCTTAAGGCCCTGACCTTTCGGTCCAGAGCGAATACACCGGTCATGGGGCCGCTCAGAATAGCTGGAGTACTATATTCAGCTGTCGTGGGAGGCCCCGAGGTCCCTGGCCCGGGCAGCCGGTCTGGAGCGAGCCCCCACCCCTCCCCCACCTCTGAGACACCATCTCCCTCTGGAAGGCTCAAGCCAGTCTTCTCCAAAGCTCCTGGCAGATGCCAGACCGCCTGCCCAAGTCAGGGAGCACACACTCCTGTCCCCAGAGCGCCAGACTCCAAACACTCCCCTGGGCGTCGTAAGGCGGATGGGGGCTCCCAGGCCACTGAGCTGGGAGGTAGAGAGACCCAGGTTTCTGAACCAGCCCCCCAAGAGACCTGTTCACACGTGACCTTGGGTAAAGCACTCCTCTCCGGGCCTCAACTTCCTCCTCTGTCAGAATAATAGCTCGACTGAGCTATTATTAGACTGAGCATGTAAGAAGCTTAAAGTCTGGAGGGGGGAACAAACGTGAATCAAGCCAGTCTGCTAATGAACATTTTGTTGCAAACCAGATGGCTTCTTTGAAGGGAAGGACCCTGGTTCTGAACCCTGACCCAGCCTATGGGGGCCAGGAAGCCATCATCAAGGAACCAATGTTTGAGGCGGGGTATGAAGGATGAAGAGGAAGGAACCAGGAGGACAGAGTGCTCCAGAGGGGACAGCATATGCAAAGGCCCTGAGGCAGGGGGACCTGGCTCATGCAAGAAACTGAAATGAGGCCAGGGCGGCTGGAGCTCAGTGAGTGATGGGGAGCCAGGCCAGAGGAGACTAGAGAGGCAGAGGCCTAAGGGGCCACAGCACGGGCCGGGGAAGCACTGAAGCAAGGTGGTGAGCTGACAGATTTGTGAGTTGAAAAGACCTCTGTGGTTGCCAGGTGGAGAATGAACTGGAGGGGCCAAGGGCTGCAGGTGGGAGAGCAGTCAGGAAGCTGTTGGAAAGGTGGGCCTGAGGGAAACAATGGTGGCTTGAACCAAGATGGTGGACATGGAGACGGAGGGCAAAGGATGGAGTCTAGAAAGAGTCATGAAGTAAAATGATAATACAACCAGTAGGAGTAACAGCAGCAGCCAACATTTACTGAGCACTTACTGCATACCAGGCCCTGTGACTCAGGGCCTTCCACAGGTTACCTCAGTCATCTCTCCATCAACCCTCCAGGGCAGGTTCTATCATTATGCCCATTTTAGAGGTGAAGAGGCTGAGAGACCCTGACTAGAAGACGTTTGGTTTGTGATGTTCATTACTGGGAGGAGAGCTGGGGTGGGGGGAGGTGCCCTTCAAAGACATGAGGACCTCTGTACAAGCACTGTGGGAAGGAGAAGAGCATGGAATGGGGGACACACTGTGGCGGGGAGCTCTCGGGGTAGCTGGGAGGGGAACACACCCAGCCCCTTCTCCACTGCTCATGGATCTCCTTCTCACGTTACCACGACTCAAAGTGGGGCCCTGACCTGGGGGAGCGGGCTCTGAGTGGAGGGGCAAGCTGTTAGGAAGTCCTGGACAGCAGCCCTGTCCCCAGTCCCTCCGCATGCCAGGTCAAGACTCCAAGAGCCCTGTGTCAGCTGGGACCCAAGGAGGAACAGTCTCTGCTGGGCTCTTCATTCCCGCCTCCAGGTGAATCTCCCTCCCGGGGAGCTGAGGAGGAGTCGGACTGGGTCAGGTCCCAAAGAGGAGGGGACAAGGCAGAGAAGCAGAGACCTGGTGTCGGGGGGGGGGGCAGTGGTGGATCGAGGGGGGGCTTCACAAGCTGGGGGGCCGTTGGCACTTCCTTGTCATCTGGAAGGTCAAGTGACTCTGGGGGACAGATGTCATCACACACACACAGACACAGACACCCACAGGTACTCTCTGGCCTACAGCCCAGGGACACCACTGGCCCTGACCTGACACAGAACAATGTTCCTGATGACAACATGCTAATCACAGATAAAATCCAAGGGCCTCAGAGGTGGGCCTCTTCCAAGCCAGGCTGCCCCAGGCTGCCCCAACCCTCCCTGCCTGCTCCCACACCTCTGTGACTTTGCATGCCCTGCCATCTGCCTGGCGAATTCCTACTTGCCCCTCCAAGCTTGCCCCAGCATTGCCTCCCCTGGGACAGTTCTCACTCTCATGGCCCCAGGAAGGCCCTCCACAGCCCTTACCACAGAGTGTCATCGTCATCCTTTGCCTGTATGCGTCTGGGGCACCAGCCCTCACTCCCAGAACACAAGCCGGGCTCATCCTGTCCCAGCTTCCCTCCCCACCCCGCCCCCCCTTAGCCTGGGTGCCAGGAAAGCCCAGGAGAGAGGGGCCATGGAACCAGCTGCTCCAGCCAGCACTGTCACCCCTGAAGAGCTCAGCTGGGATTGCCACCCCGGCCAAGTAGCCCCTATCTTCCAGGGCCAACACTGAGGCCCAGGGTGGGGTGGCCTCACTACCCGGTCCACGGGCCAACAGCTGGCCGGGCTGGTGCAGGATTTCTATTGAGGATGGGAAAGCAGGAGCTAAGGCAGCTCGGGAGTCCCAGGAGATGGAGGCAGCAGGCAGGAAGCTGCTCGGGAGCGTCATCTTCCTCAGGTACATTCACACCCAGGCAGCCCAGGGTCTCTCACATACAAGCACACGCAGCGACGCCGACACACACAGCTTCTCGCACAGTCTCGGTCTTACCCACAGCCTCACATACACACAGTCCGTGTCACACACGGGCCCCCCGCCCCACATACAGCCTCACACACACACAGACTCACGTGCAGAGCTTCACATACACAGTTTCACACTCGCCACACACAGCAACACACTCACCTCGAGTCTCTCCCACACTCCCAAGAATCTCTCTCTCACACACACGGCATCTCTCTTACCATACAGTCTCTCTCCTTCTTATATACGCGCTCTCTCCCACGCAGTCTCTTTCTCACACACAAAGTCCATCTCTCAAAACACACAGGATCTGTCTCTCTCACGTTCACACAGAATTTCTGATACAGGGGCTCACAGAATCTCTCTTACACAGTCTTACCACACACACACACACACACGCCACACCCAGAGTCTCACTCACACATATTTTTATTCTCATACAGTCTTTCTCACACACATGAAGAGTCTCTTACACCCACACAGAATCTCTCTTACACAGATTCTCTCTCACACACACAGCTTTTCCTTCACACATATACACAACGTCACACGCATACAGGATTCTGGGCTAGAATCTAGAATAAAAATTTAAATCCCAGCCCACCAATGTGAGGAGGCTCGAGGCCCGTGTGGGGGAGGGGTAAACAAAGGTGACAGCAGCAGCGGCAGAGCAAGGATGGAGGGGGGCGGGCGGCCGGCCGGCTGGTCCCTGCGCAGATGAGCCGCAGAGAGGCAGCGCAATGCAGCTAGGCCAGCCGGCCGTGCAGCAGGAAGCCCGGGTTCTAATCCGGGCTCTGCCCTCGGTTCCCCTGTGCCCTTGGGCAGGCCCTTCCCCTGTGGGCCTCGGGGTCCTCACTGTCACCCAGGGGAGTTGGAACGACTCTGTGGGACTACTGGGGAAAGAAGGTGGCATAGATAGGCTGGGGGGCACCTTCCAACCCACCTTCATCTCCCCCCCACTACTGCCCAGCTTTTCCCACAGAGTCTGCTCTTCAAGAGTGGACACTCGAGAGCATCGGGACTTCTCTGTAAGGTTTGGTACACCAACAAGACCCCAAATCACACTAGCCAGTCCATTTATCTGCATTAGGTGAGGGCTACCCCACAGCCTAGGAATGTCCAGGGGGAGGAGGTGGACAGGGGAGGGAGCTGGAATGTGCCCCAAGTGGCCTCTGCCTATCCTGAGACTCAGGGACACAGGTCAGAGCCCTGAAGCTGAGCCCAAGGGGTGGGGTAGAGGGACCCATCCTCTTGCTAGGGAGCCAGGAGGCTGGGAGAACAATGAGGAAGTTGGGCCTACTCCTGGCTTCTGGGGTCAAGGCGGGGTGATGGTGGTGGTAAGATGTTGTCCAAGGTCAAATGCAGACCGGATGGGCAGCTGCTCTAACTCAGGCCTTTGCCCAGCATACCCTCCCCACCCCCCACCCAGTGCTGGTTCCACCTCCCAGTCCCCCTCCTCCAGCCCCTCCCCACAGCCTCCAGTTACATAATCCCCTAGCTATGCTGGTCTCTGTCAGGAGAGGGGAGGGGAAGAGAGACCTCTGAGGGTCCCAGTCCACTCTGGGGAATGGCAGGAAGCTGGTGGCCAGTTCAGGGGAGGTTGGGGTCCCAGGAGACCTGGCTTCTAGTGCTGCTTGGTCTCTAGGTCCCTGGGTGACCTTGGGCAGGGTCCTCAGTGGCAAAACGAGGGGCTTGACTCTCTCCCTATTAGCTCTCCCCCACCCCAACATCCTCTGTCCTAGGATTTAAGGTATAAGACTCTGGCCTGCTGCCCCCTCCCTCACATGCTGAAACATGTTGTGTTTTATCTCAGTAACAAATCTACCAGGCCAGTGCCTAAACACATCCTTTCTATGCCTGTGGACACCTCAGTGCTCCCCAAGTCCCCTTCTCCCACTGATCCTCGGCAGTTGGGCAGACACTCCTGCCCCTCCCCTGCCCCATCCCTGCCCTAGGCTCCAGTGGGCAGGAAGGAAGGGATGTGGAGCAGTAAAGTAGGGCAGGCAGAGGCAATGGTTTGCCAGGTAGAGGGTTAGGGGGAGATGGCTCACGGACAGAGGAGGGGCTTTGCTTTAATTCCCAACTCTGACCCTCCCCGTCATGCCTCAGGCTCCATTTAGGCCTCTGAAGACAGAGCCCAGCGAAGGCAAGGGGCGTCTCTTCCAGGGTAGGTGGCTGCTACCAATTTCTCCCTTTTGGGCTCAGTTAAGCAGCAAAGACCCTTAGAATTCACCAGACCCCCTCTCCCATTTTACAGAGGAGGATGCCGATCCAGAGAGGCCATCTGAGGGGCCAAGGTCAGCAGCAGGGTGCCCTTTCTCCCCTGCAACAAGCTGCTGTCACTAAAGGGGAGTGGCCGAGGAAGACACGCCCACCTCGCACACACTTTCTCCTTGCAGGCTCCCCCTTTAGGGCCCCCTCTCTGCCCCTGACAGGTCCCACAGGGTGCACAGGCATAAGCCCAGTGGGCCCCTCCAACACCCTCCTGTTCCAGTGAGGAAGAAGGACAGGCTCTGTTCTCAGGAGCAGGTCTCAGAGGGACCACATCCCCCTCCCCACGGCCCAGCCCGACGACACCAACTATCAAACTATTAATTAGCCGTAAAGATTCCCCCTTGACCATCTCCTCAGGGCCTGAGGCTGCTCCCTGGAGGCGTGAGGGCTGTCTCAAGGAGCAGACCAGGCCGCAGGCCGTTTTCCGGCCCTGGCTGGCTCCAGAGGCCCCTTACCTAGGAGGGAGGAGGCGCTCCCAGCTCCCCTCCCCACACCAAAATCTACAGGGCAGCTCACACCTTCGCAGCGTACATCTGCAAAGACACAAATATGCACGCACAGGCACTCCTGCACGCTCAAACACACACTCATTCCCACTACATACGTTACCCACCCAAATATACACCACCACACTTACATAAATATGCACGCGCAATCTACTCACACACACAAACACACCCATTCATACTCACTCATACATATTAAATTCGGAAATATAGACGCAGACCTTACATACGTAGCCACCCTTGAAAAGAGTCACCCTGTCTCTTGCACACGTACACGTATGTACACACACGCGCACACACACCCTTTCACTTCTGACTCCCTGGGCGCCGGTTCTCGGATCCACCCCTGCTCGCGGGAGGCAGAGGACGCTGCTGCCCCCGCCCCACTCTTCTGATGGGTCAGCTGTCACTTACCCGCGCGTAGCGGGATGAGTAGGGGTCCTCGAAGAGCGCCCAGATGCGCGGCTGCCAGCGGCGCCAGAAGCCACCAGGCCGGCCGTCCGGGGAGTCGCTGAGCGCCAGGCGCTTGGTCATCTCCAGCTCGTCCTCGCCGTCGCCTGAGTCCCCGGGGCCGTCGGCGTCCGCGTCGTCGGCGCTGTTGTCCAGGGGCGCGCCTCCGAAGCTGTCGAGCGCCTCCTCGGCGTCGCGGTGCTGGCGGTACGTCATCCAGCAGCAGGGCTCCACGTCGGTCTCGTCGATGCCCCAGAAGGCCAGCTCCTCCTCGTAGAGTGGCCCGCACACGTCGGCCGGGCAGTGCAGCTTGCCCGTGCGGTAGTAGTTCAGGATGTGTGCAAAGACCCCCGGGTGGCGGTCGAAAAAGAACTCATCAGCGCGAGGGTCATAGTCGAAGTGGCTGTGGGCGTCGGGCTCCGCCAGCCAGGCGAGCCGCGTGCCGGGCAGCGTGCGCAGCGTCGAGCGGTACGTCTGGTGGCGCGTGCCGCCCACGTTGATCACGATGCGCTCGCTCTCGTCCCCTTGGCCCATCGCGGCGCCCCCTTAGGCATGGCGCGGCCCAGCGACACCCATGGGAGCAGCCGCCAGGGGGAGTTGGCGCCGGGGAGGGGGGCGCGCGGCCTCCTCCCCCCTCCCCCCAGCCGTCGGGGGGACAGAGGACCGCGGCTCTGGCCACTCCAGGAGCTACCCAAGCCCCTCCGGGCGCCTTCTGTCGGGTGCTGGTCCAGGGGACTGTGCGCAGGATCCCAAGGGTCTCTAGGCACCAGATGTGGGAGGGAGCTGGTCCGGCTGCGGAGGAGGCAGAGGAGGAAGGGAGGGAGGGAAAGAGGGAGGGACGGTGCTCAGCGGCGAGCCCCGGGAGGAGGGAAAAGAGGGTGGGGGGGCCGGGCTCCCGTCCCCATCTCAGCGGGAAAATGGAGAAATCAACACAAAGCTTTTGGGGGGAAGGTCAGCTGCCCTCGGGGCCGGACAGATAGATCAGCCCCCGGAAGGGGGAGGGGAGGAGAAAGGGCCGGGAAAATCGCGCTCTGCTGTGCGGTGGTCGCTGCAGCGCGCTCTCGGCGCGGGGGAGATGGATGCCCGCTGCCTTCCTCCCTGCGTGGCCGGGCTGCAGCTCGGGGCGCAGGGCGGGCTCCGGTCCCCTCCCTCTCTCCTTGCCTGGCTGCCTGCTCCCCCCGGCGGCGGGCGCGCCTGCCCGCCCGCCCGCCCTCCTCGCTCCTTCTCCCCGCCTCTCGGAGGAGATGGCGGGCCCCCTGGGCAGGGGCACCCGGGGTGCTGCTCGGTGCGGCGGCCGCAGAGCGCTGCGCTCGGTGCGCTCCGGCTCGAGCTGGGGCTCCGCTGGGCTGCGCTCCGACTCAGGCTCCGGCTCCGTCTCCGGCGGCGGTGCTGAAGGGACAGCTCCTGGACTGTGGCTAAACCGCGCGGGGCCGCGCAGGGGTTCTCCCGGCTGGGTTTGGTCTGCGGGGCCGGCGGGCACTGGCTCCGGTGCCTCTGCGCCCCGCGCTCCGCGCCTCGCTTCGGGCAGGCAGTTGGCGCTGCCGGCCGAGGCGAGGGGGCTACGGCAGTCGGGCCCGGGAGGCGGGGGTGGCGGGTCCGGGCGCGGCAAGGCGAGGCCGGCGAGGCCGGGAAGGCGAGGCGCGGAGCGGCCGCCGCCGCCGCCGCGACGCTGCTGCCGCCCGGGCTGCTGCTCGGCTCGCTTGCTCGCTGGCTCGCTCGCGCGGTCCGCGTCCAGCCCGCCGCTCTCCGGACACGGGCACACGGCGCGCGCAGCCGCACTCGCCCCCGGAGGGAGGCGCCGCGCTGGGTCCTAAAAAGCCCTGATTCCGCGGCCCCCTCCCAGCCCCGCGCGGAGCCGGCCTCCCTCCACCCCGGCGCTGGGGGCGCTTGCCCGGCACGGCTCCTACTGCTCCCGGGGGACCCGCCGATGCTCCGCCCTCGGGGAGCGCCACTCGATGGGCGTGGACTCCGGGAGACGTCTAGGCCCGCGCCCCCGGGTCAGACTAAGGAGAGATGGGCATCGGCATCCGCCCCACTCCTTCCAGACCAGAGACTGTTTGATCCCCTACTGAAACGAGATGTCCCCGATCACTATTAGAGACGCCTTAACCCGAACCAGAATTGGCCGCTCCAAGCAACCCTTTAATACCAACTCCTTTCGCGGAACCTGGAGCCCCCATGATCCTTTCCTAGATCCCTCTTTCATGGGCTCTAAAATAACACCCCTCTCCCCCCCCACACACACACCAAACACGCCCTGCACACGCTGTCCTGTAAGCCCTCTACTAACAACCCAATAACCCTGGACCGCTATGAGCCCTTACTGACCCTGGGCCCTTCATAACTCCTGGCTGACCCTAGTCGACCATGAGTGCCAGCTGCTCTGCCATATTGATCCCAGCTCACTGCTCGTCCCACACCAGCCCTGGATCCCTAGGTGGGGGTTCCTTACGGAAAGGGCATTCTGCCCTTAGAGGTCAGAAGGATCAGCTGTTCCCAGGAGTCCTGAGCATTGACAGTCCCCCTCTCCCTGCAGGGCTTCAGCTGCCCTGGGTGGTAAGCTGGTGCTGTGTCCGGGAGCTGGATGGCAGCAACGCCTGCTGTGACTCCCACAGCTTCGCAGTTGATCCTGGGCTGGGAGTTGCAGTTTGGGCCTCCAAGCCTTCCTGGCCCATGTTTGCTGCCTGTGCCTCAGTTTACTCGGTTGAGCAATCACTCCTTACTCGTTCTGTGCTCTGTCCCAGGCACAGGGGCACAAGAGACCCTGCCCTTGAGGGGCTCTCAGGCTGTTGGGGAAGTGGACAGGTGGGCCTGGGCAGGGCTGAGGAGGTCAGGCCCAGCTCCAGGGGTGGCTGCGCTGGGAAGGAGGCTTATTGATCGCAGCCCAGCCCAATCGAACACAAGGCTGCCTGGGCAAAGGACGATTTAATTAAGAAGACATGAGGCTCCTATTTACCTGTTGGCACTTGCTAACTGTGCTGACAGCTGTCCCTCAGCACTGACCCACAGACACTGTTGTGGGCCTGGGGACAAAGCGGAGCCGCAGACATCTGTCTCCTCACTTGGCCAGGGGAATCCCAGCCCAGCCCCAGGGAAGTCTGAGTGTTGTGGGGAAAAGGTTTGGAGGAGTGGAGAGCTTTGGAGAGGGGCAAAGGGCAGAGCAAGAGACGAGGGATGGGAGAAGGACAAGGGGAGAGACAGGGAGAGGCAGCGCTGGGGCAAAACCAGGGGCAGAGATGGGCAGATGCAAAGAGGGGGCTGGAGTCTGGGGCCCGGATGGCACCTCCACCCTCCAGAAGTTGATCCAAATAGGAGCTATTTCCCCTTCAACCTCAGAGTAATGCAGACACGGCAGTGCTTTTGTGTTCCTCTCACCCTGTGTGACCAGTGTGAGCCCCAGGCCCTAACCATGGGGAGGCCTGACCTGGGGCAGCTCAGCTTGGCCCAGATTTAGATTCCTCAGAACACAGGCCCTCGGAAAGCTCTGCCCCAACCCAAGGAGGTGATAACACAGAGAAATGGAGACCCCAGAAGGAAGAGAAAAAGATGGACACAGGGAGATGAAGACACACACACCCGGCTGGTAGGAATCAAGAGACAAGAAAGAGGCCTCTCCAAATCTTCTCTTCCTTCCAGCCAGATGTCCAGCCCCTCTCCCCCAGGAAGCCTTCTGTGATTCCACCACCCACAGGCGCCCAGGGCTCCACCTTTTCCCTCACCTGTAGGACCACATGGGATCAGAGTGTGGCTCCCCACCCTTCACTGTGGCTCATCTCATCCCCAAGTGCACAGCCACCTCCTCTAGGCTGCTGCTTCTTGTTTGCCTCCCTCCATGGTGCCCAGAACACAGTAGCTCTTCATGAAGGGCTAGCTGAGTGGAGAAATGCCAGGAGAGGGGCTGGGATCCTGGATCCCAGTGTCAGAGGCCATGGGAGTCTGGAGCCCTTCACCGAGGCTGAGTCAGGGGGAGGGACTTACCCAGGGTCTCTCAGGGATCAGTGCAGAGCCCACTCAGGCCGCTACCCCGTGGTGAGGCATATGGAGAGCTGAAGTGTGCCCCAGGTGGTGGGGAGAGGCAGCGGGGAGGTGGAGACACTGAGAGAGGCAAACTGCTCCTAGGAGGGGAAGGTTGGGTGACTAGGGGCTCTGGTCAGGCCTGGCCCTGGAGGGTGTGCTAGAAAAAGAGAAACAGGCCAGGGTTGGAGGGAGGGGGAATGTGAAAGGGTGTCCACTGCCTTCTCTGAGAAGGCTCAGAGACAGGAGCCTCCCCGGTGAGAGGGGGCAGCTGCCCCTGAGGGCCCCCAATGGCCCACTTCAGGATTCTTACCTCCATCCTGATGGCACCCCCAGCCCAGGCCCCAAGGAATGCCCCCCCTTCTCTATCCTAAGCAGGGACACAAAAGTCCCTTCTCTCACTTCCTTTTCACATTGTAGGAAGGCTGGCATTTGCAGAAAGCCCAGAAAAACCAAGAGGGCAGCACAGAAAGAAAGAAAAAAAGCTCCAGAGAAATGGGGGTGGGGGCAGGGATTGATGACGGACCCTCAGCTTCTCACCTACAGCCACTACCCACAGGCCCTCAGGCCAGCCCAGACCCTCACCCCTTCCCACTGATCAGTCCCCCCTCATTCATAGCCATTTGTCCCCTCCCTTGCAGAGGAAGTCTTGTCCCATGCCAGAGGGTTGTTGGGCTCAGTGGCTGGTGCGAGGGGTGGGGAGTGAACTACTGGTGGGGTGTTGTTCAGTGGTCAATAGCATAGATTCTAGGACCGGGCTGCCTTGGTTCTAATCCCAGCTCCACCACTGACTAGCTATGACCTTGGGCACGTTCCTCGACTTCTCTATGCCTCAGCTTCTTTGTTGTTGGATATGAATAATAATAAGCCCAATATCTTTAATGCCTCATCTCTGGGATTTCTCTTGTTCACGCTAGGGGTGGGGGTGGTGAGTTCCAGTAAGCTCCATGGTGGGAATGGTTGGAGGATGAGCTAAGGCTGGGAGTGGACTAGAAAGAGAGGAAGGGTGTCCTGAGCCAAGTTGGGCCTATGTTCTCACACCTGGCGCTTACAGGCCTTAGATCTGGTCCTGCTAGGCTCTGGAACTGGCCCAAGTCCAGCCTCCAGGCCTTTGTCCAGCTTGGCACTGTCCTGTATGCTGCTCTTCCAAGTCCAGAGCCCTAGCATTCCTGGTGGGTTGGGGTGCCATCTTGTGGCCACATCTGGAAACTAACCTAAGCTGGACACAGACTAGGCTTTGGGGTAATGGTAAGCAGTGGGACCTACAGGCGTCTCCTCCCCAGACCAGAACTCATCCCTCCAGCAGACAGAGAGGAGTGAAATGCAAGGTGCCATAGTGGGAAACTGGTGACCATGGCCGTCAGGTCTGTAGCTTGAGCACTGCCCTGGTACCTAACCTAGGAATGGGATGGGGTGCACAGCTATTCCTTCCTGCAACCCCTGGGCGAGTGGATCCCAGAGATCTTAGGCCAGGGCAAGTCTAGAAAGGGACCAAGGTAAAGAATACTCTGGGGAAGTGGTAGACCGGGTTTCTCAGTCTCTGCACCATTGACGTTTTGGACCAGATGATCCTTTGTCGTGTGGGCATTGTAGGATGTTTAGCAGCATCCCTGGCCTCCACCCACTAGATGTCAGTAGAACCCTTTCCCCAGTTGTGACAATCAAAAAGGTCTACAGACACTGCCAAATGCCCCTTGGGGGTAAAATTTCCTCCAGTTGAGAGAACCACTGATGTAGGCAGATTCAGTTACCAATCTCATTTTGCGGCTTATTAGCTGTGTAAACCAGTCGATGTCCCTGTCTAGGCCTCTGTTTCCTCATCTGCTTAAATGGAATAATATTTTGTGATGATTAAATGACATAGAGTCTCTCATTTAACTTCCTCTCCTTCCCTTTCCCCCTTCCCTCAGACTGCCCACTCCCTCCAAACCCTCAGTGACCAGCCCTTACCACTCATCTCCCTCACGGGCTCCTGCCATTCCTCAGCAATGCCTGTCCCTCAGGGTGTCAGTGTGGCTCCGGGGGCAGAGCGTCAGCCCTCCCTAGGCTTGGCTTTGGGGAAGAGGAGGCCTCAATGACTGGGAGTGAGGGGGGACGATGGGAACTGATGGTGGCTGTGGTGAAGGATGCATGCGGATGGGCAGGGGTGCCTATGTGTAGGGAGGACTGCTGGGCGCAGGCACTTCTGCAAGAGTGCTCCCAGCAGGACTAGGCAGGGGCCACTGAGTTCTCCTCCCAGAAGCAGCTGGAGGTGTGAGGCTATCCCAAGGGCCTGCCTCCCTCCACGATTCCTTTGCTGGGAGCCTTGGGGGTTCTTCTGTGTGTGCTCCTGGGGGCGCCTGCGTGTGACTGAGTCTGCAGGGGAGTCTGAGCAGCAGTGTGCAGGGGCGGGTCCAGGTTTCTTGAGGCCTGAAGTTTAGGCCTGAAGTTTTGGGGGTCACTCCTTAAAAAAAAAGAAAAGTTGGATACAAAGTGAATATTTATTTAGACTTAGAAAAGAAATCAGAACCAGATGTAAATTTGTAGAAGTTGACAAATACTAAAAACATAAAAAATCCAGAAAAGAGTAGCTTAATATTTTTATTAACTGCCTGACACACCTACATGATACTTTAAAATAAGTTATATTTACTTGGAAGCATTCATACTGCCAGCAAAAACCAGTTGCAATGTTTTTTTTGCAATTACAGAATGATGTGCAGTTAACAAAACCACATTTATTTTATTAAAGCTGCATCAAAGGTGACTGAAAATGAAAAAAATCATCTTGCTCCCATATAACTGTTTTTTCCTGTGCACCAGAAGACACTGCTTTAAATTTCCATGCCAATTGGCAGCTCCCGCATTGTACAAGGCAAGGTTTGTGGCTCCTGAAAATACCACCAGGACAGGGCTACTTAAAGATATGTTCAGGAAATGCACAGCCAAAACAATCTTGACAAAGAATCAAGTTGGAGGACTCACACTTCCTATTTCAAAACTTACTACAAAGCTACAGTAATCAAGACTGTGTGGCACCACCGTGAGGATAGACTCCAGATCAATGGAATAGAGTGGAGAGTCCAGAAATAAGCCCATACACTTATACTCAATTGATTTTTGACAGGGGTGCCAAGACAATTCAATGGGGGAAAGAATCGTTTTTTCAATAAATAGTGCTGGGACAACTGGCTATCTGCATGTTAAAGAATGAAGTTGGATCCCTTCTTCACACCATATAGAAAAAGCAACTAAAAGTGGATCAAATACCTAGATGTAGGCACTAACGGTGTAAAACTCTTACTTGGATTATTTCATGATTTCTTAGATATGATGCCAAAAACACAAGCAGCAAAAGAACAATAGATAAATTGGACTCCATCAAAATTTTTAAAAAAAGCTTTTGTGCTGTGAAGGACGCTATCAAGAAAGTGAAAAGACAGCTCATAGAATGAGAGAAAATATTTGCAAATCATAGATCTGATAAGGATCTAGTATCTAGAGTATATAAAGAACTCTCATAACTCAACAATAAAAAGACAAATAACCTAATTTTAAAATGGAAAAGGATTTGAATAGACATTTCTCCAGAGAAAATGTACAAATGGCCAATAAGCACACAAAAAGATGCTCAACATCGTTAGTCATTAGGGAAATGCAAATTAAAACCACAACGAGACAGGACTTTACACCTACTAGGATGGCTAGAACAAAAAGACAAACAACAGAGTTGTTGCGGATGCAGAGAAATTGGGGCCCTCACACATTGCTGATGGGAACGTAAAATGGTGCAGCTGTTTTGGGGAAGACTATGGCAGTTCCTCAAAAATTTAAACATACAGTAATGATATACCCACCAACTTCACTTTAAGGTGTATACCCAAGAGAATTAAAAGCA
Source organism: Tapirus indicus (assembly GCA_031878705.1). Classification (NCBI taxonomy): domain Eukaryota; kingdom Metazoa; phylum Chordata; class Mammalia; order Perissodactyla; family Tapiridae; genus Tapirus; species Tapirus indicus. The sequence goes on from CM062924.1 coordinate 12,242,198, forward strand.
TATGTTTACACAAAAACTTGTACATGAATAGTAGCAACATTATTTATAATAGCTAAAAAAAATGGAAGCAACCCGAATATCTATCAACTGATGAATGGATAAACAACATGTGATGTATCCATACAGAGGAATACTATTCAGCTATAGAAAGGAATGAGGTACTGAAACAGGCTACGACATGGATGAACCTTGAAAACATTACGCTGAGTGAAAGAAACAGACACAAAAGGTCCCAAAGTGTGCGAGTCTATTCATATGAAATGTCCAGAATCGGCAAATCCATAGAGACAGAAAATAGATTAGTGGGCGCCAGGGACTCGGGGGAGGAAGGAGAGTGGGAAGCGACTGCTAATGGGTACTGGTTTCTTTTGGGAGTGATGAAAATGTTCTGGAATTAGATAGTGCTGATGGTTGCACGACATTGTGAATATAGTACAAATTACTGAACTGGACACTTTAAAAGAGTGAATTTTATGGTATATGAATTGTATCTCAATAAAAATTTGGGGAAAGTGGAAGGATCAGTAAACTGGGAGGTTATGGATAATTTGCTTATGCTGAGAAAAATCTTCATTTATCATGGTTCTGGTTCCTTTATCTGTAAAAGATCTATTTCATTATCTTTTTCTTTCTCTGAAATGCTTTAAGTGAATTATTGAAGAATTTCAGAACTGGGACATACCTTCTAAATTCACTAATTCATTCTACAGAGAGCAGCTCAGGTCAGATGGGGCAAGTCACCTTCCCGAGGTCTCTGAGCTGCTCAGTAGCCAGCACAGGCCTAGGTCCCAGGGATCAGGTAGCCGCTGACATCACCCAGGACTCACTTCCCCTGCTGCCAGGGGAATTAAAACCGACGTGTTCTACGTGAATTAAAACCTGCTGATAAATGTTGTCTGAGAAAAAAGTTCACAATACAAAAGTGACCCTATATGGTATAAAAACAAATATTACACAGCCTCACATTTTAATTTTTTCCCTTTAATTGTAGTGAGTTGTGTGCAGAGGATTTAAGTATTTTATAGATGAGAAAAAAACTGAGCTAGAACCAACTAGTTCTTCCTCCTTAACACCATCATCATTTTTGTCTTTATCTTCCTCCTCATCTCCTCATCCTTTCCACCTTCCCCCTCTTGGCCTTTTTTCTCGCCTTTTTCCACCTCGCCCACTCTTTTCCACCTGCATCAGGCTGCCTATTCTTTAATTGACTCTTCATGTGACAATGGTTTTTATGATATCATTTTCTATATGGAGAATTGAGAGAGAATTCAGTCTTTCCTTCAACATGGTTGATCAAAACTTGTTCTCTATCATTGATAATTTAGATAAGCTTCTTTCAGGCTCACCACTCTATTGGAAATGTCATGTGCAATTTTTGGATTGGTGTCAAATTTGGGGAAAACTCCACCAAGTTTCTTTCATTTGTGGACTGTAAGAGTTCAAGGTATTTTGAGTTTTCTTGTGTGGTAATTAATTTTAAATGTTTTTAAATTGACAGTGTTCATTAAAAAGTTTGTTGATATTGAGGTCTTGTTATAGTGACCTATTATAAATTTTATTCTGTCTTTGTTGATGTCAGTATTTTGTGTTAGATCAACCAAAGCTTAATCTTTTTCCAATGTGTTCATATAATTCACCCTTCTTCATTGATTGAATTATAAACAATGCAAGAGTCTTCAATCATTCCATTCAAAAATTATCTCTTGCTTTTAATAAATCCCTTTTTGGTATCATCTAAATATATTTTGGGGGTACTGTTGTCTTCTCAACGTGAGAATCATTTAAATTTATTTCATTGTTCTTCATTGTTGCTTGTTTTATATTCCATTTATTTAAAATATGTTCTACTAAAGCCAGACAAAATGTACGTCTTTAGGTAGGATCCCCACATGCCCATAAATGCCACCCAACACAATGGGAAAGTCAAAATAGAAAGACATAATCATCACAACCAATTAGTTAAAATAATTTACTTTGGCAAATTAAAAAAGAAAGAAGATGATGTGAATGTACTTCCAGGGCCTTAGAAGGGACCCATGCGAGGGAGGGGGCCTGAGGTTTAAACCTCGTTGGTTTCACCGTGCCTCTGCTGGTATGCTCTGGTAAGCACGTGCTGCTGTATGAACACACAAGTGTGGAGACACGCACATATGTCTCTGTGGAGGGCATGGCCCACTGTTTCTTCAGATCCAGCCTAGGCGAAAATGGTTCCAAGAGCAAGGGACATTTCATCTACACTGCAGATGGAGTTGGGCTCAGCTGGATGTCCCCCGGCACCTCTCCACCAGGGGACTGAGGGGAGCAACAGGCCAGGAAGGGGCCTCAAATTCCACCATGGGTGATCCAATCTCCAGCTGCTCCCCTCCCTCCTGACTTTCCTCACCTCCTCTCTCCTTACTTCCTCTGCAGAGGCTACAGGGCAAAGCAGCTGAGAGGGTGGTCTCTGGAGCATCTCTGCCAGGGTTCAAATCCTGGCTAAGGGAGTCAAATGAAAGTTTTTCCCTGGGAATCTTCTAACTGGAGTTTAATGGCGAGATCTAAGGTAATCCATGAGTTGCTGGAGAAAACCAATATGAGGTAGGAGAGAGTGAAGCCAAATAGAGGCAAGAAGGGGAATGCGTGGGAGAGTAAGAGGGGCTCCAGTCCCAGCTCTCAAGGCCCATGGACGCTGTGGTGCTTGTAGCACTACTTCCATCTGGGAACTGCCCTGTGTCCTTCCAACACACCCCCGGGGTGGGGAGGTTAAGTTAGTTTGAATTGAGTTTCTGTCACTTGTAACCAGAAGTGTCCTGGACTAAATCTGTCCCCATACCTGCTTCTTCTTCCCCTGAACCTCCATGTCTGTAATGGCACCACTATCCATTCTGAGGCAAACAAGAGCCTGAAGTTATCCTCGGCTGTTCCTTTTCTCTCACTTCCTTAGGGCTTCTATACACAGGCTCTGTGAACAGTTACGCAGGTTGTTCACTGAACAAGTGCACCTGACTAAGGAGGTGAGGGACGGCTGAAGTCCAGCCTTCTCTCTGCTTGTCTAGCTATGAACCCTGGTGCAGAGCAGTGTCCTCGGGAAAGAAGGGACACCTTTTTCTAATTGCACATTAGTTCCCGATAGGCTCCTGGGCCTTCTTCAAATATGGGGTTGGTTCCCTCAGTGCAGAGACTGCTTCCTCCTCTCTTCACCTGGTTACCTTCTCACACCCCGATCTCATCTCTCATTGCATCCGTTACTTTTCCTACGGCAGTTCTCACCATTTGTAACGTTGCAGTTATTCACTCGGTTCTTTGTCTAATGGCTGTCTCCCCAGCGGACTTTAAGCTGTGTGAGGGTAGGCACTGTGCCCTCCAGGTTCTTCACTGTCCCGTCGACACCTACACTTTATCTGGCACAACTGTCTCCACTCCTGTGCTTTCTCTCCCTTCCCCAGGCACAGCCCCAGTTCAGGCCATGTTCTCTGAGCAATCCTGGTGGCCTCCTGACAAGTCTTCCTTCTCAGGTCCTGTTCCCTGCTCTCCATTCTGCCCGCCCAGACTGGCCTTTCTAAAATACAGATTTATGTGCATCTTTCCCCTGGTTAGATTCCTTGATGGCTCCCTATTGCCCTTAGGATAAAGCCCAAATGAGGTCCAATGTGGCCCTGCCTCTGCCTCTTCCCCATCTCAACTCCGGCCCCCCCCCCCCCCCGTGAGCATTTTTGGTTTCATGAAGCTGCAGTTTGCTTTCTGTCACCTCTGGGTCTTTGCACCTGCCTTTTCCTCAGCTTGGAGAACCCTTTTTTTCCTGACCAACTCCTTCAAGATTCTAATTAGGGGTTACCTGCTTGTCTATACCTTCTCTTCCTACTGTGTTCCTCTGCCACATACCCCCATTATAGCACTTAATTCGTCGTGATGTAATCAACCACTGAAAGACCCAATCCCCCCCAAAGTCTGAGTGTTTCCCAAGGTCAGGAGTTGTGTCCACCACTGTCTCTTGTCGCCCAGCATAGGACCTGGCATCTGCTGAATGAATGAGCTCATGAATGAGCCCCAAGGGGTCTCAAAGGAGTGTAAAGAACACCAAGGCTCATCGGGATGCAGCCAGAGGAAAAGCTGAGGCTCCTGAGCACAAAGCAGCCCCGGGCGGCTCCTCAGGGACCCTGTGTGGGAGGGAGCAGAAGCTCTCCTCAGAGCAGAGAGCAGATCCTCAGATCCTTCTGGCATCACATCTTGCCCGCATTCCCCAGGGCCCCTCCACTTGGTGAGCAGAGCCCTTGAGAGTGGGCCTGGAGGGTTTTTGGGAAAAACTGGTCTGTAAGCGTGGGATGTAGGAGACATTGAGGCCCTGGTGACAAGTGTGTTGGGGGGTGGGATTGGGGCAGTACGTGAGTGGGGAAAAACTTTTGCCAGGCTATCTTTCCAGAAGTGCACTCCTAGATGTGCCTCTGTGTGTGTATGTGTGTGTGTGTGGGTCTCTCCCCTGTGGGTGTGCTTGCGTCTGTGGGCATTGTGGGTGTGTTGTCTTCTCTTATTTCTCAAGACACAGTTCAAATGGCGCCTCTTCCAAGAAGCCCTCACCAGCACCCTAGCTAAATCAGTGGCCCCTCCTCTGTTCTCAGTGTTCGTAGCTTGATGAGAGCATTTATTCCACCTGCGATGATGCAGGTTTGCATGTGCCCCGTCCTCAAACGTTCTGGGCTCCTGTCTTCTTCTGAGATCCAACAGTGCCAGGATGCCCTACGTGCTGGGTTACTGGCTGAGTAGAGGCATCTGTGCCTGTCTGGGCTTCTATGCTGTCCCCTTGTGATTACACCTATCACTAAGAGTCTGTAAGTACCATACAGCTTACCACACCCTTTCACACTCATTTCATTTCGTCCTAATGCTGTGAGCACCTAATCACATCATCTGTCTCCATGAGGATTCTGGTTGGCACCGGGGGGGGGGGCACGACTTTCCAGTGATCCTTCTGGACACCACACCTGGGTTCACTCTCTGTGTATGGAGGGGGGTGATTCTCAAACTTGCACCACTTCAGAATCACCTGGGAGCTTTTGAAAAAATACCAATACCTGGCCCCGGGTATCTGGGGCAGATACATTAAATGGGAATCTCGGGGGGGTTGGAGGGGGAAGCATGGATCTTTTTTTAACTACTGGGATCATTCTAAGATGCATCCTGACCTGAGGACCACTGACCTGTGTGGTCAGAGGAACTGCCCCACTTGTTGGAGACATACGCTCCCCTCCCTTCCCTGGCCCCAGGCTTCCTCCTTGCAATTCTGCCGCCTACAGGGGTCGCTGAGGTGCAGCTGGCCCAGTTTGCCGATTTTCCTCCAGATCAAAACCCTGCCCCCATCCCCAGGGACAGCGGAGCCACCGCGGTATAAATAAGCGTCTTTATTTCGAACACCTGACGAGCGCCCGCGGCTCGCCCGCCTGCCGTATAAACATCCAAAGTCCCTGTTGCACCGCACACCATGCCTCAGAGATAAATACAGCCCTAGGGGCTCCTGCTCTGGCAAAGCAACTCTTATTTACAGAAATAGATTACAAAAGTATTACAAAACGTGGTCCTGAACCGGAGAGGGAGTGGGAGTGGTAACCGTTACACTAGTTACACCGGGGACGGGAGCGCACCCCGCAGGCGATGGGGAAGAGCGGACGTGGCAAGGGCTCCCGAAAAGATAGGCCAAGCCCCCTTAAGCGACCTGGGCGTCCCGGGGCAAGGCTTAGGTCTGCGGGGGTCCCACACCCCGTGGCGGAGGAGACGAGGAAGAGGAGGGGCCTAGCCCTTCGAGGATCAGCTCTGGCCCACAAAGGAACGCCAACTGGCCATCGCAGCGGGTCTCAGGGAAGGGTGCTGCGTGGAAAATGGGGACTGTGTCCTTGCCCTGGGGTGCGGGAGGCGGAAACACGCATCAGTTCTCCCGCCTCTCCTACCTCGGGAGGGGTCGCTTTTAAAGCGCGGTTGGGGAGGGGTGATATTTAAGTTCAATCTTTTGGGCGCGAGGGACCCCAGGGGCATCATCCCTCGGGCGGGTGGGCAGCAGAGCCCTCCGACGCGGCCGCCCACCCCTCAGAGCACCTGGTAGATCGGGTTGGGGTTCGCGCCCGAGGAGCACAGCGGGGCGGCGTCGGGGGAAGGGGTGGGGGCGCCGCGCTCGCCCTCGCTCGGGGCGGCCGCCTCTTGCGGGCCGGGAGACGACTCCGGCGGCGCGTCGGCCAGCAGAAGCGCCGGCGCAGCGGGACTCTCGGTGGAGATGCGCTCCACGATGCTGGACAGGCAGTCGAGGCTGGACACCGCAGCACTCTTCCCGGGCCTGGGTTCTGCACGGGGAGTGTAGGTTAGTACGCAGGGGTTGAGCCGCCAACAAGCCTCCCACCCTCTGGGCTCAGTGCTTTGGGGCAGACGGGAAACTGAGGGCTTGTCAGAGTCCGGGGCGATCCAACAAGAGTGCCAGGCAAAAAGGGAGGGCGCCCCACGCTTAGTTTTTCATTCCCTATACCATCTCCCAGGATGGGGGGAGGGGGGCGGTCCTAGATAGAGGGAAGCCAGGGCAGCTCAAAGGGGAACGTGGGAAGGAGGCGCGAATACACACCGCTGAGCGCCTCGCTGTAGTAGGTGCCCTCGTAGCAGTTCCGCCGCCGCGCACCGCTCGGGGGGCCACTGTAGTCCATCTGCAAACGGCAAGGGCGACCAGTCAGGCCCGCGGGACCGCGCGGGGAGGAGCATGACTCCCTGTAGCCGCCCCCTCCCCAGCTCCCCAAATCTCAGCCACGACTTCCGGCCAGGATCTGTCCTGGTTGCCGGGTAGGGATGGGCAGGAGTTGCTGCCTGCAGCATGCCAGCCCAAACAGAGGGCGGACAGTCGCCTAGAAGCACAAATCCGCATTTTGGAAATAGGGATACGCGGAGAAAAAGCAGATCTTCATGTCGGCGCAGCAGTGTTCTAATCGCGCCCCCAATCGGGTGGATTGCATCTGTCCCGTGTGCCCCCAAAGCACTAATTAGGCCACTCCAGTGGCAGCTGCCCAGGATATGGGGGTCCACTCCCGGGAAATTTCCCCGCTCAACCGGCCCCCGGAGGGCCAGCTCCCCGCCCTCGGAAACGCGTCCCAGATATCTCAAGAGCTGCCCCCACTCTCCTCTAGCCCGGGGTCCTGGCCTTACCATGCCGTCGGAGCAGTTGGAGCGTGGGCTGGACGCGTCCGAGTCGCCGCTGTAGTGCTCCCCGCCGCCGCCTGGGGGCAGCGGACCAGGCGCGTAGAAGGCAGCGGCCGCGCCAGGGGGCGCGGCGTCCTGGTCGCGCAGCAGCGCCTGCAGGCCCTCGATGTAGCGGATGGCGTTCCGCAGGATCTCCACCTTGGGCAGCCGCTGGTTGGGGTTGCTAGACGTGCAGCGCTTGAGCGTTTCGAAGGCTTCGTTGACTTTGCTCAGGCGGCGCCGCTCGCGCATAGTGGCCGCCTTGCGGCGGTCGGCGTTAGTGGTCTTGCGCTTGCACGCCTTGCAAGCCCACAATAGACAGCGGCCCGCTTGGTGGTGCCCGCTGGGCGCGCGCACATGCTCATCCTCGCGCCCGCCCGGGGCCGGGTGCACGGTCGCAGAGAAGTGCGAGTGTTCCTCGGGCTTCAGGAGCGCGCCCACGTGCACGAGGCGCGGGTCCAGGTCTTCGAAGAAGCGCAGGTCGGGGGAGTCGAAACACGGGTCATCATAGAAGTCGTCCGCTGTTGCAAAGTTGCAGAGAGAGCCATCGGGGCCCGTCAGGTCTACGTCGCGGAGCGGCGGCGACAGCAACTCCATATCCCGGCGCGGGGCGGCGCAGTCCTGGCTTCGCCCAACCGCAGCGGCAGGGGTTGCCCGAAACTTTCTGCCTCTCCGAAGTCGCGGCCGTGCGATAGTCAAGTCCCGGGGGTCTGAACGTGCACCCAACTGTCCTCCACCCTCCCGTGTCCTGTCTGGCCTGACGCGAGGAGAGGAAAGCGGTGGCAGCGCCCTGGGGCTTCCCCACCCCTATCTTCTCGCCAGGCGCCCGGGGCTATTTATCCGGTAGTAGCCTAAGGGCCCCCAGAGCCGAGCGGGCGGCTGGGGGCGGGGGCGCCTGAGGCCAATAGGAACAGAGCGGGGTGGGGCTTGGGATCCCCAGGGTGGCTGCAGGGGCCAGAGACTGGCCAGCCCCCTACCCCTCGACACTCGAGCGCGCGCTCCGGCCCCTCCCTAGGCAGGGAGGGAGGCAGAAGCTGGCAGCCTAACGCGGCTGCACTTGGCTCCCGGGCACACTCTTTCCAAACCTCTCCGGCACCAAACTCTTCCTGTGTCCTCGGGAAACACTGGCCGCGCGCGCTCACCTCCATGCTGACTTCGGGCTCCCCTCTGTCCTCTGATTTGTGGGGGACCCGAGAACAGAGTAGGAGTAGAAATCAGATGGGAAGAGATTTGGGAGAGACACATGGCAGTGGAGCAGAGACACACTCAGAGCTGAGATAGTGAGATATACCCAAGAGGCTGAGAGACATTCAGAGAGCAGAAAGCTCTCTGAGAGGCAGAGGCAGAGAAACGCGAAACGATAGACTCCAATAGTCCTAGTGGGCGAACCAGAGACAAACTGCACGTGGTGACCGTGTCACTCGGCCACTTCCTGCCCCGGGAGTCGCTCAGAGGCCCGCGGATCCAGCCTATCTTCCCTGGACGCTTAGAAACCCAGCCGTGTCTATACTGCTAGGAGCTTCGCACCAGTCTCTCCAAATGCAGATTCTGGCCCCGCCTGGAGGGAGGGAAGCGGACTCCTGCCCGACTCAACCTGCGCGGTTCCGCAGCCGGGCGTCCAGTGCGGGCCCAGGCCAAGATGTCTCTTCAGCTGGGAGGAAAACTGCGCTCCGGCTTGCCTCCACCTCGGGCGAGGTGCTGCGCCGAGGAAGTTCACTGCGCAAAGGCTGCGAACGCCCAGGCCGGGCCTGAGAACTCCACTTCAGAGCGGAGTCTTTGGGAGTGGAGTTTGCAGATTCATGACCCAAGTTCTCGTCCAGATCCCACAGTTTCCTGTATGATTTTGTGTAGGTCACACCGCCTTCCCGAGCCTCAGTTTCCCCACCTTGTAAATCTGGGGATAAAAATAGCGATCTCTTGGAGTGATTGTGGTGGTGATGAGAATCTAAAGATACCAAAGACGTGGAAGCTCTCAGTCGGAGGTGCAAGGCTGTACTAGCAAGAGGGCTTGCTCCTGTCTGCAGGCCGGCTGGATAGTGTGCTCCCAGTGGGCTTCCCAGCTGTTGGCTGGGGTACTGAGCCCTGACAGGGGCCCTGTCAGTCTCAGGGCAGGGCTCTGGTGGAGGCCTTGGCTGCATTTCTTCCCAGCAGGCCCACTGGAGAGACTGGGAATCGAAGGAGGAGGCAACCACCCATGGGATCTCTGGCTCTCTTACAAGACCTGGGGTATCCCCACCCCCATAGGGCCTCTCAGCCTCTTCCTGAATCTGCAGTCCACATCGTCCTCTCCAAAGTCTGGATAGAAATCTCCCTTGGACCATACACCCCTGCCTGGGTCTCTCCTCCCGGAGCCCAGGGATATAAGCAGCAAGGGACTTTGTGCCTTTCCCACTAACTTCTGGAAGCTGTCCTAGCTGGCCCTCTGGGCCCTGGGAAGCCCTCCCTTCCCACCAAAACTGTAGGGCTCTTTTGGAGCCCTGCCTTCTTTACTTCTCCGCCACTTGTAGTAGTGCTGAAGGTCCCCCTTCATGAAGTAACTTCACTCTGTAACACCACCTTCATTTATTCATTCAGCAGATATCATGGAGCATCCAGTGCATGCCAGGTGCTGGTCTAGGTGTTGGGGACACAACAATGAACAAAACCAAGCCCCTGCTCTCATGGTGCTTATGTTGTAGGGCAAGACGACAGACAATAAATGAATAAGCAAGGAAGTATATGATGTCAGGAGGTTATAAGTTCTATGAAGAAAAATAAAGTAAGGCACAGGAACAGAGTGATGAAGCCTTTTTCATTGTATGGAGTGGTCAGGAAAGGATTCTCTGGGCTGATTACATCTGAGCAGAGAACTGAGTGAAGGGAGGGCAGAGGCAGATATCTGGAACCAGATAGAGGGAAGAGCATGTGCCAAGATCCTGGGGCAGGATTGTGTGGCAGATATAAAGTACAGCAAGAGGCTGGTATGTCTGCAGCAGGGTGAGCAAGTGGGAGAGTGGTGGATGGGGTCAGAAAAGGAGCAAAGGAATTCTATTCTGAGAAGGAAAGCCACTGGAGGGCTTGAGCAGAAGAAAAGAATGTTACCATCTGACTTACATTTTAACGGGAACATGCTTGTTACTGGAGAGCAAGGGCAGAAGCAGGGAAACCAATTAGGAGGCTACTGCAGTAATCCAAGTGAGTGGTGACAGTGGCTTAGATCTGGGTGGTGGCAGTGGAGATGGTGAAAAGTGGTTGAATTCCAGATATATTTGGAAGATGGAGCCAGCAAGACTTAGTCATGATTGGATGTGGGCAGGGAGATGAGAGAGGAGTTAAGGATGACTCCTGGAAGAATGGATCTAGGGAAGAGCAGGTTTGTGGGTGGCAGATCGAGAGTCCAGGTTGGGGCAAAATTTGGGAGACGTAATCAACACCCAGGTGGGGAGGTCAAGTAGGCAGAGGATTTATGAGGCTCAAGTTCCAGAGGGGAGGTCTGGGCATGAGGAAGACCAGTCCACTCGACCTCCAAGACATCTCTCAAGTCTCTCCATGGCCAGTGTCACCATCCTGGACTGAGCTGCCACACTGCTGGCCTGAAGACCACAGTAGCCTCCTGGCTGGTCCCCCAGGTCCACTCTTGCCCCAGGAGAACCCCCTCACTACAAGCAGCCTGAGGAATCCCTTAAAAACATCAATGGGATTATAACCTCTTCTGCTTCCAAATCCCTAACAGCTTCCCATTGCATTTGGAATAAAATCTCATCTTCTCACCCTGGCCTATAGGGCCCTACATGGTCTGGCCTCAGCCCATCTCTGCAATTTACTCCAGAACCACTGTCCCCTTTGATCACTCCATTCCAGCCTGACCCCCTCTCCCGACTCCCAGCGCTCTGAGGCCCGTCCAGCCTCGGAGCCTTGCGCTTGCTGTTTATAGCACTCTCCGCCGCCGGGCTCTCCCCACCACTGGCTGCTTTCAACGTATCAGGTCTCAGCTCAGATGTTGTCTCCTCAGGACGTCTCTGCCATCTTTTCTAAGGCAGCTGGGTCGCGTCACCCTGCTCACTTCCTTCTTTGCACAGCCACTTTTTAATTATCTCCTTTATTAGCTCGTTCATTGATTGACATGGCCCTAGGAAGGCAGGGACGTTTTGCTCACCATGGCATTTGCAGAAACCATCACAGTGGCTGTCACATAGTAGGAACTTGATAAATGTCGAATGATCGAATGGGTGGCCTCATGCCCTTTGAATCTCCGTGCATACATTTGGACTTCTTGAAATGTGTCATTAATGAGGATGGTTGTCTTTCTTCTAAACTAGACAGTCACATACATGATTAGACACACGTGCTGGGTCATACTTACTCTTCCCAGGCAAGACCCAGGGCCGTCTGCCTGGGGCATGCGCCTTTATGTCGAGCAATTACACATGGCCTGCTGTAATATCATAATAGTGTACTGCAGAGAGATTTGGTGCTTATTATAAGCTTGAGTCTTTTCATTTGACTTACACTCATAATGAAGAATGCGAATAATTGTTATATTAGTGATTTAGATTGAAACAAATATTTCTTCCTATTGTTCAAGCCTCAGCAGAATGCCTGGCACCTAGTAGACAATATATATTTGTTGGATGAATGAATCAATCAATCTAACCCTTTAATTAAAGAGTACCCTGAGATTTCCAGGTGAGCTCTTCAAGCCACTTATCCTTGCAAATCCAGATTCTTCTCAAACCTGAGCAAACAAAGGAAACAGAGAAATAGATTGGATGCTGAGACTTAAATGATTACAACTTTGCTTTTTGTGTTTGCGTTCATAAAAACCGCCTCGGGGCTGCCATCACGGTGCCTTTACAAGTAAATGTTGTATGTTCAAACTTACCAAACACATTTAATATTTTATCATTTGTGGCTTAGAAATCTAAACGGCTCTGACAGTTTTAAACTTGATTTGTCACTTCGTCTCCTGCGGTAAGGGGGAAGCACTGTTTTGAAATGCACACACGTTCTAGTGGTACAACGCCACTTCCACATGAGACTTCCAAGTGGGTTTTGTTTGCTACACGGCTTGTGTTGCTTGAAGAGTTTGGGAATCACTGGACCTGGTGACCTTTACAGACCTCTCCAGGCCTGGGGCCCCGCCTGCCTGGGGCCGCTGTCCTCGTTGTGCCGCCACACCTTTGGGAGAGGTTTGCCGACACCGCCATCCCATCCCTGTTGCCAAAAGAGCAAGGAGAAGTGTACCCATCCTGGGACCTGGTGCCTTTCAGTCCTGGTGCTGGGTTGGGAGCAGGGAGGGAAAACAATGTCAGGTTTGGAAGCTGAAAGAGTCCAGACTCTTACATCGCAGAGTCTAGTCAAAGGTGCCCTCGGGGACAGGGGTGCTCACTTGTTCTGGGAGAGGCCAATGGCAGTGGGCTGAGGGACTCTCCCCTCAACTCAAGGCTGAGTAGACAGGGATGCTCTGTGATCTGGGCTGAGCTCATACCTCACTGGGCCTTGGTCTCCAGTGGTCGCAGTAAGGAGCTCCTTTGGCAGCAAGTGGGGACGGGTGCTCTCTTCTCCCTCCATCCTTTCCAGTGCTCCCTCCTCAGCTCCCATAGCCTGCCCGCCAGGGGCTATAAATGGAGAGCTGGCCTCTGGGCAGGAATGCAGGCCTGGCTGGGCCCCACAGTGTTGCACCCTCAGGGAGCGGCCAGCCCCAGGGCTCCAGCAGCCTTTATATACATATATATAGCCTCTGGAAACCCAATCCAGCCTGCACCTGCCCCAGTCTTCAGGCACTCTGCCCCTGCCCAGGCTGGACTTGTGGCTTCTCCCCTGGCTGGCACAGGTTGCATATATGACCAGGGGGGTGGGGAGTGCCACAGGGCAAGAGGGTAAAAACTTGAGTGGGCCAGGCGGGGCAGGGCCAGCCCTAGATCCCCTCTCTGTCCCTAGTCTTTCCCTTCCTGTCCCTGGATCCACCCTGAGCACCCCCGCCCCCTGCCAGCCTTGCTCCCTGGGAAAGCCTAAAACTGCCAGCCATCTGGGCAAGGATCCTGCCCTGGGGCCAGGCTGGATTGGTCGGAAGGATGTAGACATAGTCCCAGATTCAGGGCCAGGGTCCCAGAGATTCTCCACAGATGCCACACCTCCCACTTGGGGGTACTCCCTGGCCTCCCACAGGCAAGCAGGGCTTGGGAGACCAGTGGATGAGCTGGGAGTTGGACAAAAGGGTCCACATGGAGGGGGAGGGGAACAGGGGGACAACAAATGGCACATATACCCACCCCCACACTGTGTGCAGGGTGTGGCTGTGTGGGGTGGCACGTGCACTGTGGGGGCGTACGCCCACTGTCACTCGTCTACTCTATGATTCGTTCACTCATTCAGCAAATATTTATGCAGCTCATGTTCTGTGCCCGGTGCTGGGAATACAGCAGAGAAGAAAGCAGAGTTCCCTCTCCTCATGGGGCTGACGTTCTAGGAGGCAAGGCCCACAGTGAGCAATAAATGTACTAATAAGTGAATTATGGAGCATATTAGAATGGGAGACATGCTGCGGAAAGATATCAAAGCAGAGCAGGGTGAGTGGGACTGGGGCACAGGGCAGGCCTGTTTGCAGAATTAAATAGAGCGGTCAGGTTGACATGGTGACATTTGAGCAAAGAGGTCAGAGAGGTTTGGGAGTGAGCCACGTGCTCCTCTGGGGAAGAACGTTCTAGGCAGAGAAAGCAGATCATTACTGAGCACCTTCTGTGGGACGGCCGCCTCTGCCAGGAGCAGAGGATTCTGTGGGGGACAAGACAGGTGTGGCCCCTGTGGCCTGAATAGCTTGTGCCAGGTGGGCTGGGTGAGGGGAGGATGGCATGAGATGGGGTTTGAGGATGGTTGGACGGGTGACTTGTGACCACCGGGGAGGTGAAGATGAGATGCTACACGCACATGGAAACCGTGTATAGTGCACTGTGTGCTCAGGGAGGGGTGGGGGGCAGGGGATGTGCCTGACGTGAACCTGGCATTGTGGGAGGGGAAGCCCCCACAGCCTGCGCAGCTGTTCACCCTGCCCGGCGCCACAGACCACGTGCACCTCCCTCTCTGCCTCTCTCACTCTCCGTATACACCTCTCACCTCCAGGTTCTTCCCCAGGGACTGAGGGAAATTTGCAGGAGCCCAGACTGTTTGACAGAGGCAGGGAAAGCTGAGGCCCAATTTAGGAACCACCTGGTGCCTGGCTTCGGGAAGGACCAGAGGAGTTCATTCATCCAGTCTCTCTCCTTCAAGCTTATTCTTTATGTAATTAAAACTTTCTCTGCCTCAGAGGTGAGTGCAGGGGTCTTTGAGGGCACAGATTCCTGGGGTCTGAAATACAAACTCACTGTGGTTGACTAAACAACACAAATAAGGTGACGATGGCTTAATGACTGGAAGTGTTAAGGCTGGCGGGGTTCACGAAGGTGCTAATTATTCTTGCAGCCTAAGGGCATTAGGCTCTTGGGGTGAGGAGAGCTGTTAAAGGAGAGTTCACCACCTCCACTGAACACACACTAAAAAAATTTTTTTTAATGTGAATTTAACTTGCAGTGTGAGGAATTTAAGTCAGCTATAAGAAATAATATTACCAAAGTATGGTATCTCCTCAAAGAGCACTTTGTCCTTGAGCTAAGATGGCACGGATGCAGGAAGAAGGAGAAGGAGAAGCCTCACCAAGTCACCTTCTACTTTATACACATAAGGATTTGTGAAAAACCAGAGGATGTCCCTGTCTCCTCTGCTTATGACACTCCACAGGAGGTTGTGCCAAGGGTCCAGCGTCTGGGCCCAGGCCAGAGCTGACAGGCATATTTCCTCAGAAGGACCATTTGCCCTCCCTCCCATACCTCCATGTCCCTTTGTGGTATGTCATAAGCATGTGCACCTCATAAACTGTGGACACCTCTCATACCATGTACACCTCACACTCCATGTACACCTCACACAAAGTACATCTCACACGATGTACACCTCACACAGTGTACACCTCACACTTTGTGAATACCTCACACTCCATGTACACCTCATATTCCACGTACACCTCACACTCCGGGTACACCTCACAAAACGTACACCTCACACAATGTACACCTCACACTCCGTGTATGCCTCATATAGTATACACCCCACACAGTGTACACCTCACACTCTGTGTACACCTCACATTCTGTTTATACCTCTCACACCATGTCCACCTCACACACATTACACATCATATACGACATATCCCTCATACTCCATGTATACCTCACACGTGTATATACCTCACATGCTGAGTACGCCTCCCCTACAGAACACACCTCACATCCCAAGTCCACACCCACTAGTGTCCCACACTGCTCACATTCTCTGTCAGGTATATCCACACCTTGGTCCCAGTGTGAAAGCTTGCCTCCCTCTGTGTGCCTGGATGTCCTCCACTCCATCCAGAAAGAAGACACTAAAGGGGCATATTGGCCCTGGTATCCACATCTTCCTTGCAGTTTCTAGATTGAACTTTTTAAGCTGAATCTTCCTGCCTAGAGAGGGTCAGGCCTCCATGTAAGGGCTGAGGGAGGAGCAGCTCTGGGCTGAGGGGAGAGCTGCTGATGGGGGGTCTGGGGATGGGGACGGTGCATGTGGCAGGATCCAGTGGGCAGCTGTGGGGACCTGGGGGGGGGGCCTCGGCTCCCCATCCCTCTCCCATTGCCTCCTTTCTGCCTAATCGGCCCACCTGCCAGCCTGGGGGGCTCCAAGGAGCTGGGATTAAGGCACACACAGCCGTTGGGCTCTAGGGACAGAGACCAGCTGCTGCCCCCAGCAGCTGCCCCAGCCACACCCCTCTGAGGGGAGGTCGGGCACCTTGGGGAGGCCTGATTCTCTCCCCAAAACCTGCCCATCCTCGACCAGTGGCACCCAGGCCAGGAATTTCCTGGCAGAGAGGTGGAGGGTAAGGGCCTCATGACTGGTACTCAGGCTGTCCGGGGCAACTATCATCTGCCTCTGCCCTACATCCTGTCCTGCCACCATCATGAAGCCCTCCTGGACTGCAGCTTCCCTCCTGGTTTGGGAAAGTGATTTATGGCCCACACGCCCCAACAGGCCTATCTTCCCTCCATTCCTCAGGTGTTCCTTAAGCACTTACTCTGTTCCCAGGCTTCAAGCTATGCCCTGCATCAGGATCTAAGGATGATTCAGGAAGGGCCCCTGGCCTCCAGGAGCTCCACCTACTGGGGAGAGGGAGACCCTTGAATGAATCATCAAACACCCTGTGGGAGCACCCAGAGGGGGCAACGAGCTCTCCTATGGATACTGGAGAAGACTTCCTCCAGAAGGACGCATGATATCCTTCTTCTTGGGTATTGAAGGATGAGTAGGAGTGCCCACTGGGAGAACTGGAGGGAAAGGCATTCCAGTCTTAGGGAACGGCATAAGTGAAGGCCAGAAGGCATGACAACATGCCATAGGATGTTCCTGTGTGGCTGACACTGTATCTGGGGTTCCTTTGGTCATTTGGGACCTGCTGCCAGAGCGGTAAATGGCTCCATCTGAGGTGAAACCCATCAGTTTTCCAGGCAAGACAACAGGTTAAGTTAAGTGTTAAGGGTGGTGTGAGGAGGGATCATGGGGGGAGGACGGTACCCTTGTACAGTGGAGAGAGCCTGGACCAGGGTTTTCACTGAACTGACTGTGTGCTGCTGTGGGGTCCTCCCTGAGCCCCTCCACACCCCTTCCGGGGTCTCACTTTCCCCACATGTAGGATGGAGGCCTCACTCACACTCAGGAGGGGGTCTGGCCAGGGTCCCAGCTTCTCCCTGGCATCCCGGCTCCCTCTCGGGCCTCCCTTCTCGGCACGGAGGGCAGAGACCTGTCCTGAAACCTGTGCCTCTGGCCCAGCACAGGGCCGGGGTGGGTGAAGCGGTAGCCTGAGTGAGGCTGGGGCTTAGCGTGAGGTGCAGACGTCTGTTCCCCAGACTGGGGAGGCAGTTAACCTGCAGGTCCCCATCCCAAGGAGCCCTGGGGGACTGTGAATGTCATAGTCATTGGCTTCTCCTGAAGATGCCACACGACCCCTCTCAGAACTTGGCCTTGGAGAACGTGGTGCCAATCTTGCCTGACACAGAGACTGGGTCGCTGATGCCTGTGGCTGTGTTCCCGGGTGTCTCCATCCACTGGACTTAGGGGTCAGCTTGGTCTGGACTCAAGTGCTGGCTCTGCCCCTTCCTTACCTTGGGTAAGTCACTTCCCCTCTCTGAGTCCCACTTTTCCGAGCTGTGAGACGTGACTTGTCCTAGCAACTGTCCCGAAGGACGGTAAGGGTTCATACGCCAAGGCGTGCAGCGTGCTTATGTGGAGCCTGTCTCGGTGCACGGTAGGAGCTTGGGAGTTCTTCTTGCCTTGCCTGCTCTCCCTCTGGATAGAAGCTAGGAGCAAGCAGTGGATGGGGTGGGGCTGAGGCAGTGGGAGAACCCAGCCTGTCTCTTCTGGGCTCTGGACCTCTTAGAACTGGGGCCATGGTGGGTATGGGGGGGGGGCTGGAAGTGTGGGTAACCATCCAGTCTGGGAAGTATATTGTCTGCAGTGGCGGGAGTCACTGCCTCCACTGTGCAGATGGGCAGCCTGCCAGTCACCCCCAAACAAAGCTTGGCCCAGGGGGAGCAAAGCGGGCTGATGACAGATGCAGAGAGGCTGGTGCAGGCAGGGCCCGGGGGCGGGGCTGGGAGAGGCCCAAGGAGGCAGCTCTGTGGGAGGCATCCCCAGAGAAGGCCGAGGCCCAGCAGAGTCCACATCTCAGTGGCCAGTGTCCCCTCCCCGCCCAACACCAGCGGCAACATTTATCTCCGTTGTACAGTGTAGGAATCTAAGGCTCAGGGTTCTAAGCAACTTGCCCAGGGCTCACTTACGCTTAGCTATGGAGGCTCTGGGACGGGACTCTCGTCTCTGGGTTCTACATACCTGGCCCACTATAGGAAGCCCAGACATCGAGACAGGGGAATGGACTTGATGGCTTCTTGAGGCCCCATTATGCCCGGGATTCTCTGACTGAGTAAGGATGAACTTGCCCCACCTCATGCCCCTGGAGCAGCGACATCGCTGCCTGTGGTAGACCAAGGAAAATGCAGGGTCCCCAGTGGCTGGCACTGGTTTGGTTTCTCTATGGTCAAGAGGTGGCTACTCTGCCCTGACACGTGACCTCTGACTCAAATGGCTCGGGGGTCATGGGTCTCACTGTCCTTTCTTAGCTACTTTGGGATGGGGACTCAGAGTGGGCTTGTCCAAGAACTAGGGGGAGGCAGGGAGGTGGGGAGAACATGGGGAGAAAGACATCTGATCTGGCGGCCTTGCTGGGCCCATCAAATCCGCTCCTGTCCATTTAGCCGCTCCCTTGCCTCTTCTTTCTTTCCCAGGGAAGCCTCCTTTTTCACTCTGAATTAGGAAGAATTCCAAACATAGAAATAGACACAATAGCATAATGGGCCCCATTACCAGATCCAACAACCACTAACCCATGTCCAAACCTGACCTGACCTATTAGTGCCCCACCCACTACCTCTCCTGTTATTTTGAAACAAATTTCAGACATTATATCATTTCCCTTGTATATTTGATTATGTATCTCTATAAGATAAGAAGTTTTTTTGACATAAATACAATCCCATTAGAATATTTAAAAACTTAACAGTAATTCCTTATGCCAGCAAATATCCAATCAGTAATCAAATTTCCAATTATCTCATAAATGGTTTTGTTTGTTTGAATCAGGATCCAAATAGGGCCTACACATTGTGATTGGTTAATCTGCCTTTTAAGTCTCTTTAAAGTTCTTCTGTATCTTTTTTCCTTTGCAACTTATTTTTTGAAAAAAACTGGGTTGTTTGTCCTGCAGAGTTTCTTACGATCTGGAGATTTCCAATTGCATCTCTATGGTGTGGGTTTTTTTCACATATATATTTTTTTACATACTGATATAATTTTTAGCTGAAAATATGGCCACCTGGCAGAAGACTATGTTTTCCAGATTCCCTTGTAGCTAGCTACAGCCGTGTGAGTCAATTCTAGCTAATGGGGTATGAGTGGAAGTGATTTGCATGCAACTTCTTGGTTATGACTTCTCTTCTCTTTTCCTCCTCCCCATTGGTTGGAATATGAGTGAATGACGAGCTGGAATAGAAGGAATAAGGCCGCCAAGTTGTCCATGTCCCAATCCCTAGAACCTGTGGATATGTTACCTTACCTGGCATAGAGGACTTTGCAGATGGGATTAATTTAAGGATCTTGATGGGGAGATTATCCTGGATTATTTAGGTGAGCCCAATGTAATCACAAGTGTCCTTAAAGGAAAAGAGGGAGGCGGGAGAGTCAGAGTCAGAGAAGAAAATGTGATTACAGAAGCAGAGGTCAGAGTGATGTGGCCATGAGCCAAGGAATGCAGGCAGCTTCTAGAAGCTGAACAAGGCAAGGAAATAATTCCCCTCTAGAGCCTTCAGAAGGAAGGCTCATCTGCCAACACCTTAATCTTAGCCCTGTCAGACCCACTTCAGAT
This sequence comes from Tapirus indicus, assembly GCA_031878705.1. Classification (NCBI taxonomy): domain Eukaryota; kingdom Metazoa; phylum Chordata; class Mammalia; order Perissodactyla; family Tapiridae; genus Tapirus; species Tapirus indicus. The sequence goes on from CM062924.1 coordinate 12,261,897, forward strand.
TTCTGACCACCATAATTGTAAGATAATAAGCATGTGTTATTTTAAACCACTAAGTTTGTGGTAATTTGTTTCAGCAGCAATAGGAAGCTAACATACCATCTTAGATCATGTGATGGAAGTTGCTTGTAGAAGATTGCAGAGCAACAAGATAGAAAGAACCCGGGTCCCCAGGATTGTTAAGCTGCCATATAAGTCTTTGACCACCTCCCAGGAATTTTATGTATAACGGAATAAACTGCATTTTTAGTTGACTTTGTTGTTACAGCAGCCTAACGTGTATCCTAATTAATATGCATACCTACTATGTGTCTGGCAATGACACGGGCAATAATGCATTTGGTAAGTGTGGCAGCTGAGATATGCCCAGGAGATTATGTGACCATAAACAAAGGAGGCAAGAAATACTTGTTGGTTTGAGCTGACTGCTGCTAGATGAGTGGGGATTGTTCTCTTCATTTTGCAGACAGAGCCAAGAGATTGGTGCTGATTCTCCCTCAGGCAAAGAGATGGCATGCCCCTCAGACAGAAGTGGAGGTTCTGGGGTAACTGTTAAGCCACATCACTGGGAGTCACCCTGCTTAGCTTGTACTCCTTCTGCCACTCACTGTGTGACATTGGCAAGTTCCTTAATCTCTCCGAGTCTCAGTTTCCACATCTGAAAAGTGGAGATGTTAATTTACTTTTGTCAAAGTGCTCAATATGAAGTAAGACAATGCCTGAAAAGTGGATCCAAAGCACAGAATTGGGAACACAGTAGGTACTCAACAAACAGTAGGTACTGCACCAAACTCAATGGTCAGGCCCACCTATTGAATGTTAGAGAGGTCCAACACCCCTCACTCTTCTGTGCATTGCAAATATTTAAACCTGGATCTCCCACACACAGACTTCTAGAATAGACATAGCTGCCATTTAATAGGCCCTGCCCAAGTCGGGGAGGAAGAAGTGAAAGGGGCTGCCCTGCCCACCCCCACCCTCCATCTCCCTCTCTTTTGTCCTACATGAGGATGGAGACTTAACTTGACCTAATGGGGAGCAACTATCAGCAAATGTGTAGGATCTAGGTATAATTCTGTTAAAAATATTTCCCAAGGGCAGCTCCCTGATCACTCTTACCTCCAATGGCTCTCAGGAGGAGAGGTCAGAATGGAGCCGCAGTTTCACCATTTGTTGCAAATGGTTTCCATTTGCTTAGCTCACTCACGCATTCTTTCAACAAACCATGAGTTTTCGCTCTGTGCCCAGCTCTGGAAGGTGGAAAATTGAACAAGCCTTGGTCTTTTTCTTCAAGTCTCTAAAGTTCGAGGGAGGAGGGCAGGTGGGGAAATATTTTCTGATCCCAGAAGGCAGATGAAATTAGTGTTCACTAGAGGGGGCAATGACAACCCTTGCACTGAACAAGAAGGACTGGTGGGAGGTCATTTTTTGTCTCCCACAATCCCTTCAAACCTGCTCTTTAGCATGATAGCTCTTTTCCTGATCCTGGATGAAAACTTGGGTGATCTCATGACTTCTCTGGTCTCTTTAAGGTAATAAAAAGTCCTACTGCTATTTTAGGTTACAATACTGCGAAAGAATCTAAGATGTTCCCCAAGATTCCATCCTCCCCCTGCCATTTACACATTCTTAATAATCCCCAGGACTGTGAATTTGATGATTTTACTCTGATGAATAGGTTATGTTGGCACATTTGACTTTAAGACTGGGAAATTATTTGGGTGGTCTTGACCTAACCATATGAGTCCTATAAAAGTAGAGTTTTCCCCAGCTTGTCCCAAAGGAGGAAGTCAAGGATTCAAAGCACGAGAAGGATGTGACATGCTGTTGTTGGCTTGAAGATGGAGTTGGCCATGTAGAAAGGACCTGAGAGAGATTTCTAGGAGCTGAAAGTGACATCCAGCCAACAGCCAGCAAGAAAATTTGGACCTAAGTCACAAAACTACAAGGAACTGGGTTCTGCCAACAACTTGAGTGAGCTTGGATGTGGATTGTTCCCCAGAGCCTCCAGATAAGAACTCAGACTGTGGATGCCTTAATTTCAGCCCCACGAGACCCTGAGCAGAGAACCCAGCCAGGCCGTGCCAGGCTTCTGACCTATAGGCCTAACGTAGAGCTAATGAATGGGCGTTGCTTTAAGCTGCTAAGTTAGTGGTAATGATGTTCGTGGCAATAGAAAACTAATACAAATACAATCTCAATTGAGAGATTACGATGTCCAGTGTCATGTAAGGATCAAAATTCTGAGAAGTGGCTTCAGTGGAGGCTTTTCTCCCCTGCCCTGCGGTGTGGGTCTGCTACAGGCAGGAAATCTGCAGTCAACGAGACTTGCTACTCAGGACGGAGAGGAGATGAGAGGGCCGGGAATGTTCTTATCTGAGTGGGACCGTGTCAGTACTTGAGCAGCAGCGCTCTCCAGGCCTGAAAGGCATCTTAAAGCTTACTCCTTCTGGCCTGGGTGCTTTCACCCATTCTCCAGAGATCATTCCTGCCCTCGTTGCTGGGGACCGCTCACCTGCAGCTCTCAGTCTGCCTCCAGGTTTCTCCTGCTGAGGCCCCACTGTTCTCCAGATGGCCTTGAGGGCAGGATCTAAGGCACCTCACACTGGCTCTTTCTTACGTGGCCCACATAGCGTCCACAGAAAGTACTCACAACTCCTCGTCCAGACGTTTCTGGGAATGCAGCCTTCTACTCTGCATCTCCAGGCCATTTGAGCCATCTTCTCATTCTTTAGATTTTGTATTCATGACTCAGACGTCAGCCTGTTGTGTCCCCCAAACTGTAGGGGAGACATGTTAAGATCCCCACACGGTCTCCTTAAAGCCCCTCTCTCTTTACTTGAGGTGAAGGGGAAAGCAGATCCTGCTCCACCCCTGTGGGGGAATCTTCATGGCCCAAATAGCTCTCCCCAAAGAAAATCCTCCCTCAAACCCTCAATGCCCTAGGACAGTCAGTTCTCAGCCTCCTAGTTAGAAATGCTTGCCTCTTAGTTGGGGACCTTGCTTTGGAATGTGCCTCACCAAGAACTTCCACAGCATCTTCAAAGCAGGCAACTCACAGTGGAGACACAGGGAAAGGACTAATGAATATCTTGGCTGGAGAGGGGAGGAGGGGTGTGGGTAAGGTCTCACAAAGATGGACTTTGAGTTAAATGTAGATGAACAGAGAGGGAAGGAAGAGAATTCTAAGCTGAGGGACCAGAATAGGCAAAAGCAGAGAGCTCTAAAAGGGCATAGTTTTGTAGGGACACTCCAACGGAAGAATGGAAAGTTATTGACTTCTGGAATAAGACCTAAGTGTGAATCCCAGAACTTCCACTTATGGCCGTGTGTTTTTGGACAGACTACTTAGCACTTCGTGCTTCAGTTTCCTCATCTAAAAACTAGTGTACCAAAAACTTGGAAGCAACCAAGATGTCCATCAGTAGGTAAATAGATAAACTGTGATATATCCAGACAATGGAATATTATTCAGCACTAAAAAAGAAATGAGCTATGAAGCCATGAAAAGACACAGAGGAGCCTTAGGTGCATATTACTAAGTGAAAGAAGCCACTCTGAAAAGGCCACATACTGTGTGAATTCAATTATGTGACAATCTGGAAAAGGCAAAACTATGGAGACAGTAAAATGATCAGTGGTTACCAGGGGTTATGGAGCGGTGGGCGGGATGAATAGGCAGAGCACAGAGGACTTCTTAGGGCAGTGAAATTATTCTGTATGATACTATAATGGTGGATACACATCACTATACATTTGTCCAAACCTGTAGAACGTATAACACCAAGAGTGAACCCTAACGCAAACTATGGGCTTTGAGTGATTACGATTGTTGATGTTGGTTCATTGATTGTAACAAATGTTCCATCCGGTGCAGAATGTTGATAGTGGGAAAGGTTGTATGTGTATTGGGACAGGGGTATGTGGGAAATTTTTGTACTTTCTGCTCAGTTTTGCTGTGAACCTGAAACTGCTCTTTAAAAAAAGGTGTGTATCTGTTATCTATTACCATGATAACGCTATGTAATGATCCACCCCAAAACTCAGTGGCTTCAAACAATAAGCATTCAGTCTATGAGTCTGCAGATTGCCTATTCAGACTGGGCTGTTCTCCTGGGCTCATCTGGGCAGCTGTCCTGGGCTCAGCTGGGCTCACTCACGTATCATGGCTGACTGACTCTTGGCTGCTCCCGGTGGGTCTTGACTGGGTGATGAGGGCAGCTCAGCTCTTCTCTCATCGTCCAGCAGGCTAGCCTGGGCATGTTTTCACGGTGACGGCCATGGTGCAAAAGTGCAAGCAGAAGCACACAAGCACTTTTTCAAACCTCTGCTTGAGTCATGTATGTTATCCTTCAGGCCACAGCAAGTTACATGATTGAACTCGGAACTGAGGGATGGAGAAATACACCTCTTCGTGTGAAGAGCTGCAAGTCACGTGAATACAAAGGGAGTGAATACAAGGAGGAGTCAAGAATAGGGTCTATTAATGTAATTAGTCTACCACATGGGATAATAGTACACCCACCCCACGGGGTTGTTGCAAAGATTAGGTGTGGTCAAATATACAAGTGTATAATAGAGCCCTAGCCCATGATAGGAACCTATAAAGTGGTTAGTTCCCCCTCACCACAGGACTAACAGGCTGTTTCTGGGGATAGAGTAGACGATGTCGAGAATTGCTGGATACCACAGTCGCAAAGGTTAACACGTGACTTATGCTTCACTCAGTAGAGCTACCAGTGGGACCCTCCGCCAGGTCTCAGGGGTGGCTGTTTCTCAGGTTTGGTCTTCAGCTGTAACAAGTACAAGGCCTCTGGTTGGCAGACACTCGCTCACCATGTGCAGAGTTATGTTCATCTAAATAACCTCCTACCAAATGAGAGGAGTCCCTGAAAGCCTTTCAAACCCTTAGCTGGCCCCCTACTACACAGACACAAGTCCCCGACAAAGAAAAATGGATTCTCCTGCCTTTTGAACAATAGTGATGTTGATGATGACAGTAATAGTAGCTCCCACCTACTAAGTAGGCAAAATAGAATCTCATCTGATTCTCCCGCTAACTCGCCATGGTTAGTACTATGGCCGCCCCACTTTACAGATGAGGGAACTGAGGCTCAGGGAAGCCATTCAGCTAGCAAGTGGCAGAGTTGGGACTTGAACCCAAGTCTCTCCAACTCCAAGGCCAATACTCCTAACTACTTCACTTTTTCTCCCTTAAAGCTCTTGTGTTTATTCCGCTCATCTCAAGTCAGAGGCCACTTGAATTTGTGTTACTCTCTGCTAGCCCACGTCAGCCATTCCATGTGCTTCACGTCACACATGGACAAGGAATGGCAGACCTGCAGTGAGGGGCCACGGTTGAAGGGAATTTTTCCAGGTCTGTACAGGCGAAGGGCCCCCCCATTGCAGGGCTGTCCCTCCCCACCCAGAGTTACACTTGAAACCACACCCTTCCCTTGAAGGCCAGTGCCTACTGGTCATTCCTGGGGATGGCTTGCGGTCTTGGCCAAAGCCAAGGCTCTGGAACTGGCCCTCCTCCCAAGGCCCTGACCTCTTACGGCTTGTATGTAAGGGGTCAGTGAGGAGCTGGACTCCAGGAGAGAAGACAAGGCCCCAAACCTCAGGCCTAAGTTGGAGAAACCTGAGAAGGCCCCGGAACAGCTGACTCTGGGCGCCACGTTTTGGAGGCGGCTGCCCCCTCCCCCACACTGGCGGTGCTGTGAGTCACGGGTTTTAAGCTGAGCACTCTGGGAGATTAACCAGCTTTGTGACCAGCTGCTGGAGGAGGATACTTGGCCGAAAGAAGCAGGATAAAGTTACTCTCTCAGAAGTTTATAGGAAGGCCCATAAACGTCCCCAACTGCTGTGAGGCCCATGATCCGGGGCACTCCTGGATGTTCCCCCTGCCCAGGGCCATCAATGGCTGCACTCAACCCTCTGCCCCTCACTCATGAGGCAGATTCTGCTGATCTGGCACCCATTGGGAGTGGCCACCACTTGGGGCTCAGTGGTTTCAAGAAGGGTCTTGGGCAATGGGCCTTCCTTCCCCAGATGACACGCATTAGGAATACAGCCTAGCCTGGAGTCAGTGGGAAGGGCCTGGCTCCTGCCTGGCTCAGGCCCAGGGCAAAGGATAATGGGAAATGCCTGGAGCAGGATGGTGAGCTGCTCCCACACAGGCTGTCCCGGGCAGGGTGAAATGGACAGGAAGGCCTTCACCTCAGGGCCCCGGAATGCATCATGTTGATGAGCTGAGAGGGAAGCCTAGGATGGGGAGTCAGGAGGCCTGGGTTCTAGGCTGGCTCCACCACTGACCCTTGGCCTTAGTGTCCTCATCCAGCAAAAGGAGCACTTGTGCAGACCGGTCATTTTCAAACGGTGTTCTGTGGAGTCCTGGGCCGTTCAGAAGGGCTACAGGGATTCCACAACTGTTGTTTAGAATTTCAGGCTAGTGGAATTCTCCATCTATCACACATAACCCCTCCCCACCATTTCAAATATGTGTGTTCATCAAAATAACCTCATTTTTTTTCACTGACTGACTATCCATTCAGTCAACAATTATTCACTGAGTGACTACTATGTGCCAGGCCCTGTTGTAGCTGGTGGAGAATGGTGGTGTTCTTTATAAGAAATAAGAGTTACACATTTGAAATAATTAAATTAATTTATAACAACAAAATGGCACCTCTATGTGCTTTCTGTATCAGAGTTTCACATAAAAACTTCACTGAAGACAGGATTCTACACCTAAAGATGTTTGGCTTGGGATGGTCTTCCAGGTGCCCTCCTGTCCACCTGACTCCATTCCCAAAGCCCTAAGCTGCCAGGTCCTCGGGGAAGCCCAGGAAGGGGCGGGGGGGACATCTGTCCCCAGGGTAGCCATTGGCATGGGGGTCCCTCTGCACGGTACAGGGGGCACAGTCTGAGTGAGGCTCTGTGCCCCCCCTCTACTGGGGCCCGAAGGCTACATAGGTACAAGGAGGTGCTGGGAGCAGCCTCTGCCTCTGGCTCCAAAGATGGGGTATCCAGGAGAGCCCAAGCTAGCCCTGCCCCCCTTCAACCCACCCGCAGCCCCACTGGTGCCAGCCTCTGTCCTGTGCAGGGGTTTCACACACAGCTCGTTAGTCCTGGAAGTTGGGTATTTTTAGTCACATTTTACAGAAGAGGAAATGGAAGGACCTACTCTAGGCCAGGCCCATGCTAAGCACTGGGGATACAGCAGAGAGTGGGACAGGGCCCATTCTACTCTAGTGGGAGATAATAATAGATGATAAGAGTAACATCTAATGCCTATGTACTACCTACTGTATGACAGGAACTTTTCCTAAATTAACTCAGTCTCCTAACACCACCACATTATTATCCTTCCCATTTTATAGATGAGGAAAAGAAGACAGAAAGATTAGTGTTCCAAGGTCATAGAGCAAGTAAGACTGAGCTGGGACTGGAAGCCCAGCACTCGCGATGCTAACAGCCAAGGTAACATCACTCCAGCGCTTCCTCGATGCCTTCACTGGGGCCATCGAGAGGACAGAACGTCCTTGCTTTCCCACAGCTCCCAATCAATGTGGGAAGCAGATGTACAACAGAGAGTCAACCCTCCCGCTCAGGGTGAGGAGAGCAGCCCCTGGGTCAGCACTGGGGGACAGGGCAGGGAGGGGTCTGGGTGTGAATCCTGGCTCTTCCTCTGACCAGCGAGGTGACCTTGGACAAGGCATATAACCTCTCTGAATCTCAACTGCCTCATCAGAAAGAGGGGGACAATCACATCCACCTCTCAGGATTGATTTAGGATGAAGGAGATAATGCACGCACCGTGCCAAACGCTGTGTAAGGCCCGCAGTAAGCGCCCGGGAAACGAGAGCTGCTACTGTTAACAGTGGTCAGGAGAAGGGGAAGGGGAGGACTTTGGAACTTGTCTCTCTGAGTCCTGCTCTGGGCCAGAGGCTGGCCCGCTGCATCCGGCCCTTCTCTCCAGCCCCAAGTCTGTCCAGGCACCTGCTGTGGGTCCTGGCATCCCGAGACAGGGACAGAGAAGGGCCAGGGTGAGGCCAAAAGGGCGGGTGAGGACAGCTCAGCCCAGCTCCTCACTGCTGGGGAACCGGGTGGGGTGCAGGGCTGCCCCTAGCAGCTTAATGCCTCCCTGGAAGCAAAGAGGACACGTGCGCATGTGGAGGAGTGAGCCAGACCCTCCACCTCTTAGAAATGAAGCCCCAGCAGGTTTTCTCTAGGAGTTGGTAGCAGGAGCAGGGTCCATGGCTCTGCCTGCCCAGTGCCTCAGCTCAGTGAGCATTCTGTGCCACTTACCATCTGCCCGGGCCTGCCTCTGTTCTCGGGGTGCTCCTATCTCCAGGAGATGCAGACAACATTGGAGTAGCCCAAGCCAGTTGTGATCCAAGGTTCCATAAGGAAAGGGAAGAGTGGGGTGGGGGTGCTACAGGGAAGGCTTCCTGGTGGAGATGGCTCCTGTGCTCTAGGACAGGGAGAGGCCTCCTTCCAAGCAGAGCGAATAGCAGGTGCAAAGGCCCATTAGATAAGAACTCCCAATCCTAACACAGGCTCTGTCCAGATCTGATTATTTTGGTAGAAAATGGTCACATTAAAGCAAGCCTGGGGGCCCTGAGTTAGGCCCAGATTAGGGGTGGGCTTGAGGGAGCAGGCCTGAGTTTGCGGGGGAAGGAACACAGAGACCAGAGCTCCCCTCCAATGGTCTCCATTCAGCACCAGAGATTTAGGGCCCTGCAAAGTACCGGCTGAGACACTGCTGCTGGGAAGTAGACAGCTTGTGTGTGTGGGGGGCTTGTACCCCAAAGACTACATCTGCAGAGGGAACTTGGGCAGCAGGCCCCAAGGAAGGTGGGAGTTCTTCCTGATACCCCCAAAACACACACTCAGAGTACGGAGGTGTCCCATAGAGTCTTGTCCAGAGACAGTCTCACAGCATGGGCCAAGGTCCTGGACAGCAACAGTCAACACAGGGTGATAATAGGGACTGTCAAATCAGGGAGCCACCCCCGGTCAGACCCCCAGGGACTCAGACCCAGAGGGACACCATCACAACGTGACGGCTGCTCACAGTGGCACACAATCAAGTGCCCCCATTTGGTCTTTAACACCCCGCCACAGGGCGGGACACCTTCAGGCCACTGCCCTCCCCAGCCTCACTCCAGAGCCCCTCTCAGTCCCGCGCAGCCGGTGGCCGTCAGCCGCAGCCGCAGGGCCCCCGGTGGCACACGTGCGCACACCGCCCGTGGCCGCGCACACGCCGGCGAGCTAACGAGCCCACAGCCCTTCTCGGCGGGAGGGAGCCAGTTGTCGGGCGGGGCCGCGCGGTCACACAGCATTAGCCCTGCGGCCGCCCCGCCAGGTGCGGCCACTGCCCCTAATCCCTGGCCCTGGCCCGCTAAGCCGGGCCTGAGCGACGCCACAGCTGGGGGCGGCCAGCCACGCGCCGCCCGTCCCCGCAGCCCCAGCCCACCGCCCTCCTGGCCACGCGCCCCCCGCTGGGCCCCTCCCCCCACACACCCGGCTCCCACCTCCCCGGCCCCTCCACCACCCGCTGACCCTGTGCTCCTACTCCCACCTATACCTGAGCACCCACTGCCCCGCCCCCAGATCTTCCCCCATTTGCCCCCCATTTGCCCGTCGGGCTGGCTGGACCGCACCCCCATGGCAGTCTCTCCACCGCAGGACCTGCAGTGCCCAGCCCTGCTCAGAGCCACCACCTGCCAGCTCCATGCCCACCCGCTCCACCGGCTCGTGACTTGGGCTCGGACCTCCTCACTCTCTGCCCCTCTCAGCTGGCCAGACCTCAGCCCCCTCCCTGCCCAGATTTGTGAAGTTCGGGTGGTCCCCTCTTCCCACACGGCGTGTATTTACAGCTTCCACCTGTTCCTGTTATTCCCGGACAGAGCTCACCCCCCCCCCCCCAGGGCAGCCAAACTTCAAGTCTAATCCTCTGATTCTTGTTCGACACCCTGGAGGGATCCCAGGATCTTCCGGGGGACCCCAGGGCCTCCTTGAACCTCAGTCTTACTTGTCTGAAAAATAAAGAGGTGTGATTTAGATGACCTCTGAGGACTCTTTTGCCTTTTCCTATCCCACAACATCAACAAGGTCATGTACATCCAGTCATCTGAGTGTTGAACACTGATGAGCGTGGGAGGGCACCCGCTGGCTCCACGTCCCCACCCCATCTCATCCTGTCATGTAGCTCTCAGGGTCTGAGCCGGCCAAGGCAGCTTTTAGCCTCCGGTGTGGGGTGGGTAGGGGAAGACAGGGAGGACTCCGGCTGCTTAGGTCTGAGCCAGAGCTTGGGGCTGGCTGGGGGGTCTCTGCCACATTCGGATGCCCCCTGGAAGGGTGTGTCTCTGGGACTGGCCTGCTGGGGGTCCTGGCCTCAGGCACTGCCAGCATTGGCGCTGATGGACAGCTCTGGCAGGTGGGAGCTGGCCGGTCACCCCCGACATCCCTGCCCACCTGTCACCCTCCTGCTCGGGTGACCGGCTGCCTGACCCACTGACCAACTTCCTGCTGCTTCCCAGCACCCTGGGCACTATGTGATCAGGGCTGCGGTGCCCTGCCCCCTTTCCAGCTTTTCCCAGCAACTTACTGGCTCAGAGCACATGCACACATATATCATGCATATGCAGATTCGCACTGCACATGCAGACACGGGTGCTAACACAGGGCTGCAGGCACGCACGCCCCACATTGGAGCCTGCATCACACTCAGGCAAGCGGAGCCAAGCTCTTCTCCTGAGGTGGGAGGATATGGGCACTGCCTTCTCTGTGGCAGTAGGGCCATGGGGTAAAGGTGAAGGCCCTAAGTCTGGACCACCTGACGCCAGTCCTGGATCTGTGAGATGCTAACTGAGCAACCTTGTCAACCTCCCTGAACCTTTAGGTTCCTCGTCTGTTAAATGGAGCTGATTATACTAAGTATCTATTCACAGGATTGTTTTGAGGATCGAATGAAACAATCCATGGGAAGTACTTAGAATGGTTCCTAGTGCAGTGTAAGTCCACAGTACATGCTAACTGTTAATATTATTATCCAGTGGGGGCTGAGGGGCTCCTGGGCATACCCTAGTTGATAATGTTCCTCTAATCAGTAATTTCTGGCCATAACTGTTCAAATGATTATGAATCATCATGATAGTATTTTTATTCCACTTTCCACATTATGAGAGGCTGTCAATTGCCAGATGAAATCAGGATGTGCCATTTCCACAGCCTCACCTGGATCCCGGCTGTGACTGCTCATTGTTTGCTGTTTAAACACCAAGAAAGACTGGAGGCTGGGCCTGAGTTGTTTAGTGAACTCTGGGCTGGGGCCCACAGTTTACCCATCGTCTCTTCAGACTCTGTTCTAGACTCTCTCCCCCGATCAGGATCCCTAATCCGTGTGTCTCAGGATCCACCTCCTTCTTTCTGGAAATGAGGACAGCGTCTACCCCCTCCAACATATGACCCCTTCCACCCCCCAGATCTCCCAATAGCACTTCCACAATCTCACTTCACATGCTTTTGGGTCCTCAGAGTGGGATTTCTTGGGGCCTAAAGAGAAGAATGCACTTAGCAGAGCTCTGAGCTCTAGGACAGTCTTCTTCAGCATCTCCTTCTCCAGTCTGCTCCAACCAGACCTCATTCTGCCCTTGGCAATATTTGAGAAATCAACGAATGAGGCTCATTCCTCCATAGAGACAATAGATGTGGGATGAAACTGGGGAGTTCTCCTGCTTCTCTTCCCCCCTCGGCCCCAACAGGAGCTTTCTTTGTTTTGCTTTTTGCTCTAAACAAAACTCAAGAAATCCTGTTTTCTGCCTTTAGCATTTTCTCAAGTCTCACTCCCCCCAGTCCTCTCCCTTCCTGCCTCCTTCTCTCAAACCCTCTCTTTGGCTCATCCTCAGGTGGGTGTCCTGCCTCTGTTTTTTTGGGCATATTCTTTATTTATAGTTTGCATTATAACTATTATAAAGTATTATCACCTCTCTTATAAACCTTCCTGCATTAGTTATCTATTGTTGCATATCAAATTACCCCAAAGCTTTGCAATTTAAAACAACAAACTTTTATTATCCAGCTGTTTCTGTGGGTCAGGAATGCAGGAACAGCTTAGCTGTGACTCTAGCTCAGAGAATCTCATAGGCCAACATCAAGGTGTTGGCTGGGGCTGCGGTCATCTTGTGATGTGGTGAGGGGAGGTGACGTGATCCATGTTCAGCTTACTCACGTGGCTGTTGGCAGGCCTTGGGTCCTTGCTGGCTGTTGGCTGGACACATCGGTTCCTTGCCATGTGGGCCTCTCCATGGGGCAGCCCACAACATGGCAGCTGGCTTCTCTCAGATCCAGACAGCCGAGAGAGAGCAAGAGAGAGAATGCACCCAAACAGAGCCGCATCTTTTTATAACCTAGTCTTGGAAATGACATCCCATTACTGGTGCTGATATTCACACTCAGAGGGAGGGGATTGCATTATACCAGGAGGCAGGGATTGTTGGGAGCCGTCTTAGAGGATGCCTACCCTATTTCCCACCCGGCTTCTCCCCGTATTGTCTGCCCAGCACAGTGCCCTCGGGGGATATTTATTGAAAGAATGAGTGAGATCATCAGAAGACACCCCACAGAGGTCCTTTATTCTACGTTGTTCTCCTTGGATACTACTCTCCTCCTCCCCCATGTCTCACACTTTTCTTCTTCATAGGGATCATTTGCAATGAAATTAAAAAAAAAAATGTTACCTTTGAATAACACATCTGCTCATGGGAGCTTGTCTATCTTCTCTCCCACTTTTTGAAATTTGCCTCCAAAAATGGGGATGTGCTGGGCATTTATCTCATGCAGATAACCTCTGTGGTTATCACAAGTTCTGAGATGGCTTGGTTACTTTCTTTCAGGGTTCCTATCACTTCTTCCTCTCACAGGTCAGGACTAGTTTCAAAGAAACCATTCCCTATGTCACAGCCACCCGTGTACTCCTACCACTTGTACCTACCTATCACAGTAATTAGCTCCCAAAACTTGCCTGTGTGTGTCTGGTTCTGTCTTCTCAACTGAACAGCAACCTACCACAGGCAAACCCTCGGTGAGCATTCATCGAGCACACTTTACGTGTTGGGACTACACTAGTGGCCAGGGAGGCAAGAGGGTAACTCATGGAACTCCCAGCATCTGAGTAGAACAGGCACTCAGGACACGCTTGCTCCTTCTGGGAGACCAAATTGTCATCAAGCCCACCCAAAATAATTATCAGGTGCTGTAGTGGTAGAATTTCTAGGAATGGCTCCCAAGATGCCACGCCTTAATCCCTGGACCCCGAGACTGTGAAGAGATACCACTCCTCTGACTGTGTCATGTGATGTGGTATGGTTGACCTTAAAAAGGGGTGATTAACTGAGGGGGTCTAGTCTAATCTCATGAGTCATTAACAGCAAGGAACTCTCTCACGCTGGTGGCAGAAGGGGAAGTTAGAGAGATTTGAAGTGTAAGAAGGACTCAATGCACTGATTTGCTTTGCTTTGCTAGTTTGAAGATAGAGGCGGCCATATGAGAAGGAATACAGGTGGCCTTAAGGTGCTGAGACACAGCCAGCAAGGAACAGGGACCTCAGCCCTAAAATACAAGTACTGGACTCCGCCAACCAATTGAATGAGTTTGGAAGCAGACTCTTGGAATATGTCCTCCCACCCTCCTACTGACACCTTGATTTCAGTCCTGTGAGTTCTTGAGATTAGAACCCAGACAAGCACATCCAGACCTCTGACCTACAGAACTCTGAACTAATTAATGGGTTTTTTTTAAGTGTACAATTCAATGGTTTTGAGTATATTCACAAAGTTGAGCAACCATCATCACTATTTAATCCAGAATATTTTAATCACTCCTCCCAAACAAAGCCCATACTCATTCAGTAGTCATTCTCCATTCCTCACTTCCTCCAGCCCCTGGCAAACACTAATCCATTTTCAGTATATACGGATTTGCCTATTCTGGACATTTCATACAAATGGGATCATACAATATGTAGACTTTTGTGTCTGGTTGTTTTTAGCATGATATTTCCAAGGTTCATCCAAATTGTAGCATATATCAGTACTACATTCCTTTTTATGGCCAATTAATATTCTGATCTATAGATGTAGCACATTATATTTATCCATTCATCAGCTGATGGACATTCGTGTTGTTTCTACTTTTTGGCTACTATGAATAAGCTACTATGAACATTCATGAACAGGTTTTTGCATGGACTTATGTTTTCAATTCTCTTGGGTATCTACCTAGGAGTAGAATTGCTGGGTCATGTAATAATGCTATGTTTAACTTTTTTTTTTTTTTTTTTTTGCTGAGGAAGATTCACCCTGAGCTAACATCTGTTGCCAATCTTCCTCTTTTTTGCTTGAGGAAGATTCACCCTGAGCTAACATCTATGCTAACCTTCCTGTATTTTGTATGTGGGGCACCACCACAGCATGGACACCAATGAGTGGTGTAGGTCTGTGCCTGAGAACTGAACCCAAGCTGCCAAAGCAGAGCACCCCAAACTTAACCAGTAGGCCACAGGTCAGGCCCCTCTAACTTTTTGAGGAACTGCTAGACCATTTCCTAAAGTCACTGCACCCGTTTACACTTCTATCAGCAACGTATGAAGATTCCAATTTCTCCACATGCGTGCCAACAATTGTTATATTTGTCTTTTTTATTAAAATCATCCTAGTGGGTATGAAGTGGTATCTTATTGTGGTTTTAATTTGCATTTCTCTAATGACAATTGATGTTGAGTAGGTATTGTCTTAAGCCACTAAGTTTGGGATAATTTGTTTCACAGCAATAGAAAACTAATACAGGTACTTTCTCACACCCAGGCGGCAAAAATGAAAATGGGGCAAAATTTGATAACCCTTGGAGTTGAGTGGCAAAGAAGTCAATAAATGGCATCCTAATAAGGTGGGCCTGGACTGCCATGGGTGGAAGGACAGACATCTAAAGTTAAGGGGTGGAACTAAATCAAGAACCAGGACAGTGACCCAGTTATGAAGGCATGAAAGGGCAGCACACATAGGGTGGGCCTAAGGAATATTGGGAGTAAGTTGCTTCCAGTTTTTACCTGTTTCTATTGGATCAGCCAAAAGTATGATCGTGTTAAAGGCACCTCAAAGTTTGCAACATGTTTGACTTTTAGCCCCAAGTCCCTTGCAGCAGGACATCCAGGTGGGTGGAGACCTCATCACTGCTTAAATGGATCTCTAGACCAGCCCTGGGACATGTTTCAATATGCCAAACTCCATTTCTGTCATCTAGCCAGAGAGCTTTAGGGCACACTCCTCTCCTCTTTCCCACTTTGATTCGTTCATTCATTCTTGAATGGGCCAAGTTCTGTTCTAGGCACTTGGGATACAGCAGTGAACAAAATACAGATCTTGTGGGGCTTACCTTTTAGCTGAGAGAGACGGTCAACAAGCATAAAGAGAATGAATACGTGAATTACATACTCTAAGTGTTTTAGTGTAACATAAAAAAAAAGAAAAAGTAGATTGGGGTAAGGGAGATCAGGATGCTGAAAAAGAGAGACTTCAATTGCAGTTAAAAGATGATCAGGGAAGACCTTGTTGAAAAAGTAATATTTGAGCAAAGACTTGAAGGTGGTGAGGAGTGAAGAAGAATATTCCAAGCAGAAGGAAAAATCACAACAAAGGTTCTGAGGCAGAAGCATGTATGTCAGGTTTGAGAAACAGCAAGGAAGTCAGGAGAAGGAGAAAGAGTAGCAGGAGATGAAGGCCAAGTGTTGATGGAACGAGATCATGTAGAGCCTTGTAGGAATTGCCAGGACTTTGGCTTATAGTTTGAGTGAAATGGGGGAGCCTTGAAGAATTTTGAGCAGAAGAGATATGAGCCCTAACTTGCATTTTTAAAAGGATTCCTTTAGCTGCTGTGCCGAGAACAGATGGGGTGGGGAGGTAGGGCAGGGAGGGTAGAAGCAAGAGGACTTGGACAAAGGCTTCTGCAGTAATCTAGGCGAAAGACCATCATAGCCTGGTTCACAGTGGTAACGGTGGAGGGAGTAAGAAGTAGTCAGCTTTTAGATATAGCATTTGAAAGCAGAGCCAATAGGATCTCATGACCGATTGGATGTGAGAGTGGAGAGGGGAGACAAAGAGAAGATTCAAAGATAGTGTGAAGGTGTTTGCCTGAGCAATGTGAATGCTGGAGTTGCCATAAGCTCAGATGGGAAAGGCTGTATGGAGAGCAAGTCTGTGGGAGGAGATCAGTTCAGTTTTGGATAGGTTAAGTTTGAGAGGTCTATTGGACATCCAAGTGATGACATCAAGCAGGCTGATGGATATAATAAACCTGGGTTGAAGATAGAAATTTGACAATCATCAGCATATAAATGGTATTTAAAGCAAGACTGAAGCACAAACACTGATGTTTTTGACATGTAGGATTGTTTGTCCTTCCCACTGAGCAGACCCATCTTCTTTGTGAAACATTTCCATCCTGTTTCTGAGGGACGAGTCTCATCCCACTCTGAAGTCTAAAAGGTGGTATTGACTTTGCTGACTTGCATGGGTTTATCACTCTACTCTCATCTCTGCATTGGAAGCCAGTGCATTATTCACCAGCCCCTCCTCCCAGGTGGCATCTCTGAAAAGCTGGGCAGCATCTCTACATTGCTCTTCTTTCTGGGTCATTCCAGTAGATGCCATACCAGTTCTGTCTAGCCATCTTGCTCCCTCTTCCTTCATTTTCAGTTTGTTGGTAGATTGGTGTCAGATCAAGAAGCTTTTGGTGTGGACTTCAATACCTTATGTGCATAGGGAGTCTTAGGTGGTGTTAAGTCAGAGAGTAATAGAGTTTTAAGGTCAGTCCTGTAGATTATGCTCTCAGGGGCAGGAGGCAAGAACAGCTGCCAAAGATGCTGCTTCCACTGGAGCCCCTCAACTCAGGGATTTGGGATGGGTCCTGGAGTGAGGTGTTCCTACTCTTGTCAGCTATTCTCTGTCCGTTCTATGGATGGATACACAACAGTCAGGGGTGGGTGTGGCATGTGAAGGAAATGGGATGAGGAACTCAGGGCATGAAAAAGGAGCTGAGGTCTGGGATCCATGCCCCACATCACTCTGGTGTATGGATTTGGGGTCTCAAACAGTGTGACAGGGAAGGTGATTGAGCTAGAACACCCCTAGGAGCCTTGCCTGGTTCCTCTCTATAACCCCCCTGCCCTTTCTCTCCTCTGGGTTCTCGCTTCCCTCTTCCCTCAGGCCTGGCTCTCCCTGCCTCCTCCTCCCTCACCCCAGGCAGAAAGGGGGCCAATTCAAGGCCCTATGACTCAGGCACGGGGTGGGGGAGGATGTTTTGGATGCCGCTCTGCTGACGCTGGTGCCCTCTGTTCTTACATCCTCCTTAATTTACTGCCTGAGGAGGGGGCCAGGGCTCTGGAGAGGGGATTAGATGGTCCACACTGATCTGAGGCAACAGCTGCTGGGCTGGCGGCCGAGGAGCGAGGAGTCAGCAGGAGGCGGGGGAGGCTCATGCCTCCACCAGGGCCGGAAGGGAACAAGGCGGGCATCCGGATGGGGCCCCTAGGTAAGTTGGCTCTGGAGAAAGCTGCCCTTGGTCTGAGGGGTAAGGCTGCAAGGTTTTCCTGACCAACAGATCAAATCCAGGTGTCATAAAAGAAGGCCAAGGGGGTCATCTGGTCAACCATCTTGTCAGCTTTCTGGAGAAAATTGGGAAGTGTTTTCTTTAGCTTCCTGCAACGTAGGGAAGGGAAGATTGTCTCTGGGGCCTGGGGCCTAAAGGACCATCTGATCAGGCCCTAAGTTGCCATACAATTGTGACAGAGGTTCCTTAAAGTCAGGGCTGCCCCGCATCAATTAGAGCAGTCCCTTACTTCATTACAGCACTTTCTTCTCTCACTCACCCTCCATGCACTTGTTCCTCACAAGGCAGAAGGCAGCATTCCCATTTGACAGATGGGGAAACTGAGACCCACAGAAGTTCAGTGCCTTGTCAGTGCCAGGTCACACTTGGGGTCAGTGGTGTGGCTGTGCTTAGAGCCCAATGCTCCTAAATAAATTGCTCTGCCTTGTGAATACCAGGCACACACGCTGACATTTAGCTCTGGAGACTGGCCTCTCTCCTTCCTTCTAGTCCATCATTCCAGGTGACAGTCTTGTCTAACGGAAAATGGCCCAGGCATGGGAGCCATAAACCTGGACTCTTTGAATTAATTAATGTCTCCTTTTGGGAACTCGGTTCTCCTACCTGTGTAAGGGACAATATCTTGACTAGCACTGACTATCCTTAAAAGCCTGACAAGAGTATTGCCTTAGTCAAAGGATAGGAAAGGCTTTTGGAATCATTAAAAAAGTTGGAGTGAAGATTTGGGGTCAAAATATCTGGAATCAAATATAATCTCTGCCACTTACTATTATTTCTAGTAAGTTTTTTCCCCTCTTTGACTTCAACTCTCTCACCTTCTGTAGATAAGGGATAATAACACCTACCACAAATAGCTGCAATGAGGATCAAAAGAGACAATGCATTCTAAAAGCCAAGGATTGTCTTTGGTGCATAGTAAATGCTAGATAAGTTACAGAAAGAGCAGTAGCAGTAGCAGTTAGTGGGTGTTACTTCTTGCTTGCTGATACATGTGGCCAGGAGATCCTGGGCTAGTGGACAGCTTAGGTCATGGTCTTCACCCCTGTCTGACCAATCAGCTTCACTGTGTTGGAGACTGATGCTTAACAAGGTTCCTTGGTGACCTTGAGAATCACCCGAGGTTAGTTATCACTATATTAGGGGACCTGCTTCGATGGTCAGATAATTGACATATCAGTTGTTCATAGGTAAACAGGTGCTCAGCCATGTAACAGTTTAAACACTTTCCCTGATTGGCACTTTCACTACTAATTAACTCCTAACGAGCCCTTCCTTCTCTGGGTCATGAGCAGGAATTCCCCTCTGGGGGTTCCCAATTAATGAGGTTTACCAGCTTGGGGGCCCCTGGGAAGCAGGCAGGACTAATTATGCTCTAGCCCCCCAACCCCCTGGCCAAATCCTCCCCCTGTCCTTCATCAATCTTGTCCTGGCCTCCAGCTGGCTTGCATTAGCTCTGGTTTTCCAGCCCCCATGGCCACGGCTGTAGCTGAGAAGTTGAGCCAGTCCAGGCTGGATGGATCTGTCACCCGATCCTGGGTCTGTGCTGCAGCCAGTCCTGGAATCTGGGGCAATGTGATCCTGCCCTGCGGGAGCTCCTAGCCAAGCCAGGGACGCCATGGCGGGGCTCAGAAAATTGAGGCTACCCAGGGTTCTCTGCCTAAGCCCGCAAGGATCACAGCTACTGATTCTCAGAGCACCTCCTGTCTAAGTCCCTCATCTGAAACAACAGGAACTGGGGCCCAGAGAGGTGAGGCCCCTGCCCAAAGTCACACAGCCTGTTCAAGGCAGAGCCTGCACTAGAACTCTGATCCCTCTACTCCCAGTGCAGGCTCTTTCCCTGGCTCCTCCTGGAGAATTTCCCCTGCAGACCTATTGTCTGGGTGATGGGGTCTGATATGGGGGCTCCTGTCCAACCCCAGACTCCAAGGCAGAGGGGATCAGGGGAAGGAAGTTTCTGAACTAAAGCTCGTGGTCCTTTCAACTCAGATTAAAAAAGTCAAATTTCAGGTCATTTGAAGTTGGAAATTTGAGGAGTAGCAGGATGAAAATAGGGGAATAATTGAAATAAGGGCAATAAATGTTTTCTAAATGTCCTTTATAAACATAGCACCACTTTTTAGCACTACTGAGGGGCACAGATGGCTGGATTTGACACATAATGACACTCACCTCTGGAATCTGAGTTTGCTTATTACGACGGTCACCCAAAGGTACGGAAACACAGACCATGAAACAGAAGAACTCGGAGAGGAAAGCTCGCATTATTTTCTTCAGTTGTTGAGGGAAAGGTCGGGAGAGTTCTCCAAAGATGGATATTTTCCACATCATTCCATTTTTTTTAATGCCTGAATTTTACACATCTCACTCAGACCTGCTTTCTTTGTGCCTTCTAAGTGGTTTGAGCCAGATCTCTAGGACAAGAAGGGGGTCTGTTAAGGTGCTGAGGGTGAGGACAGCAGAGGCCAGAGGGCTGTCTGGTCTTGGCCTTCGACCTGTCAAGATGTCAGGCAACTCGAGTCTAGAGAAAGGGAAACAGCTACCTTTCCTCAGAGACAGCCTGGAGCTCAGAGATGGCTCCTGGCAGGCGGGTTTGCAGGTGTGCAAAATGGGCCAGCCCTTTAGTGAGAGCTGCTGTGCATTGAGAACGGGCTTACCGTGTCCCAAGGGCTTTGCATACAGCTTTTTAATAAAGGAAGCATTTTTATCCCTATTATACACTTGAGGAAACTGAGCCTTAGAGCAGTCAGGTGGCCTGTGTAAGGTTACTAACTTTCTAAGTGGCAGAGCCAGGATTTGAACACAAATTTGTAGGATTCAGAAGTCAGCATGTTTTTTTCCAATACCTTTTGGGTAGAAGTGCGGAATACTACACACCTCAGTTTGGGTGCGGTAAACCGGTTCACATTTCTTGCTCCTTTTGAGATTGTTTCCCTGTTGCTCTCTATCAGACCTCATAAAACTGTTCAGGAAGGTCGTGGTCACCACAACCTGTGGTGCACTACAGGCCCCTGGCTCACCTCTGATTTCAGTCACAGCCATGAAGGACAGTTCTCAGTGAGTTCAGACTCTTTCTCAATGTCCTACCGTAAGCAGGAGCCACAGTATTCCTGAATTCTGATTTGAGGTTTCTTCAGCTTCATGGTAGCTTGCTCACAGCCAGCAAATGCTGCCTGGAAGCACAGGGAATTAACTTCCCCGGGAACAATTTTCAATCAGTGAGGGAGGGAGCCGGTGGAGAAAGACTCCAGCTATCCTCTGTCAGGTGAATACTTCTGGGAGGCATTCTGTACACTTCTCGGGGGTTCCAGCAGAATCGAGCCCCCTATGCTTACAGACACGCCCTCAAGGAAACACCCTCATCTTGGCTTTCCCCATTTCCCTGGTCCACTCTTCCTACTCCACACTTCTGCTTTCTGGGGTTGCCTTCTGAATAGACCTCTCCACCAAATCCTTGCCTCTGGCTCTGCTTTCAGGGTGACCCAAACCAAGACTGTATGCCTGTGCCTGAAAGGGGGGGCAGCACCGTGGGTGTGTGAGGGGGCACACTTGGTGGCAGAGTGGGAAAGAACTTCAAACAGAAAGTAAAGTCTGAGGGACACAGCCTCCAGGACCTCCTTTCCTTCCCTGGAGAGTCTCCATATATGAAATTCCCGGAGCTCTTGGAGTTTCTGACTGAAAGGAAGGCATCCCATGGTTTATGGGAGCCGCAGAGACAGCAGTCTCTCGACATTTGTGGCAACGGGAGGGGTCATCACTCACCGGGGCCTTTCAGGACAGGCTGTCCCTGTCTCTAGTTAGGGAGGTCCCTCAGCCCTTGCTGGGGGCGACCCCAGGCTGTCATCAGCGCGGCTGTCTCAGGCAGTGACTCTTGGCCACAGTTTCAATGAGCCAGTTTCATTGGTCAGAATCTGGATCTTGCATGGGTGGGGTGGAGGGTTGCCTTACCTGGCAATATCTTTGGAACTGATATCCAGCCACATCCTAAGCCTCTGCATAAAAACAAAGGGGGAATTTAACCAGCTGGAAAAATCAATTTAAATGCTTACAGAGAAACAGTAAGGCCCGACACTGCCGCCTCATTTTCACGAGGTGAGTCACTAAAACAGTTGACCTCATGGTTAATCTATGAGCAAAGGCGCGCTGGCAGCTACTGCCGGCGCGAGAATGGCCTCAGACCTGTTTCCTGGAACCCTGGCGCCAGGCAGAGCCCAGAGCGGCCTTTCGCCGTCAGGAAGTCAGATTACCTCCCCAAGGCGCAAGTTCCCGACTCAGAGATGCGGACCGAGCTGTGACTCCTTGATTGGTCAGTTTCACTGAATAGTCCCCTTTTTTCAGTTACTGATTGGTCAGTCCCATCACCTACGCCTCACAATATGCAGCTCTCATTGGTCTAGTTCGCAATATGCCCTCCAAAGATCTTGTTCTCTGATTGGTAAGTCCCACCATCTTGTTA
Organism: Tapirus indicus; assembly: GCA_031878705.1. NCBI lineage: Eukaryota > Metazoa > Chordata > Mammalia > Perissodactyla > Tapiridae > Tapirus > Tapirus indicus. The sequence continues at coordinate 12,284,017 of CM062924.1, forward strand.
GCTGAAACGAATCTCTGGTGGGTACCCTCTCATAAGCCTTCCATCCAGTTTCTATTTAAAGGCTAGTTCCTACTATTACCATCTGAGTTTATGCTACTTTCACAGGCTTATCTTCGCTTCATGCATCTTCCCTGTCCCCTAGGGTGAGGAACAAAGGTTTGCAGTTGGGTGAGATCTGGATTTGAATCCCAGCCCAGCCACTTATTACCTTTATAACTGTAGACAAATTACTTAACTTTTGTATGCCCCAGTTTTAATAGCGAAGAGCACTAGAGTTTGATGGGTTCATATCACAGCTTTATTGTTTGCTGGCTGTGTGATTTCAAATGGGTTTGAACTTCTCTCAGCCTCACTTTCCTTAGCTATAAAGTAGGGCTATTAGTAGCGAGAATTAAATGAGATGAATGTAAAGTATTTATATGTAATAAGCTCTCAATAAATGTTAGCCCTTTCTAGTGTGTGTTTAGAGGGAAGAGAACTTGCAGAACAGTGAAGACCCAGCCCTGCCTGCGAGTAGCTAAGGATTCAGTCTGAAAATCAGCCAATGTGCAGACCTGGGTGATGGTCAGTGATCTTACGGAGGCCGTTCTTATCTTCCTGGGTGAGGACAACCCCAGTGTCTGGTCTTGCTGGTCCTGTCCCTCACAAGGTGCAGGCAGAGGGTTCAGATGTGACCAGAGGCCCAGGAGGGCCAGGAGGAGGAAGAAGAACAATGCATTAAGATCAGGTGCTCTGAGAGACCTGTGTGAGTCAGAGGTGCCAAGAGGATTTGTTGTGGCTGGTAAATATGCTAAGGCATTTAAAAAGGAGCATAAAAGCATTGGCAAAGAAAGAAAATCAGAGTTACATAGGATTCAAATATAGGATCTAGGATCTGGATTCAAACACATGACTACAGGATGATGATGGTCAACAGTTATGACAAGAGAGGAGGTAAGAGCTAAGGTGTATTACAGTGCATCTTTGCACTAGTCCATTAATACAATTTTCTGCCAGTTGCCCAGTAACACTTAATAACCACCCTCCTAGTCTTTAATTGGTTAAGTAGTTACAAGAGCAAAATACGTTGTACTGATAAAAATAAAAACATTAGTGGGTTAAAAAAAGGGCACAAAAATTGCTGTATTGGTTAAATTCAACTTTTGGAATTCAGACTTTATTTTGTCAAAGAATGTTTCACCTGCATTTATTACTCTAAAATTTTAGAGTTAGGCTATACTATGCCTGGATTATTTTCATATGCAAAAATAATATACATATATCTGGTCAGTATACTGGGAGGCCCTATGAAAACTGGTCATTGCCTGTCCTTTGCCAGAAGAATCTGGAAGTTTGTGTGAGCACTGGTAAGGATAAACTGCTGTGTCAGTAGTTGCTGGCCCTCTAAGACTTGGCTGCTCGTTAGCTGAAAGTATATAGAAATCTTTGTCAGAATCATAGTCAGGGATCATATATGTATATATTAATGCCTCCTGATGTATTTTTCTATTCTAAGTGTATTTTTTTTTGTGATGTATTTTTCTATTCCGTCAGCCTCCAGGCTGTGGGGCTGGAGTGGGAAAGGAGGAGGGGATGTAAGAGAAGTCCCCCATCAGACAGGAAGGGGAAGCAGAGAGCTCTTCAGTTGCTAGGGAAAGATGAAAAGATCAGGGTGCAGCCTTAGCCCAGGGATGCAGGGGAGAGGGAAGACGATAGATGCCCAAATAGAAACACAATCCCCGCCAGGTTCAGGAAAGTGCTGCAAGTGTTCATGCCATTGTTACATTTTCTCCCAGCCCCACCCTCATGCTTCAAGATGTGTCTAGACTGGCACCTGAAGTAGTTTTCGTGTGCTATGGAAGAGATCCAGAAGCGTCTGTTTGACTATGGCAAGCAGAGAAGGTGGCTGAGAACTGAGAATCGGCAGGCCTGCCCAAATGTTGCCATGGCATGGAGGTACAAGGACCCCCTCATTGTGTGGAGTTACGAGGACTGCCATAACAAGAGGCTGCGGGTAGGCAGCCCAAAGCTTGGTGTCCAGGTGGGAGTTGAAACTGAGTCTCACAGCATCAGCAGCTCCAGCAGCAGCCCAAATGCAGGATGAGAGAGCCATCTCCCAGAAAGCAATCACCAAGTGATTTGCATTTGCTGAGAGCACAGATTGCAAGATATCCAGCTGCAGATTTTTCAACCAATAGATGAAGGAGGACAGAGGCTCATGTCCAGAGACCAGGTGGGTTGAGCTCTCCCTTCCCTGGATGAGCAGAAGCCACATGGCTCAGACCAGAGGTCCCTCTCCCTCCCTGTCCTCCTGTAGCACTCGGTGAGCAGGGGTGGGGGATGAGTGGGGAGCACCTTGCAAGGACTGAGTAGCTACCGCAGAGAGAATTTATGCAGAGGCTACTTTAACCAGAAAAGTTGGAGTGCAATTTTCCCCCCACTTGCATTTTGTTTGGAGTCTGGTTTTTTTGTGTGTGTGTGAGGAAGACCAGCCCTGAGCTAACATCCGTTGCCAATCCTCCCCTTTTTGCTGAGGAAGACTGGCCCTGGGCTAACATCCGTGCCGTCTTCCTCCACTTTATATGGGACGCCGCCACAGCATGGCTGACAAGTGGCTGACAAGCAGTGCGTCCGTGGGCGCCTGGGATCCGAACTTGCGAACCCCGGGCTGCCAAGCGCGAACTAAACCGCTGCGCCACTGGGCCAGCCCCTTGTTTGGAGACTTTGAAACATGATAAAAACTACTTAGAGAACAATAAAGAAAAGTATATTTTCTTGCATATCTGAATTGTAATGCATAAATTGTAATCCAGTGACCAACTTATACAGTGACCAGGGGCATTGTCTTGAAGGTTATGCAAAAACCAACTGTTTAAAATCAAACTTCCCATGTTGTAAAACTCTCTTGGTTGAAAGAATACTTTAAACATTTTGTGTCATCTGCTCCAGAGCATATGATGGTTCTCTGATCTGCAGATTCTTTAGGGGGAGGGATTATAATTCATCATTTCTCATCCTGTAATTGATACACTAACTGCCTATCGAGACCCAATATTTCAGAGGTGAAGTATAGCTATTGGCTTTCTTTGCATGTCTTACTCCAAACCCATTAACATTGGGTGAAAAATTCAGCGTGGCAGACACACCAAAGGTGTAAGGGGACTTCTCAAGTGACTCTTCAGATTATTATCAATGCTGCTTTGTGTAAAATCATTAAATGCTAAACTGGCAAAAAATTGTCTGAATTTACTGGCGTGGCTACTATGAAATATTATAACCTAAGTGCCTGCTTTTCTGTAGTGTATTCTGCAGTTCGAACAATTCCTGTCACTTTTGACTTTGGCAGAATGTTCTTTCTCCAAATTAAAAATAATTCAAGGGGCCAGCCCGGTGGTGCAGCGGTTTAGTTCACGCTTGGCAGCCCGGGGTTTGCCGGTTTGGATCCCAGGCGCCCGCGGACGCACTGCTTGTCAGCCATGCTGTGGCGGCGTCCCATATAAAGTAGAGGAAGATGGGCACGGATGTTAGCCCAGGGCCAGTCTTCCTCAGCAAAAAGAGGAGGATTAGCGACGGAGGTTAGCTTAGGGCCAGTCTTCCTCACACACACACACACACACAAAATTCAAGACCCTTTAGGAAACTATGGGAGGCAGCACCGTTTGGGAGTGGAGCACAGTTTATCAAAAAGACTCAAATAGTTGGACCCGCTCTTGCCCAGGCATTGCAAAATCAGAGCACACCTTTTGTAATTTGTGTCAGTTCTTCATAGCAACAGAATATTCGTTACATTGTCAACATCTGTTTTACATTTTCAGGATTTTCTTTCATGAGGTGTATTTTTGTTTTAACTAATAAACCAATAAAATTACTGGTTATCAGTAAAGTTATGTGCCTAGTAATTACAATAAGCCTTTTTTATGGTGCTCAGTGCTGGGTGGAGGCACGCTATGCTTCACATTGGGGTTGATTTTTCCTGCCAGAAGGTCTTGTAATTCCCTGAGTGCCTGCCTGGAACTCCCACTCTACAGTCCTATGGGCTAAGGCACCTTCTTTATGAAATGTGCTCACCTGGGGGGTGGGGACAGCACAAGACAGAACCTGACAGGAGAGGACGGTAGGAGACAGCCACAGACTTAGAGAAACACTTACTGAGCCCTCACAGTGCGCTGGGCACTTGGCCAACCTCTTATGAGCATACCGTTGCTTTTTTTAAAACAAACTTTTTATTGAAGTATAATATGCATAGAGAAAAATGCACATAAGTGTGCAGCTTGATGAATTTTCATAAAATGAACACACCTGTGTACTTAGCCCCCAGATTGAGAAATAGACCATGACAGCACCCCAGACACCTCCTACTGCCCCCTCCCAGTCACTTTTGACTCTCCCAAGGGTAACCACTATCCTGACCTCTAGCAGCATAGATGAATTTTGTCTGTTTTTTTTAAACTTTTTATTTTTAAATAATCTTAGATTTATAAGAAGTTGCAAAAGTAGTACAGAGAGTCCCTGTATACCCTTTACCCAGCTTCCCCCAATGATATATTATAGAACTACAGTACGTTATCAAAACCAGGAAATTGACGTCGGTGCAATAGTAGTAACTTAGCTACAGATCTTATTCAGCTCTCACCAGTTTTTACATGCACTTATTTTTTGTTGTGGTTGTATAGTTCTATGTAATCACTTACATTTGATGACCCTACATTGACACGTCATTATCACCCAAAGTACATGGTTTGCGTGAGGGTTCACTCTTGGTGTTGTACATTCTATGGGTTTGGACAGTTGTATAATGACATGTATCCACCATATAGTTTCATACAGAATACTTTCATTGCCCTAAAAATCCTCTGTGCTCTACCTATTCATTCCTTCCTTCCCCTGACAACCTCTAATCTTTTTGTCTCCATAGTTTTGCCTTTTCCAGAATGTCATACAGTATGTGACATTTTCAGATTGGCTTCTTTCACTTAGTAATGTGCATTTCAGTTTCCTCCATGTCTTTTCATGGCTTGACAGCTCATTTCTTTTTAGCACTGAATAATATTCCACTGTCTGGATGTACCACAGTTTGTTTTTTCATTCACCTACTGAAGGACATCTTGGTTCCTTCCAAGTCTCGGCAAATGAACAAAGCCGTTAAAACGTCCATGTGCAGTTTTTTGGTGTGGACATAAATTTTCAACTCATTTTGGTAAATACCAAGAAGTGTGATTGCTGGATTGTATGGTGAGAATGTGATTAGTTTTGTAAGAAACTGCCGAACTGTCTTCCAAAGTGGCTGTACCATTTTGCATATCCGCCAGCAATGGATGAGAGTTCCTGTTGCCCCACATCCTCGCCAGCAGTTGGTGTTGTCAGCGTTTTGAATTTTGGGCATTCTAATAAGTATGTAGTGGTATCTCATTGTTGTTTTAATTTGCTATTCCCTAATAACATATGATGTTGAGCATATTTTTATATGCTTATTTGCCATCTGTTTCTCTTCTTTGGTGAGGTGTCTGTTCAGATCCTTTGCCTGTTTTTAAATTGAATTGTTCATTTTCTTGTTGTTGAGTTGTAAGAGTTCTTTGTATGTTTTGGGAACAGTGCTTTATCAGATATGTCTTTTGCTAATATTTTCTCCCAGTCTATGACTTGTCTTCTCATTCTCTTAATGTGCTGCTTTTTCACTCTAAATGGCATCTTTTGATGAACAGACATTCTTAATCTTAATATGGTCTAATTTATCAAAAAAAAAATCCCTTTTTGGTTAGTGCTTTTTGTGTCTATTTAAGAAATTTTTGCCTACCACAAGTCACAAAAATGTTCTGTGTTACTGTAAAAGCTTTCATATTTTACCTTTCACATTTAGATTTGTGATCCAATGGAACTGATTTTTGTGTGTGGTGTGAGGTGGGGGCCAATGTTCTTTTTTTTTCTCTATGGATATCCAGTTGACTCAGCACCATTTATTGAAAATATCATCATTTCCCCATTTCACTGCACTGGCATCTTTTCATAAATCAGGTGTCCATATATATGTGTGTTTGTTCACGTAGATCTATTTTATTCTTCACAACACTCTTGGTAAGAGGTGGGAACTCTGGATTCAGGACTGCTGTCTTCCAGAGCTGCTCTACAGATACCTGGCCTGAGACTGGCTGGAAGCTGGGAAACTTCTGTCGTCGGAGTTAACTCTGTGGGGCTTTGTAGTCTGGCAGATCCGCATTTGAGTCTTTGTTGTATCGCTTTGAACAAGTTGCTTGAGCCTGTTTCCACATGTGCAAAATGAGGATAAGAACACCATTGTGACATGGTACTTGAGAGGCTTAGACAATTAAATGTGTATTATTATGGTGGTGGTTATTGCTATCTATTATCTTAAGAATGATGAGGAGGAGGACAAGGTCATTCCACTGATCCTTTAAGTGCCTTAGTCCCCCAGTCCTCCTGCTTCCCCCCACTATTTCTGTCTCCCTCGAGAGGCCCCTAAGCTGATATCCTTGTGAGGAGAGGGGAATGGAGAAGGTTTTGAAGGTCTGCCTCTTTGCCAGAGCCAGTTGCTTCCTCTCCTCAAGGCTCTGCCCAGAGCCTCTGCTCTTTCCTGAGACCTGTAGCTTTCCCACTGGGGAACCTGTTAAGTGTGTGCAGTTCCAAAGCAGGCATGGGACGCAGGAGCAGGAGCAAGGCTGGCGGTCAGGAAACCCTGGTTCTTAGGCTTGGCTCTGTAGCTCTCCTTGGACAGTCTTAGACAAGCTGCTCCCCTCCCTGAGCCTTAGCTTCTCACCCACGGTGGGGTGGGATCATTCCATCCTGTCCCCACGTCTCCTCGGCGCTCACATTCTGTAACTTCTTAATGAGCTGTGACCTCTGGTTTGTAGGTTCCCAGAGGAGCTGCAGAGGAGGCTTACCCCCACCTCGTCAGCTATCATTTCCTCGAGAAGAACCAGGTAGTCTGGTCACTGTTCTTTCTTATTCGTCCCAAGGAAAGAATCCAAAATACACAAGTAGCTTTACCCCCGAAGATGGTCACCACAGTGTTGCTTACACCAGTGAAAACACCCAGTTTGGAAATAATTGCTCTGTCTTATGTTCCATCTGGGGGCAGCCAGACTGGTCCTTAGGACCCTGGATTTGGCACAGAGAAATCTAATGTTGACTTGGTTTCAAGAACGCATCCACAGTACTTGATATAGAATTATTTACTCATTCATCAGATATTTTTCGATCACCCATTATGCCCTGGGCTAAGGAATGGCTATACAAAGATGACTCAGACACTATTTCTGCCCTCAAAGAGTTTGCAGTTTAGCCAGGAAAGCAGAAATCCAAGGAGCGAAGTAAAAGCCAATGTAAGTGCTCTATTATGGGGCATGTGAAAGCTGCCATGAGAGCCCAGAGAAGAGAGAGACTCATTTTTCTTGGGGGAATAAGGGAAGGCTTCCTGGAGAAGGTGACGTCTGGGTTACCCAGGTAAGAAGCTGAGAAGTAACTCTAGGCAGTGAAAGTAAAGGCACAGAGGGGGCAGTACAGGTGTGTGGCTGGATTGTAGGCTGCATGGGAGGGGCAAAAGGGGCAAGATGCAGGAGAGATAGGACATTGGTCAGGACAGTAGACTGGGGTCAAACATGAAGGGCCTTGAATGCCCAAGTAAGCAGTGTCAGCTGCATCCCATGAGTGGAGCAAGCAGGGAGGGGGTGGGGGAAGCAATAGGATAGGAATGATGATCAGGTGATGCTTTTGAAAGATGGCTTGGAGAAGGGCAAGAATGGAGGCAGGATGATCAAATGGGAGCTGCTTACAATTTTCTGGGAGAGAGAGGAGGAGGCATGGAGGTCTGAGGTCACTGAGGACGGAGAGAAGCGGAGTCCCAGTGCTATTTAGGTGGTAGAACCAACAGGCCCTGTGGGCTGAGAGGATGTGGGAGGTGTGATGAGTCTCAGGTTTTCTGACTCTGGCAACTGCATAGATGGTGGTATCCTTCCCTGAGATGGGAAACCCAGGTGGAGGAGAAGTTGGGGGGAAGATAAAGACTGTGGTCTGGGCTGTTTTGAGTTTTAGGTGCATAGGAGGAGCTGTCAGGAGGCAGAGGGGTGGATAAGTCAGGGGCTCAGAGATAGACTGAGGCTGGTGATGTTGCTTTGGGCCTTATCAGCCTAGAGTTGGTGTTTTCAAGACTTTGGAGGAGAAGACACGTGTCAAGGAGAGTGTATCAAGAAAAGACATTGAGGACAGTGCTGAGAGGAGCCCCCACCGTTAAGGAAGGGAAAGAAAGGTGATGGAAAAGTAAAAGAAGAAAAGCCAGTGAAGGAGGCAGACAAGGGACAGTCAGAGGAGACCAGGACAGCTCCTCTGGAAGGAGGGAGCTGCCAACTGGTCTTATGATGCTGAGAGGTCTAGATAGTTGAGGCCTGAGATGTGACGTGTCCATTAAATTTAGCAATGAAGTGGTCAGAACAGGATGGTTTCCACGGGGTGGGGAGAGTGGAATCCAGACCACAGGCAGTTGAGGAGTGAGTGGGCAGTGAGGAAGCAGAGGACAGTGAATGGAAACAACTCCTTTGAGAAGCTGGGCTGGAAAGAGAAGGGAAGAGATGGGGCAGTGACGGCATGGGGAGAGGTTGAGGAGGGTTTGAAGCTGTGATGGGGGTCACAACCCTCTTTCCACCAACTTCCAGCTAGTGAACAAGGTCAGAGTCTGCTTTGGGACCTTTCTGCTCTGGGCCAGGCTTCCCGTGGAAGAAAGGGCCTGGGTGAAATGTCTGTTCTCTTCCCCTTTCTGTGTGTGTGTGTTTGTGGGCATGCATGTGCCCATGTGTACAGGCAGCTGGAGTAAGGAGCCGCTAAGTTAGAGCTCTCAGTCCCTACCCGGTCTGGAGAGAGCCCTGGGGCAGCCCCAAGTTTCCTTGAGGGCACAGGCCTGCATCTTTTTCTCCAAGATGAGGATGAGAAGTGGGAGGCAGGCTGTGGACCATCAGGATCTGTCAGTGGCCTCTGCAAGTCTGCCCACCATCTGGGCCCTATCAGACGAGGGGGCTTTTCCTGCATTAATCTCTGATGAGCTTGGCCCGGCTTTCATTTCAAAAGGCTTCACTTCTTTTCTCTCTTTCACCCGGCCCCTTCTTTACACCCCCTCCCCAAAACAGGACTAAAAATTATGCCTTCTCCCTTCCTTGGTTTCCCAACCCAGCTGGGGCCAGAGAAAACTTTGAAATTGGAGCAAGGCTCAGGAAGGGGAGCGAGGGTATGCTGATGTAGCTGGTAGGGAGGGGCTGGAGGAGGAAATGGCCAGCAGAGCTCCCAAGTGAGCGGGAGAGAACAGAGATCTCTTGGGTGACCAGCTCTGGCCCCTCAGGATCTCCAATCCTTTCCTTCCCATCTCCCACCAAGTGTCCATCCATCACCCCAGTGTTTCCTCTCCTGTCCCACATCCCTGGACACCATTTCCTGGCACTTCTACCCCTCCCCCGGGTGCCTCTTAGACTGGGGACAACTCTCTTTGCCTATCCGGGAGTGAGTCCCGGCAAAGGCTGCCCAGTTATCAGCTGAAATCAGGGGCCTCCAGGGCCATGAGCCAGGGGCTTTGGGAACCTGGTTTTCTATCTTCCTCCCTCCACATTTGTCATACAGTGCAGGAGACCAGTGCTGAATGGTTGTGTGCCAAATGTAAAATGGGGTATTGGGCTAACCAGGATAGATAGAGTTTAAGGCATCTCAGAGTCCAGAAATCCTGGAATGTCAGAGCTAGGAGAAACCTTGAGACATACAGTCCAGCCCAGTTATGGTATGTAGAGGACTGCTAGGGCGCAGAGAGAGGAGAGTCCACACAGGGCTGGGATGTGAACCTGGCAGTGAGGCTCTCACTTATGGGTCTGCCTCATGTGGGGTCCTGAAACAGGCATAAAAGAAGGTCACAAGTCAAAGGCTGAGTTGTATTCATAGACAGTGGGGACGAGGGTTGTCCTGAAGGTGTTTCATGACAGATCTGGGTTCCACAGATTGGAGACGAGGAATGGGTGGGTGGGAGACAAAGTCAAGGACCAGTTTGGAAGAGGAGTATGAGGGGAGGATACATGGCTAAGGATAAAAGGCAAGGTTATTGGGAGCCCATTCTTATTAGATTCTTGCCTGTATGAGTCTGTCTCTTTCTGTTTGCATGAAGTAGGGATTCATTCAGTGATGAAAGACTGATTACATGGGTGCAGGATAGATTTGGCTACATGTACCAGAAAACCCAGCTCAAACTGGATCAAACAATAAGAGCACTTATTAACTCACCTAACAAGAAGTTTAGAGATAAAGTGGGCTTCAGGACTGGTTGATTCAGCAGCTCAATCATGTCATCAATGATTCAGGTTCCTTCTGTTTCTTAGCTTTTCCTTACTCCATGTCATAAGCTGGTTGTCTCCTAGTTGTAAGATAGCTGCCGGGCAGAAAAGGGAGAATTTTCTCCTTTATTCAGTTTAATGTGAAAGAGGAAAATAATCTCTCCCCAACCGTGAAATGTAAGTCTTTCCCTTGAGTCTAATTGGGCAACTTTGGATCACATGCCCGTCCCTGGACCAATAGCAGTGACCAAGAACTTGCATAAATAATCCTATATAATACACTAAAATAGATTTTTTAAAAAAACCTCTCAAGTTTTCTTGGAAATAAAAACCTGACTGGTGGGGGAAAAATAATGGAAGGCATGATGGACGTACTGAGGACAGAATCGATGAACTGAAAAATAGTGCCAAGGAATTCTCTCAAAACACAGTGCAATAAGACAAAGAGGTGAAAAGCATAAGCTATACGTTTAAATACAGGAAAACTCAAGACTTCTGCTTATATCTAGGCTGTTAAAAGCTGGAAAGAGCATTGCTCATTGTTCCCACACTAACAAAAAGAAAAAGCTGGATAAACTACAAAATCATAACATTTCATGAACTCATCTGTAGTAGCTAGCTTCCAAGATGGCCCCCAGTGATCCCTGCTTCCTGGCGTTTACACCCTTGGGTAATTCCCTCCAATCTTGTACCAGGGTCAGTCTGTGTAAGCCATAGAATACAGCAGAAGTGATGATATGCCACCTCCAAGATTAGGTTATAAAACAACATGGTTTTCTGTCTTGGGTTTTGTCTCTCTCTCTCTCTCTCATCATTTGTTCTGGGGAAGCAACCTGCCATGTTGTGAGCAGCCCTATGGAAAGGTCCATGTAGCAAGGAACTGTAGGCTGTCACCAACAGCCAGTAATGAACTGAGCTCTGCTGACAACCGTAGGCATGAGTTTGGAAAAGTTCTTCAGCCCTATTCAAGTCCTGAGATGTCTGTAGCCCTGGCTGACAGCTTGACTGCAACCTCATAGAGACCCGGAACCAGAACCACCCCACTGAGCCACTCCCATATTCCTGAGACGTGGAAACTGTGAGATAATAATTGTGTATTGCTTTAAGCTGCTAGGTTTGGGAGATAATTTGTTATGTAGCAGTAAATAACTAATAACCCATCAGAGAGTGGAAGTTTCGGGGTAGCCAAGCAGTCTGAAATCTAAGGAAAGACAGGGCCCTCCAAGCGGAGACAGGATGTAAGCATTTGCTTACCTATGGTGGAGTATGAGAAGAAGAGATCTAGGTGCCCTAGAAAGAGGTACAAAGAATAGAGATAAATTTTTATTTATTTACTTTTGATACATCAAATGATTTTATTTTATTTTTTGTTGAGGTGTAATTGATGCCTAAGGTTATGTCAGTTTCAGATGTTTGTATATATTGATAAATGATCACCGTGTTAAGTCTAGTTAACATCCGTCACCGTATGTAGTTACAACTTTTTTCTTGTGGTGAGAACTTTAAGGAGCTGCTCTCTTGGCTACTTTCTAATATGCAATACAGTATTATTAACTATGGTCACCATGCTGTACATTCCATCCCCATCACTTATTTTATAACTGGAAGTTTGTACTTTTTGACCCCTTGCACTCATTTCCCCCACACCCTACCCCTGGCTCATGACAAAGATTAGTGACAATACAGGAGATTGGAGAACCAGATCAGCCTGCCCCTTGATCTTGGACTTCCCAACCTCCAGAACTATCAGAAAATAAATTTCTGTTATTTAAGCCACCCAGTCTATTGTGTTTCCGTTATGGTAGCCCCAGCTGACACAGTACTTATTTTAAATTCTAGTTTCAAATCCTTTGTTGATGAGATGTTGACCTTGTATCCTACAACTTTGCTAAACTCACTTGTTAGTTCTATACCTTCTTTGTTGATTCTTTGGGATTTTCTGCAGAGACAATTACATCATCTGTGCATAGAGCAGTTTTATTTTTTCCTTTCCAATCTGTATACCTTTATTTCTTTTTCTTGCCTTACTTCACTGGGTAGAACTTCCAGGACAATGTTGAACAGAAGTGGTGAGAACAGATATCTTACCTTTGTTCTCAAATTTAGGGGAAAGTGTTTAGTCTTTCATCATTAAGTATGATACCATCTTTAGAATTTTTTTCAGATGCTCTTTATTGGATTGAGGAAGTTTCTTTCTATTCTTAGTTTCCTGAGAGTTTTTACCATGAATAAATGTTAAATTTTGGCTATGCTTTTTCTATATTTATTGAGATGATATTACATTTTTTCTTATTCCTCTGTTGACAGTGATTTTCTCTGTTACATTGATTTTCAAATGTTGAACTAACTTTGCATACCTGGGATAAGCCCCACTTGGTCACGACACACTGTTCTTTTTCTATACTGCTGGATTTTGATTTTCTAAAGAATTTTTGCATCTATATTCATGAGAGATGTTGGTCTGTAGTTTGTTTTTCTCATCATGTTTTTTTTTTTTTTTTCTGGTTTCAATATCAGGGTAATGCTGGCCACAGAAATTGAGTTGGGAAGTGTTCTCTCCTCTTTAATTGTCTGGGAGAATTTGCATATAATTGGTATTATTTCTTCCTTAATATTTGGTAGAATTTGCCAGTGAAGCTATCTGGTCCTGGGGTTTTCTTTGTTAGAAACTTTCAAATTACTAATTAAATTTCTTTAATAGATACAATGTTATTCAAATTATCTAATTCTTCTTGAGTAACATTTGGTAGTTTGTGTGTTCAAGAAATTTTTTAATTACTTTTAAGTTAAGTTTATTGGCATTATGTTTTCACAATAATATCTTATTCTGCTTTAGTGTCTGTAAGATCTGTAGTAATGTCCCTTCATTCATTCCTGATATTGATAATTTGTATCATGTCTCCTTTTTCTTAGTAAGACTGGCTAGAAGTTTATCAATTTTATTGGTCTTGTCAAAAAAACAGCTTTGGATTTACTGATTTTTCTCTATAACTTTTTTCTTTTTGATTCCATTGATTTCTGTTCTTATCTTTATTATTTCACTCCTTCTACTTGCTTTGGATTTAATTTACTCTTCTTTTTCTGTTTTTTTTTTTTTTTTTTTGGGGGGGGGAAGACCAGTCCTGAGCTAACATTCGTCGCCAATCCTCCCCTTTTTGCTGAGGAAGACTGGCCCTGGGCTAACATCGTGCCCATCTTCCTCTACTTTATATGGGACGCCGCCACGGCATGGCTGACAGGCAGTGCGTCGGCGGGCGCCCAGGATCCGAACTCGCGAACCCTGGGCTGCCAAGCGCGGACTAAACCGCTGCGCCACCGGGCGGCCCCTTTCTATTTTTTTTTTTAAGGTAAAAACTTAGAAAATTGATTTATAGGCTTCTTTCTTTTTAAACATAGGCATTTAATGCTATGAATATCCGTCTTCACAGTGTTTTAGCTTCACCCCATTAATTTTAATATGTTGTGTTTTCATTTTCATTTAATTCAAAATATTTTCTAATTCCTCTTATAACTTCCTTTTTGACCCATGGGTTATTAATAAATGCATTGTTTAAAATATAAGTTTTTGTGGATTTCTCAGGTATCTTTGTTATTAATTTCTAGTTTAGTTCTATTTGGTAAGAGAACATACTTCATATAGTTTAAATTTTTTAAACAGTTTCTTGAGGTTTGTTTAATGGCCCAGAATACGTTCTCTCTTGGTGAGTGTTTCATGTGCACTTGAGAAGAATGAGTATTTTGTTGTTGGTGGGTGCAGTTTTCTTTAAATGTCAGTTAGGTCGATTTGGTTGGTAGTGTTGTTCAGATCTTCTATATCTTTACTGATTTGCTGTCTACCTATCGTATTTGTTACTGAGAGAGGAGTTTTGATGTCTCCAATTGTAATTTTGGATTTGTCTATTTTTTTAGTTCCGTTTTCCCATTTCATCTAAGTTGTTAAATTTATGAATATTATGTTGTTCACAATAATATTTTATTATCCTTTAGTATCCATAGGATCTGTATTGATGCTCCTTTTTAAATTTCTGATGTTGGTAATTTATTTCTCTCTCTTTTGTTCTGGAATAATTAGGCTAGAGGTATATCAATTTTGTCAAGCCTCTCAAAAAACAAGATTTTGGTTTTATTGACTTTATTTTTTTTCTCCATTATTTTTCATTTTATTGGTTCCAACTTTAATTATTTTTTTCCATTCTTATGTTTCTTTTGGATTTAATTTTCTTTCTTTTTCTGGTTTCTTAGAGTGGGAGATGAGATCATTTATTTGAGACATTTCTTCTTTTTTAATATAGACAATTAGTGCTACAATTTTCCCTATAATAATGTTTTAGATATATCCCACAAATTTTGATATGTTGTGTTTTAACTTCCAATCACTTCTAATTTTTAAAAATTTTTTCTTTGACCCATGCATCATTTAGAAATGTTTTATTTCTGAATATTTGGAGACTTTTCCAAAAAATCTTTTTGTTAATGATTTCTAACTTAATTCCATTGTGGAAAGAGAAAATACTTTTTATGATAATATTCTTTTAAATTTATTGAGACTTGCTTTATGGCTCAGAATATGATCTATCTTTGCAAATATTGTATGACCACTTGAAAAGAGTGAGTATTCTGCTCTCGTTGGGGGAAGTGTTCTGTGAATGTAAATTAGATCCAGTTAGTTGATAGTGCTGTTCAAGTCTATAGATTTGCTCATCTTCTGTCTAATTGTTCTATGAATTATTGGTAGAATCATGTTGAAATCTTCAATGATAATTGTATACATATTTTTTGCTTCATGTGTTTTGAAGCTCTGTTATTAGGTATATGCAAATTATTGATTGTTATTTTTTTATGAATTGACTCTTTCATCATTAGATGTTCTTTTTAAAAATTGTTGATAATATTCCTTGCCCTGATGTCTCCTCTGATATTAATATATCCATTCTAGCTTTCTTATGATTAATGTTTGCATGAAGTTTCTTTTTCTACTCTTTCATTTTTAACCTAAATGTGTCTTGATATTGAAAGTGTATTTCTTGTAGGCAGAATATAATTGGACCATTTAAAAAAAAAGTCTCTTCAATCTCTTTTTGTTGGATTGTTTAGACCATTTATTTTTAACATAATATAATAATTTAATATAATAAGATAATAACTGGGTTTTAACTATCATCTGGTTATTTATTTTGTATTTGTTCCATTACCCTACCTTTTTTCCTTTCTTTTTTTGTTTCCTGCCCTTTTTTGGATTAATTATTTTTTTATTCCATTTTATCTCCACCATTGGTACGTTAGCTATAACTTTTGTCTTGGTGGTTGAAAAATGGTTTAAAATAAGCATCTTTAATTTATCTTTATCATATCACATTCTACCTTCAAATAATGTTACACCATTGTATGTTTAATGGACAACAGTATATCATGCAACCTTACAACAGTTTACTACATTCCATCCTTTGTGTTGTTGTTATCATATATTTTACTTCTATCTATGTGATTTACCATACAAAACATTGTTAGTTTTTGTTTTAGACAATGAGTTTTTTAAAAAAATCTTCATTCACTGAGTTATAATTTACGTAATATAAAATACCCATTGTAAGTTTCAATGAATTTTAGTATTTTTTATGCAGTTCTGTAACCATCACTCCAATCAATTTTAGAATAATTTCATCACTTAAAAGTTCTCTCCTGTCCATTTACAATCAGCCCCACTCCCTTCCCAAGCATCAGGTAACCACTGATCTGATTTCTGTCTCTATATTTTTGCTTTTGTAGAAAGTTCATATAAATGGAATCATACAATATGTAGTCTTTTGTACTTGGCATTTCACACTTTGCACAATGTTTTTGAGATTCATCCATGTTGTATGTATTAATACTTCATTTCTTTTTCTGTTCTTGAGTAGCAGTCCATTGTATGCACATACCATATTTAGTTTGTTAATTTACCTGTTGATGGACATTTGTGTTGTTTCCACTTTGGGGCCATTATGCATAATGCTGCTATGAACTTTTGCATACAGGTCTTCAGGGAACACAAATTTTCATTTCTCTTGTGTATTTACGTAGGGGTAAATTTTCTGGATCCTATGGAAATGTATGTTTGACTTTTTAAATAACTCACGCACTGCCTTCTAAAGTGACTGTACTGTTTTACATTCTCTTCAGCAATGTATGAGGGTTCCATTTACCCACATTCTCGCCAAAACTTGATGGATCAGTCTTTTAGTATGTAGACATTCTAGAGGGTGTGTAGTATTATTTCACTGTGGTTTTAATTTGGATTTCCCTAATAACCAATGATATTGGGAATCTTTTCATATACTTATTTGTTGTCATATGTCTTATCTGGTGAAATGCCAGCTCAAATTTTGCTCATGTTCTTGTTGGTTTTTTGGACTTCTTATTACTGTGCAGGTGTATTTCTGGACTCTCTGTTGTAGTCCACTGACCTGTATGTATATCCTTAGGCCCATACCATATCATCTTTTTTTTTTTTTTTTTTTTTTTTGTGGGGAAGACCAGCCCTGAGCTAACATCCGTCGCCAATCTTCCCCTTTTTGCTGAGGAAGACTGGCCCTGGGCTAACATCTGTGCCCATCTTCCTCCACTTTACGTGGGACGCCGCCACAGCATGGCTGACAGGCAGTGCGTCGGCGGGCGCCCGGGATCCGAACCGGCGAACCCTGGGCTGCCAAGCGCGGACTAAGCTGCTGCGCCACTGGGCCGGCCCCCATATCATCTTGATTACTATAGCTTTACAGTAAACTTTGAATAAAGGTAGTGTAAGTTCTCCAGCTTTATTCTTTTCCAAGTTTTCTTGGCTATTCTAGGTCCATTACATTTCCATATACATTTTAGGATCAGCTTTTCACTTTCTACAAAACAAGCTTGCTGGGATTTTGATGAGGATTTCATTGAATATATAGATCAATCTGGGGAAAATTGCCATCTTAGCAATGTTGAGTCTTCCATGAAAAAGGTGTAGCTCTCTATTAATTCACATCTTCCTTAAATTCTCTCATCAATGTTTTGTAGTTTTCAGCATATAGGTCTTGCATGTTTCTTAAATGTATTCCAAACTATTTTATTCTTTTTTATACTATTGTGATTGACATTGTTTTATCATTTCATTTTTTGTTTGTTGCTATTATATAGAAATACAATTGATTTTTGCAGATTAAGTTTGTGTTGCACTATCTTGCTTAGTAGTACTGGTAACTTTTTTGTAGTTTCCTTGGGATTTTATACATAGATGATCATGTAATTTGTGAATAAAGACAATTTTACTTTTACCTTTCCACTGTATATGCCTTTAATTTCTTTTTCTTACTTTATTGCATGGTGAGAACCTCCAGTACACCATTTAATAGAAGTGGTGAGGCCAGAAATGCTACTAAGTTCACAATCTTAGTGGAAAAACATTGTCTTTGGTCCTCAAGTGTGATATTAGTTGTAAGTTTTTTGTAGATGCCTTTATCTGGTGGAGGGAAGTTTCCTTCTATTCCTACTTTTCTGAGAGTTTTTTTTTTTTATCTGAAAGGATTTTGGATTTTGTCAAATGCTTTTGCTGTGCCAATTGAGATGATCATGTAGAACTTGCTCTTAATTTTGTGAAAATGGTATATTACATTACTTGGTTTTTGGATGTTAAACCAACCTTGCATCCCTGGGATAAATCCCACTTGGTCATAGTGTACAATCCTTTACATGTTGCTGGATTTTGTTTGTTAATATTTTGTTAATAAGGGATGTTCATGAGGGATTTTGGAATGTTGTTCTGTTTCTTGTCGTGTCTTTGTCTGGCTTTGGTATCAGGGTGATAACAGCTTTATAAAATAAGTTGGGAATTGTTTCCTCCTTCTCTATTTTCTGAAAGAGATTGTGTAGGATATGTGTTGTTTATTCCTTGAATGTTTGATAGAACTCACCAGTGAAGGCATCTGGGCCTAGGGTTTTCTTTGTGGGATGAATTTTAATTATCAACTCAGTTTCTTTACTTGATATATGTCTTTACATATTTTCTGTTCCTTCTTAAGTCTGTTTTGTAATTTATATCTTTCTCAGAATTTTTTTCATTTCATTTAACTTGTCTAATTTGTTGTCATTAAGTTATTCATAACACTCCTTGTAGTTTTGTAGGATCTGTTGAGATGTTCCCTTCTCCAGTCAGTCCCGATTTGGGTAATCTATGTCTACTCTGTTCTATTCTTGGTCAGTCTGGTGAAAGGTTTATCAATTTTGTTGATCTCTTCAAAGAATTAATTTCTGGTTTCATCTATTTTTGCTGCTGTTTTTCTTTTTTCTATTTCATTAGTTTGTGCTGACTTTTATTATTAATGTCCTTCTGCTTACTTGGATTTGATTCCGCCTTCATTTTACGGCTTCCTGAAGTGAAAACTTAGATTATTGATTCTGAATCTTTCTTCCTTTCTAATATGTGTCTAAAACTATACATTTTCCTCTAAGTAGTACTTTAGCTGCATCTCATAATTTTTGATATGTTTTGTTTTCATTTTCATTCAGTTCAAGATTTTTTGTGTGTGTGAGGATGATTGGCCCTGAGCTAACATCTGTCACCAATCCTCCTCCTTTTGCTGAGGAAGATTGGCCTTGAGCTAACATCTGTGGGTGACTTCCTCTATTTTATACATGGGACACCACCACAGCATGGCTTGACAAGTGGTGCCTCAGTCTGCATCTGGGATTCGAACCTGCGAACCCTGGGCTGCCACAGTGGAGTGCGTGAACTTAACCCCTATGCCACCAGGCTGGCCCCCAGTTCAAGATATTTTCAATTTCACTTGAGATTTTTCCTTCTTTTATTTAGAAGTATGTTGTTTACTTTCCACATATTTGGAGATTTCCCAGATTTCTTTCTTTGGTTGATTTCTGACTTAATTCCACGGTGAACAGGGAGCATATTTTGTATGATTACATTTAGTTTAAATTTATCGAGACTCATTTAATAATATAACATATAGTCTATCCTGGGAAATGGCCTGTTTGAACTTGAAACATGTTTATTTTGTTGTTGTTGAGTGGAGTGATCTATATACGTCTTTTAGGTTAAGTTGGTTGACAATATTGTTCAAGTGCTCTATATCATTGCTGATTTTCTGTCTAGTTTTTCTGTCAATTTCTGAGAGAAGAATATTAATATTTTCAACTATAATTGTTGAACTATTTCTCTCATCAATTATGTCAAGTTTTGCTTCATGTAGTTTGGAGATCCGTTGTAAAATGCTTTTTCTTATATCATTGTTTTACCTTCCTGATGTGTTCAGTATTTTATCATTATTGAACATTCTTCTTTGTTTCTAAGAATATTTATTTTCTTAAGGTCTATTTTGTTTGATGTTAATATGGGCTTTCCAGTTCTCTCATGGTTACTTTTCAGCTGAATATACAAATTTCCATTCTTTTCTTTCATATTATTTGCTTCTTTGAATCTAAAATCTGCGTCTTGCAGTCAGCTTATAGTTAGTGCTCACTTTTCTCAACCAGTCTGATAATCATTGCATATACTTGTATATATATATATCAGCTTTATTGAGATATAATTCACATATCATACAATTCATTCTTTTGAAGTGTACTAATCAATGTCTTTTTATTATATTCATAAAGTTGTGCAACCATCACCACAATCAATTGTAGAACAGTTTCATCACCCCCAAGGAAGCCCTGTACACGTTAGCAGCTACTCCTCATTTCCCTCAACAAAACCCAGGCCTAAACAACCTCAAATCTACTTTCTCTTCTTATAGATTTGCATATTATGGACAATTCAATATAAATGGAATCATACAATACATGGTCTTTTGTGACTGACTTCTTTCACTTAGTGTAACATTTTCAAAGTTCATCCACATTCTAGCATTTATCAGTATTGCATTCCTTTTTATGCCTGAATAATATTCCATTGTGTGGAATTATATTTATCCATTCATCACATGATGGACATTTGGGTTATTTCCACTTTTTCACTATTATGAATAATGCTGCTATGAACATTGGTGTACATTTTTGTGTGACATATGTTTTCACTTCTCTTGGTTTTATACCTGGGAGTAGAATTGCTGGGTCATAGGAAACCCTATCGTTAACATTTTGAGAAACTACTAGGCTGTTTCCAAAGTAGCTGCATCATTTTACATTCCCACCAGCAATGTATGAGGGTTTCAATTTGACACATCCTCTCCAACACTTATTATCTGACTTTTTGATTATAGCCATTCTAGTGGATGGAAAGTGGTATCTCATTGTGCATTTTATTTGCATTTCCCTGGTGGCTAATGATGTTGGTCATGTTTTCATATGATTATTGAACATTTGTACATCTTCTTTGGAGAAATGTCTATTCAAATCCTTTGCCCATTTAAAAAACTGGTATTTTTGGGTTTTGTTGTTGTTGTTTACTGTTGATTGTAAGATTTCATTATATATTATGGATACAAGTCCCTTATCAGACAAGATATTTGCAAATATTTTCTCCCATCTGTGAGGTTTTTTTTTTTTTTTTTTTACTCTTTTGATGTTGTCCTTTGAAACATGAAAGTTTTAATTTTGATGAGTTCAAAGTATCTATTTTTCTTTTGTCAGTTGAGCTTTTGGTGTCACATCTAAGAAGCCTTTACTTAACCCAAGGTCATGGAAACTTACTCCAATAGTTTCTTCTAAGAGCTTTATTTTTTTACCTCTTACATTTAGGTCTATAATCCATTTGGAGTTAATTTTTCTGTATGGTGCAAGGAATGGGTCCAAATTCATTCTTTTGCACATGAATATCCACTTGTTCTAGGACCATTTATTGAAAAGACTATTCTTTCCCCATTGAATTGTCTTGAAACCCTTATCAAAAATTAATTGACCATGAATATATGGTTTTATTTCTGGGCTTTCAATTCTGTTCCATTGATCTATATGTTATCCTTATGTCAGAACCATGACTGCAAATTTGAGTGTACTCATCAACCCATGTACAAGTTGATAGGTAGAGTATGGAGCCTTGTGGATTTTGAAGTGTTTATGTGTAACCTCTCTTCAATTTATTTACTGGCCATGAAGCTAAGCTACTCTAAGTACCTCGTATAAGTGGAATCACACAGTATTTGTCCTTTTGTGACTGTCTCATTTCACTTAGCATAACATCTTCAAGATTTATCCATGTGGTAGCAGGTATTAGAATTTTCTTCATTTTTAAGGCTGAATAATATTCCATTGTGTGTGTGTGTGTATATATATATATATATATGAGAGAGAGAGAGAGTATTTATTCATTCATCTATTAATGGACACTTGGGTTGCTTCTGCATTTTGGTTATTGTTAATAATGCTGCTATAAACATGATTGTACAAACATCTGTTTGTGTCCCTGCTTTCAAATTATTTGAGTATATACCCAGAAGTGGAATTTCTGGATCGTATGGTAATTCTACTTTTAATTTTCTGAGAAATTATGATACTGTTTTCTATAGCGACTGTACCCTTTACATGCCCATCAGCAGTGCACAAGGTTTCCCTACATCCTCGCCAACACTTGTTACTTTGCTTTTAATAGTAGCCATCCTAATGAGTGTGAAGTGGTGTCTTGTGCTTTTGATTTGTGTTTCCTTGATGAGTGGTGATTCTGAGCATCTTGTCATGTGCTTGTTGGCCATTTGTATATCTTCTTTGGAGAAAGGTCTGTTGGAGTCCTTTGCCCTTTTAAAGATCCTGTTGTTGGTTTGTTTGTTGTTGAGTTGTAGAAGTTCTCTATATATTCTGGATTCAGCCATTATTTCTTAAGACACTTTTTTCTTTCCCTTCTTCTCTCCTTCTGGGACTTAAATTACATGGCTTTTAGATCTCTTCATTTTGCTTTATGAGTTACTGAGGCTCTGTTCCTTTTTTCACTCTGTAATTCATTTTGGATAGTTTCTCTTATTATGTCTTCAAGTTCACTGATCTTTTCATCTGAAGTCTCTATTCTGTTGTTAATCCCATTTTCATTTAAAATTTTGTGTTTTCATCTCTAGAAGTTCCATTTTCTTTTTTTTTAATATCCTCCATTTCTTTTTTCATTATGTTCGTATTTTTCTCTACATTCTTGAGCACATTTTTAATAGGTATTTTAAAGTCCTTGTCTGTGAATATCTTCATCTTTGTCATTTCTATGTCTATTTCTATTGACTGATTTTTCTCCTTGTTATGAGTCACATTTTCCAGCTTCTTTGCATGCCTAGTAATTTTTTTAATTGAATTCTGGACATTATTATTATGTTGTTGTTGAGTGTCTGGATTTTTTTTTTCTTTTAAAGAATATTTAGACTTTGTTATGTCTTATAGTAGTTAGTTATGTATCAGCATGGTCCATTTGAGACTTGTTTCAAAGCTTAATTAGGGCAGATTTAGGATAGGATTTATCTAGGGCTAGTTTAGTCCTGTTTCTAAGGGGTTGGCCTTTCTGGAGGCTCAATTAAGTGCCCTGGGTGTTCAACGAGGTCTCTCCACTCTGACTGGTAAGAACTTGAATGTCTCCGAGCCCTGTGTAAGTTCCAGGAATTGCTCAGCTTACAACTACCCAATAGTTCTTTGTTCAGCCTTATGGATTTCTACCCTACACATATGCACCTTAGTTTTCAGCAATAGATTTAATCTATGCAGATTTCTGGAGCTCTTTCTCTACATCGCTCCCTCTACTCTGGTACTCTGCCACACAAATTCCAGTTGCCTCAGACTTCCTGAAGTTGATTTCTGTCTTTTCAACTCAGTGAGGCCACCATGCTCTGCTGGGCCTTCCCCCTCTCTGTGCCTTGTTCAAGAAAATGCCTCCAGGCAGAAAGTTGATGCTTTTGGGTAAGACTCATTTCATTTGTTTCCCTTCTCTTGGGGATCCCAGTCCTGCACTGCCTGTTGTCCAACGTCTAAAAACACATATTTCATTTATTTTGTCCAATTTTCTAGTTGTTTATAAGTGCAGGGTAGGTCTGCAGTTGCAGGGTACTCTGTGTTGAGGTCATATATATTTTTAATTTCTAAAAACTCTTTTTTGTTTTCCTTATTATGCTTTTACATATAAGCCTCTTGTGTCATGAATACTTCAATATCCTAATGAATCACTCTGGGAATGTTAATTAAAATACTGTTCAGGTCCTTCCTGTTTCTTGAATTGATGATATTTCATTGAGGAAGATTTCCCTTGCCATCTCAACTTGGACACCATTTTAGGGTTGTCTGTCATTCTCAAATAGCCAGTGAGTTTTAATTGACTGATAATATTTATAATAAAAGTCTAGATTAGTCAGAATTGGTACTGCATGAGGTTCCTCAGCAGCTAGGTAGGTGGGTGGCTGGGGGAGACATACCATAAACGTTCACTCATGGGGTGATGCTGGTTCCTCTGATGGTGGGATCACAAGGATGTTTCCCACATATGATCTCTTCTAATCTTCACAGAATTCTCTCAACTATTATAATAGTCATTCCAATTTTACAGTTGAGGAAATTGAAGTTCAGAGAGGTTCAGTAACTTGCCAAGGTCAAGAACTAGTGAGCAAAGCAAGCAGCATTCAAATCCAGGTAGTCTGTCCAACCTATACACTATGCTGCCTCTCATTTGCTTTATAGCTTCCAGGAATTTCGTATATCTGGCCTATTGATGGAATGGTTTCATATTTTTCATTACAAGTACAGATATTTTCTAGTTTTAACATTTTCTTTGTCATTTCAAATGGCTTTCTTGAGTATTCCTACCATTAGTTTTTTTTTTTCTCTTGAAACTATAGCCCACAATATTTTTTCCATATTATGAACTATTTAAGTTAAATTCTTCTTTAAGTTAAACTCCTCAGTGGAACTACTGAGACAAAGGAATAGACATTTTTGAGGGACTTCATATATACTTTGTAAAATAAAATTTTCGTAAATTTTACCAAGGCATTCCTATCAAGCAATGCAGAAGAATGCCAGCTACTCCATGGAGGTAGATTTTAATTGATCTCTTTGGAAGACCCAAAGTTTCTAAGATGTCTGGTGGTGGAATTTGAAGCACAGTGACATATGGGCAGAGGAGATATTTTTGGGAGCAGTCCCTTCCCTGTACCTCCCGAATCCCTCAAAGACCCCCTTTCTCCTCAGGAGGCCCCTCCTGCACATGCTGGGGGCAGGGCCTGGGCTGGGGGCACCTCTGCCAGGATCCCGCTGATCTATGTTCTTGCCTGACACTCAGCAGCTGTCGTGGAGGCGTGGGCTGCAGGCGCTGTTCCCCATGGGCCGTGTGCAGGCTGCAGGCCGGGGATCCTTTCCCGCCTAATCCGAGGGGCACTGGCGGTGGGGAGGGAGACAGCTGGGTGTAACTGATCTGCAAAGGAATAGAATGGTACAGGCCTCCCAGTGCTGGGCTGGGCCGTCTGCAGGCTGCCCTCCCCAGCTGCCGAGCCTTAACCCTTCCCTCTCTTACTTCTCTCTCTCCTCCATCCTGAGAGTTGATGTCACCCAGCTCAGCTGAAGTCCCAGGAACGTCCTCAGCTGGGTCTGAACACCTTGCAGAGCATCCAGCCTTGTGATAGTTATTTATGGGGAGGCTAGGCCAGGAGCAAGAGGCTAGGGTCCTATCTGGTGAGCTTCCAGTCTTAGGAGACAGAGCTCTTGGAAGGCCCAGTGGGTGACTCAGACAGGCTGGGAGGTTACAGCAGGGAGCCCTGGCCTGGGTTGGAGCTCAGGGAAGACTCTGGAGGATGTAATGGAGGGAGCACTGGTTTGGAGTCTGGTGCTGCCTCTGTGGTTGCTCACTTTGCAGAGAGACCTTGGGTAAGTCACTGTCTCTCTCTAGGATCAGTTCCCTGCTCCTGAAAACGTGGAGTTTGAAGAAGATGATCTTTAAGGTTCTGCCCATAGTTGTAACATAGCTCCATTCATTAGATGCCTACCACAGGCCAGGGGCTTTATCTAAAAACATTCTCACCAGCACTTTGCCAGATTCTCATTCCCGTTTTAGTGATGAGGAAACTGAGATTTGGAGAGGATAAATCACACAGCTGTTCAGACGCAGAGCGTGACCCCATAATACAGGCTCTTCCACTGCACCCCGCTCCCTCTTCCGCTCCAACAATCTATAAACAATGATTTAGTTCACGTAGAACAGAGGCAGGATGCACAGCTGGCTGGGGCACAGCAGAAGCAAAGGCTTAGCAGTGAGCCCCAGACCTCCTGGACGAAGGGTGAGCTGGGGCTGGGTCGAGCTCTTTGCTCCTACTTTTCTCCTGCCCTGGGCGCAGCTGGGCTGGGAGCTCCAGGCTCAGCCAGGCAGCCTCACACTGGGCCACAGCCTCTGCAGTTGTCCAGCCCGTTCCCGTCCGTGATCTCACTCGACCCTCATGCCAACCCCAGGATGAAGAACTGTCACCCCTCCTCAAAACGGGGGACTGAGGCTTGAAATTTGCCAATGTTCTATAACTGGTAACTGGCCAAAGAGAGACTAGAACCCTCTTTCCAGTGTCCCTTCTGGCTCCCTGGAGGAAGGGGCCTGGAATACTCACTACCAGGCACCCAGCAATCCTCTTTGTGCTCTTCCTGGTTGAGAAGGAAAGTATGAGTGTGGGGTCTGGAGATCAACAAGCGTGGGCTGAAGTCCTGACCCCTCTGCTCTCCAGCTATGCAATTGTTTAACCTCTCTAGCCTTAGCCCCCTCATCTGTTGTGAAGGAAATGTGGGTGAATAATGAATGAATGTTGGAGCCAGGCCTGCATCTCCCTTCCCTGAGCAGAGCATAGACACGGGCTGGCACGTGATGCCCCAGAGGAGCAGAACCTAGGGCCGTGGGGGGCTAGCAGCCAAAGGGAAGGATCCCGTGGGCTGGAGTTTTGCAGTGAGGTGGGACTCAAGCTGGTCTGCAGGCGAGGCAGGAGAGGGAGAGGGAGGAAAAGCGCATTCCAGGAGAGGCAAAGGTGCAGAGGCTGGAATGGACATGGTGTGGGAGCAGCAGGGACAGGTTTGGGTTCAGCTGGCTGGGAAGACACCGGCCCAGAGGGAGGTGGGTCTTCATGGCGGGTGGGGGCTGAGTAGCAAGCCTAGAGAATGGCTCAGCTCTAGAGAAGGAGCTCTTCAAGGGGTGCAGGGGCTGGACCAGTTACCCACCATGATGCCCACCTATCTCCCCCCAGTCCCAGGGCTCCCAGAACCTCTGGGCAAAGGGCTGGGGGCCGGGCGCAGCTCCAACTGGGGAGAGACAGCTGTGCAGGCCTCCTGCCTGCTGCAGGGGATTAACTGGCACCACCACAGTATGTTGGGGGGCACCTGGCTCCCTGGCTCTGCCCATCCCTGTACCCTTTAATCTCTTGCTGCCCGAGCTCCTTACTTTTGTGTTTAAAGTCATGTTCATACTCATTTTTCAGGGCCCTGTGTTAGACGCTGGGGACACAGACACGAATAAAGATTCAGGGCAGGGTCTAGCCAGTCAGAAGTGCCTATAGCATCACTGTCCCTCCTCCTGCCAGTCACAGGTTCTCTAAGACCCTTGATCTCTCTCCCAGCAAAACCCTTCTTCTCTCTCCACTGGCTCCTTCCAGGACATACAGTCAAGTCACTGCTTTCCACAAATAAACTTTCCCTTGACCTCATGCCCTGGCTCTCTTCTGTCCTCAGCCAAACTCCTCAGAGTTGTCCTATCTCCACTCCCTCGTGGAGAAGACACTGTTCACCAGACCCATCTCCTCCTCTTCCTGGGCACATGGCTGGACTACATTTCCCAGACTACCTTACAGTTAGGTGTGGCCACATACACAGTTCTGGCCAGTGGGATGCGAGTGGAAGAGAGTGAACCACTTTCAGTCCTGTTCCCCCAAACCTCCAGCTCGTGCTCCCTGCCCTCCTCCGCGGGTTGGCTTGAAGCAGATGAGCAGAGCTCCTTTGGAGGGCTTGTGCTAAAGGTGGTAGACCCCCAAGACAGAGAAGCCAGGGTCTCTGAATCGTTTTGGATACAAGGTTCCAGCTACTCAGAAACACCTGTTTTGGTTTCCTTTTTTTTTTTTAAATAGGAAGGAGAAATAAACTTCCATCATGTTTGAGCCACAGAAAAGATCTGACTTGCTGTGCGTTAAAAAAAAAAATGAGGAATTTTGTCCCCCTTCTCCTCCATCTCTCCATGTGGGACAACCCAGGAAAGCAGGGAAGAGGGGGCCTGGAACCCTGAAAAGGGGGTTGGAAGGGGAAAATGCTCTGCTTCTGCTTGCGGGAGAGATTTCCTGGGGCAGGATGTGGCCGATGAACTTACACAAGTATCGTTTGACCTTCAACTTGAAGTTGTTTGGTTTGGCGCTGTGATTGCCATCTGCCTTCCCCAAACCACGACGACAAGTGTGTGAGGCTCCAAGGCCTCTGTGGTCCGAGCCTTGGGGAGATGGCAAAGGCAGGGCCACAAGGGAGTGAACAGGCCTTGGGGACCTCGGTCTGGTGAGGGGGCTGAAGCAGGGCAGGTGCTGACACAGCTGACGGGAGTGGCGAGGACAGGGTTAAGGGTCTGTGCGCAGGATTGGCTCTCCTCTCGGTGAGGGCAGTAAAATCAGCATGTCGCCTCCAATTTGCTCCGGCCTGACCTTGAACGTGAATCATTCCATCACAATGTCCTTATTGATTTCCACAGGAAGAGGATTAAGCCCAGAAAATCAGGGTGGGAACCTGAGCCTGAAGCACGGAAAATGGGATGGTTCTGGGGCTCAAAACCCCTCGTGTTTGCAAATACGTCACAGGAGGCTGCAGGCTGGGCAGCCGCCTGGCTCGGCTAGCAGCTCTCTGAACGGCCGAGTCCTGGGCTTCTGCTTGCTTACCTGCCTGGGGTGTGGCCTCTGGGGTTCTCCCAAGCATTTTCAGGTGCAGAGAGTGGGGAGGAAGCAGGGATGGGGGAGATGCTCCAGATACACCTTGAGACTGAGTCTATTCTGGGGTGATCACCTCATCCTCCTGTACACAGCGACAGCCCTGGGGGCCCTCAGAACCAAGCAGGCTGTTCCAGGAGCAGTGCTACCATCGAACCAGCTGGCCCAAACAGCCAGGAAGGGCCCTCCTCAGTCCGGAAAACCCTGCAAGGGAATGAGAAGGATATAGGGCTGTGTGCGTGTCCCAGCCTAGGTGCACAAAGGCTGTGGCTCACTCTGTGAGAAGTGACCCACCATTGCCTTCTTCATTTACTTATCCTGGAGAGCCTGCCGTGCCAGTGTACAGAGGGCTGTGTAATGTCCTGTGATGTGACTGCACCAGGCTATTTAATCAGTCCCTACTGATAGGCATTTAAAGTTGTTACCAATTTTTTTAAACTTAAGACAATGCTGCAGTGAACATCCTGGCGCATGCCTCTTTGTAGGAATTCTTTCTTTAGATGCTGTATTGGTTTCCTCCTGCTGCTGTAACAAATTACCACAAACTTAGTGGCTTAAAACAACACAGATTTATCCTCTTACAGTTCTGGAGGTCCGAAGTCTTAAATCAGTTTCACTGGGTTAAAATCAAGTTGTTAGCAGGCCTGTATTCCTTCTGGAGGCTCGAGGGGAGCATCCGATCCTGGCCTTTTCCAGCTTCTAGACACTGCCTGTATCCCTTTGGCAGTGGCCCCTTCCTCCAATGTCAAAGTACATCACTCTAACCCCAGTTTCTGTCATCACAGCTCCTCTCTCTGACTCTGAACCTCCTGCCTTCCTCTTATAAGGACTCTTGTGATTACATTGGGCCCACCTGGATAATCCAGGCTCATTTCCCCATCTCAAGATCCTTAATCACATCCGCAAAGTCCCTTTTACTATGTAAGGTAACCTATTCAGAGGTTCCTGACACTAACGTGGTCAGCCTACCACAGCTGCCTAGAAATAGGATGGCTTAGTCAAAGGGTGTATGTATTTTTAGTGTAAATCGACATTTCCAAATTGTATCAATGAACGCTCATATCAGCACTCCTGGTACTGGCTTTTTGAGGGCAATTGGGCAACACTGATTAAGGTTTAAAATCCTCACACTCTCTTGTCTTCTCCACAGTGCAGAGCAGGGTATCCTGCTGGTTGGTGATATGCTTCTTGTTAATCTTTCACGCATGTGTCTTAGTCTGAAAGAGTTGGTTTCCTAGGAGGGAGCTGGAGGAACAGGACTGAAAGTTTTGGCCAAAGGGTTGAGGTGGGAGGTTGGCTTCCAGGAGGAGCAGGCAGGAGTGGGTGCCTGGGTGGAAGTGAAGATGAGGTGAGGGATGAAAAGCCAGGAATGGGCCAGCCCCGGTGGCCTGGTGGTTAAGTTCAGCGCACTCTGCTTTGGTGGCCCAGGTTCGGTTCCCAGGTGCACACCTATACCACTCTATAAGTGGCCATGCTGTGCCGGCAGCCATGTGCTAAAAAATAGAGGAAGATGGCACAGATGTTAGCTCAGGGCAAATCCTCCTCAGCAAAAAACAAAAAAAAGAAAAAAAGCCAGAACATTGCAATTCCAGTGATGGAGTGTGATCACTGGAAGCTGTGGCCACCTGTGAATATATGGTGGGAGTGGAGCAGGCGGCCTGGAAACTGCTGCCACCTGGAGCCAAGGAAAGCCAAGTCAGCAAAACTGGGTCACCAGTGACAGACAGAGCATCTGAAAAGAACAGGCATCTGAAAGCCTGAGGCCACCCTTACAAACTGAGGCTGCAGAAAGACATTTAGGCCAAGGCTGGCTGGCTTGACCTGGTGCTCTCTGCCTGTTTACACCACAGCTAACTAGGATGGCCCTGTTCAAAAGCTGCCAGCTTGTAAATGAATGTAAAAGATGGGCACAGTGGTGAGGTGAGGGAAGAACAGCCGGAACATTGGGATTCCAGCAATGACTAACGCACCACCTATGTCTTAATCTAAACGTCTGGAAAATAGAATCAGCATTTTAAATCAGTTCTCTTTAAAGGTATGTTTAAAGTCATGTTCTTTTGAGCTCAGAGTTTGAAACTCTCTCTGAAAGCTACTGATATGTGACTTAGGGAGTGTGTTGTGCTGAGAAAATGACTGACTATAAGCCTTTGATCATCATCAATGATGGAGAAGTGCAGAAGCCCTGTCCCACCATGTCTCTGGCTAAAATGATGGCAAATTAAGAAGTATGAATGTAAGGCTATAAATGTCCCTCTAAGTATTGCTTTAGCTGCATCTCACAAGTTTAATGTGTCATAATTTTATAATTATGCAGATGAAAATATCGTCTAATTTCCACTCTGATTTCTTCTTTGATCCCTTCCTTGTTTAGAAGTGTGCTTCTTAAGAGGCTATAAAGCTCTCTTTTCATTAGAAAAAGTCTCAGGTTTCATGTTAGCAGACAGATATACCGTGAGAGGAGACACTTATTTGTAAGTAAAACCCAAGCCTTCCAAGTGTTAGCTTCAAAGGGGATGCTCTACCCTTCCAGGCAGGGTGGAGCTCTTGCACCCTAAGCACTGATTCAGGCCCTAGGACTTTCCCCCTTTTAGGGGTGGGTATTTCCTCAGGCCTCCCCTCTCCTACTCCTCCCCACATGGGACAACCCAGGAAAGCATTCTCCCACTTGCCCCTTAGATGTGCCAATGGTCCTTTAAAGTTGAAAGGCCACTAAGAACCAGATCCCTGGACTCTTCCTAAACCTGGAACAGTCAACAGTGACTGCAAAACCTTAATGAGCTCTATGAGAGAACCACAGGGAAATAAACACAGAAATGTTGAGAGGCCAACATGAAACTTACTCTCAGGGCCTTCCCTGTCCACATCTTGTATGGGAGGCATCTATCTGTCCCTGGCCCCACAGAGCTGGGACCACTCCTCAGGCCCCTTAGCTGGGTGCCAGCCCCCCACCTCCCAATGTCCTCTTCCTTCTTTCCACCCCTTCACCTAGAAGCCAGTCTCCCATCAGTTCAATTCCAACCAGCAGACACTCACTGAGGGCCTGCTCTGAGTGGAACACAGTGCTGGGCACAGGTGGGGCAGGAGGTCAGGATGACCCCCAGGCCATAACACAGGGTCTTCTTATCACAGCTGAAACTACTTCAGATTCAAAGCAAAGCTGACACCCACAGAGATGCTCAGAGGCCTGATGTCTTCTATGGTTTATTGGATATATAAACAGAATACAGATACAGGGACAAAGGGGCTGCAGAAACAACTGGGGACCATCCTGGCATAAGCCCCGAACCCCAACCCTAGGGGCACTAGGGCAGCCACACATCTCCAGACATGTTGGGCAGTGCTGGGGCCTGAACAACCTCATGTTCATGCCCTTTGGACCCAGCAGCACAAAGTGGCACGGGGGGTGCTGCAGAGTGGGGTGTGGAGGGAGCCCTAGCTCTGGCTTTAGGAAGGACACTCTGGTTCAGAGACGGGCTTTCACAAATGTGCAGAGATGGGATGCACACACACAGGGCCACTGACAGATGCTCTCCTGCTAAACAGTCCCATGAAGCAGAGAGCCGGGGATTGGCTGAGCCACAAAACTCACACTCAGGCCCCACCAGAGACCAGCTCTGCTATCTCCTTGGAGAAAAGGCACACCCCAAAGCCAGGAGCTGCCCTTGCAGGCTGAAGGTACCATTAAACAACCTAGGGCCTTGGAGGGGTGGGCCGTCCACCAACATTGAGATAAGTTGTGCTGGACTCTCCCTAAGGAGGTCATTCCTTCCCACCACCACCTCACAAGAGCCAGCCCACCCGGCAGGAAGGGGGTGGGGGTGGGCCTGCTCTTCTAAATCCTTTCCTGAATTACAATGTCAATAACAGAATACCAGGGCATCCCTCTAGGGGCTACAGGGGACTTGAAGGTCACCAAGCCCACTGCCCAGTCTCTGGGCCTGACCTCACAGACATCGGTGAGAGGCCCTGGGCCTGGGAACCTGCCCTCTTTGCTTCTGGGAAGTTCTCCTGGGTGGCTATACGCAGGCCTGTGTGTTGCAATTAAAGCCCCCTTTCCTTTCACTGTGTCTGTGGTTCTCCTGTGGTCAAGAAAGAGAATGGGCCACCACATCCTGATCCTGCACTTGGTCTTGGGCCTAGCTCTGGTCATGGCTTCTTAGGAAAGCTCTCACCCCCTCCTCCAAAGCACAGCAGCCAGAGTCACAGATGTGCAGGGGCTGCTGCCCCTTGTCTAGGGCCTGTTCCAGACCTCGAGCCAGGGATGGAGCCGAGCTCCCCAAGCCCTCAGCTGTGGCACTTCCCCACATGTGGAGGACGGGGAGCCCAGAGAGGGAGCCAGGATGGGCAGGAGTGGCCTGTGCTGGTCACTCTCTGTGCCTCTGCCCGCCATTCCATGCTCAGCACAGACAGCCCTCCACACCTTTAGTGCCTCCCCACCCCCCCCACTGGGCCAGCTGGATGCAGAAAGAGGTGGTCCAGCCAGCCCCAGCCACCAGGCCTCATGACCACTGGCAGGCACAGTCGGTGGGCTCCTGCAATGTGTAGGGCACCCAGGTGGCGTTGGTGGCACAGAAGAGCTGCACGGAGCGCCGCTGCAGGCCCACCTCACGGCAGCACTTGCAGAAGCGGGCGTATGCGTTGATGTTGTAGTTGTAGATGCTGGCGGATGGGCACCTCCCATCGCAGGACACCAGGTTCACCTGGAGACAGGCAGGCCCATGAGGCAGCTGTGTAGCTCCCACCCCCAAAGTCTCCTCTGTCCTCATCCTTGGCTGCCCCCCCAACCCCGCCATGTGGGTGCGACTCCCCCACTCCCTGCAATGTGGGTGCCACGCACGGGGGTGTTGCTCCTGCATTCATTCTTGCGGATGGTCATGCGGATGGTCACCTTCTTGCAGGAGCGCCCATCCTCTTTACCTGGGGGGACAGGGTCGGTGAGGCAGCCGTGGCTGAGAGGTGCTCCGGGAGCAGCAGGACAGGCCAGACTGGGGCAGTGAGTGTCCAGCTGGAGAACCCTCTACCAGTGTTAGCGCCCCTGCACTAGAGCCCCTCCCAGTCAGAGGGAAAGCCTGTGGCTCAGCACCCCGGGGATGAGGAGCAGGCAGGAAGGCAGGGGAGACAGAGGAGGAGGCCTGATTGGCCTCAGGGGCTCTGGGCCAGGGAAGAGGAGGATTTGGGGACAAGGCAGGCCGCCTCCCCACGCCAGCCCCAGACCCTGGACGTGTCCTCCCTGTCTCTGAGCTTCAGCTTTTCTACTCTGAGAGGGCTCCTAGCGTTAAGATACTGCAATTTCTGGAATGAATGGAAACCCCAGTCCCTGGCACGATGCTTGCACACAGCAGGTTCACTGGTGTCCTTATCTATCAAACAGGGCCAGAGAGTCACGGCCTCACACAGCTGTTGCAGAGATGGAAACTGATGAGCTTCCTCTGCCTGGGCTATGCCTCCCACAGACGACCAGTCTCGTGGCTCCTTCACACCCTCACGTGCTCAAATATCTCCTCACTGAGGCCTTTCCTGATCCCCTTCTTGAAACTGCAATGTCCTCCCTCCACCCAGTTCCCCCTCCCTGACCCCTCCTTTGCCTTGTTTCTATCCAGGGCACCATCACCATCCAATCAGAGACACACTTATAATTATGCCAGTGAAATGTAAGCTTTAGGGCTTTCTTTTGCATGGGCTCCTTCCACAATTTCTTGTGAGTTCTTTTCTCATTCTAAATAAATAATCACTTTCACACCTCAATATGGATTTGTAAGTTTGTGTTCTTTTTCTTAATGAGGCCCCCCCAAGTTTCAGTCTCCATGAAACCAGATGCATCCATCTTATGACATATTTCTCTCTCTCCCACTACAATGTCAGCTCCAAGAGGCCTCGTTTATGCTGTGTCCACCGTGCCTAGAACAGGGCCTGGCATATTGGTGCTCAATAAATCTTTGCCAGATGCATGGACTCGCTCTGTGAGCCCAGGGTGCCCGCTGGAAGTGGGATGGAATCCTTTCCTCTGGCCTCTGGGCCTCACCACAGTAGGTTTCCTACCACACTGGCCGAGGCTGTCTGGAGAGAGCTAAGTTCACTTTGTCCTCCTTCTCTGCTCCCAGGAGGCAGGAGAACTGAGGGTTGTCCTGGCCATGGCCCCTCAGGTGCTGGACTAAGACTGACCAGTGGGAGCAAAGCGGTGGCGGCATTGGGTGTTGGTGGGCACCAGGTGAGTGGGCACCGCTGAAGCATTCCCATGCAAGCCCAGGGACGCGGCTCGCCACCCAGCATGCACTGTCAGCGGAATGGCCTTCGCCAGAGGCAGGGAGCAGGGGCAGCACCCTCCCCTCCCCCGCCCCCAGAGCGCAGGGCCACCTAGCAAAAGGGAAATTGTTGGAAATAGCCATGCGGCTGCCTGCCTCCAGCCCCGTGGGCTTCCGAGAGGAGTACCTGGGCGACAGTGGACACTAACCCGAGGAGGAGAGGCGGGGCTAACGGGGACCACGGGAAACAGGGTCCCCGGGGAACCTGGGGAGAGGGACATGGGTTGCAGGTCATAGGGGAGTACATGGGACATTCAGGGAACATGAGCTGTGGGTCAGAGATCAGCCAAAGAGGCACTGAGCCCAGCTTCCTTGGAGCATGTGATGGGACATAAAACGGTCCCAAATCCTACCGCCCTCCAACGAAGGGTCTGAGGGCCCTGGGGGAGGGGAGGTGTGTAGGCAAGCGTCCTAAGGCTGTTGGGATGTGCACATGTCATTGGGGGCTCCAGGTTCCAGGGGCTGTGTGTGAGGACAGATGCACAGAGGTCTCCCTCAGGCTCAGTCAGGGACCTTGTGGGCCTGAATCCTACCCAGGAGGCACCTCCAAGACAGGGCTCCTGACTACAGGGAGAATTCACATGGGGGGCATCTGGGCTAGGGGTCTTGGCAGGGGCAGGAGGAGGCAGAGTGGCTGGTGAGTTACTGACCTCCTGGACCCAGGGTCCCCTGCCTCCAACAAGAAGCAGAGGCCTTGTGTTGGGACAGGGACACAAGCATTGTGGGGGGGGGGTGTTACTCCTTCATCTACTCACCCCTGAAGGGCCACCCCAGGAGGTGCCAGGCCAGGAACCTGGCCCTCTGAGCCAGGTCATGAA
Organism: Tapirus indicus; assembly: GCA_031878705.1. Taxonomy (NCBI): domain Eukaryota; kingdom Metazoa; phylum Chordata; class Mammalia; order Perissodactyla; family Tapiridae; genus Tapirus; species Tapirus indicus. The sequence goes on from CM062924.1 coordinate 12,319,275, forward strand.
ACCCTCTCCCCCCAACAGAGCCCCTCACGCCTGGGCCCCCACCATGCTCACTCACATGTCCTGCAGCATCCTTCCAAGGAAGGTACCACTGAGCCCCCGACCTAGAGGGAGAACAGGGGAAGTGGGTGGAGACCCTGCCCCAGACCAGGAGCCAAGATCCCAGCAAGAAGCAGAGTCCAACAGTCTTGACTCTTTTCCTCCTGTGATGCCCCAGGGTGGGAGCTCCAGGCCCTGCTGGCTATCAGGCCCTGGCCAGAGGGAGAAGGGGGCCCTGGGCTGGCCATGGGAGAGGCCCAGGGGCTAACCTCACTGGTTGGGACACTAGCACTAAGGCTGCCCACGGCCCCCAATGTGGCTGGGTTACCATCGTATGGGGCCCCGTCTTTCCAGTGGCAGTTTCCCTCAGGCCCCACCTGCCTGTTAGTGCTCCCCCACACAGAGGGTCAGGGAGGGCAGGGGTACAGGGGCTGACCCACTTGGTCAGTGGCCTGGGCTCCATCTCAGCCCTGGATAAGCTGCCCCTTTCCTCTGAGCTTAGTTTTCCCATCTCTAAAATGGGGGCAATTATCCCTGCTAGCCTTCCTCCTCTATTGTGACATGGGTAAAACATCGCACGTGACAGTTCATTGTAAACCAGTGTGTGTGTGTCTCAGTATATGTGTGTGATTGAGCACATACCTGTGTGTACTTGTGTGATTTTGCATGTGAGTGTGTGTATGGGGGTGTGTGTGTGTTTTCTAGGTAAGATCAGAAATCTTTAAATATCCAGTATTAATCTCAGGAGCTTTAACAATTCAACAATAACCCCAAACGCTCCAGGAAGTCCTTTCCCTTGAGGTGTGCCCATAGTGACAGCTGTCCAAGCTAGTGCTGTGTGTCTGTGTGGTGCGTGTGTGCGAGTGCCTTGGTGTGTGGTGGTGCGTGGTGTGCGCACTGGCGTGCTGAGGTGTTAACGGCCCTGCGGAATGTGTGGTGTGTGTGAGTAGCTGACTGCCTGTGTTGGTATGTATGTGAGTGTGCCTAGGATATGCGACACTGGATGTGTGCATGCACCTGCATGTGGTTGTGTGATGTGTGAGGGTGTGGGGTGTGATGTGGTCAGAGCAAAAATGCATGGAGAGAGGTGGAGTTGGGGTGGCAGAGCAGGTGTGGGCTCCAGAGAAACCGCCTCCCACACCCCTACACACAGGACCTCCCCTCCCTCCCCTGTGCCCCCTCCCCCAGTAAGACAGCCCATGCCCCTGGCCTCAGGTCACGCTGCAGGGAAGGGGGCTGGCACTGACCTTGGCACACTCAGTCTCATTGAGCGGTGGGCAGCTGATGGGCGAACGGACCAGCACAGCGCCCAGGGGAGTGCTGCTGCAGTGGTGGCGGGTGCAGTCTGAGATCCACGACGCCCCAGGCTGGAGGGCACAGAGGTGGGCGATAGGGACTTGTGGCTAGATGGATGGCCTGAGTGAACTGATAGGGCACAGCTCTGAAGACAGGTGTGGCCCAGGACCTGGCACTGCCCACGACCCCATCTGTACCCCTGGGCCCTGGTCCTAGGTGTCCCCTCCTGGGACACCTTCCTGGGTGGGCAGTTAAGGGGCTGCATACCAAGAACAGGGAGGTGGTGCCATTGGGGAAAGTGAAGAGGCAGGACACGTTCCTGCAGGAGCCACAGCAGGCCGCCAGGTCCCGCGGGTGCTCGTACTCCTGGTTCTGCAAGGCGGGGCAGGACAGGACAGGCCTCAGCACGTGCTCACCTCCACCCTCCTGCCTCTCCCACTGTCTGCTTGTCTCTGAGCCCAGAGCCCAGAGAAGGGCCCGCTGCCGATGCGCGGGAAGGGGGCTCCCAGCCTCCTTCTGTCTCAGGGAGGAGGGTCATCCTTGTATCTGCCCTGAGCCTCCCTTACTGCAGTTCCTGGGCCCAGCCCCAGTGGACAAAGCATTTCCACCCCTTTCGGACACAGCACTGCTGGTAATTAAGGGGGCTGGTTTGGGTTCCAGATAAACCTCAATTTGAGTCCCAGTTCCTGTTGGACTTTTGACAAATGACTGGACCTCCCTAAATCTGTTTTCTCATCTGAAAAACGGGAATAATTCTAACTTATTTTATTCAACTAATATTTATTTAGCCCTTATTAGAAGCCAATCACTGTCCTAAGTACCGGGCATGTAGAAGTGCTCGACAAATGGTAGTAACACAAACACACAAACTGAAAGCACGGAGAAGGTGCCAGGCACAAGTGCTTAATGAACGTGTGTCTCTCTGCCAATCCCCACCCTCGCCAGGCCTCCACTCTGCTGTTCCCCCTCTGGGCCTCACCCAGCCCAGCCCAGCCCCGTTCTCAGCACTTTCCACAGCGGTCTCTGAGGTCTGCCCCGATGCCCACTCTCCAGACTTGTCTAGAGAGCTTGGCACAAGCTCCAAGGACCCTTTGACTCCTAGAGCACCTAGGTCTACCAGGCCAGCCCTCCTGACCCCACTGCACTGCACCCTACCGCCTCACAGTGGATGTCACACAGCACGGAGGTGGTGTTGATCTGGTAGAAGCTGGTAAGAGGGTCGAGCAGGTCAGTGCAGTGGGAGGTGTGGCACACGCCGTCTGCCGAGAGCTCTACCACCATCTGGCCTGGCTGCATCACTCCCAGCTCGCGGCTCAGACACACGGGGGCCTTCACTGGATGGGTGTGCAGGGCGGCAACAGTCACCGAGGGCCCAAACACACACTGCCCCAGCCTGACTGACCCCCCGTGGCTCATCCCCCTCCCCGCCACCTGGCTCTATCCCATGGCCTTCCCTTCCCCACTCACCGCACTCATATTTGGCACAGCCACACACGTTCTCCACGCTGTGCATGAACTCCTCATCCAGCTGGGACTTCTCCCACTGGTTGGGGCAGAGGCGGTCAGCACCCCAGGGTGGGGAGGCCCAGTCTGCCCTTGAGAGCAGTCTGCCACCTGGGCCCCTCTCAAAGTTGCCTCCTTGCAGCAGGTAGGGAGGGGCTGGCAGGCCTGTGGGCCCCTGGCACCCTGCTAGCTCAGTCACCCTCCCGCCAAGGGAGAAATGTTGTGTGGCTCCCAAGCCTCCTGCTGAGGAGCACTCCCAGTGTCCTCTCCTGGGGCCTCAGGCCTCTCCTGTCATCCTGAGCACCCAGTGGCCACATCAATGAGAGACCATTGCATGGCTCATACTACTTCCCTTCCTCCTTCACCAGTTGAAGGGAGAAGAGGATGGGATGGGGGACAAAATGAGAGGAAATGTGTGCTAGGGTGGGAGGAATATATATAATCCAGAAAATTATGTAAAAAACATAACTTTAAACATAATTTTACATTTCTTAAAGTATTTCACTTTCCCCAGTGGCCATGCAGCCTGGTGGTTAAGGGCATGGTCTCTGGGGTCAGATTTCCTGGGTTCCAATCCTGGCTCTGTGATTTACTAGCTACATGACCTTAACCTTAGTTTCCTTGTTTGTATAACTGAGATAATTATAGAATTAACCTCACTGGGTTGTCATGAGAATTAATAGGCTAATATACATAAAGGCATAGGAAAGTTCCCGGCATGTAGTTAGCTCTCAATAAACATTAGCTACTGTCATGCATATATCATCATCACCATCATCATCGTCTTCACCATCTCCACAACCATCATTATAGGATCACCATCATCATCATCCTTTCCATCCCCACCATCCCCACCACCATCATTACAGGATCCCCACCATCTCCACCATCATCATTACAAGATTCCCATCATCATTATCATCCTCACCACCACCATCATTACAGGATCCCCACCATCACCACCACCATCATCATCATCACTAGCATCTTCATCATCATCATCGTCATCATCATCATCATCGTCATAGTACTTAGTCCTCACCACAACTCTGAAGCATGATCACGCCAGCTGTGCCCAGAGAGCAGAGCGTGGGACAAGAATGCTGGCTTGCAATTGAAGGCTCTTTGCATAGATTAAAGGAATAGGGTCTCCAGGGGAAGGAGTGGATAGACAGAAGAGGAAAGGGGAAGCAGACCAGGGAGAGTGGGGAGGGGCAGGGTCTCCATACCAGGTGGCACTGAGGCACTGGGATTGTGTCGCAGTCACACTCTGAAAAACAGGAGGGGCCAGGACCCACCTCACCAGAGCTAGCCAGGTGGAGGTCCCCCTGGGCCTCCCAGACCCCTCACTGCAGGCACAGCCCCTCCTCCCACCTCCCTCTATCTTGCACGGCAGCTACAGCTCCCCTGGCTGGGCAGGTGGGGTGGTGATGGGTCCTACCACCAAGTTCCACACCAGGTGTGAAGTGAGGATAAACCAGCAGATGGACCAATCACACATTCCCTTTAGTCATCTGGGCTTCACCCCACCCCCCGACCCGCCGTGCTCCAGAGCCCATTCTAGAGCAGATGTGGGCCTCTCCAGAAAGGAACGTGGCAAAGGAGTGAGGGAATTCTGACCATCTGCATTTCTCAAATGTATGTTCTAGCAAGCTCAGCTTGACTACCCTGAGCCTTCGCCCGTGAGCAGGTCCAGCTGTAAGCTGCGAGGCACCATGAACAGACTTAAGGGGCACACCAGCTCCAGCTCCAGGGTGAGGAGAGCTCAAGGTCAGAGTGGCTGGGAAACACCTTCTGGGTCACTCACTCCTGCAGCAAACAGTTTCAAGTGCCTACTCTATGCTCTGTGCTCTGGGGACACAGCAACGAATGAAACAGACCAGAATCTCTGCCCTCGGGAGTTTTCCATTCTAGGCCTGGGAAAGGACAAGCAGAAGATCCAGATGCAAAATGGAGTTTCTCAACTCTTTTTTAAGTAGGATTTTTATATAAAGTTCACTGGTGTTCATTATTGATCACTAACACTCCCACCTGCTTCCTAAAACGACGTGAGGTGGATTTTAACAAGAATTATGTTTAATATCAGGCAGTTGCAATAAAGACTTTTTAAGATGGAAAACCTTTCTGGAACAAAGAAATTGCTTTTTTCTTTTTTTCATCCTGGGGAGAAAAAGAGGTAGGGATGCTCGGCACTCAGAGATGGGCAGAGGGAGGAAGGTGATTTGGGTGGCTTCCTTCTGGTGACTCTGGAGGGACAGAATCCGAGCCAAGTTGACAGCGGTGGGGCTCAGTTCCCCCCCGCCTCACAGGGGCCTGGATCTCTGCCTTTGGGGAGGGTGTCCCTGCCCGGGGACTCACCACAGGACTTGTAGGGGCAGCAGCGGTCTGGGCTCCACACCTCCACCAGGGCAGTACCCGGGCCACACTGCACTTGGGGGCAGCGGAAGCTCTCACACACTGCGCAGGAGGGGGGGCAGGGACAGATGAGTCACTGACGCGTTGGAGCATGAATCCTCAGAAATGCAACGTTGGCGAAGGAGGGGGTACCCCCAGCTCCTCCTTAGGTCCCCGCAATGTCCTCAGACGCCCTCCGGGACTGGAGTCCAGAGGAGAAGTCTGGGCTCCTGAAGTCTCCATAGAATGACACCCACAGGGACGGTTTCCCTCTCGAGGAGAACACAAGACTTCCCATCCTGTGGAAACCACACCCCAAGCCTGCGGCCTCAGCCAATGCCGCACTCTGGGTTCACACTTCCCTTCCTACTAGTCCCCAGGCAGCCCTCTCTTGGTTTAGGATTCCTCAGCCAGTCTCATCTATTGAGAGACCAAGGCAAGGAGGGAGGGAATCTCTAGGCACAACTTTTTGGTGGGGAGGGGAGGTGAAGATGAAAGACTGTAAGACTTACATGATTTACTACTAAAAAAATTATTGACATATATATGCATATATAAGGATTATCAATTGGTGTTTCAAAAAATTATGAGGTGGAAGGGGAGAAGGACATTTGTATAGCATCAAAGTAATAGGTTACTTTCTGGTTGAAAGAGGAAAAATGAAAATGTAAGATGAAGGATCTGACAGTCACCACCCTAATCCAGGGCCAACGTTAACATGAGTTTCAGTGGCTCAGCTACACAGTACGTGTCTCCCGATGTGAGGTACTATGAAGCTCGTGTACTGTCTAGCCCCAAATTTTTAACCTGAACCCACCAAGTCTTAGATCGAACTTCCAGTTTACAGGGAGCACAAAGGGCAGAGGAGCAAGGTAAACGGTTCCAAGAGGAAGCAACCGGATAAATCCAGAAGGTGGGACTTTCTGTAGGACCACAGCCCAAACTCTACAACTTAGTGTCACACATAAAAAGGGACCTGTGCTAGATTAAAAGATATTTAAGAGACATAATGTTAACATGTGGTGCTGGATTGGATCCTGGATTGGACAAGCCAGGGGAATCATGGGGTGGGTAGGCTATAACTTGAAAATTTATTAACATAGGAAGGTAAAGATCATGTTTTCCCAGTGGGCTAAAAAAGAGCATGTACAGTATGCCCTCACTTTGGTAAACACACATATACAAAGGCATAGAAAGTATCTGGAAGGACATGTACTAACGTGTTGACAGTGGACCATCTAGCAGGTGCGAAGATAGCATTCTCACTGTCCTGTATTCACTTGGGCTTTGTCCTTTCTAGCAGGCATATTAGTGCTTTTGTAGCAAAAGCATAATGAAGACTGAAGGTAATAATATCAATAGCCTCCGTTTATTGAGCACCTACTGTATGCCGAGGACTGTAAGGTACCTCACACGTATTATCTCCAACCTTCACGACAGCCCTTCAGGCACATACTATTACCACCATTTTACAAAGGAGGACCCTTGGCTCAGACAGTGAGTAACTTGCCCCAGGCTGCATGGCTAGAAATGGCAGAACTGGGACTCACACCATGACTGACTGACTATGCCTGTCCTCAGTCCGCGTTACCAGACGACCTCCTGAGAAACACGGGGAGGCCGTGAACAAGAGAGGGAAGCTGAGGAGGGGCATGAAGAGAGAAGCAGAAAGAGGAGAGAGGAGAGAGGAGGAAGGACGTTGACCCTCTGCTCAGACCAGCTTTGTAAACACTATGACAAGTGGCCTCTGAGACCCCAGGTGGAGCCGATTGGTCGGGTGTGGCCTGGTCTTTTGGGTAACTCTCCATGGGAGTCTACATTGTCTCAAAGTGGGTTCTTGACATTGAACCAGTCAGGGTGGCCCTTGGGGGTCCCGGCAGAGGCCCCTCTGTACAAGTGAGGTCTGCCTCACGTTTTTCCTATAGGCAGTGTGAAAGCAATTTTTTGTAAATTAAGTTAAATTTAACCATTTTGTTAACTTTGACCCATTAAGATTGCCTAAAGCCCATAATGCTACCTGTAATATGCCTAATAGGTACTACTGAGGTTCTGTGCACACAGTACACACTACATAAGGTACTACGTACACAATACATAGTATGTACATCATACATACGGGTACTATTGGGCAAAAACATAAAGGGCCCACTCTATTTGTCATCACAACATAAAACAGCCTCAGAGACTTCAAAACGCAGGGTCGGTTCTGGGATGCAGCCTCCATGAGCAGGTTCTGGGGTAATGCAGTGGGGAAATGGGCCCTGAAGCAGGGGCCTTGGGTTAGTCAGAGAAGGAGGACTGAGGATCAGTGCTGGGAGGATTGGAGTGGCCTAAGCATTTGTCCCTCCCCCTGGCCCCTGGGGACCTCCATGGAGGGGACAGGGAACCTCTTCATGAAGCCTCAGAGCCATCTGTGTCAGTCTGGACCCCCCACCACGCAGCTCCCATGGCCTGGCCCAGCTTCCTCCGGCGGGGCCTCCTCGTTGTGGCCGCTCCTCGCTCAGAGCTCGCCACCTGGGGGCTCCCTGTGGCCACCTGCTCCTCCCTGTTCCACCCGCATTGGTCCTGGGTGAGGACTTTGTGAAGGGGCCCCATGTCCAGCCAGGACTCACCACACTGGTAGAGAGGGCAGCAGAGCTCCGTGGTGCTCCTGTCCACAGTGAGCGCCTCCCCGTCCTGACACTCGGGGATAGGGTCTGGACAGTCGCCACAGGCTGAGTGGGGAGAGGGGCCACAGCTGCCACAGGCAGTCCCCCTCATGGGGGGCTTGCTACAGAGCAGGTTGTATGGTGGGGGGCACCTCAAAAACCCAGTTGCAACATGAGCTAGACGAACAGCAGTGTTTCATGGTCTTATGTGACCCGTCCTGGAGTCAGAACCTGGAAGTTCTCCGGCGGGTCCACCTAAAGTCTTACACTGAATAAGCACCAACTTCCTAATGCTCCGTAATCTATGGGGTGAAGTAGGAATCGGTTTCCTCTTCCTCCTATACTTCTTTCCGGACAGGGATCTCACCCTTCTCCCTGTGCCCACCCTTCCTAAGGACCCCCACCCTTTCCTCCCAGCCACCCAAGGAAGCAGTGGTGAGGAAGAGGGTGGCTGTGATCCAGGTGTGCATGCTGACATCTGATGGCATGTCCACGCACCACAGAAGTAGGAGGTGCAACACGAATCCCCCAGGCGGCCGGCGATCAGGGTCTGGTCCTGGCGGCAGCTGGGGACCAGCTCCACCTCACACAGGCCTGGGTCACACTCTGGGCAAAAGACAGAATTTAGGCTGGGAGCAGACCCTGCCTGGCCACCCCTGGGCCCCCGCCCAGGCTCTGCCCTAGTCTACAGCCAGAACCCAGTCCCCAGAGCTGTCCCTGCTCCCCAGCTGCAGGGCTCCCCTGCCCCCAGGTGGTAGGTAGCCCCCTCTCCCGCCCCGGACCTCTCACCGCAGCTGTAGCTGGGGCAGCAGGAGTCCTCCTGGAAGTGGGTGAGGAGCCGGTGGCCTGGGCGGCAGGTGGGGGCAAGGCCCTCACACAGAGTCTGGTTACACACTGGCCCGGGACAACCGTGCCTGTCACCTGGAGGCTGGGACTCCCCCAGGCTCCAGCACTGCCCAGCCCCTGGACACCTGGTCCCCGTTACTCCCCCTAGTCCCCAGGACCCATGTTTCTGGAAGGGGCTTCTGAGGGTCACACAGAGAGTCCAGGACTGGGACAGAAGAACAAAAAGAGTTAACATTCACCGAGATGGGCCATGTGCCAGCTGCTATTCTAGATCAGTATTAACTTCTGCAATTCTCACAACAATCCAGAAGGTGGGTACGATTATCAGTCTCGTGTTACAGGAGAATCGACTAAGGCACCGAGGATGTTAACGAGGCTGCCGGGTGGCGGAGAAGGAGTCCACCAGGCCACCTGGCTCCAGAGCCCGGGCCTTTAAGCCCCACCCCTCACTGACTCAGAAGGTGCGCTCCTGCCTCCCAGGTGGGGTTCACCACTCCCCCCAAACCACCTCCCACAAGACACCCTCATTTTCCCAGCCCTTGTCCTATCCACCAAGCTCAGTAGGCAGAGCTGGAGCCTTTTAACTGTCTTACAGGTGAGGTCCAGTGAAGTGAAGGGTGACTCACCGCAAACTGTCCCCAGACAGCAGGGATCCTCGGTGGGCAGGAGTAAGGCCACCTCCCCGAAGCGCGGGCACCTCTCAGGGCGGGGCCCCGGGCACTCCAGGTCCACCGGGACGATGGTGTCCGGAGCTTGGCATAGGTGTTGGCAGCATCCACTGAGGGAGCTGTTCCAGGTCTCCCCAAGGGCCCGCGGCACCCCGGTGCTGTCGGTGCAGGCTGCAGTGGGGGGCATGGCGGGGCACAGAGCACTGAGGAGGGTGGGGGGACCCAGATCATCCCCAGTGAGACCCTCTCGGGGACACCAACCACCCCAAAAGCAGACCTGGAGGGACGCAGATGGGCCTCCGCCATGGGCAGCAGGAGGGTGAAGGAGACCCTTGGGTGAAGCCAGCTTTGGAGGGCCCCACCTCGGGGGAGGAACCTACCGCATTTCTCCTCAGGGATGCAGAGCCCTGAGTAGCGCCGGTGCAAGATGGTGCCTTCAGAACAGACACAGCCCTCGCCCAGCACCTGGCACTGCTCTGGGTCCAGCGGGCCCAGCACCGCATCCTGGCACGTCTCGGGGGGCTCACAGGCCGCCACACATGCCTGGTATGTGGAGTCGCTGGAGCACAGGAAGGCTGCAGGGGCACACGGGCACCAGGCTAAGCTCAGACCCCAGGCGGTGAGCAGGGGGCTCAGAGCATCACCCGGGCCTCAGAGGACAGTGCAAAGGGGCTCAGCGTCACTGCCTCCTTCCTCTAGGTCAGGAGTCAGCAAAGCACAGCCCACAGCCCAAATCCGGCCTGCTGCCTGTTTTTGCAAATAAAGATTTATTAAAACACAGCCACGCCCATTCATTTACCTATTATATCTGGCTGCTTTTGTACTGCAAGGGCAGAGTTGAGTAGTTGTGACAGACACCATAGGCCGGAAAAGCCTCAGATATTTACTCTCTGGCCCTTGACAGAAAATGTTTGCCAACCTCTTGCTCTAGATCAGTGTTTTCTAACTTTCTTGACTGTAACAACTAGATTTTACATTGTGGTTCAATACACATATGCATGTAGAACAGTGGTCCTCAAACCTAATTGCAAAAGAATCACTTGGGACATTTTGAAAATTCATTGCCGGGAGCCCCCGCCAGACCAGTGGGATGGGAAGCTCTGACTGTGGGGCCTGAGCACGAATACTTCTTGGGGTTCCCTGGGTGATTTCAAAGGGTAGCCAGGATAGAAAATCACTGAAACATTGAAATCAAAAAACTTTTTCAGAAATAATACTTCATCTTTCTAGGTGCAGTACACACTAGTACTTTCTTTTGTATTCTATTGCATTTTTTAATGCTAGTCCTGACCCCCAAAACTGATTTCATACCCACTGAGTTGGGATCCACAGTTTGAAAATCACTAGTCTAGATGGTTTTCTCTTTCCATCCTTTATCGGTCGTACTATAGGTGCGGTCTTCCTGGGAGCTGTTTCCAGACTTTCTGGATGTGTTCACATTTATAAATCAAACGACTCTAGGCTGGTCCACCCCAGCTAACCCCACTAATGCAAACCTCCTGGGGGTGGGACGAGGTGGATCTCCCGTCCTCGAGGAAGGAGGGGAGAGAGCAAAAGAAGAGAAAGATGACTAAAAACGAAGAGAAAGGAACTAATATTTACTGGATGATAACCATGTGATGGGCATGTGTGAGGTCGTTTGTACACATCATTTCATGTCATCTTCAAAACAACCCTAGGGGGAGCTATTATTACTGTCCCCATTCTACAGATGAGGCAAGGAGACTCACAGAAATTAAATAATAAGATTTGACATATTAATATAAATTATAACAAAAATAAAATTTTAACTTATTAATAAAATATTTATAAATTTATTAATATAGATGAATGAATGAATGAATAATTAAACCTGGGAAAGCCTAGACTTGAACCCAGATCTGTGAGCCTTTTCTGATGCTAATGGGGGTGGGAGCATCAGAAACAAGGGAGGAGACCCTCCCCACCCCAACTCACGGCAGTAGTCGGAGCGCCGCCACTCGATGCACACGTGGAACTTGTGGCACATGGCCACGTACACAGTCAGGGCCACACAGGGCTGCTGCACGTACTTGGTGTCCCGGATCCACAGCTCACAGAATGACTCTGGGGAGACCTGGGCACACGCAGCAGCAGTGGTCCCCACCCTGATGCCTCACATCCCAGGGCCCAGCTCTCCCAGCCCTGCCCGGGGAACAACAAACCTCTGCAGGCTCCCCATCCGGTCCCAAGCTCAACACCTCTGGGGAGCTCAACCAGATCGACACCTCCCTGCCCTGGCCACTGGCCCCTCCACAGGGAGGTGCTGCCCTTCCCAGCCCGGGGGTGCCCCCACAGCAGACCCCGGTGGCACATACAAAGCGGTGGCAGGCGCTGAAGGTGCGGTTGGACACCATGCGCAGGCAGGGCGAGCAGTCAGCCGTGGCACAGCTGTCCCGGCGGAAGCGCGTCTGGCCCACTGAAGTCAGGGAGCTGGGCACCTGCCAGCTGTCCAGAAAGGGAGCAGGGTCCTCGGCTCCGCCCACCACAGAGCCATCCTCCAGGGTGAGGTCGTTGGCTGCGTCCCCATCACAGATTCCTGAAAGGGCGGAGTTATCCCAATAGCCATAATAATCACCATCGCTCCAGGTCCCCAGCTACCACTCTGCATATTCCTCACAACAATTCTTTGAGGCTGGTATTATTATTATCCCCATTTTACAGATGAGGAAAATGAGGCACAGAGAAGCTAAGAAACCTGCTGAGTAAGAAAATGTCTTTGTTCTTAGGAAACACACACCAAAGTATTTAGGGATAAAGGGATACAATGTCTCGAACTTACTTTCAAATGGTCCAGAAAAAATGCATATACATATATATTGCATATGCATATACAAGTGCATATACAAATGGAAAGAGAGAGAGGTGCAAATGGGGCAAAATGTGAACAATCAGTAAATCTGGGTAAAAGGTATATGGGGGTTCCTTATACTATTTTTGCAACTTCTAAGTTTGAAATTATATCAAAATGGAAAGTTACCCCAGAAAATCTGCTTTAGCAGAGACTGCTAAGTATTTGTCACACCTGTTTCCTCTTCCTCCTGGGCAGTCAGCCAGCCTATTTTTCCCAGGCTCCCTCTGGTTGGGGGGAGACCGCGTGACTGAGGCCCAGCCAACGGCACGTAGTGAAGGGGATGGACACCGCTTCCAGGCCTGTCCATGAAAACTGCCCAATGCTTTTCCCTTCGGCAGCATTGGAAGCTCATGTTGAAAATGGCAGAGCCACAAGACGGAAAGAATCTGGGTCTCTGAATCATCACCCTCCACTTGGGAATAAACTGCTGTTGGTGTTAAGGCACTGAGCTGGGGGCAGGACTGAGGTTTATCAGTCACAGCTTCTAACCTGACCTTAACTTCCAGCTTCATCTCTCACACTCGAGGCTCCACACACACACACTTCCCTGCCCCTGACTGAAATGCTTTCTCAGAAGTCCTTCCTTCAAGGGCCCCTCAGATGCGCCCATCCATGACCTTCCCCATTCTGTGTAACAGGTTTGGTTTGCAGGTCTGTCTTTCACAGAAGCTTTTAGCTCTCTGGGTGCAAGAACTCATCTCCTTTAGCTCTTCCTCTCCCAGGATCCCCCAAGTTGCCAGGCAGGGTGCCCAGGAAACCAAGTGTTCGTTTGGATAAAATAGAGATATAAGTTAACTGACTTTGCTCTGACACCCCGGGCCACCAGGTTTGTGAATATAAAGCATGATTTAATACAAAACACTCAGATTTTATCAATGATCCCAATGGTCACTTTTTTTCTTTTTTTAGGAAGACTGGCCCTGAGCTAACATCTGTGCCCGTCTTCCTCTACTTTGTACATGGGATGCCACCACAGCATGGCTTGACGAGTGGTGTGTAGGTCCACACCCAGGATACAAACCTGCAAACCCCAAGTCGCCAAAGTGGAGCATGCAGAACTTAACCACTGCACCACTGGGCCGGCCCCTCAATGGTCACATTTTGGGTCTTGCCATGGAGTCATCGAAGGGTGTCACAAAGGTATCCTTGGGAGGAGGGGCCCACCAGATTACTGCTGACCACAGCACTCTTCACCAGGCATAAGCAGCAGAAGGAAGAAATGGAGAGAAATGATGGTGGAGGTGATGGGGGATGTATGTGTGTGTATGTGTGTAAGGAGATTTGTTTGTGTCAGTAAGAATGAAAGTTCCATAAAACAGGGATTTTGTCTGTTTTGCCTACTGTTCTGCCCCCAGTGACTGGTAAGTGGTAAACGTGTGTTGCACAAATGAAAGAATGAGCATGGAGCAGACTTACATGTATTAGTCCACATGTAGGAGGCATTTTGAATACAGGGGCATGAGTGTGAGTGGATGAAATGGGTGCAGGTTTATGAATGGAGGGCATACGAGTATGTGTGTGTGTATAAGTATTCCTATATCTTCCATCATCATCATCATCATGGCAGTCTTTGATGGAGTGCCCCCTGGGGACCCATGTCCTTCTGCTCCTGCAAAGGACTCCTGTACCCTTTTTTCTTATCAAAATATACCCGTTCCCTTAGGTTATGCTCTCGCAATCATGCTGTGTTCTGAAAACCATTAGTTCTATGTGTTGTGGCAGTTCTGCTGTGTGACTTTAGGCAAGCCAATTAACCTCTCTGAGCTTCTTTTCTTCTTTATTTCAATGGCCTACTCTCAGGGCTGTTGTGTGGATGACCTGGAGTAAGTGAGATCAGAGTATGGAAGTGCTTTGTGAAGTGCCCAGGCATTTGCAGACAGGAAGGATTATCTGGTATTAGGAAGCAATCAGGGGAGCTGACAGACAATCTCGGCTGAAGTGACAACTGGCTGAAGCCAGAGCCCCGCGCCATCTCCTTGCTGGCAGCCTCGGCCCCAGAGCACAAGACATTAGGTCTCTCTGCCCTGGCAGCTCTGCTGGTCCTACCTCTGGCCTGGTGCTCTGCCTCAGCTTTCCCTGGTCCAGGGGGACCTGTGTCTGGGGGCAGAGATGGACCCAGGAAACAGCCCCCTCCCCCCAGCTGGGTCCCACCTCACCGCACAGGCCACGGCCCTGGACCTCGCTGGCTTTGCTGGCCTCCAGGATCATGAGTCCCGAGCTGTGGAGCCACTGGATCTGGATGCGTGACGGCGTCTGGATCATGTACATGTGGCCTGTGTCCTCAATTCTGAACCCGTGTCTGCTCACGGGGGGCCACACAGGCTGCGAGTCCACAGTCACCTTGTAGTGGGGGGAGGTGTTCAGTGTGAGCACAGCCGTCTGTCTGTCCATCCATCCATCCATCCATCCATCCATCCATTTATCCAACAGACATTACTAAGCACCTGCTATGTGCCAGGCTCTGTTTCAGGCACACGCAGCCAAGACACAGTCCAAGGTGGCATGGAAGAATTCTGAGAACATTTTTATGAGCACAAAACAATGAAACAAGAAATGCAACAGCTGGAGGCAGGCTGCCTCTCTTTGCCCAAATAAATACCAATCCTGAGCCCTCCTCATCATTCTGTTCTTTCCTGATTCTGCTCAGATCATTTCTTCTGGGAGATTTTCCCTAAATCCTTAGCCTCTGAGTTGAGCACCCCTTCTCTGGGGTCTCCCCATCTCTGTGCTGACCATTAAGACAGAATCCATCTGTTCCTTCATCAAGGCCCCCAGTGGACTGTGAGTTTCTTAAGGGCAAAAACTATGTCTGATTCACCTTTGAATCCACAGCATCCGCTTTTGCACCTGACATAAATTGGGGGTTCAATCAATGTTTGCTAAATATGCAACACACCCCAATTCTCCCAAGCACTTTAAATTCAAAGCTACAACCCCTTCTGCATATTGACAAGGTTAAATTTGGATATATTATGGATTATTAGTTTTACTCTTTAGACACGGGAGATGAAAAGATTAGGAATGTTAAAATATTTGTAATGACTTTACACCTCCCCCAAGAATCACTGTCTTATTAATCACTTGGCAAATTATCCAGCAAATGAACTACTGTGTTGCAGTAGAGGGCGCCCCAGCCCAGCAGTCAGAAAACTTTGACCCTGGGGAAGTCCCGGGCTCTCTCATGGCCTGAGCCTTCCTAGTTGTACAGACAAGGGCTTGTGCTCCATGATCCTGGGGTGCTCTCCCAGTTCTGGGAGTGAACACTCATATCTGAAGCCCAGAAATCCTCACCTGTGTTCACAGGACTCCAGGTCCAAGTAAGAACAAAGGACAAAAGTTTTAAAACTAAGGACTTGGGCTTCAGCTTCAGACCAAGATGGAGATAAAGACTGGATTGACCCTCTTGCCTTAAACAACCAAAAAACCTGACAAATAGCTGGAACAACAGTTTTCAGACATTGAACAGATGGCAGTGCAGGAGAGTGATTCTGGAGAAGGAGAAACAAATGAGGTGAGTCTTCTGATTGCCAAGCTTATTGCCTACAGAAAGTGTCCAGGCTGCAATGCAGGAAGGAGGAACCCAGGCAGAGCTCAGGGTCTCCCTGAGTTTATGAGACAAGAGTTGGGAGTTCACAGAGGCCAAGAGAGCCAGAGTTTTCAGGGCAGACTACTAAAGATAAGAGAGCTGGGGGGAGAGAGAGAAGAGAGCTGGGGAGAGGGAGCGAGAGAAGGGAGAGCAATCAGAAGCTCTGCAGAGAGTCCCCCTCCAACCCTGTCCTGAGTTTTCAGTTGAATATTGATCCATGTATGCAGATGAGAAAACTACTCGAGGCCAGGAAAAGAACCAGCTGAAAGGAGCAGACAGAAGAATCCTCAGCACTCACGCCAGGCTGGGGATATTTAGAGCTACCACCAGCTAGAGTGGAAAAACCTCATAATTCACAGGGAAGGAGGTGAGGATGCAGAAGGCTATTGCTTCAGTAGTGAGGAATCACTACTTAGAATAAAAAATAAAATCACACTTAGAAAAAAGGCTACTCTGGCTCTACCCAAAAGGCTTAAACATAAGCATCAAGAGGATCAAACTGTTTCTAAGCAGCATAACTGTTATGAAGCTCAAGAATATTTCTAAAAAGAAAACAAAGGAATATTCAGCATCCAACAAGACAAAACTCATAATGTCTGGAATCCAATAAAAAAAAACTTTCAGGCATGCAAAGAAGCAGGAAAGTACAACCCACGATGAGGGGGAAAATCAATCAGAATTGACACATATGATAGAATTAGCAGGCAAGGACATAAAAAGCAATTATTAAAATTATATTCCATATGTTCAAGAAAGTAGAGGAAAACATAAGAATGTTCAAGTGAGATGAGGAAGGTATAAAAAGACCCAAATCAAACTTCTGGAGATGAAAAATACAATTAATGTCTGAGATGAAAAATACACTGAATGGGATTAACAATTAGACATTGTAGATGAAAATATTAATAAACTTAAATACAGAGCAATAGATACTATCCAAAATTAAACAGAGAAAGAGAAAAAGAGTGGAAAAAAAAGAACAGAGCATAAGTGATCTGTGGAACAACTTCAGGTGGCCTAATATACATATAATTGGAGTCCCCATAAGAGAAATGAATTACAAGGCATATCACAACCAAATTGCTTAAAAACAGTGATAGAAGGAAAATTGCAAAAGCAGTCAGAGGAAAAAAATACACATTATGTACCGAGGAACAAAGATAAGAATGACAGAGATTTTTTTTATCAGAAATAAGAAAGGCAAAAGACAGTAACACTTCATAGCAGCACTATTCACAACCACAGCCAAAAAATGGAAACAACCCAAATGTCCATCAGTGGATGAATGGATAAACAAATTGTGGTACATACACACAATGGAATATTATTTAGCCTTAAAAAGGAAGTGCTGATAGATGCTACAATGTGGATGAACCTCAAAAACATTATGCTAAGTGAAAGAAGCCAGACACAAAAAGTCCCATGTTGTATGACTCCATTTATATGAAATATCCAGAATAAGCAAATCTATAGACAGAATGCATACTGGTGGTTGACAGGGGCTAGGGGGATAGGTGAATGGGGAGCAATTGCTTAATGGGTACAAGGTTTCCTTTTGGGGTTATGAAAATGCTTTAGAATTAGATAGTGGTTACTAGGGGATTACTATTACAGATAGTAATCCAATATAGGAGACGAAATGGAATCATTAAAAATAATCCAAAAGAAGGCAGAAAAAGAGGAAAGAGAAGGGAATGAAGAACAGTTGGGACAAATTGAAGACAAAGAGCAACATCATGGTATATACAAACCTAATCATATTGATGACCACGTTAAACGTAAATGGTCTAAACACCCCCAATTGAAAAGCAGAGATTAGCAGACTGGATAAGAGAAAAAGAGGACCTAACTATTTGCTTCCTACAAAAATCCCATGTTAAGTCAAAAGACACAAATAGGTTAAAAGAAAAAGGATGGAAAAAGATATATCTTAGATACAGATATTAGATATATATGATAACGCTAATCAAAAGAAAGCCAGAGAAGCTATTACAGACAACTCAGACAAAACAGAATTCAGAATAAAGACTTTTAACAGGATAAAAAGGCCATTTCACACTGATAAAGGAGTTAATTCATCAAGAGGATGTAACAATCTTAAACATTATGCACCTAATAACAGATATTCAAAATATCTGAATAAAAAACTGATAAAACTCCAAGGACAAATAGACAAATAAACAATTATAGTCAGAAATTTCAACATCATCTCTCTCAATAATTGATAAAACAAGTAGACAGAAAATGAGTAAGGATTGAGAAGGCTTGAACAACACTATCAGTCAACTTGACTTAACTGACATTTATAGAACACTCCACTCAACAACAGAATACACATTTACCAAGATAGAGTACATTCTGGTACATAGAACAGTCTCATTAAATTTAAAAGGACTCATGATAGACACAGTATGTACTCTGAACACAATGGAATTAAATTAGATATCAATAACAGTAAGATAACTGGAAAATCACCAAATATTTGGGGACAAAAGAAAACACATAAATAACCCATGGGTCAAATAGAAATCAAAAGGGAAATTTAAAAGTATTTTGAACCTAATGAAAATAAAAACACAACATATCAAAATGTGTAAGATGCAGCTAAATCAGTACTCAAAGGGAAAATTATAGCACTAAATGCTTATATTAGAAAAAGAAAAAAGGTCTCAAATCAGTGACCTAGGCTACCACCTTAATAAAGAAGAGTAAATTAGACCCAAAGTAAGCAAAAGAAAGAAAATAATAAAGAGCAGAAATCAATGAAATAGAAAACAACCAAAAAAAAAAATAGAGAAAACCAGTAAAAGCATTCTTTGAGAAAAACAAATTTGATAAACCTTTAGCCAGGCTGGACAGGGAAAAAAGAAAAGACACAAATTACTAATATCAGGAATGAGATAGGGTACATAAATACAGATCCTACAGACATTAAAAGGCTAGCAAGAGTATATGATTAACAAATTAATGCCTATATATTTGACAACTTGGATGAAATGGAGAAATTTTGTGAAAAATCCAAACTACCCAAGCTTACCAAAGAAGAAATAGGTAACCAGAATAGCCCTACGTCTTTTAAAGAAATGGAATACGTATTTTAAAACCTCCCCAGAATGAAACTCCAAGACCAGATGTCTTCACTGTTGAATTCTACCAAATACTTAAGGAAGAAATATTAATCTTACCAAGTCTATACCAACTCTTCTAGAAAATTAAAGAGGGGAAAATACTTTCCAATTCATTATATGAGGCCAGCATTACTCTGATATCAAAACTAAACACATAACAAGAAAAGAAAATTTAAACTAATACACCTCTTGAAGATCCAACAATATGTAAAAAGAGTACCATAGTCTGACCAAGTGAAGTTAATTCCAGGAATGCAAGACTGGTTCAACATTTGAAAATCAAAGCAATTCATCATATTAACAGTCTAAAGAAGACCAGTGGAATATTACTCAGTGCTAAAAAGAAAAGAGCTACCAAGCCACGAAAAGACATGGAGGAACATTAAATGCATATTACTAAGTGAAAGAAGTCAATCTAAAAAGGCTACATACTATATAATTCCAACTATATGACATTTTGGAAACGGCAAAACTAAGGCGACAATAAAAAGATCAGTGGTTGTGGGGGTGGGTGGTGAATAGACAGAGCACAGAGGATTTTCAGGGCAGTGCAAATACTCTGTATAATATTACAATGATGAAGATATGTCATTATACATTTGTCCAAACCCATAGAATGTACAACACCCTGAGTGAAGCCTAATGTAAACTATGGACTTTGGGTGATTATGATGTGTTAAGGTAGATTCATCATTGGTAACAAATGCACCATTCTGGTGAGTGATGCTGGTAATGGGAGAGGCTATGCATGTGTGGGGGCAGAGGGTACATGGGAAATCTCTGTATCTTCCTCTAGATTTTGTTGTGAACCTTAAACTATTCTAAAAAAAATAAGTCTTAAAAAAACAGTCTGAGGAATGATGACAATAAAAGGCTGAATTATGGTGTCTCCATCAGCAGTTGGCTCTCTTTGTGGGTGCCCCATGACTAAATCTCCTGAAGCAAACCACTGTCTGACCTCAGTAACATCAAGATTGAAGCTTCTTACTTTGGGGAAGCTTTCCAAACAGGAATGGCCAAGAAAGGCATTCTCACAGAGAGCTCAAATATTTCTAAGAAAAAATAATCAGTGAAGCTCGGACAACATTGGGGCTTAAATGAGCAGTAAACACCTCTTTATGACATACTTGCTGAATCAAGAACTGCCAGAATCATAAAAAATAAAAAATAACAGACCTTCAAGAATAGGTGATTTGAAGATATTAAAGCTAGAAATTGAAACTAGAAAATCCAGAGAGTTCAAGATTTTTTTTTTAACATGACAGTTAAATTGAACTTTTCTAATTACACTTAAAAGTTGATTGCACAGTTATTGAATCCCAGGGTTATAGTTTCTTTTACTTCAGGTAAACTGTCTTCTACTTTGAAACATGTTTAATGAAGAACCTTTTGCTGGTGTTGTAAATGTAAATCTTGACACTTTTTTTTTAAATAAAATGTTCTCAAAACTATTTTTGTAAGCTATTTATTTAAAATAAATTTGAAAATCTTTCGTTTTGCAAGTAAACACCAATATTGTGATCTTGAAAAAAAATGTCTACAGAAGAAAAACAATATGATTATCTCAATAGATGCATGAAAAAGCATTTGACAAAAATTCAACATCTGTTCATGGTGATAAAAACTCTCAGCAAACTACAATGAGAAGGAGACTTTCTTAGCCCAATAAAGGACACCTATAAAAAGCCTACAACTAACTTTACACTTTATAGTGAAAGAATGAATGCCTTCTCCCTAAGAGCAGATATAGGACAAGGAGGTCAGCTCTCAATCCCTCTTATTCAACATCATACTAGAGGTCCAGCTAGTGCGACGGCAAGAAAAAGAAATAAAAACCATACAGATTGGAAAGGAGGAAATAAAACTGTCTCCATTTGGAGAAGACATAATCGTCTACGTAGAAAAAAATGAAGAATCTACAAGAACTGATAAGTCAGTTTAGCAAGGTTGCAAGATACAAGGTCAATATGCAAAAATCATGTGTACACACATCCGGCTAAACAAAAACTCAATGGCAAACAGTTTTTTAAAAATGCAAAACTCAATTGTATTTGTACATATTAGCATTGAGCAATTGGAATGTAAAATAAAAACAACAGAATAATTTATAATAGTAGCGAAAATATGAAATATTTAGGGATAAATCTAACAAAATACGTGCAAGATTCTTACACTGAAAACTAAAAAACACCAAAAAAAAAAAAAAAAGACTATAGAGATGGCATTGGTGAAAGGACAGATACACAGATTAATGGAACAATATTAAAAGTCCAGAAACAAACCCAAACATTAGCGGTCAATTGATTTTTGACAAAGGTGCAAAGACAAATTCCACAGAGACAGGACAATCTTTTCAACAAATAGTGCTGGAACAATTGAGTATCCATGTGCAAAAAAATGAATCTTGACCCATATCTCACACCATTTGCAAAAATTAACTTTAAAACGCAACATACACCTTAAAGTAATACCTAAAACTATAAAACTTCCAGAAGAAAACATAAGAGAAAAATCTTTGTGACCTTGGGTTAAGCAAAGGTTAGTTAGACACAACACCAAAACCATGATCTATAAAAGAAAAAATTGATAAATTGGACTCCATCAAAATTAATTACTTCTGCTCTTTGAAAGACACTTGTAGACGAACAAAAAAAAATGCCACAGGCCAGGAAATATTTATGCCTAACAAAGGACGTGTATCCAAAATATACAAAGAATTCTCAAAACTCAATAAAACAGACAACCTAATCTTTAAAATGTGCAAAAGATTTGAACAGACACTTCACCAAAGAAGATATACCATGGAAGATAAACCCTGTATCAGCAATTAGGGAAATGCAAAATAAAACCACAATGAGACCCTATTACATGCTGATTAGAATGACTGAAAAAAAGTAAAACAAACCTGATGCTACAAAGTGCTGGCGAGGATGTGAAACAATGGGAACTCGTGTACATTGCTGGTCAGGATGTTAAATGCCCGCTTTGGAAAACAACTTGGCAAGTTATTGTAAAGTTAAACATACCCTTACCACAGAACCCAGCAATCCACTCCTGGCGACTTGATCCATACAAAGCTTTACATAAACATCTATAACAGCTTTATTTGTTTTCACCAAAGACTGGAAACAACCCAAAGGTCTTTCAGGTGGTGAACAGATAAACAAGTGGTGGTACATCCATACAATGGAATACTACTCAACAATAGAAAAGAACAAACTGCTGAGATGTGCAGCAGCGTGAATGAGTCTCTCTACTCTGATTCCATTTACACAGTATTCTGGAAAAGTCAGAACTATGGGGACAGAAGACAGTGGTTGTCAGGACGTGGGAGGAGGGGCTGACAAAAAATGGCACAGGGCAACGTTTGGGGGTGATGGAGCTGTTCTATATCACGATTGCGGTGGTGGTTACATAACTGTGGTTGTTAAAATTTGTAGAAATGTGCAGAAACAAGGGTAAATTTTTCTGTATGTAAATTATACCTTAATTTTTTTAAATGGAAAAATAAAAATAAGTAAGGGATAAGTAAGGGATGAAACCCAGGGAGTGTTATGGGGTTTTTTTTGCTTAAGCCTCCATCTCATGGAAAATCCACTGCCCTGAGGGCTCTGAAGGATGGAGTGGCCCCCATGCTTGGTGTTCAAGGGCAGACTCCAACAGGAGAGCTGCGGGCCTTGGCCAGGAATGGGTGGGGAGAGGCACGACTTTGGGACCTAAGGAGCAGACAAATTGGCCCCTCTCACTCACCTGTCGGCAGGAGCAAAGGCAGACCCCTGGGGAGGGTATCCCACACAGCGGGGGGCTGGGGTTGGGCACCTGGCCTCCCTGACAGAGGTGGGCTTCACGTGAAGCTAATGAAGCTTAAACTGAGGACTCCTCACTTACATAGTCCCCTTTGTGGAAGGGGCCCTAGGAATGTGTGCATGTGGCCATAGATTTTTGTAAAAATTGCAGAAGCGAGATACTTTAACCACACTCATTTAAGGCCACTGTCTCTTGCCATTCTAACTTCCTCTCCATCACAGTATTCCTCCTGTTACACTTTTTTGCTTGACATTAGAGTGGATGCAGCTTTTCTAATTAAAATCACTTCCAAATATACCTAATTTTGCATTATTTTTCTTTAAGAGGGTCCCCTTCCCACCCCTGTCCCCAATCACGAATAGGTCTCAAGGGCCCCCACTGGACACCCTGCCCCTCTGCTGACCGCTGTCCTGCCCTGGGGGGCCTGCTCCTTGATGCACTCACCTTCCGGTTAAAGCGGTCAATGGTGACCTGATGGGTCAGGTGAGTCACATTGAGCATCACCAGACAGAATGGGGGCCAGTTCAGGTGCCCCTGCAGAGAGAGCACAGCCTCATCAACCAGAGCCCAGTCCTGCCTCCTCATCCTGGAGAGCAAGTGTGAGCACTCTCTTCCTGTCCCAGTCCCTGCCCCCCTCCCCCAACGATATGCCAGGGGCACCCATGGGGACTGTGCAGATGGTGCAGAATCCCATGGAACATTTCTGGCTCCACCTAACCTCATGCAAGCCCAGACAAAAAAACTTTTTTAAGCTGCCTCCTTCCTGGCTCATGGGGGCATCCTAGTAGGCAACCCCTGTAGCTGGCACCCTTGACCACGGGCTGCATCCCTGGGGTGGCTCCCCAGCTCCTCTGCACTTCAGTGCCGGCCACATGGGTCCAGGCAGCTGGGACAAGCCGGGATGGCACAGGCCCCAGGAAGAGCCAGGAGGTGGCGCACTTCACTCACCCTTTCCCCATGTGCCCATCAGGAGACCGCTCAGGGACAGAGGGAGCTTCCGTATCTGTCCCCGCCTCTGACCCCTCAAAACCCAACTCACTGTTCAATCTCCCCTCCAAGCCCAGTCAAATCCCTAAGTCCCGGAAGGATGGGAAGCAGGGGGCAGGCACCAGGTTGGCGCTTTTGCAGTCGAGGACGTGGACGGTGACCATCTCGTCTGGGCTCTGGCTGAGGATGTAGATGGCCTCCTTGAACAAGGCTACGTGGCTCCCATCGAAGGTCACAAAGCTCAGATCAGGGAAGACTGAGCATCGGCCTGGGGGGATGGGGCAGGGACGAGAACAAAGATGCTTCCAGGGCCAAGGCCACCAGGAACGGGGGGCAGGTGTCAGGGCCTTTTCCTGGGTGATTCAGAGGCCCTGGGGGCTGGAGGGACGCTCAAAGCAGGTGTCACACGGAGATCAGAGGTCGCAGGGTAGGAAATCTGCCAGGTCATGGGTCACACTAGGAGGTCCCAGGGGAGGGCACATTCAAGTCAAGGTTACTCTGAGGCCAGGGAGCAGGTCAGGGGCAGAGGTCATGCTGGGGTGGGGGTAGGAGGGGGACTCAGGAGGATCTGGCAGACCCCAGGACTCACAGGCACACTCCCAGAGGGGGCAGCAGCGGTCCCCACCCACCCTCACGGCGAGGCCCAGGACCCCACAGCGAGGGGGCATGGCGCCCTGGGGACAGTGCTGGGACTGGTTCACACGGATCAGCTGGCCCTCCAGGCAGATGTGGCGGACGCAGTCCTGCTCGGCGATTGGCTGGAGCACAAGGTGGAGGGACAGACTGAGTGCCCTCCCTAGGGGCCACAGCCACGCACTCCCCCGCCTCACTCCCCCCTGAGCTGTGAGGGCACAAGATCCTTTCCGACGCAGGCTCTAGCAGGGCAGGGGACCCTGAGGTAAAACCACAAGGGAACAGGCCCTCACCCTCCACCCACCCAAGATGCCACTGGGGCCCCGGGGCTGGGCTGAGTGAGAGTTGGGGGTCAGGGGACTGACTCCTGGAGACCTCTGCATATCTGCCTGGCCTGTGCCGAGAGCTCTGGGCACACAGACGTGCAGACACACTAGCTCATGCTCACAGAAACCCAAGCACATCCATATGTGTGTGCAGACACACACACACAACTCTCTCTCTTTATCTCTATTTCTCACAAAGGCACAGACACACACACTCTCTTAACACGAGGTATCACACACACAGATACGTGAGCACTCACACTGAGTCTCACATGTGTGGACACAAACATGTGTACACTCAGATGCATGCAGGTACACAGACACAAACATGCACACACTGGCACACCCATCTTGTCACACTCTGGGTGTCACATCGTGCCATCCAATCAGCCCCTGGAGCCGAGATAGAGTATGGTGTGACCCTGCTATAGCATCAGGGGACCAGAGGAACCTGGAGAATTTCTCAGGCACCAGGGGCTTGAGGCAGGGGTGAGGATGGTCACTAAACCCCCGTCTCACAGCCTGGCAGCAGGCTGAGAAGAAGTTGCAGCAGGCCTGGCCCCCTCGCCCAGGAATGTGAGACCGTGGTGGTGTTTGAGCCAGGGCATGGGAGGAGGGAAGGCACGGAGGGCCCACGGATAGGCAGCCACAACCCTGACAAGTCACTCACAACACAGGCGGCAGGTGTACTGGCCTCAGTGGTGGCCGCCACGGCCCCGGCTGAACCGTCTGCGATGCTCTGGGCTGGAGCCGGGCGCCCGGACTGCTCGGTGGTGGCCTCTGCCACCGGCTCCACTGGGGGCCGAGGTCCTGTGGAGGTTCCATGGGCCTCAGCCAGCTGAGGGAGCAGAACCAGTGAGCTCTCTCGGGAGGCAGTCCTGGCCGAGACATGGCTCAGGGGATAGGACGTGGGCACTGGTGGCACTGTGCTGGCCCAGGGGCCCTCGGCCTCAGTCACCAAGGTAGCAAGAGTGTGGGCCACGGCAGGCGTGCGCTCCATGGGCCCCCCCTGGGCGGAGCCGTGTATCGAGGCAGGCAGAGACACCTGCTTGGACAGGACGGCCATCTTCTCTGTAGTGCTCTTTCGTGGGGCGACAGATACTGTGGAAGCTGCCCCCTCAGCCACGGCCACAACTCCAGAGGCTGGCAGTGTGGCCCCCAGAAGAAGGTCTGGAGCTGTGCCTGTGGCCTGAGGGACTGCGTGACTGGGCGGGTGCACCTGGGCCATGACAGCCGGGGTGAGAGGCGGTGCCAGGCTGAGTGTCTGAGCAGGTGGAGTCATGGCCATGGCGAGAGATGTGGCCTGTTGCTGGAGCGGAGGGGTGCTGATGGAGCCTTTGGGGCCAGGTGTGGCCACTGGGGCAGATGTGCCCACCTTGGCCAGGGGCAGGCTGGTGTCAGGGGGCAAGCCAGAGAGGAGTTGGGGTGGCCGAGTTGACTCCAGCGATATGAAGGGTGTGGCCCCCAGCCCGTGAGCCACTGTGGACAGGCTAGTGGCAGCCGGAGTCCCTGGGGGCAGAGCTGGAGGCCAGGCGGCTGTGGTGGTTTGCCAGCCAGGGCGGGGCAGGGCAGTGGGGAACGGGCTTGGAAGTGGGGATGCCGGCAGCCCTGTGGGCTGGCCGGGCCCAGGTTGGACCTTCTCTGTGGATGGCACCATCTCCACTCTCTTGGTCGCCAGGGGACTGACGGGAACCTGTTCTGCTGTTCTAGCCTCGGCTGGGGGGCTGCTGGGACTGGAAAAGCTCTGGGTCTGTATGGGCTGGGGGATCCCTGTCGTGTTCATGACCTTTGTTATTGCAGGGGTCAGCAAAGCCTGGTGGGATCCTGAGGAAGTGGGGGCCCTGGAGGTCACTCTAGGGGAAGCCACAGGCCTGGAGGAGGGACTTGCAGGCAACTCCAGGCTTGGGAGGGGCTGGAGGGGTGTCGTCTTAACAGGCAAGGAGCCAGGGCCTGGGACCGTCACAGCTTTGGTCGTGAGTGGGAAGCGAGGTGCAGGGGGCGACTGGGAGGAGACTGTGATGTTGGGGCTCCCTGAAAAGGTCACAGTCACCCTGGTCGTCTCCACAGCACCCGACCCCACGCCAGGTGTGAGAGTCTGCCTCGAAAGGGGGAGGAATGAGGACTCCAGGGCATGGGGGGTGGCCAGGTGGCTGGCAGTCACTCTCTTGCTGGCTGGGGCCTCTGTGGGGCGGGCAGGGAGGTTAGATGCAGTGACGCCCGGCAGCTGCTGCAGAGTGACCTGGGTGGGGCCTGGAGACAGTGTTGGCTCCTCAGTGGCTGCCTTGGTTGGATTCAGGGCTGTGGTGAGGGGGGCCGCTGGGGTGAGTGCTGGCCTATGGGAGGGCACCCTGGGAGTTTCCTGTGGAAGGTGCAGTTCCTTGTCACTGGGGGTGGGCAGGTCTTGACCGGGAAGCAGGGTCTCATTGCCAAGGGCCTCTGTGGGAACCAAGACCGCGGGCTCCACACCTGGGGCAGACGGGAGAAGAGGCTCAGAGGCTGGCGGTCGTCCCAGGGCAGGGCTGTGATGTGGGGTCCCTGGACCGGCACTCCAGATGAGGGAGTGAAGGCAGCTTCCGAGGTCCAGTCAGGCCGCCTTACCAACCCAGGGGCCTCCGTCACATGGCGTTAGGTGACTCAGAGAAGTCAGCGGGTCTGGACTCTGCCCCGTCCCTCAAACCCTGAGCCCGGAGCCAGGAGACCTCAGGCTTAAACCTGACTGCACCTGTTCTCACCATGAGACCCCCCAGGCCAGTCCCTTCCCCACCCCGGGCTTCATTTTTCTGTGAAATGGGGAGAATGACAGGATGAGGTCTCTGCCTGCTCTACAGTGTTCTTCCAGAGGCCTCTATGCTGACCCTGCTTCTCCAGGGACCTGGGGACTCTGGGCGTGACCGGTCAATGAGACCCTGGGGATTTACAGGAAATCCAAGGGAGGGATGAGAAATCCAAGCCACTCACAGTCCTCCAAGTAGACGCATCTCTGTGTGACTTCATCCAGGACCTTGGGGGCGGGACACGCAGGCACACAGCCTTCCACCCTGGGGACAGAGCAGGGAGAGGTGAGTGGTCTCCCGTGGGGGGGGGGGTCACCTCTTCTCACCTGGATCGAGCACAGGCCTCACCCTTTCTTATGACACACGTGTGTGTGTATCATGTACACACTCACATGAACCTCCATGGAGACAGTGTGTGCAAGAGCACACATACCCAAACACACGTGCCGCACACTCCGCCCCTCAGACCAAGAGGGAAACGTGAACAAGGTCTGGTTATGCATACACCTGTGCACACACCCACACATGCTCACTTGTGTCTCCATTTAGGCACATTCTCACGTACCTCCTCCACACCTGCAGGACCCAAAATATTCACACAGATACGTATATGGCCACACAGACTACCAAAACACCAGTGTATACACTCTCGTGCACACACAGAGATGCACCAACACCCAAACACATGCAGTTCATACACACGTGCATACGCAAAGCTGTGTACCGCCCACGCACACTTGTCCACCCAGGCCAACACACACAGGGTTCAGCCACAGGCACATCATGCACAGATATTCACATACGCCCACATGAGGCAGGCTCACCCTGGTACACACAGCACACGAAACACGCATACATATGTATATGTGAGTACACAGCCCTCAGTGCACGCTCACGCCTACACCCACAGACTACATACAAGCCCATGCACACCCGCTTACGCCCACACCCACTGGTGCACACCTGACTCCACTCCACCTCACCTGGGCACGTCCCGGCAGCTGGCTGCCCGTGGGTCGCGGCAGGTTTGGAAGCAGGGGCTGGCGCAGGCATGGTAATGCCACTCACAGCTGGGGGAGGCAGCCCCCGAGGGTCTGGCATCTGGAAAGGTGATCCACCCTGGAGTCCGGAGACTGAGTGGGACTGGGCACCAGCTCAGGGTCGGGTGCCAGGGCACAGAGGGAATCTGACACAGCCCTTGCCCGCCCCCCCCCCCAGCCCACCCCATGGGAGAGAGAAATGGACTTACGCAGGAAAAGCGAAGACAAAGAAAACAAAAGCCAACCTAAGAGGAAACTATTCGAGAGTTGGGGTCAGTGTCTAGGGGATCCTTGGAACGGGGCTCTGGGAACTTGGTGAAGGGGCTGAGGACTGGGGGGCTATGGAGCTGGTAGTTGGAGTGGGCTTGGAGGGGTGGCCAAGGAGAAGGCTGGGACCCCTGATCTCTGCATAAGGCTGCCCTGAAACCTGCCCCTCTGGGACCTTGGTGGCCAGGCTTGCCCCGCACCCCAGGACACAGTCTCCTTCTCCCTGACTGTCCCCTGGCCAGGCCCCTGCAGACCTCTGTGGAGGCAAGAGGCTTCCCCTTGAGGCGCGAGGCATTGGCGGAATCCTTTCCCCTCTCAGCCAAAGGCCCTGCGACAGGGGACAGAGCTGCTCTTCACTAAGCCCTGCCCTCTCTGTCCCCAGAGGGCCTCCCTGGAGCAGCCTCCTTGTAAAGCAGTCTCAGGACCTGGCGGGTGCAGTGTGTCTGAGCACTGTCCTTGTTGCCCCTCACAGCTGGGGCTAATAATAATAATAACAACAACAGCAGCAGCAAACTCTTAAACCACACCAAGCACCACACTCAACATTTCACAAGGGTTTACTCATTAATCCTCACAATAATCCCACAAAGTAGCACTATTATTATCCCCATTTCATAGATGGAGAAACTGAGGCACAAAAGATGCTGGGAAAATTAAACTCTCTCAGTGAGATTTCCTCGAGAAAGGCCCTGTGGCCAGTGCCTTGACAAATCAGGGCTCCTCAGGGAAGGTCTGTAGCCTATGGGGGGCTTCAAGGCAGACAAGACCCCAGACCACCCTGACACAAGCAACTGGTCTCTGAAACCATGGCCTGAGCAGGGAGGTGTGGACAGGCCCTGAGCAGGCTGGAGGGAGCAGCCCCTTCCTGACTTCCTAACCCCCACACTGCTGCTGACTGTGCAGAAGCCTGCTTCTCCAAGATCCTTGAGATCAGACCTGGGAACTTATATATGGGGAGCACCTGCCACAAGCCAGGCCCTGAGCAGAGACAGTCAATCCTCACAATTGCCTTCTGCAGCAATTACGCCCATTGTACAGGTGGAGAAACAGAGTCAGGGAGACGGGGTTCTCCTCCAAGTGCCAAGGAATAGGGTCAGGATTCAAACCCAAAGCTGTCTGGCCTCAAACCTGGGCTCATTTCACTCTGTCCTGGTATCTTCCGGAAGGGACACAAGTCCTGCCATCATAGCAGTGAGGAATCTGTCCTGGGTGGGGTTCATTGGTGGACTTGACAGATGATGCTGAAGGTAAGAATGAGCTGGCCCTGCCCTGGTTTATGTGTGTGTATGCGTGGGGCGGGGGTGATAAACGAAAAGGCTGGCTGGAGACACATGTACACGTGTACATATAAACGGATCCATTCATACAGCACGAGGTGCCCTCACAGACACGAACATACATGTGCACATGCAGGACAGAGAGGCGGCCTGGAGCAGCAAAGAAACTGTGGTCACTTCCTCCAGGTTTAGGCAGAGAATGAATACTTTGGGGCAGACCCACCTGGCAGGGGGATGGCAAAGCCCTGGAACCTGTTGGTCTCAGCTGGAAGGGGTACGAAGCTGCCCCATCACTACCCAGGGTCCTGGGCCTCCCACGGGGGACAGGGAGGCTGCTGGCTCCTCAGCCTGGCACCCCAGTGGGCAGCCTTTGAGCTTGTGGGGCAGGCGAGTGCCCCACCCTGAGCCAGTGCGCTACACAAGCTGTGGCCACCGTCACTTCTAGCCTCACTTCCACAAAGGCCGCCCTATGTTTAGACCATGTAATTGGCCTGTGGGAGCAGGCAGGACCCAGGAAGCTAACTGGGCCCCAAGCCACACTGCCCACGGCTCCCCAGGTCATCAACATGGAGGCCGGCCACCTCCCAGCCCAGGGGTGGCACCCATGTGGCCTCCCTGTGCCAGGAGAGTGAGGATTCCATCTCTTGGGGGCAACTGGAAGGGTGAGCTGGGGAGAAGGCAGGAAGGGCAGTTGAGCGAGGGCCGAGGGTGATGGCAGGGCAGACACCTACCCAGAAGGCGGAAGAGGGTGCCCCGGCGGAACGCCTCCGTGTGCTCATACAGCCGCAGGGCCAGCGTGGGGCCCGACACATAAAGGAAGGACCCAGGCTCCGCCAGAGACTCCAGGGCCACTAGGCCTGCCCGCCACGTCCCCTGGTGCAGCGAGAAGGAGGCACAGTGCTGGAAGGCTTTGCTGCCCCGCCACTTAGCCAGCTCCAGAGACCCGTTGGCTGTGACGTGGAGGAAGAAGTTGGGTCTGTCTGCTGCCTCCAGGGATACCACATCCGGGTCTGCAGAGAGCCACATGGGTAAGGTCAGCGCAAGAGGGTCCAGATGGGGGTCAGGCATCCAGGCACACGTCTGCACTCTCAGTGCTCAGGACAGCAACACAGCCTGTGCTTTAGCTGGGCCCTGCTCCCCTGTGCCGGCCCCACCTCCTCTCAGCCCACCTACTGCTGCTTGCTGGCTGCTGCTGGCACACCACCTCTTCCCAACAGCAGTGGAAGGTTAGAGAAGCTGCCGGCTGCCAAGCCTCTGGGAGGAGGCGGACTCTCTCTCTCCCTCCCCGTCTCCCCTTCCTTCCCTTCTCTCCTTTCTTTCTTCCTCCCTCCCTTCGTCTTTACCTCTCTCCACCTTTCCTCCCTCCTTCTTTCCTCCCTCCACCCTGCAAACATTTCTGAGGACACTCCGTGTCCCAGGTGCTATTCTAGCTGCCAGGGACACAGCAGTGAACAGGACAGACAGAAACGGCCGCCCTGGAGGAGTCACGTTCTCATGGACACACTGGACAAGCTGGGCTTTGGTGATCTGCCAGGTTTCAGTCTTCTGGGTCCTGCTCCTCCCAGAATCCCAGAGGGTCTGAGTTGGTGGACCTAGGGGATGTTGAGTCCAACCCACAAAGGGGAAAACAGTATCCCAGAGAGGACAAGGGGCTTGCCCAGAGGCCCAGAGCTGGTCTCCGCTGTCCTCTCTCCTGTCTCCATGAGGGCTGATTTCTAGAGAGTGGGGCTTGCTGCTGGGTGGCCCAGTCCCCAAATCCACAAGCAGGTGCCAGGGTGGGCCTGAGTGTGGAGTCCCCGCCTGACACGGCTGGCTGTGTGGTGGGCAAGTGAGTTCATGCCTCTAGGCCTCAACGGATAAACTGTGTAAAGCCCTCGCGTGGGGCCTGGTGCATGTTCCCTCCCTCTTATGTGCCCTGTGTCCCCAGGAGGGACTGTGGAGAGTCCCTGCTACACCCCCGGGCAGCTGTGAGGAGACATGAGGCAGCCGAAGGAAGAACTCATGAGTAACGTTGGTAAGAACAACTGCTCTTTATCCGTGACTCACCACGTGCCAGGCACGAGGCCCGGCAAGCCTTCCACCTGTGGGTTCTATTAAATTCCAGGAGAGCCCTGTGAGGTGGCGAATTCATTCGTTCAGCAGCTCACGCTGACTGAGGGCCTGCCGTGTGTGAGGCACTGTTCTAGGCACTGGGGATATAATAGGGACAAAACGACAGAAATCCCTGCCCTCGTGGAGCTTCCACGCAAGTGGGGGGAGAACAAATGTAATGAACAAGTCAATTCTATAATAGGTGGGAAGAGGATGCTACATTACCCCATTTTACAGATGAGGGAAGTGAGGCCTAGCGTCACACTGATGGTGGAGGCAGGATCGGAGCCCAGGGTCTTAACCACTGCACGATGCATCCAGGAGTGGGCAGCACAGAGGGGCAGAGTGCCTAGTCCCAGCCCCAGCCCTGCTCACGCTCACTGTGTGGCCTCGGGCAACTCACCTCCTCGCCCCAGGCCTCGGCTTCATCCTCTGTGAGGACTGGGGTTGGCCTAGATCCCATTTGCCCTAAATGCTCCTAATGGGGGAGAGGTTGAGACCCAGAACTTGAGGTACAAAGTATTGGGTTCTACCTTAAACATTCAAGTGACTTTTATCTTCCACTCTCTGAATTTTATTTTCTTTTAATCTCTCTGTTTGGGAGAGTAGTTCAAATAAAGGACTGGAGCCAAAAGGCTGGCTGCTGTCACTAACAAGTGATGCACCCTTGGGTAAATTACCTAACCTCTCTGGGCCTCAATTCTTGCATCTGTAAACTGGGGAAAGCTCCTAAGGTTGTTGTGAGGACTAACTGAGTTATATATGAATCACTTAGTGCTGGCACATGTTAAGTTTCCAGAAGAGTGAACTATTATTATTAATAAATAACTAAGCTCCCCCCCACCAAATCTTCAAGTAAAATTGATACTCCAGGGAGATGTGCCAGGCTGTGCTTGTGTCCCTTCAGTACACCCAACAGGACATCAAGACCCCTGAGAGTGAGAGGCTCAGGCCGAAATGACTGCTGACTCCTCCTCTCTGTAACATTTTCTTCTCCATTTCTTCCCATCACAATCTTTCCCATCCTTCAAGGCCTAATTCAAGGGACACCTCCTCCATGCAGCCATCCCAGACCTCATCTGGAAGGCACTTTCTCTTCTGCTGTCCAGTACCCTGGGCATGGTACAAGGGGAGGAGCACAGGACTGGGTGGGGGTGGGAGCCTGGTTCCTCACTGGGACCTGCCCACAGCTGCCCATGAGACCCAGGCCTGACTGAGATGGAGGCTGGGCTTACAGCCTCTGGGGATGCTGTCCACAGTGATGCTCTCCAAGGCCAGGCTACTCTGGGGTTCTGCTTAACATGCCCATAAAACCTCTGGAAAATCAACCCCCCTCTGGACTAGACCTTATCTACTGGACTAAAACATTGAATGGAGAAAAGAAAATCCCCACTAAGCAGATGACCTATTGCATCTATAAGGTTGTAAGACACTCTTCTTCAAGCAGGACCACAGATCTGTGGATGAGGAACGTCTAGGGAGGAAGTGTTCTCATTTGGGGTGCTTCTGGCCCACCTGTGGCCCAGGCCCTGGCTCCTCACTCCCAGGTTTTCTGGTTCAGTGGTGTGATTCCTCCTGGCACCTCCCACTTATAACCCTAGCTCACATCACCATGAACATCACCCATACCCGAGGACGCCGGCTGTGTCCAGGGCTGGGCAGGAGCCAGGGTCCCTCCCCTCCATAATGCCTCCCATGGCTCCCCACTGCCCTCAGGATAAAAAGAGCAACTCCTGGGCTTGGCTCACAAGTCCCTTCCTGGCTCCTTCTCACCCCCCAGGGGAACATCACTTATTCTAAGAAGCCTCTTCTGACTCCCCAAGACTGAGTTAGGGGCTCCTCCCAAGTGTTCCCAGAGGTGTTGTACCTGCCTTTGACTGTGTCTGTCTCCTGGATGGGACCATGGACTTCTGGGGGGCAGGGATGCTGTCTCTTACATCCCTGATTCCCCAGTGCCCAGCTCTGTGCCTGGCATGGGAATGGGACTCAATGAAAGGGAGGGAGGAAAGGAGAGAGGCAGAGGGAGAGAGGGAGGCAAAAGGGAGAGAGAGAGAAAGAGAGAGAGAGATCCTCATAACTAGATAAACTGCAGACCCTGAGAATCTGAGAACTTAGATTCTTAGATTGGGATAAACTCTCCGAGAAGTGTCTTGGTTCAAGGTTCCAGTTGATGCTGGGACTGGCTACATGGACCATCCTACATGCACCACTGGCTACATGGGCTAGCTGGGGCCAGCAGGACTGGGGGAGAAACCCTGATCACTGTGACCACACACACTGGGACACACACAATGGACACGGAAGAGAAGGCTTCCTAGCACTGGTGGCCTAAGGCCTCGGCTGGCCCAGGGCCCGGCACAGACACCACCCGGGGGTCACCCCCACCGGGCAAGGTTCTGCCACCTCTCAAGCACTGCTGAACCTTGAAGAGAGGACAGTGCCCAGGAAAGCCAAGCCCTTCAGGTCTGCTGGCGGTCTGAGACCCAGGAGGCTGGGGCTGGTTCCAGGTGTGCTCCAGTCTGTGTAAACCACCAGCAGGATCATAAGCCGAGCAAATCAAGAGCCAGCTCCTCTATTCACAGGAGAAGGCTCCTCCTGAGTCAACACATCAGCCAGCTCCCCTCTGGCATGTAAAGTCTATCCAGTCTTAAACATAAAGGGGAGAGGAGGAGGAGAAGGAGGAGGAAGAGGAGAGAGAGAGAGAGAGGGAGAGGAAGTAGTAGTTGTTCCCACCTGGCTTTTCTGGAACACACCTACTGTGTAAAGCAAGGCACAAAGGTACATCTGGATCTTGGCCTCCCCGGTGTTTTCAGGAAGAAGAGAGAAGGTGTCGCTTCAAAGAGGCTAAGAGGCTGACCCAGAACCCTGCCTCAGCTGGGAAAGGGGCACCCGTGGGAGCCCCACTTTCTCCAGTCACTGCGGATGGCTTAGAGCCTCAGCATCCCTCCTCCTCCAGCACCTGCCTCCCTCCGCCACGGGCTGGGGCGGGGCCAGAGGTGGGCCTTACCGTGGGCCTTGGCCTTGTACAGCGCAGCCGTCAGCAGGAAGTTCACAATGTCCCCCAGCACCACGTCCTCTGCACTCACTAGGACTACGGAACTGCCTGCCGCCTTTATGGCCACCAAGGCACCACCAGCCGCCAAACTGGCCAGCTGGTAAGGGCCTTTACCTAGTGCTGGAGAGAAGGGGCCCAGTCATCAGCCCTGCCTCCCTTGGCCTTTGCCCACTTCCCATCCCTCCCAGAGGTGGGAAAGAGAGAGGGTACCAAGCGGGTGCTCTCGGTCACTTTCCTCACCCCAGGCCCCAGGGACCTTGATTTCCATGAGAAGGAAGGGACAGGGACCCCAGGCTGCCAGATCCTGATGGGAACTGACCTCTGCACAGCACCTGAATCATTTCTCAGGGAGCCTGGGAAGAAGCCACCAATGGGGGCATCTGGGCCCCCCAAATGTCTCTCTGTGGGCCTGTCCCCCTCTCTGAGACTCTACCATTCCAGGCACTGCTCTATTCAGGGTCACCTCTGGGAGAAGACTTCAGACCTAGTCTTTGCCCACCTGAGGCCTGAGGGACAAAGGCTGAGAAGGCTTGGGCTCCATGTTATTGTTTCCTCATTTCAAACATGTGTCACTTTCATGTCTCTTGGATTCCTGCAGCTGTTGGTACAGGCTGGAGCAGGGCACGGGTTTCCTAGACCACTGCAACAGCCTTGTAAGTGACTCCTGCCTCTGGTGTGCCCCGCCCTCCAGTGCCTCCTCCTCACGGGGCCCTGAGTCACCTTTCCAGCCACACTCCCTGCTGGGACAGGGCTCCTGTCCTGTCTATGGCTCCCCATTGCTCTCAGGATAGACTCCGAGAGCCCAGCTTGAATTCACAGGCCCTTCACACCCCAACCCCTGCCTACCTCCCACCTCCCCACACCTCGCCCCTGCTGCACTGAACTTCTCTAGCTCTTCCTTGAAAGAGCTGTGCTGTGTCCTACCTCATGTCTCCACTCGTGCTGTCCCACCCACTCAGAGTCGTCCTCCCCGTTTTGCGCCTGGCAAATGCCTCCTCAGTCTCTGGGGCCCAGCTCAAATGTCACTTCCTTGGTGAAGCTCTCCCTGCGCCCTCTCCCACCACACACAAATGTCGTCCCTCCTCCTCTGCGCTCCACCAGCCCTTAGAGCACAGCACACAATGATCCCAGCTCTCCTGACGAGGATCTGGATCAGGGGTCCGCATGCAACTCCCCTGCTAGACGGGACACAGGCAGTGCTGTGCTGGTAAATGGTTAACAACCAGCTCTTAAAAAACAAACAAAAACCCAATTTGTAGCGTTTGCTGATTTTCATGGTGTAAATACTCCCACCAGGGGCCAGTTTCAAACCACCAACCGAATGTGGAGTTGGGACCACACAATTGGTTCTAGCGAGCCAGCATGGGCTGGCTCCAGCGCATCACTGTGACGTCTCACTGACCACTGATTCCCTGCACCCAAACGGGCCTGGACCAGAGAAAATGCTGGTAGGAGAACAGAGCAAGGAATGGGTGGGTGGGTGGAGGATGCTAGAAACAGCCTGTCCTTTGCCAGTTACTGACACCTAAAATGCCACAGAGGAAGAAAACTCTGCTCCGCGCTGTTGTGCTGAAATGTCTTGCCTGATGTCAGACAGACCTTGTCCGTCCCGGGGACGCGGTTCTCCCAGTACAAATTCATTCCTTTAGGGCTTAAAGGTTTTGGCCATCAAGAGCTCCTAGGGACCGCGGTCACTGAGATTCATTACCCTCTACCCTCGTCCAGCCCTCATCGCGCAGACCCCCTAAGTGGTATCCTTGTCTCTAGTCTGTCCCCCCTCCACTTCACCTGCTATACTCTGACAGGGGTTGTTTCTCAAACCATAACCTGATAACACAGGTAACTGAGGACAAGGCCTTGGGGCTTCTCCCCCATAGGCCTGCTCCTGGAAGGATGGTGCCTGGAGGGGGGACTCGAAGTCCAAGGTGACTGGCACCAGGGACCTGATGAACATCTAACTCTGCCAAGGTCTCAGCCCAAGTGGACCAAGATCAGTGCTGAAAACTGCTCCTGGGCAGCCCTGCCCCCACTGCCCACGACCCCAGTGATTAAACTAACTGGCTCTAACACTGGACATTAACCTCCCTGGGATTGTTATATCTGTGTTTCCACGCTAGTTAATGCAGGGGTGGGAGCACATCCTGGTTGCCTCGTGACCTTGGCTACATTTGAAGATGAGCTGACAGGCTGAGCCGGGCCACAGGCCTTGCCCAGCCATCCTCAGGAAGGGCAGTGTGCATTTGCCTCTGCCAACTCAGAACTTCAGGAAACCCAAGATGAAGTTCCGTGGGCCTGATGAGCTAGACTGTGAAGGCCATGGGCAACACACTGGAGCAGATGGGGTTTTTACTTTCCGGTGAAGCTGCCCTGGCTGAGCACAACCCCAGGACGTTGGCCTGGCCTGGGCTCTCGACAGGGGCTGCGGCGTCCCTGGCCCCTGCACATCAGGGCTCTCTGCATGATGGGTCCCTCCCTGCCCCATGTCACGATTCTTCCAGGGCCAGCAGGGCCTCAGGATGGCTGATGCTGCTGTGGCACCAGGGCAGGACTGGCAGTGCCCCGGCCCCCGAGGCTCCACTTGGGGAAGATGGGCTTACCTTTGTTAAAGAAGTCACAGTCGTACGCTGAAAGAGAGAGAACAGAGACTTTTTGAGAATCCTGAGACAGAAGGACAGAGCCAAAGCCCCTAGCATCCTAGCTCTCCCTCCTTCCCCAAGGGCCAGACCTGGCCTGCCTCCCAAACTCCAAGATTCAGGCACAGTCATTGGATTCAGATATCTTAAGGTGTAGGAAATACAAGGGTCCTCTCTGTGCTCCCAGCACAAAGTTCAAAGCCTGGCCGAGTAGGTACTCAGCATTTATCGAATGAATGAATGAACGAATGAACATTGGACAGAAGGGTGTGTTTTGTGTG
The DNA here is from genome assembly GCA_031878705.1 of Tapirus indicus. Classification (NCBI taxonomy): domain Eukaryota; kingdom Metazoa; phylum Chordata; class Mammalia; order Perissodactyla; family Tapiridae; genus Tapirus; species Tapirus indicus. The sequence continues at coordinate 12,357,423 of CM062924.1, forward strand.
GCCCCAAAGGGCAAGACTAGAATCAAGGACTGGAAGCTCCAATCAGAAATGTTGCAGAGGGTCCTGGAGGAATGCAAGCACAAGACAGAAGTCTGCCTTTCAAGAGCCCTGGGTGGGAGGGGACCAGGGTCCTCCAGGATCAAGGCTTTTTCAGGCCCCTTGATGCAGCTTCCAGCAGGCGCAGACAAGCTCCTCCAAGCGTGTGCTCAGCTCGCCCTCTAGTGGCCCAGCCCAGCACCACAGCCTGTTCCTAGGACACCTCGGCCATAGAGTCCTCAGTCCATTGGGGGTGAGCTGGGGACCTTGCAGGAGGCACCTAAAGCCAAGAGCAGGGCCACGAGGAGCCAGTTGGGTAGACTTGGGATAAAGGCTGAGGAGGGGCCTCCCTCACTGGTAGGCATGATCTTAACAGAGACACCAACTCTGCCCCATACCCCACCACTATTCCTTTGCATCTGGCATTGCCCTCTGGAAAGAGCTCTAGGTGTCAGAGATTGACCCACCATGTGGCTATGGTCAAGTACCTGCTTCTCCTCACTTGTGGACTCAGAAGACTAAACTAGAAAATTAGAAGATCTCTGAGTCTCTGCTTTCAAGGGTGCACCAGGTCAATGGGAGTTAGCCCGGAAGAGTCACCAAGAGCCAGCTCTCTAGAGTCAGACCTGGGTTCAAATCCCATCTCTCTCACTCATCAGCTGTGCATATAGGGATGAGTTACTCAACCTCTCTGAAATTTAGTGCCCTACTGTATAAGATGGGACCACCACTCGTATCTGCCCCATAGACCTGTGAAGCCTGGACCAGGGTAAGGAAAGTGCTCACCTCGGGTGCAAAATTTAAGGGGACATCAAAATTCTCAGTAATTAAGATATATAATGTTTTAATACAATATTTTTAAAATCTCAAAATTAATGCAAAACATCCATGATTAACAAAATATCAGACAGGATCAGTGACAGTGCCTCGCTGAGCCATATTGGAGCCTGAAGCAAAAGGAAAAACCAATAGTGTTGATCCTGTCATGATTTAAAACTTTGATATTTTGTTCATCAAAGATATTTTTGTATTAATTTTGATTTTTAAAAAATATTGTCTTAAAATATGATTTCTCAATATGGGGGACTGGCCTGGTGGTGTAATGGTTAAGTTCCCACACTCCAGTTCGGCAGCCTGGGGGTTCACAGGTTCGGATCCTGGGCATGGACCTATACACCACTCATCAAGCCATGATGTGGCAGCATCCCATATACAAAGTAGAGGAAGACTGACACAGATGTTAGCTCAGGGACCATCTTCCTCAAGCAAAAAGAGAAGATTGGCAACAGATGCTAGCTCAGGGCAAATCTTCCTCACAAAAAATATATATATACACGATTTCTCTTGATTACTGAGTTTTTGGTAACCCCCTAAATCTTGTGCCCCAGTGAGCACCCCACTTGCCTGACACTAGTCCCTGAATATTAAATGAGTTAATGCACAGAAGGCACGGGCCTGGTGCACAGCAGATCCTCAATAAACGTGTGCTTCCTTCTCCTTCCTGGAGGATTTTTATCAGAGAAGTAGAGGGAGAAGAAGGCTGTGTGAGGACCCAGGGCACCCATGGGGGAAGGGTCTCCAGGAAAAACAGGCAGAGAAAAGGAGGCCGAAAGCAGATCCTCCTCCTTCTTCTTCCTGAAGTCATCCTGCCTGAAGCCCCCAGGGCTAAGGACACGCCAGCACCCATGTCCCCATGAAAAACAGCAGTAACCTAAGCAGCAGCGAGAGCACTGGGCCAAGAGCTCTACCTGCACGATCTCATTTAAATCCCACAGCACCTGCCAGGTCGGTACAGTCCTCTCAATCCTCGATTACGACTCAGAGTGTAAGGGACGTGCCCCAGGTCACCCAGCCTGGTCACCCAGACAGTGTCTGGCCCCAGAGCCTGAGTAATAACCACGGCACCCAAAAGTGAGGTGTGCTTGCACCAGGAAGACCCACTGGTGTACAGGGACAAATAACCAATTAATTAATAATTTAAATTTCTATATATTTTATTCCATCTTTTGAATATTTACTTTTGTATCTGTTTTGTGATATACATTTACACTCCTAACACATATATGTACATATATTCATGTATGCATACGTACGTGTGTTCAAAATATTTTTACTTCATAGGAGTATGCAACGAAAAGCATTTGCAGACCACCATTGCTCTCAGTAAACCGATATCTTGTGCTGCTTCTGATGGGGCCTGTGTGTCTCTGCTGACATAGGGCTTTTACATTCACTATCCCATCTGATCCTCAAAATAAACCTGGTTGGGCAGGTCTATTCCTATTTTTCCGATGAGAAAATTGAGCCCAGAGAGGTTGGGTGACTTGTTTGAGGTCACACAGCTTACAAATGGCAGCTCTAGGTCTGGAACCCAGGGCTCCTGACTCCTCTAGCAAAGTGGTTCAGAGCACAGGTTTGCAGCCAGATGTCTGGAAAGGAGCCCTGACTCCCCCACTGACCTGTGTGACCTTGAGCACGTTACTTCATCTCTCTCTCTCTCTAACCTGTTTCTCCAACTGTACCACGGGAATAGGGTAGTTGTAAGAACTCAGTGAATGATGCACACAAACCAGTTGGTGCCTAGTACACAGTAAGGACTCAGTAAGGGCTAGCCAGAGTGATGGCACCCACAGGCCTGCCCACAGAGGGGCTCCACCCTCCCCCTCGGGTGACTGGTCTGGACACTCACGGCAGAGGCGCGGGGTCCGCCAGTCGATGGCCACCCCCTGCTGGCAGCACTGGTAAGCATAGGCGGACACGCTGGCACAGAAACACTCACAGTCACCGCCCCAGCTGCACCCACATGTGTCCGTCAGGCAGTTTGAATAAAACCAAGTGACATCGACCTGGATGAGGTCAGAAGTCAGAGGTCAGAGGACAGATCCTGGAATGTTAACTCTGCAGTTTCTCGGCTGATGCCACTCAGCCTCAGGGAGCGGCAGAAACATGAAGGGACCACAGGACGGGGTGAGCTGCCATGTGGGGTGAGGACAGAAGGGCGGCCGGCTCGGAGGAAATCAATGACTCCATGGCCCAGGCAGACCCCCCCTGGAGGAATGAGCTCTCTCCTTCCTTGGGCCTGGGCTATTGGATCCAGAGGCTGAGGGTGGGGCGGAGGAGCAGGCATGGGGTATGAACCGCCAGCCAGGGCCAGCGATAGCCAAGGCCAGTCTGACAGCAGGCCCTGAGGGCCCACTATCCCCTGTCTCCACCGAGGGCAGCACAGGCAACAGGCTGATGCCACAGCATGAGGGCTTTGGGTTCACTATTCAGAAGAACTTCCTGATTGGGAGGAAGAGCCAGAGTGAGACAGGCTTGCAAAGGGCACAGAAGCTCTGCTTGTCTGGCTGGCTGCTCCTGGTTGCCTGGGACAGGACAGACTCTTAGGAGTAGGCTGGAGGTGGGGCAATGGCAGAGGTGGGTCTCCCTTCTAGACTGGGGTGTCTCTCCTGAGTCATGGGGGTCTGGGAGCAGAAGGGGTCCAGGGAGTGGGAGGGAAACTCAGGAGCACCAGGGCTGGGTCTACTCACCACAGGGTGGCAGGTCTCGAACACCTCGCTGAGCAGGATGCTGCACTCCTTTTTGGCAAATGGTTCTCGGAGAGGATTCAGGACACAGGTGTCCCGGGGGTCGAGGGTGTCCGGGCACTGAGGGGCAAAGGCAGGGCTGTGACCTCCCTACCCTCCAGATGCCTGTTGGCTGATGTGGCGAACAGACTCTTAGAGTGGCCCCCTTGATGTCTACCTCCTGGTGTTCAGGTCCTTGTATAATCTCCTCCCCTGAGTGTGGGAGGGACCTAGGACTTGCTTCAAACCAACAGAAGACGGCAAAGGTGATGGGACGGATGGGGTTTCGGGCATCTTATTACACGATTCTGTTACATAAGACTGCAGAGCCCATCGTGCTGGAGTCTCTCCCTTGCTGGCTGCGAGGAGGCAGGCAGCCATGTTGGGGAACCTCACATGGCAGGAAGGGGGGTGGTCTCTAGAGTTGAGGGTGGTCTCTGGCCGACAGCTAGCAAAAAAAATTGAAGCTCTCAGCTCTACAGCTGCAAGGAACTGAACACTGCCAACAAGCAGGCGAGTGGGCGGGGCAGCAAAGCCTTCCCCAGTCGAACCTCTGATGAGAGCCCAGCCCTGGCTGACACTCGACTGCAGCCTGTGATACCCCAGGCAGAGAATCGAGTCAAGCCATGCCCTGACTCCAGACCTGCAGAAACTGTGGGAAAATATGTGTGTGTGGCTGAATGCTGCTAAGTCTGTAGTGATACTGTTACACAGCTACAGACAACTAATACAGATTTCCCAGATGTCCACCAACCTCCTCCTACAGGCCTGCATTTTCACTGAAGCCCCTCAGTGTATGCCCAAGGGGATTCTCGAGAGAGAAATAGCAGTGGGGATGAGAGCAGAGGAGCAATAAAGGTCAGCCACCCACTCAGCTTCTCTAAAATGGGGATGGGTTAGAGCACAGTTTTCTGAGGCTGTGAGAACAGCCTTGTCCCACCCACCTCAGGATTACATTGAAATCCAGGCTATGACTAACTGCTCCCCAACCCAAGATTACATAGGTTCACCTCCGTCTGCTCCCCAACAGAGAATCAGGGACCTAAGGTCCCTCAGTCCAGGAAAGGCAAATATGTAACACTCATATCACTACTCTCCACTGCTGCGCCCATGGCAGACAGAAATAATCAATCACAGTTCTCCTTCCAGCTGAACCTGACACAAGTCTTAGATATTTCTCAACACTTCCCAGGCAGCCTCTTCTGACTGATGAGAATTGTCACATGAGGTGAAATCTATTCACCATCCTTCTCCTGGCACAGCCCCTTCACTACACAGAGGGCCAGAGAGAAGATGGGACTTACTCAAGGTCACCCAGCAAGTCACTGGGTGATCCAAGACAAGAACCCAGGCCTCCTGCTCTCAGTTCAGTGTTGTTTCCCCCCACAGCTCACAGCTTGGCAGCCTCAGTCAGACATCTCCCAAACCTCAAGGACACCCCCTCATTTCTGCCTCTGCTAATGTTGCCCTCCGTCTCAGAGGCCTTCTCTCTGATACAGTCATCCTTCCAAATGTGGCCTATCCTCTAAGTGCCGCACTAGTCCCACCTCCTTCAGGAAGCCTTCTCTGATTGCCTCAACCCACACTGGTCTCTCACGGTTTCTCCTCTGCACCAGACCCGGTGCCAGGCACTGAGGGCCCAGGGATGGGTAAGATGGTCATGCTCAACAAGTTTCACCTTCCCTACTAGGTGCTCATCTCTCCTAGGACAGAGATTTTGTCCCCTTCCCAACCCCCACCCTCCCACCAGGGCTTGGTCCAGGGTAGGTGTGTGGCCCAATTTGTGAGATGGGATTGTGTGCATCCTCAGGCCACAGGACAGAGTCTGGGGCTGGGGATGCTGGGTCAGAGGTGAGACAGCAACTGCAGGGGCAGCCTCCCACCAATGTCCCTCTTCCCTGACCTGGGGCCAGGTTCTCTCAGTGCTGGCCAGGGCTGGGTGAGGGGAGCAAGCCCACCTGGGGAGGCTTTACCTCAACTGCAGCCCAACTGCTGCCGAACTCCTGGGGGTTAGTTAACTCGAGGTTCTCCGGGGTCCTCATCTCATTGATGGTTTTTAAGTCAAAGTTCCCACAGAGTCCTGCCAGCTGGCCCTGGAAGAAAAGAAGGACACCCCGGTCAGTTACAGGCACACGAGGGATGAACCATGGGAAGAGGGGTCACCACGAGCCCAGGAGTCTGTCACGGACCCAGAAGTGACTACTGGGGTCATGGTGTGAAGAGGGATAGGAGAAAGGTCAGAGGAGAAGGGGCACAGAGCGGGTGGGGGAGGATAGGACAGAAGGCATGATGATCCTGGCTCCTGGGTGAGGGGACAGCTCACCCAAGGACACCCAGTGGCTTGGCTCAGCCCCAGGAAGGAGCAGAAGGCCCCTTAAGAGTCACTTGTCAGGTGACTACCTGCCACTGTGGCCCAGCCTGGATGTGCACCGTGGTCCTCTGGTCCCATAAGAGGGTGATGTGCTCCCGTGAGAAATGCACCAGCGTGAAAAGCCCTGCTCGCCATGTGTGGACCTCCTGCTTCTTGTCCAGGAAGCTCTCGAGACTCTAGGGGGACAGAGATGCTCATTCCTGAGGCCCAAGTGTCCCCCAACACCTGGGTCAGCTGGGCCTGGCTACAAATCACTGCCCCCCCGACCAGGACTTCACCAGCTCCTCTGCCTCCCTCACATCCTGATATTGACCTCTGTGTTCCTGACCCTGGCCAAGGAATTCAATCGGGGCTGCTGATGCAATGGCGCTTCAAAAGAAAGTGCTGTGGTAAGGAGACCAGTCCTTAGCCCCCTTGTGCCCCAGCCCCTGTGAACCTGCAAATTGTCTATACAACCTTCCCTGGCCCCCGGCCTTACGGGATTTCCTGAGTCGTCATCAAAGATGATGAGTGAGTTCCCAACATTGATGGAAATAAACTTCCTGCAGATGATGCCAGAGCTGTAGCAGTTTACATTTTCCACAATCACAGAGAAGCTGAAATCTGATGTGCTCTGAGGAGAAAATAAGTTCAATAAAACCAGGGAGAGAAGAGATTCTACTGAGAGGCACAGAGGTAGAGTGGTTTTCAACCCATTTCTGCTTCTTATTAGCTGTGTGACTTTGGGTAACTTAGTTCAGTTCTCCGAAGCTCAGTTTCATTTTCGGGTCCCTGGTGCAGTGTTTAGCATGCAGTGACCTTCCAAAAAGTATCTGATGAGTGATTGAATGAATATTATAATAGGGGTGACTGGTGTTGACAGGGGTGTGGGGGAGGGGGTACTGTCTTACACACAGGCATGATGGTGGTGTAAGACCTCCTGGAGGGCAATTTGCAGGCATTGAACACATTCTAAATGTATGCAACTTTTTATAGAAATTGCACTTCTAAGAGTCTAGAGACACATCCACACAAGAATTCATTGAGTGTTTGAATATTGTCAACAACCTAAATGTCCATCAGTGGTGGATAATAAAACCAGAGCTCATACTTTCTGTAGAATTCTATAAAAGAAGAAAGAAAAAGTATGTACTGACCAAATGAGATAATGTCCAAAGTATACTATTAAGTAAACTATTAAGTAAAAAGGCCAACTGCAGAATCCTATTCGTAAATATTAAATAAAGTGTGTGTGCATATGTGTCTGTCTGTCTGTCTGCTTGTCTCGTGGAAAATGATCTTGCAGGCTTCACATCTGACCTGTCATGAGTGGCTATTCAGCAGGGGATGGGAATAGAAGAGATGTGAAGAGGAATGTTTGTTTTTAATATTTGCTTCTATATTGTTTTAAATGTTAGGGAAGAGCATGCATTACTTTTGAAATTCAAAAAATAAAATAAAATGCGGTCAAAAATCTTTGTCTTGTGGAGTTACTGAAATTATGTGAAAGACCCCAGTAAAGTGCCTGCCCCATAGGTAAGACTCATTCCATAAAAGGTTTTTCATCATTATTATTATTATTACTGTTACTCTTAGTATTATATAATGAGATGGACAGGCCCTTAGCAAAACCAAGGTCCCCTGCGTGTGTCTCTGGCACTCTCCCACCTGCCCCATTGGTAACCTTTTCTCCTTCTGGAAGGGATCCTGCCTCTACTGTGCCACTCCCACGTCACCATTCCTTTTCCTCAGGTGAGCTGATGGCTTTAACACATGACTCTTTAAGCACATCAACTCTCCAGCCAGATTTCTTGGTTCAAACCTGACCCCAGTTCTGTCACTGACTAGCTTCCCTAAGCCCGAGTTGCCACATCTATAACATGGGGTCAGTAAACTCTACATTGTAGGGCTGCTGTGAGAATTCAGTGAAGTAATGCACAAAAATGGCTCAGTAGGCCACCAGGCACAAAATGAAAGCTCCAAAAGCATTTGCTCTTACTGTTACAAACAGAAAAGCCACTGGGCTGATGGGGCACTTTATAACGGGCGTGGATAGGCAGTGGGGTATTTTATGACTGGTGGACGCTGTCCAGCCCTGACCTTGCTCCTCAGCACTCCTTTCAGTCTCTAGAGAGCCATACCCAGGGCTTAGGTCTCCCCACCCACCCAACTAGGCATCAGACTGGAGTCCAGAGCATCGACATACCCTGACAGGTCCTCGGCCTGCCAGGCAGACACCTCCAGGAGCTCACCTTGACCAGGTGCACTTTGCACGCCCCCACGAAGTCAAACGGGAGCCCGTCAAAGGTGCGGTAATGCCGGTCGCCGTAGGCCGTGCAGGTGGAGGCGCAGGGGTGGAGAGCGCACTGGAAGGAGCCATGCTGGCACACGCTGAAACACACGCCCGGACCAGCTCGCGGGCCACACCTCCCACCCTACCGTGACTGTCCACCACAGAGCCATCGCCTGTCGGCGCCCACTGTGCGGCCCTGGGCCAGGGGTCAGCAAACGTCCTCAACATCCAACAGAAGCTGGAGAGTGGGACTGTGGGCCCCATTTTATGTCAGAGACATGGGGCTCAGAGAGGTTAAGGAACACATGGCCAATAAATAACGGAGCTGAGACCGAGCCCAGCTCTATATGACTCCAAAGTCCACATGCTCTTTACCACTCTTTCCACTCCACTCCAACAGTTTATTCATTCATTCAATTAAGCACCTACCATATCCCAGGCATTATTCCAGGAATTTGAGACACATCAGTGAACAAAACAGCAAAACCCTATACCTTTGTGAAACTTATATTCTAGAGGGAGAAGATACACACTAAACAATAAAAAATAATAAGGAAGCAAGAGTAAGTAATACAGTGTGTTAGAAGGCAATGAGTGCTCTGGGGGAAAGAAGCAGGATGAAGGGGATAAGGAATGTGTGTGGGGTGGGTTGCAATTTTAAATAGGGGAGTCAGCAGGACATGTGAGCAGAGACTTAACAGAGGTGAGAAAATTAACTATATGGACATCTACAAGAAGAGCATTCTGGGCAGAGGGTACAGCCTTTGCAAAGGCTCTGGGGAACACTCAGGAAGACAACACAGCTAGAATGGAGACTGTAGGACGAGCAGAGGAGGAATTCACAGAGGTACCAGAGGGCCAGATCCCCAAGGCCCAAGAAGGTCATTACAAGAATAGTAGCTTTGCTGAGAGAAGGAGTGTTTGGAGGATTTGATCATGGGGATGACATGACCTGCTTTATGTTCCGCTCTGGCTGCCATGCCGAGTCTAAGCTGAAGGAGGCCGAGGATGGAAGCAGGAAGACCAGTCGGGAGGCTATTCCACAAATCGGGGAAGAGATAATGGTGGCTCAGAACAGGGTAAGAGCAGTGAAAGGAATGAGAAGTATCAGATTCTGGATCTACTTTGGAGGTAGAACCAAAAGGATTTGCAGGCAGGTTGGATGTAGGTAGTAAGAGAGAGGACTCAAGGATGACTCTGGGTTTTTTGGCCTGAGCGACTGGAAGAATGAACTCTTCATCAACCCAGATGGGGAAGGCCGAGAGAGAAGCAGGTCTGAGGGGAAAGACCAGGTGTTCAGTCTTGGACTTATTGAGCTTAAGACTCATGTGCTGATGTCAAGTGGGCAGTTGGATGTTTGAGTCTGGAGTTCAGGAGTGAGATGTGGACCACAGGTAGAAGTTTGGGAGTCATCTTCATATGGCCTTATCACTCTGAGACTGGGTGAGTTCACCAAGGGAGTGAGTATAAACACAGAAGAGCAGAGGTCCCTTGGGGCACTCCAACATGAAGAATTTGGAGAAGAGGAAGAACCAGCAAAAGAAGCTGAGATGAAGCAGCAAGAGAGGTAGGAGGAAGACCAAGAGAGTGGGGAGTCCCAGAGCTATGTGAAGAAATGTATGAAAGGAGAAGGGATGATAACAAGGGATCAACAGGGTGAAATGCCACCAACAGATCTAGGAAGATGAGGACCAAGAAATGGACATTGGATAGAGCAACATGGAGATCATAGGGGATCTTGATAGGAATAGTTTTGGGGCAATGGTTGGGAAAATGACTGACTTGGAGTGGGCTTAGGGAGAATGGGAGAAGAGGAATTAGAAACAGCAGGTATAGACAACTTTTTTGGGAGGTTCTACAATAAAAGGGGAGCAAAGAAACGGAGCCATTGCTGGGGAGCCATTGAAAAGTAATTTTTCAAATTACTTTTTATGCTGATGGGGATGATCTAGTGAAGAATGAAAAACTGATTACATGGGAGAGAAAGGGGAGGACTGCTTAGTGGTGCCCTTGAACGGGTGAGAGGGGTGGGATCTACAGCACAGGTGAAGGAACCGGCTTTAGATCGCAGCAGAGACACTTAGCTCGTCTACGGTATAGGTGGAAGGCAGAATAGAGGGTACAGAGTCTGGAAAGTCCTCTTCTAATGGCTTCAATTTTCTCAGTGAAACAGGAAGCAAGATCATCAGCTGAGAGTGATGAGAGGGGAGTTGGTGTCGGGGCTTTGAAGAGGGAGGAGAAAGTGTGAGCCAGTCACAGAGGGGGATGAAAGAGTGAACTATGCCAGAGAAGTATGGCATGCAGGCTGGTCAGCCTGAAGGCCCTTTTGGAGAAGCAGAGTCACGAATTTTTTTTTTTTTTTTTTTTTTTTTTTGTGGGGAAGACCAGCCCTGAGCTAACATCTGTTGCCAATCCTCCCCTTTTTGCTGAGGAAGACTGGCCCTGGGCTAACATCCGTGCCCATCTTCCTCCACTTTATATGGGACGCCGCCACGGCGTGGCTGACAGGCAGTGCGTCGGCGGGCGCCCGGGATCCGAACCCGCGAACCCCGGGCTGCCAAGCGCAGACTAAACCGCTGCGCCACCGGGCGGCCCCAAGAGTCACGAATTTAAAGTGAGACCAGGCTGCCTGGTTACGTGCTCCTCCAACCACACTCAGCTGCATGGAGGCAGGTGCAAAAGGTGGATGTCACCAGGGGGTGACTTTGCCAAACAAGCAGGGCAAAGCAGGAGAGGGGCAAGAGAACTGAGGTTGTATTCAAGGAACTGGTCACAGTGCTGGACTGAGAGCCCAGAACAAATGGAAGGGAAGATGCCAAGGGGCTGACAGACAGTGGAGAGCTGGTAGCGTCCGTGGATTAAAAAGCTGGCTGGGGGTGAAGGATTGAGGGTGTCAGGGTAATAGAAAGAGTGGAGAAAGACAGAAGGTGAGGTGAGATGCATGAAACTGCGATACGGGCTGGTGAGGTGAGATGCATGAAACTGCGATACGGGCTGGCTGAGTTATTGGGAATGACACAATCTGGGGATGACCACTCACACCACTCACTTGGAGATAAGATCACTGGAAAAGAGAAGATGAAGAAATTACGATGCTGGGATAACAGAAGCATCTCTAAATGGATACTGAAGTCTCCAAGAATTAGGGCAGCAGTAGGGTTGAATAGAGTTGACAGTGAGTCTGGAGCTAAAATCTTCAGGAGTAAAGGGCATGACCTGGGGCTCCATGTGTGACAGCAACAGCGAGGGGCAGGCTCTCTCCAATCACACACTGACTCCGCACCTTCCTAAGCCTGCGTATACAGCCAGTCACATGCCTACATGACTTATTACAACTCAGCTGTGCATGCAGGGCTGCAAATGCTCCCACATGGCTGACTTCGTGCTACCAACATGATGTCACTGAACACGGAGGTGGGAAGAGATGGCAGCCAGGTCCCACCCCGGTAAACAGATCCCACCCAGCACTCAAGCCCCATCAGCCCAGACACCCCTCCAGCACCCACCTCCCCAGTGCACAGCAGCCAGAATCTGAGACACAGTGACATGCCCTTCAAGAGGGAATGTTGAGAAGGTTTGTATTAGGAAGGTAGAATATTAAAAACTGAGTTAAAAAGTAAAAACTTGCCCAGATGTTTCCCAGTCCCTTAAGGGAGAAAAGACCCACTCTATGGCCAACAGGCCTCTCCCATGAAGACAGATCCTCTTTATGTCAAGGTTCTAAATCCTAAAATAACCCCAGCCTTTTGGTCCTGGCTTCTGGTTCTCCCCCAACCACTTCTGAGCACAAAGTGCTCACATGAGAGGATTCAGCATAGCACAGCCACCCTCCTGCCTGAGGCTGGGAGCACTGGTGCAGCAGCTGGCATCCCGTGATGTGACAAAGTGAGTCAGTCCTCAAGCCTAAGCATCCCTGGGCAAATCCAGGCTGGCTGGCCCCAATCTCTCACCACATGCCCCTGGCACCCATAGTCAGCTCTGGCCCACCACAGTCACGAAATCCCATAAACAGTGGAGCACACAGCCTACACAGAGCTCTGCATCCTGGGGCTTTTGGGGTCAGATGGCCAGAGCTCTGACCTTATAAATACACCCTGGTGTATCTGGCGAAACCAGCCTTGGAGTGAGTGGGGTTGATTGTGACTCTGCTGCTGTCGCAGAAAGAAACCCCATAGCCATCCTCTGGGCCAGAGAAACAGGGCAGTTTCAACCCCAGCATGGGACATGGACTGGGGACCATGCTCTAGCTAATTGGATGGGTCTCCAAGATGGAACCTCCCCCAGTTTCTCTGCTGGGCCCCTGGGATCCAATGCCACGGGCTTCCAGCCCACATCAGGCTGCCCCTGGCTGGTCTGGACATTAGAACAGTGACCAAGTTTGCTCCCCAGCATCAGGGCACCAGTTTATCATTACTCACTCCCTCCCCCAGAGCTCTCTCCGTTTCCCATTGCCCCTGACCCTGAGGCCAAATAAGGCTGCCTCCCACACTCCACACCACCCTCTCCACAAAGAACTGAGCATTCCTGAGATGAAGAAATCTCACTCAGAGCTAAGAAGAAGGACCCAAGCATCTTCTTAGAGCTCAGTGTAGCTATGACAGTAGTGGGACAACAGAGGACCTGCTCATGCCCTCGCCACACCTAGAACTCCTCGATTCAGCCAGCTGGAACGCACATGCCTGCACACACTCACATGTGTACACACTCACTAAGGTGAGAGGAATCCCTAAGTCTAGGAGACCTTCCTCGGCCTGTAATGATGCAAGAGTTCAGGAGAGCTGAGCGCTGGGAAGGGCTTGTACAGAACACACTCATCCCCAAAACACCAGACCAGGAGCCAGTACACCAAGCTACTTTACACAGGATCTTGTACCTAGCCTGATCCCTTTGGACAGTCACTGGAAATGTGATGTGGGCCCAGGATAAGAAGTGGGTTCCACTGGCTGGGGGACTCCACTGGAATGAGCTGGGCAGACCTCTCTGAGGGGTCCTAGTCCTGTCTCCTTTTCCTCCTCATCTTAGCCCCACTATTCTAGCTGATGTGCTCTGGTCACTGTTCAGAGAGTTGCCCTGAGATGACCCCTGAACCCCTGGGCCCCGCAGACACATCCCGGGCTGGAGGGGCACTGGGACTCTCAGAGCCCTGGAAAGCCCAGGCTGGGTCCTCTGCAGGGGAGCAAGGGCCCAGAGGGAAGGTCAGGGAGGCTCAGCTGCCCTTCACAGATACTGTTTGTGCCGGGAACCTCTGAGGGCATCAGGCAGAGGAGGCAGCAGCAGAGCCACCCAGCCTGGGACACACGATTGAGAGGCCTTATTGGTTGTTGGGGTGGTTGTAAGGCCTTTGGAAGGGTCATTGGGGGAATCTCAAGATTTAGGTGATTCACCAGATTGGGGAGACTCTCAACTCTCCCAGAAGCAGAGGACAAGTGGAGAGAGGGCAAGTAAGTTGCTTAAAAAAGACTCACAATATACGTCTCTAGAAGCCAAGCCTTTGGAAGGCGAGTTAATGTGAGTTGGACCCAGCAGCAGTGGAAGCTTGTTTAGGAGGTTGAGTCTCTACCCACTTCTAGGCCCTACAGAAGTGGCTCTAAGTCTGTTTCCACAGAATCCAATCCAGATGCACACACTCTCACAGGTACATTTACATTAATGTATATACAGTGTGCAAATGTAGTCACACATACACTCACTTACTTTCATATACAGGCATGTACATATTCATGGGAAAACACAAACGCACATTTATACATACAGTCACGCACAGCTTAGTGACAGGGATATGTCTGAAGAAAAGCATCGTTGGGAGATTTCGCCATTGTGGGAACATCAGAGTGTGTTTACACAAACCTAAATGGTACAGCCTACTACACACCTAGGCTCTATGGTACTAATCTTACGGGACCACTGTCGTACATGCAGTCCCTTGTTGACTGAAACATCATTATGCAGCACATGACTGTATACGTTCACTCACATGTAAATACAGATACATATACCCAATGCATGCACACATTCACACACTGTGCACATACACGTCCCCACATACTAAACGGATACATACTCACACAAATATATATAAACACACCTGTGTACATACACAAATTCATAACTGAATGTATTCACTAAGAGAGTCAGGTTTATAAATGGCCACCTATTCATCTACATGCATGTGCAGGTGCATTCAAACGTGTAATCTATGCATTTTCGATTTGCGCCCACACTTACATGTTCACACAAATATGCAAACACACCGTCATGGTTACAAACATACATGTACACATATTCATATACATGTCTGAACAAATTCACATTCATGTAAATACTCACAAAAAACACCCCCTAAAATTCTTTCTATGCATACACTTGTACATGCACACTAACCTCTACATAACACACAAACACACAATATGAATATGGTGGAAGGGGAAATGCTAGACTGTGCTCATGATGCTGCACCCCATATCCATCCTCACCCCCAGCAAAAAGCAGAGCCTGGATGAGGCCCTCACTTACCAGGTATGGCAGGGAGACAAGACCCGGTCCCCAGGGAAATACTCCTTCCCCTTCCAGGTGCACGGGCACTCCTCTGGCAGGAAACATGCATCCCCGTGTCTGAGGAGGCTGTAGGGACACAGCAAGCAGGTGGTCAGGACAGCACCCTTCCCATATTTGCCATCTGTGGAGGGCCCTGCATCCTCATGCATGCCCTAGCGTTTACCCTGGAAGAGACTGACCATGTACCCACTACCATCCTGCTGCTGCCCAGTGGAGTTCAGAGGTACCTTGGTAACTGGAAAAGCCAGAGACAGACTTGGACCAGCTCCCAAGTCTCTGCCATCCACCAGGAAGCAAGGCTGTGCTCTGCCAGCCAGGTCCCCACTGGCCAGGATGGAGGCCAGCTGCCCGTGAGGCACGAGCTGCATACTAATGAACAGGTCATGGACATGGGCATCGACCCTCCTGACCAGGCTGCCCACAGAGCAACCAGTAGACCTGCACTGAAAGAAACATTAAAGGCAGATTTTCAGGAAGATGGAAACTCAGATCCACATGAAGGAATGAAGAGCTCCCAAAATGGAAAATATGTTGGTAAATAAAATATATATATTTCTTTATTTCTGTAAGAGATAACTGAGCATTTAGAGCAAGACTAATGTCAATGAATTGTGGGGTTTATAAAATACATAGAAGTAAGATGTACGACAATAATAGTACAAAGGACAGAGGGAGTAAATGCATGTATACTGTTGTAAGTATTCTACATAAAGTGGCAAAATATTACTTCATGGTAGACTGTGATAAATGAAAGATATATACCACAATCCCTAGGAAAACCACAAAAAAATAAAAATACCAAGATATACAGTTAAAATGGAATAAAGGAGACAAAATAGAATACTAAAAAATACATAACCCAAAAGAAGGCAAAAAAAACAAAGAACAATAAGATAAACAGATAACAAATAACAAGACGGTAGTATTAAATCCAACCCAATTACATTAAATGCAAATGCATAAACCCTCCAATTTTCAAAGGGAGAAACTGTAACATCAGCTAAAAAAAGCAAGACCCAAATATATTCTTTTTACAAAAGACACAATTGAAATATAAAGGTACAGATAAGTTAAAAGTAAAATGATGGGAAAAAATACCATGCAAATACCAGTCATAAGAAAGATGGAGTGAGTGGCTATGTTAACATCAGTCAGAGCGGACTTCAAGACAAGTAGCAGTAACAGCAATAAAGAGGGATGTTTCACAATAATAAGTCAATTTATCAGGAGAACATAACAATCCTAAATGGGTATGCACCAAGTAACAAAACTTCAAAAAACACAAGCAAAAGCTCACAGAGCTAAAAGGAAAAAGAGAAAACCCCACAATTACAGTTGGAGATTTCAAAATGCTTCTCCATTAATGACAGAAGTAATAGGCAAAAAAGTCATCAAAGATGTGGAAGATTTGAACAACTCTACCAATGCTCTCAACCTAACTGACAATTAAATAACTCTCTGTCTAATAACAGCAGAATGCACGTTATTTTCAAGCATACATGGGAAGTTCACCAAGACAACTATATTCTGGACCATAAAAAAACTCAACAGATTTCAAAGGCTTGAAATCATATGAAGTATATTCTCTGACTGCAGTAAAATTACATCAGAAATCAGGAACAAACAGATATAAGGAAAATCTCTAAATATTTCAAAATTTAGTAACATTTCTAAATAGCCCATGGATCAAAGGAAATTAGAAAATATCACAACAATAATGAAAACACTTCCTATCAAAATTTGTAGACTGCAGCTAAAGCAGTGCTTACAGGGAAATTTATAGCATTAACATGCTTATATTAGAAAATAATAAAGGATTACAATCAAAGATCCAAACTAGAAATACAAGATCAAATTAAATCCAAAGAAGGAAACAATAGCAGAAATCAGTGAAATGGGAAACAGAGAAACAATAGAGAAAATCAATGAATCCAGAAGTTGGTTCCTTGAAAAGATCAGTAAAATTGATAAACCCTGGCTAGACTGAATAGTAAAAAAAGAGAAAAGACTCAAATTACCAATATCAGGAAGAAAGAGGAGACATCACTGCAGATTGTATAGATATTAAAAGGAAAATAAGATAATATTATGTACAATATTAAGAAAATAAATTTGACAATTAGATGGGATGGACAACAAAAACATCAAATATCTCTGAATAAATTCAGTGACAAGTGGGCAAAACCTTTATGTGAAGACTATGAAACATTGCTGAGAGAAAATAAAGACCCAATAAATAGAGCAATAACACTATATCTGTAAATTGGAGGACTCACTATGTGAAGGTTCCAGTTCTCCCCAAATTGATCTATAGATTCAACACAATCCCAATCAAAATTCCAGAGGCTTTTTTGGAGAAACTGACAAGCTGATCCTAAATTTACATGGAAATGCAAAGAAGTGCCAAAAAACTTTGAAAAAGAACAAAGTTGGAGCACTATCTCTTTCTGATTTCAAGACACATAAAGCTTCAGACATCAAGACAGTGTGACATTGGCCTAAAGACAGACAAATAGATCAATGCAACGGAACAGACAGCCCTGAAATAGACCCACATTTATATGGTCAATTGATTTTTTACAAAGGTGTCAAAGCAACTCAATAGAGAAAGGAAAGTCTTTTATTAAAATGGAGTTAGAACCACTGGATAGTCATCAGAAAAAAATGTATATTTTACAACATATACAAAATATAATAATTTTGGATAGATTATAGACTCAAATATAAAAGCTAATATTGTAAAACTCCTAGAGGAAAACATAGGAGAATATCTTTGCATCCTGGAACTGGAGAACCCTAATCATAAAGAAAAAAATGATAAATTAGACATCATCACAATTTAAAACTTCTGCTCATCAGAAATTTTTGGACATACTAAAGCACATTAAGTAAATAGGCAAACCACAGACTGGGAGAAAACACTTACCATGCATATATTTGACAAAAGATTTGCCTCCAGAATATATAAAGAACTTCTAAAACTCAATTTAAAAAATCAACCAAATAAAAAATGGGCAAAAGACTTGAACAGACACTTCACAAAGGATGATATACAAATGGCCAAAAAGCACATAGAAAAGTACTCATTGTTAGTCATTAAGGAAATAGAAATTAAAACCATAATAAGATAAGACTGTGTTCTCACTAAAATAACAAAAATGAAAACACCAGGTGTTAGTGAGGATGTGGAACAGTCAGAACTCTCATGCAGTGAGAGTGTGAAATCATTCAAATGCTTTGGAAAATAGTTTGGCAGTTTCTTATGTAGTTAAACATAAATCCACCCCAAGACCCACCAAAGAGAAAGATATAATAGCTTTCTTCAAAGTCGTCCCAAACTGGAAACAACCCAAATATCCATCAACATTTAATGGATAAATGAATTACTGTACATACATACAATGGAATATTACCGAGCAATAAAAAGAAACAAACTCCTGGAAAATGCAACAATGTGGGTCAATCTCAAAAACATATGTTAAGGAAAAGAAGTCAGACATCAAAGGGTAGATACTGTATGATTCTATTTTCATGAAGTTCCAGAACAGGCAGAGCCTATCCATGCTGAAATGAAGAACTACGGTGGAGGGGGTAGGGAAGGAATCACCTGAGAAAAGACATAGGGCATGAGGGAATGTTTTCGAGGTGCTATAAGTGTTCTATATCTTGACGGGGGTGTGGGTTACATGAAGATATAAATTTGTCAAAGCTTAGCAAACTGTATACTTAGAATCTGTGCATTTTACTGTATATAAATTATGCCTCACTTTTAAAAAATTAAAAAAGGAAAAAAAGAAAACAGTGAGGCACCAAAAGCTGATTGGAAGCTCCATATTTGAGGGGGGCCCAAATTTAATTGGGAAACCCCAAAATATCAATTTCTGTAGTTTTTTTTCTCTTGGCCTAGCCAATTTTCAAGAGAAGAATCCTCTTTCGTCTCTGTCCTGGGAGGCAAAGGCTTCAAAGCCACCAGCCTGGGAACCAACCTAGGGAAGAGGGCGGGTCCCATAGACTTTCACGTCATCTCCCTGTATTCATTCTGCATCTCATCCCTCCTGGTGCCCCCAGGATCAAAGTCTCTGATTCAGTTTCCCTAGAAACTCGTACCAACTTTC
Organism: Tapirus indicus; assembly: GCA_031878705.1. Taxonomy (NCBI): domain Eukaryota; kingdom Metazoa; phylum Chordata; class Mammalia; order Perissodactyla; family Tapiridae; genus Tapirus; species Tapirus indicus. The sequence goes on from CM062924.1 coordinate 12,376,338, forward strand.
TCCTATGGAATGGGAGTAGGGCAGTTGAGTGACCCCAGAGGGTGGGGGAGGGAATCTGGGGGCTTAACTTCTCCTTCAACAGACTTGCAACTCATCCTCCTGTCTCCCTCCCACCACCCCATCTTCTGAGATGCCTGGAGCCTCCTGTCCCTGAAGCTGTCAACACAACACAGATTGTTTCTCCTTGACCTTCTCCTTTGCAAGGGTCAGCTGTCACCCTCCGCTCAGCAAGGTCAGTCTCTACACATGCACTCTTGTTTCTTCTTCAAAAACTATTGACCCATCTCATGCCACTGTCACCCCTACTCCTGTTCTCTTTGTCCCTGGGGATTTATCCTTTTTTTAAACTCCATTACCAACATTTCATTGCGGTTGTGGGAGGAAGCAGAAAAGAAAAGCATGTGCTTAAACCGCTATGTTTTCCCTGAAGCCACTTAACCTTTCTAAACCTTTGTTTCTTCATGCGTAAAATGGGGATAATGACACCTTCCTCTCAAGGTCATTATGAGAATTTAATTATAGACCTGGGCACACTGCCTAGTGCCTGGTAGATACACAATAAATACTGGTTTCTTGCCCCTCCTTTCACCATAATAGCAGCAGACATCAGCAATGGGCTGGCTCACTGCCTTCCACCTTCAACCTGAGGCCCTGTCTTTCACCCCTTCCTGAGGGGTCATGCCCGCTGCCCACCATCCAATGCCTGCATTCCTGAGCACCTGCTCTGTGACCCCCACAGAGAGGAGCATGCAGAGAGGAGCTTTAGCCTTTGTCCTCAAGGTGCCCTCAAACTGTGGAGCACCCTCTTCTTACCTGTTAAGAGACCCTGTCATTCCAAGGCCCCCTCAGGGGGCATTTGCAAATGCATAAGATCCAAATGCAGGAGGACAATGCTGTCTACTCACATGGAGAGCTTACTCTGTGCCACTTTACAGAGGAGCAAACTGAGACTCAGGGAAGTTGACTAACTCGCCCAGTAAGTGGTGGAATCAGGATTCAAGCATGACTCCAGAGTCTGTGCTCAAAAGTACTGTGCTACACTGCCTATGGCCCCAGGGCCCTTGGCTCAGCACTCAGATGCAAAGAAATTCGGAGTGGTACAGAATGCCCCAGACCCCTGTAGTGGCCCAGGGTCATTTGGAGCAATGCACTGCACCCAGAGATTCCTAGAAACACTATGGAGAGGGCATGGGGCCCAGGGGCCCAGAGGTCCAGGCAGGGTTGTTAGGACAGTGCCTGGGCATCACTGGGAGCCCTACCCCAGTTCCTAAGAGGAACTTCCAGGATGGTAGGAAATGTCTGCCCCTCCTTTACAAGCTGAGACTGTAATAATTTCCCTTGGCAAGTCCCTGTGGAACGTGTGTAAGCTCCTCACAGGGCATGTGATACAGCACATGAGCCACTAGGGCACAAACTCCAAGAGGGGAGGAGGGCGCAACACTAAGAAGGAGAAGGAACAGTCTTCACGGAGCACTTACTACACAGTGCTCGGCTCCTTGCAGCCATCGTCTCGGTTAAATCCTACAGGCACCCTGCACGGGGGGATGTACTACCTTCAATTCACAGATGAGCTCAGAAAAACGAAGTGACTTGTCCGATGTCACATATCTAGTGTCAAACATTAAGGTGACTGGGCCAGGGGCCTGACCTCCCCCACCCCCCAGCCCCTGGACTGTGGACGCTCTTGGCACATCAGGACCTGGACTGAACTTTGAAAGGCCTGGAGCAGAGGAGGAGGATTCGGGAACTGTCCACTCAGACTGGTCCTGCAGACAGACAGCCAGGCCTGATAGACAAGAAACCAATGCCCAAGTGGCCCTGTAACTTGTCAAAAGTCACCCAGCCCGTTAGAGCCTTTGGAGCCTGGGGACTGAAAAGGGAACCCCATCTAGCTTCGAGATCATCTGAGTTGCACTAATCCCTAATGTCAGATGGTGCTTTAGAACGTTGCTACTCAAAGTGTGGTCCCCAGACCAGCAGCATCAGCATCTCCTGGGAGCTTGTCAGAAGCGCAGAGTCTCAGGTGGAGATTCGTGAGCACAGCCTCACAGACTACAAAGCACTTTCCCGAGAGGAATCTCACTGAGTCCTTCACTCCCCAGCCCCCCGGGGAGGGAGCCATCTGCCCTCATTTTACAGATAACTACACACTCAGAGAGGTCACACACAGTCACCAGCAAAACCCAGCCCAGCTCTCCCAGTTTAGTCCATCTCTCCCAATTCCAGCTTGCCTCTGTGGCCTTGCCACCACGCTTGGCAGCGAGTGACCCTCAGCTCCTGACCCCAGAGGCCCTGGCCCTCCCTGCCCTCAGATGGAGAGGCAGGCTTCTGCACACAAATATGGTGCCACAAGAGGCCTTCAATGAAAGGCACTCCTCACAAGCTCCTCTGGGGCCAACTGGCAGCAGGCGGTGTCTGTACCCTGTGAGTCGGGCCAAGGATCCTGGTGAGTCCTCAAGACCCCACAGGAGTCTCCTGTGGACACCCTTGCCTGGGAAGGGGCAGGCTCATTACCCACAGCAAGGCCTCTGTGCAGGGGACCAGACTCTGGGCCTCACAGAGCCGGACGCTCTGGCCAAAGGGCAGGGTTGGGAGTAAGCAGAGCTGGGTTTGAGTCATAGCTCCTTGGGCAGACCTCTTCCTTCCGCCTTGCCCCTGGCCTCAGTATCTTCATCTGCAAAATGGGAATAATGATCCTCCCCTCCTTTCTCCCAGGGATGCTCTGGGCAGGACTCCCAGCTGACCACTGCTCTCTGCAAGGCTGAAGGACACAGCCCAGTGGTGCCAAGTCATGCGATAAGGCACCCACTGTCTTCTCAGCCCAGACCTGAAGCAAGACCAGCATCAGGAATGAGAACTGGCAAAGCAGGGTGCTGGGCCCCTGTGCCACCTCGGTGTACAGAGCACCCCAAGGTGCCCCACCAAACTCAGCTCCTGCAGGTCTCACAGCTTTAATGGTGGTGCCGAGCACCGGGCGGGAGACTATTCGCCCTGGCTGGGGCTTTTCTTTTTCAAGTATTACAAGGGCACCAGCCCTCCACCTGATCAGAATTGTGCAGAAAAAGAGGTTGAGAGCTGAAACATGAGAGTCTCTCACGGTCTTCAACCCATTAGACTTCTAGAGCGTGCCAGACACCCCACTCATTGCTTCCACTTCACATCTCATTTGATCCTCACCACAACCTGTCGAAGCGGTAAGTAGTATTATTACTATTATTCCCATTTTACAGATGAAAAACTGAGCCTCAGAGAGACCAGGCCACTTTCCTGTCCAAGGTCACACATTGGTAAGAAGCAGAGCCAGGAAGAAACCACTCTAGGTCGGCTCCCCACGCCCCTGCTTTTTCTCAGATTTCTTGCTGGCCACTGCGTTGTCACTGGCCAGCCCTGGGCTAGTGCCTCCCTGCAAGGCTGTGTGAGGTCTTCCCTGCCCCTCACTCCACCTGGTGGTCCCTGGTTCTGCCAGCCTTCAGGAGTGGGAGACGGTGGCAACATGGATACATACCCTTGGGGACAGGCGCATCCTGAGAGGCAGGGGCCACGGGCTGGCATGCTCAGGTTCAGCAGCTGCTGCTCACATGTCCTCTCTCTGCTCAGGTCGGGGTCGGTGTGCTGGTCACTGCAGTTCACAAAGATCTGGCCCGCTGGGCAGGCAGCAGCTGGAAGAGCAGGGGTGGGTTCTGGGAAGAGCCTGGACACTCAGCAAGATGCTTGGAACACCTGGGCTTGGGGGCGGACTCCTGGGCAGCAGGGGTGGCCAGGGAGACCTCGGGATCCAGCATCTGGGGGATGCAGGGAGAGAGGGGGCCCTGATGCTTTCTCATGCCCGGCCAGTCCTGAGGCGTCCCTTGGTTCCCAGATGCACCTCACAGCAGGCTGGAGGGATGTGTGCTGTCACGGAGCAGGACTGCCACCACTACCAGTGCCTACTCCTGAACACGTCCTCTCCAGCAGGTACTGTTCAGGCACTTCATGTGCATTTTCTTATTCAATCCTGCAACAACTCTGTGAGGGATTACTAACCTCCATCTTCCCAAACAATGAAGAGAAGCCACTTCTGCTTTCAAAAGGCACAATCTAGTGAGAGGAAGTGCTCCAGAGGAACCAGGAGAGGAGCCAGAAAGGATAGCCACACAGCATGGCAGGGTGGCCCGAGGACTTTTAACAACGGGGAATTCAATTTCCCATTACCTGCACATAGTCCCCCGCTATCCGCGGGGGAAACGTTCCAAGATCCCCAGTGGATGCCTGAAACCGCGGATAATACCGAACCCTACAGTAGTCCACCCCTATCTGCTGTTTTGCTTTCCTCATGCGCAGTTCGCCATCCAGGTGAAACTGAAACCGTGGAAGGCGAAACCGCCAATAAGAGGGGACAACGTTATTTCTGCGAGACAAACCCACCCTCTCTCCTGGAGCCTTCAGTCTAGTCGGCAGTGCACACTCACACCTGTGAGTGAGCTTTTCCCAGAGGAATCAATACAAGGAGCTGAGTTCCATGCCCGGCCGGGGATCGGGCAGAGAGAAAGGAAGAGCCACAGGAGATGAAACGAAAGTCCCCAAGAGGCAGAAATCTGAAGCCAGAAGCTACAAAGAGAAAACCACCTTCAGGAAAACACACAAAACATGGGGAGAACGTAGGAATGTACATTATATACAAAAGAGGAAACGAAGGCTCGGAGAGAGAGGTGAAGTGAGTTACCCAGGGCTGCACAGCTAGTGAGTGCTGGGCAGGATTTGAACCCAGGGCTGCCTGAGTCTGGAGGCCCTGCTCTTTGCCACCGGCCATATGATTATTCTCCAATCCTCTCTGTGCCGATCCCCGTCCTTAGTGGCCTCCTCCGCCCCAGGAGGCCCTCCCTGAATGCTCCAGCCCCTGCTCTACCACCTCCAGGCTCCTCAAGGGTGACTCACCACCGTGCCACCCCATCCCCCTCTCCATTGCCTGGGAGAGTCCCAAAGGCCAGCGTGTGTTCCCCCGCTCTGTGACCCTCACATGCAGCACTGGGCCAGGCAGAAAGTCAGCCTGAGTAGACATGTGATGGCTGAGACCAAGGAAATCTAGGACCCAGGGGAGGCCAAGCAACTATCCAGACATCCTAGCTGGTTGCCCCAGAGGGAGCCAGTCTTGGCCTCTCCTCAAGAAGCAGGAGGGACAGCCACGAGGGTGGGGCTGAGGGGCTGAGGTCGGGATAGGATTTCCAGATGCCGCCCTCCAAGCTAGAGCCTTTCCCAAGACAGCAAGGAATACAGAAGGCTCAATGTAGGGCAAAATGTGGGGTGGGCTCTCCCGGTCCTGATCTGTCCTCCAGCTCCTCCCTCTCCTCTCCACATCCCCACTACCATGGGGGAGGCCCCAGAGAGCCCCCCGCTCTTCCATTCACCCTTACCTGGGGCTCTGCTGTCACAGCTCATGACTCCACCTTTGCAGTGGCTGCAGAAATGGGAGGGGGGCACTGGGGTTAGCCAACACAGTCATTGCAGAACCCAGACACGGAATCCCCAGTTACTGCAGGACTTGGGAAACCCAAGTTCCTTCACTCAGATTGCTGCCGGGTTCAGACAAATACCCCCACTTCTGTCCCTGGTCCCTGCACAGAGCCAGGGGTGGGTGTCGCTTCATGGAGAGTTCTGCTGGGCTGCGTTTTCTTCAGTCAGCAACTTCCATTTAGAGAGAGGACAACAACGTTGCTACCCAGGGAGCTCACCAGTGGCCCAGAGACGGGAGGTCGCTGTCTCCAGGGGGATAGTCCACTCCTTGGAAGTGGCAGGAGCACTGGTTCCTATAAAACCCGGGAACAGAAAAGTGAGCAGCTCAGGAGCTGGTGCAGGGACTGCCAAGGACAGGGACCCCACCCCTTAGCCAGCCAGGGGCATAAGGACACAGAGAGAAGTAACGGCATCTGCTGCGACATGTGACACTTCAGGGAGTGAGGAAGCCAGCCTGGCACCCAGGACAGAGGTGTGGGCTGGGGCCCAGACTGGGGGGCTATCCACCCAGCTGGACAAGGACACATCTACAGCCTGGCCTCAGGGCCGTCCCCTGTCCACTCTGCCTGGAGCACTCTTCCCTCAGGTCTCTGCTCAAATGTCACCTCATAGGAAAGGCCCTCTTTCCACGCTTAACTCACGTGACATAATAGTAACCCTCCAGGCCCCCAGGGCTCCCTGTTTTCACTTGGCTTCATTTGGCTTTATAGCTCGTGTTGCCACCAGACCCTCAAGTGTCTGTTTATTGCTTATTATCTGTCTCTCCACCTAGAATGTGACCTCTGTGAGGACAGGATTCTGTTTTGTTTGCCGCTGAATTCCCAGGGCCTAGAAATGTCTGGAACATAGGAGGATGTCAATAAATACATGTGGCAGGAGAGGGGAGATGAGGGGAGAGACCGTCTTGGCTCTGTGGGGCTGTTCTGTCTTGTGGGAAAGCCGGCTGGCACGGCCTGAAGAGCCAGAACTGAGGAAAAAGGCCTGGGAGTGGGGCCCAGAGGAGGCAGCCCGCCCACCCACCCACCGAGGTCTGCCCTGCGACTGTGAGATGAAATGCGGACATGAGAGGCCCAGGCAGGCCCCCCAGTCTCAGGTGCCCTGGAGACCCTGGTCTTCTCCCCATCTGACACAGGGGTCAAGCCAGCCCACTTACCTGGGGACACAGAGGTCAGCCTGGATATCCAGATAGGTGTCGGGTGGGCAGGCACAGCCCTCTACACACTCGTCCCCACTGAGATCACCGCCACCATCAACCCCACAGGCCTCAGGGCTAGCCAGGTCCTGGCAGGTTTGTCCACACAGGGCCACACAGGGGCTATACTCCTTGTTGGCCTCACAGGACAGTGCTGTAGTACGAAATGGAACTGTGGTTTGTCTCCCTCATCCCCACAACTGTGTGGGGTGGGGTCATCATCCTGATAAGAGAACTAAGAACCAGAGAGGTTAAAACACTTGCCCAAGGTCACACAGCAGGTTAAGGTGAGAGTTGGGATTTGAACCCAGGTCTGACCCTAGAGTCCCACTGTCCCCACTAAACCAGAATGGCAGAGTAGCAGGGGTGGGCCCCACCTCCAAGTTCAGACTGGCCCCTGCCATTGGTGGTTTTTCTCTGCAGGGCATTCCTCTTAGGTAGTGATACTGGGGGACGGGTGGAGGTCACTGCCCCCTGACAGCCCTACACCCACCCCATCACTCACGCATAGACACTCACATATACACAGGTGTGTATTACACACACACTTCTGCCCCTCTCACTTCAACACCTATAACACACATGGACCATGAAGATCAACTGTGGCCCCTGTAGCAGCCTCTCGGGGCCCTCTGTCCAAAGACTCAGGGCTGCCCTCTTCTCATCTGGCCCCCCCGGGGTCTCCCACACCCTGTCAGAGCCAGCAGATTCCCTGAGACTCTCAAGCTCAGTTGTTCTCACTCAGGCTCCTGGGGAGCTTTTAAAGATGCTGATTTCCGGCCCCCACTGCCAGATATGTTGTTTTCATTGATACTGGATGTGACCCAGATATGGACGTTTTTTAAAAGTTCCTGGTGAGTCTAATGTGCAGCCAGGGTTAAGAACCACTCGTCCTGTCCAATCACCTCTGGAGAAACTTCGACTCAGAGAGGGACAGGGACTTGCCAGGGACACACAGCAATTACCTGCAGGGCTGGAAGAGAACTCAGGCCTCCTGTCCCCCAGTACTGCACCTTTTGCATTTATTTAACAAACATTTGCTACAAGCTTCCTGAGAGTGGGGCCCTGTGCTCGGGCTGGGGGCACAGAGACAACTAAGACATGGGGAGGGGTGTGGCCCGGGTGGGGGTGGGGATCCTTAGAAAGCTCACTGTGGCTGCAATGAGAAGAGGCCAAGAGGCCTAGGGAAGCGGACCAGGTAGCTCTGCCTAGGGGGGTGGCCACGGAGGTGGCGAGAAGCGGGTGAATCTGAGGTGACAGGACTCGGAGATGGACTGAAGGAGAGGGTAGGAAAGAAGCAGTCACGCATCACAGGTCCCAGGTATCAGGCCTGGGTGACAAGGGGAGGGGGCCCTTGGCAGAGGTGGAGAGCACCGGAGGAGCAGCAGTTTGTGAGGAGGGGGTGCGAGGCTGGAGGAGACTGTGGGGTGTCCCAGGCGAGAGCTGAAGGGGCAGGGGGACTCTCAGGTCTGGAGCTTGGGTCCCTCCAGCGGCCCTCCCCTGAGCCCAGGGCGCTCACCGCAGGCGGGCAGGCGGGCGCGGAAGTCGACGGGGAGCCCGTGGCGCCGGCACAGGCGGGCGTAGTGGGCCAGCGTGGCGCACAGGCAGGACTGCCCGCAGCGGCAGGCGTCCCGGCGGCACTGCTCGAAGTAGGGCACGGGGCTCAGGTAGGCGGAGCAGGGCGCGAACAGCTCCCCCGTGAGCACACCGCAGGACTGCACCGCGTAGGAGGCTGGAGACAGGAAGGACAGGGGCGAGGGGCAGGGGTCTGGTTTGCTGGTGCCCCAGGCCCCAGCCTCTTCCTTCCTCTCCAGAGCTCAGGGAACGTGGCATGGGAGTGTGTGTGTGCATGTGTACGTGTGTACACGTGTACATGCAGTCTGCAATGCATTCCACCTCGTACCAGCACGAATCTCTATTCATGGAAGCAGGCACAGGAGTGAATGAACAGACGGACATCCCTGCCCGCAAGGAGCTTACATTCTGCTTGGAGGAGACCCTCACCAACAATTCCTACAGTAAATGAGAAGGTGAAGACTCCAAGGAGAGAGAGGGTACGAAGGAGGATACGGAGTGCGAGGCGGGGCAGGAGGGGCAATTGTGACTTTAAATCAGGTGGTTAGGAAGGCCTCATTGGGGACATGACATCTGAGCAAAGACTTGAAAGAGGTGAAGGAGTGAGGCATGCGTTTATGAGGGAACAGCATTCGAGGAGGAGGGAACAGCAAGTGCAGAGCCTGGAGAGGAGAGCAGACCTGGCTGTGTAGGAGGAACAGCAAGGAAGCCAGTGGGGCTGGAGCATGGTTGGGGCCAGAGAAGGAGGAGGTGAGCTAAGGGGATGGGGAGAGAGTGGAGGGTCTGGTGGGGGCACTGTGAGGACTTGGACTTTTGCCCTGAGGTGGGGGAGCCAGTACAAATGTCTGTGACAAATGTGACAATGGTAGAAGGTGAGGCTTCCCTTTTGCCTAACCCTCCACAGAAGGGGACCCCAGTCCCCTCCCTGTAGCTCCTCCTTTTCTGATCACTCCAACCCAGTCTGACCAGCATCCTCATGCCCAGAGTTCCCATCCCATCTCTCTCAAACCAGTCATCCCACCCCCTCCCCCTCTCCCCTTTGCCCCCCTCACCAGCTTGCAGGTGCACATCACAGGGGTCCAGCAGGGAGCCAGAGACCAGCGGGGAGCAGGCAGACAGTGTTTTCCAAGAATTGCCGAAGAGTTGTGGGGTGCTCTCTGGCACGCCCACTGGGGACCTGCAGTCATGGCACAGCCACATTCACACACCTGCCCACGTGGAGCCAGGTGAACATACAGCACACACCCACGTAAGTACCCACCTGCTCATGTACACACACAGAGACCAAGCACGAGCACACCCATCAGAGGCACACACGTACCCACCCAAACATGCAACACATACAGGCCCATATACACCACTGGCACCCACCCTCAACACACACACACACACACAGAGCACAAATATATGCCAGGCATGCAGACAGTCAAGGGGGTCTACACAGTCACATTCAAACATATACAATTATGGGTGTGCGCACGTGCAGACACACCCACACACATCACATTTAACAGGCTCCAACAGGCCTCAAAATGGGCTTGGGGCCACACACTGCCCCACCTTCACCACCCACTCTCAGCTCTTCATGTCAGAAAGAGAGAAGCAGGGACACAAGGAACCAAACTTCACTGGGTTAAGACTTCCTACTCCCTTCTCCACAGGTAGTTCCTGAAAACTCCTTTGCCCTCCCTTTCTCTCCAGGTCGGAAGTAGTCACAGAGGGGCAATAAAGGGAGGAAGTGGGAGAAGCATGTTTCCTAGACATCACCAGTCTCACGAGTCACCAAACCCAGGTGTAGATGGGAGAATGGAGAGAGAACACAGCACCCGTGGGGGCAGGTTCTGCCTGGCGTCCACCACGCCCACATCACTGCTCCAGAGCAGAGAGCAATCAGTTACACAGGGCAACATTTCCCCCAGAGTTCACATTTAGGAGTGTGGCAAGCAGCCCACACACTAAACCAAGGTCTGCCCCCACCATTCTAGCCAGCTGCCCCAACACCAGCCCCACCAGCAAGACAGAGTAGAATGCTACATTTTTAAACATACATGCATTGAAAAGCTCTCAGCTTTTTCTTTTTTTTTTGGTGAGGAAGATTGGCCCTGAGCTAATATCTATTGCCAATCTTCCTCTTTTTGCTTGAGGAAGATTGTCCCCGAGCTAACATCTGTGCCAATCTTCCTCTATTTTGTATATGGGATGCCACCACAGCATGGCTTGATGAGCAGTGTGTAGGTCTGTGCGCAGGATCCGAACGTGCAAATCCCAGGCCTCTGAAGCAGAGTGTGCAAACTTAACCACCACGCCACCAGGCCAGCCCCTCAGCTTTTTCTTGTTCTTGTTTTTATGAACAAATCTGAATTCTCATTTCTGCCTGAAGAAAGCTCTTGTGTTTCCTTCTGCATCATCTAATTTATGTAACTTGAAGGACTGGCCAGGACCTCCAGCCTTCAAGATCAACCCTTTGTTCTCCTTTCTGGAAGGTCAGACTCCTGTCCCCTCCCAAGTTCCTAAACTATGTCCATGCCCAAACAGTCCTTCTCTCAACCCCGTCAGTCCACAGGGAAGAGCCTTCCCCTGAATATCGGGAGGCCCACAGGGTACACACCTCAAGCACCAGGCAGGAAAGGCATACGGGTTGGACTGGCTCAGTGGGATAGAAAGCAGGATTTGGGGCATATTGGCTCACTGGGGGCTTACACTCATCCAAAGGCATTCACAGTCAATTAAAACAAACAAAACCATGAGCCAAATCAAACCCAGCTTGAGGTCCACTAATTTTAAGACCTCACTCTCAAGGTACAGTCCACAGACCTCATATACTAGAATCTCAATGGTGCTTATTAAAAATGAGATTCTTGGGCCACACCCTAAATCAGATTTTTGAGGGGTGGGACGCAGCAATCAGCATTCTAACAAGCTCGCCAGGTGGGTCTTCTGCACAGAGAAGACTGTGAACCACTGCCTTAAAGAAACACACTTAAATTTAAACGTAGAGGAATAAATAATCAATGGTGCATGTTGGGCACAGCCAGAGCCCACGGCAGTTTGGGAGAGATGCTTTTAGCCAGTTCCTCTGGATACTTGACCCTAGATGGCCCACCTCCCCCTCTCCTTCCGGTTCCGCGGCAGGGACACGTACAGGAAGTCATCCTGCGTGTTGCCGTTGAAGGTGCCGCAGAGGCCCACGGTGTCCTCCACCCACCGCTGGTCCACCTGCAGGTAGAGCCGCAGTCCTTCCCGGTCGTAGAGCACCTGCACACCCACGTTGGTCCTCACCCGCAGGAACACGGAGGACAGCCTCCGGATCTCAAAGGCGTCTGGGCACGGAACCGGCAGGGGGATGTAGGAAGTTCGGTCAATACGCACCCCACCCACCAGCTCCCTCTGCGTGGCCCACTCCGACCCCCATACCCACCCGGACCAGGCTTCACACACAGTGAAGCCCTGCCAAAGGGTCGGTTTGGGGATCCATGAGGAAACCCTGTCCAATGATGAAATCAGGACCCAGGGATAATCTATCATAGCAACCAGCTATGATATTTCTCAGCAACCAGCTGAGATATTTCTTTTAGCGTCAAGTGCCAGTTAAAGCTTTGCTTCCCTAAGGAACTATGTTTCTTTCTCTAGCCAAGGAGAATCTGTAACTACCCATTCTTTTCACAATGGCCACCAGGAAGCTCACAATATGATTTACATTCAATGGCAGCAATTTTAAATTTTATATTCAATTGTAGTGAATTTTACACCCTTTGTAGCTTGTGTTTCTTTGGCCTCTTTATGCCCCTCACATCCCCATTCCTCTCAATCTTGAGCCCCTGTTCTTTTTTTTTTTTTTTTTTTTCACTTTTCTCTGGTGCTATTTTATTTCTTAATGGTTTTGCCATCTTTGTTAGATGTGCTTCTATGATCTACCACAAATCCCTTGTGGAATCAGACAGAATAATATGTAATTAATAAACAAATAGTGAGAGTAGGGATGGAAAACAGCTCCATTTGTATTCTAATGTTAGGAGACACCATCATACTACTATGAAGCCTATTGTCATGTGGGGGTGGGGACAAAGACCATTTTACGAGTCCAGAGTCCATGTTTCTGGGACCAAGGTGTCCCCTGACCTGATTCACCCAGTACTGGAATGTGAGTTCTTGCCCATGTGGCAGTGCCTCTGGCCAGAGGAGCCTGGAAGAAGAGACCCGGGCAGCCAGCTCCCAGCTAGCTCTCGTCCCCCAAAGCCTTACCGTCCGTGTAGGGTGGGGTGACCTTGTACTGGTCAAACAGAAGGACATCCCCTGCTTGGGTCAGAGTCACCTGCCTCCGAGGGTCCTGATGCAGAATCACTGACACTGACTGGACACAGACTCCATCCTGGTTCTGGAGAGAGAGAGAGGAAGGCCACTGGGGCAGAGTTAGTCTGTCTGTCCTACTGGTCCCAACAGAGCCCTCCAGGAGCAGGGAGTCCAGTGCAGTTTGAGGCCAGGGGCAGGCTCCTCACAGTAACAGAGCCCCAGAGGACATTAGGGGTTCTCTAACCAAATGCTCTCATCTGAAGAATGGGAAGGCAGAGGCTCAGATTGGAGGAGATTAGTGGCAGAGCTGGGATAATGCAAATAAAAATGAGAGTCAACTCTCAGGCCATCTATGACGTAGAGCAGAGATGGACCCTGGATGGCTCAGGGGCTAGCCTCGGAAACACTGGCCTCCCCACTCGACTGCAATCCAGGAATTTAATTTCATCTGTTTATGGGTGTTTATATAGCTCTTTCCATGTGTCACACCCTGCAGAGTATCACACTCCACTCAGAGGCAGGCAGGAAATGAGCTATTACTCTCTGGGCCTCAGGTTCTTGTCTCTGAAATGGGTAGTACATATGGGGCCCATTCAAACCTCCCTTCCAAAGAAGACATCCACGCAATCATACAGTGATGACATGAGAGATACAGTCCCTGCCCTCATGGAGAGTATGTATTCATGTGGGACACAAACATTAAATAAGTAATTACAAAGTTGGTTATTATTACTGTGATCAGCACCGCAAACAGGTATAGCATGCTAGGAAAGCATACAGCAAAGGAGCTAGACTTAGTCTGCAGAGGTAGGAAAGACTATCCTAGGGAAAGATAATATTAATGGAAAAATAATCATAACAATAATGAAACTCAATAATACTACAATTTATTATAATAACAAGAGCTAACTTTAGTAGAGTTACTATGTTCAGGTACTATTCTAATCTTTTTATATATATTTACTCAATCCTCATAGCAGTCCTATTCAGTAAGAACTAACAACCCCATTGTGCACATCAGAGGCAAGATGAAAAAGGGTGAGATCTGAAGGGTGCAGAGAAGCTGGCTGGGCAAAGGGAGAAGGGGAGGAGGGAGACATCCAGGCAGAGGGATGAGCCTGTACACAATTCCCTGACACAGGAAGGCATTGAATGCATTCAAGGACAGAAAAGAAGACCAGAGGGGCCAGAGCCCACGGGCAAAATGGTTTAAGATGAGGTTCAAGAAGTAGTCAGGGGCCAGCTTAGGCAGAGCTTTGTAAAATTTTTGGACTTTATCTTAAGTCCAAAGACAGCCAGAGAAAATGTAACCAGAATGGGATACAATCAAGCAGTGAAATGAGATGACCAGGGCTTGAAACTTTTCAGAAAGACGGTGTGCAACAAGCTACAACCTTCCTCCCAAGTTCCTGCTCAAAGGGGAAGAAAATCCCTGAAACAGCTCAAAATCATTGTGTCTAAAACATCACCTTCTTCATCAGACCCACTCATCCTCTGGCCCCCTCTGGACATGTCACTGGTGCAGGAGGAAAGCCTGCACCCTTTAGTCCAAGCCGTGGGTTCAAGTTCTGGTGTCACTGAAAGCTATGAGACCCTAAAGGACTCACTTAACTTATCCAAACCTCAGTTCTCTCTTCTGTGAAATAGAGAGCAACACTTGGTTGGTCCCACCTCATTTGATACAGATAAGAATATGTGTGTGAAATACTTTGGAGGTTGCATTTGTCAAAGCCCAGAGAACTTCACAGAATAAACAATGAACTCTAATGTATACAACTAAAAAAAATCTTGTAGGTCAGGCAATTGCAGGATGGAATGCAGACTATGACAAAAGAATCTAACTGTATTGCAGGATGGAATGCAGACTGACAAAAGAATCTAACTGTATTACAAATATATGAAACAACCTCACTGAAAGGGGTACAGGGAAAGATGTTGACCTAAGCAACTTTGGAAATAAGTGGAGTTAAACTGTGCACAAGCACTGTACTCTAGTTGATAAAGTTATTTCCCATGGAGATATGGGTTAATAATCCTGATACTCCCATACACATGTAGTGGAATCGAACAATTAGATAAATGGATGACAGATGGTGGAAGCCAGACTTCTCACTGCTGGAGTGTGTGTTTACAGAGAAGCAAGGAGAGGAGACTAGAATGATCCATGATGGATTAGAGCTGGAACATGAACTCCTGTTTAACACATATAAATACAGAGGGATATTTATAGAAATATTTATAGATATGTGTATATACGTTGGTTATATAAGGATATACATGGGTTATACACATATTTCCTTTGTCAGCTAAGAAGGCCTAAAAGAAATGATACCCAGGTAGCAATGAGCACACCTAGTACTCCAGATCTTGGTTTCTAATTCCATTCTCCAATAAAAGGAACCAAGAGAGCCTGGTAATATCTTTGCAGAAATGGCTGATTCTAGGAACGGGACAGGAAATATGCAAGATGGGCCTGGTGCATTCTGTAGGGCCACAAAGTAAAAAAGTACACACACACACACACACACACACACACAAAATGAAGGGGGTATGTCAAAGGGACACAGGAGCCAACTAAAAGACTGCCCAATGGCCAGGCTGGAACAATTTGAGAAACAAAATAAATAAAGAAGTACTGGATTATCACTCAAAGTATGAAATAAATATCCATGAGTCTGTGCTCATAGAAATAAATGACTGAAAAAATATGTGAGGGAGAAAAGACAAATCTCCTATGCACAAAAATTCCAAATAATGTATGTAGGTTCTCTGCCTTTGAGGAGAAAGAGCATAAGTCCCCACTCTTTAAGTGTGGGTCGAACATAGTGACTTTCCTTCAAAGAGAACAGACTGGAAGGGGGGAAAAGGAGTAACTTTACAGTGGAGAAACCTGACAAACACTGCCTCATCCAGATGACCAAGGTCAACATCAATAGTGGTAAACCATGTTCCTTGTAAGTACCCTTGATAAGATACAATGAAAATGTCACTTTACCTCCGATATTCCTCCCAAAAAACCATAACGTCCCATAACCATGAGAAAAACATCATACACATACCAATAGAGGGGCATTCTACAAAATACCTGACCAGTACTCTTTAAAACTTTCAAGGTCATCATAAATAAAGTCTGAGGAACTGTAACAGCCGGGAAGAGCCTAAGGAGACATGATGCTAAAGGTAATGCGGCGTCCTGGAACAGAAAAATGACGTCAGGTAAAAAAATAAGAAAATCTGAATAAAGTATGGACTTGAGTCAATGATAATGTATCAATATCGGTTTACTATTTGAAACAAATGTATCATACTAATGTATGATGTTAATAATAGGGAAAACTGGGTGTGGAGTACATGGTAATTCTGTGTACTGTCTGCATTTTTCTGCAAGATCTGAAGCTGCTCTAAAAAATAAAGGCTACTTAAGAAATACTTCGAAGGCTGTAAACTCTACACTGATTCTGGGGTGGGTGTATTAAGAGGGTGTGACAGGCATTCCAGACAACATCCAACCTTGGGTCTGGCTCAGCCCCACCTCCTGCTGGCTGTGGGGGTCAGGAATGCCCTAAGCCTCTGTAGGCCTGTCTCATCATATTTAAAAAGGCGGAATAATAATGACTACCACATGAGAGTATTTTGAGCCTTAAACTAGACGTTGTATGCAAAATTGATTAGTCAAAGTTCAAAGCACTGTGCAAATATTTTCTCATCATCATCCTTTCTATTAATGTTCTCATCCCACCCCATTTTGTTCACCCAGGATTGAAGCCACAACTTCATCTTTGACTCTTCCTGCTTCTCTCCCACACACACCCTATACCAGCTACTGCATCTGCCTTAATGCATTCTAGAACATTCCAACCTCACCGCTTTTCTCATATGATCTAATCCTCCTGGATTGCCCTTCCCGTGAGACCTGGCTCACAGTAAAAAGAACATGCTAACAAGAGGCGCTGCCCAGCAATGTGCAGCTTACCTCAGGCCAAGGCTGGCCAGCCACCACGAGAAACAGAGGGACTGAGTAAGGGACCCCGAGGGCCCACAGCCCTCAGGCATTCTAAGACTGAGAACGCTGTGAGTGGGAAGGAGCCCAGTGGGGCTGTCTGTCTGCTTTGCCTTTCCTTTTGTCACCCTCAGGAAGTGATGGCAGTGACCCCACTTTTGAGGACAAGTATTCTCCTGACTCAGAGAGCAGTCGAGGGCAGGGCCAGGCTGTTCTCTGGCAAAGAGGGGGAGGGGGTCACTCAGGCCTAAAGAGGAAGAAAGCCCAGCCCCTCAGTGTGTCCATAGCCCAGCCCGGGTCCCCAGGGCCAAGGAGGCACCTCCAGCCGATGTCTGCTCCCACTCAGGGCCCTCAGTGCTGGGGGCTGGAGAAGGCCAGCTGGGAGGTGGGATGGGGGCGGCCGCCCTGGCTATGGGGGTGAACCCCTGCTCTGTCGTACAGCAAGCAGCTTGAGTGCAGCCCAGACCAGGGCTTGTGGGGTGGCTCAACATGGTCGGCTCGGGGACAATGCAGTCACCACTGAGAGACAGACAAACCCATATCTACCCCAGACCTACAAGGTGGCCATTTTCTCAGTTATGTTCACAAGTGGCTGACACAGCTCAGGGGTCACCTCCTCCAGGAAGCCTTTCTGATCCACCCCGTCCTCCCAACTGACGCCCAGGTAAAACAACAACAAGGAGAAGTTCCTCCGTGGAGACCTACTCTCCATGTTGTCACAGCTCCTATAACATAGTGGGTTATGGGGTCACTTGTCTGCCTCTCCCACTAACTGTAGGCTGAGGAGAGCAGAGCCAGGTCTAATTCGTCTCCAAGACCCAACACAGCTTCTGGCACAAATAGATGTTCAGTGTCTGCTGAATGAATGAATACAGAGATGTTGAAGGTACAATCCAAGGAAGCAGAGAAGATTCAGTTGAATTAGACCCATTTCAGAGATTTTTTTTAAACACAGGCCCTGGGAAGGGAAGTGACTCTCAGCGAGCAGATGTTCTAGAGCCAGAACCCAGTCTCCTGCCCCCCGGCTCTGCCCAGAAAGAACAGGCAGCAGCGTGAGTAGGCTGTGGAAAGACCTGGGGTCCTGCCCTATATCCCCTAGCCTCTCTAGGGGCAGAGGGCAGGGGGTGCTGGCTGGATTGGGCCTGGGGTCCCCAGCCCTTACCAGGCCACATGGGGCGTTCTGCAGTGTCACTGTGAAGGTGCCCGAGGAGCGGCTCTTGGCCAGGATGTACTGACACGTGGCAGGGAACGTGTACCGGCGGCCGTCAAAGGTCGTGAAGTGGACGTCGCCAGTCACTGAACACTCGGCTGAGGGGCAGAGAAAGGCGGCTGACCCATGGGAGCTGCCCCCCGGGGACTGCCTCTGCCCTGAGGGCTCTGAGCACGAGGAGGAGACAGCACACCGTCCTCAGGAATCAGGGCAGTGTTGGGAGCCCTGGTCACTGGGGAGATGCAGCCCAGCCCTCACAGGCCTGTCTGAAGGGAGACGCAGTCCCGCCCTGGCATCTCCCTCTGACAGGACACCAGGCTCTGAGCTTGGGGGCCCTGTCTTGCTCCAAGCCCCCCAAGCTCAGAAAGGTCCTTAGAAATACAGGACACCATGAAAAACCCTCCCTGACAGGGGTGGAGCAATCCCTTAATCAGGCCACGTGGCTCTGAGGAAATAAAGTGGGGCAGACCAAGCCAAGGGAACTGAGTGACCACTCCCTGCCCCCCAGCAGGCCTGGCCCCAGAGAGCATCCCTGCCCAAAAGGCTGTGACACCAGAGGAAGGGGGTGGAGTGCTGGTGGGGTCAGACATACCTGGGCAGACAGATGTGCTGCACACCCACTTGCCTGCAGTGCAAGTGCTGAAACACAGAGACACGGAGGCAGGGCTCAGCCTCCCGGCCTGGGAGGGATGCTGGAGGACCGCAGAGGCCACAGAGCTCCTGCCCCCACCCTCAGTCTTCCCACCTCTAAATGGGTGGATTGGGTCCAGTGAGATCTCCTGCGACTCAGAGATGCTGAGTGGGTGTCCCATGTTGTCAGGGCTCCCAGACCCCAAATGGGCAGCCCTGGTGGAAAGCCCTGGGAGTTACTGCCTCCCCTGCCCCCCACCAGTGGACACAGACCAGGCATTGCAGTCTTCTTTCACCACAGAGCCAGTTGGGTACAGGGTCCCGTGGAACTCACAGGGACACTCAGCTGGTGCCACGCAGCCCCCGTCCTCAAAGATCAGCCCTAGGGTGACAACAAAGGCCCACTTAACTCACTCCTGCTCCTGTTCACAAACCTTTCATGGCTCCCCAGGGCCTGTGACAAAGATCCCCTCATCCAAGCTCTTTCACCACCGAGTCCACTCTCAAACTTTCTCCTGTATAAATCCTTGGCTCAGGCCAGATCTGAATCCCCTCTAAACAAATAATCTCACCTCCGGCCCTCTGCTCAGAGAAATACCCACCTCAGACAACCTGCATACTGACTGGCTTCTCCCCTCCACCTCTTGAAAGCCTGTCACTGCCTCTAGAACCAGCTTAGGTACCACCTCCTCCAGGAAGCCTTCCCTGACAATCGCTCCCTGCACTGAGTTCCTGTATCTCTTCTTGTCTGAGCCCCTGAGCTTGTCCTTACCACACTGTGTTAGACTGGATTCATGTGTGTAAGTGTCTTATCACTGCAACCACATTCTGATTCCTAAAGTCAATGACTGCGTCTTTATGTTTTTTCATCCCAACCCCACACCTAGCCAAGTGAGCCGCACACTATAGATGGGCTGCAGATTTATACAACGTGAAAAACAGTACACAGATGAATGTTTAAACAAATGCATGTATGATAAATGAGTGAATGAATGACTTGTCCTCATCTACACACCTTAAAAAGCTCAGTCCTGATAAAATTGAACACTCCATGAACCTCTCAAGACCCACAGTTCCGCCCCCACCCTCCCCTCCCTTAAGCCATTCATTCATTTATTCCTTTATTAGTTGTTTGTTCCTTCCTTCATTCATTCCACAAACAGCCATTCTCTGAGCCCTAGCTTCCTGCTCATCTGTGCCAGGCCAGGAAGATGCTGCCGGGCACCCACTCACCCCTCACATACCATCAGGGCAGTAGCAGCCGTCCACACAGGCGATCTCACTGTCCACGCAGGCTGCCCGGGGTTGGCAGGAGGCAGGGCAGCAGGCGATGCACTCATTGTAGATAAAGGCCTTCTCCTTGCAGCGCACAGCTGGGGAGGAAGGGAGCAGCGTGGCCTGTCAGCTCCTTACTGGCCCCAGCTCTGCCAGGACCAACGCAGCCCCTTCCCCAGGCCCTGGGGTGGGGGTGCTTTGATTTTCCTGATCCCCTAGTGCCAATGGGAACACTGGGTGACCAGGAAATTGGCGAGAGCCTGGGAGGCTCTGAGAACCGCCCTCATCTCGTCGGGGGCCCTAGGCCAGGCCCTCCCACTCTGAGCCTCAGTTTTCCCATCTGTCATATGAGGATGGGACATCAGGGCTTAAAGCTCTGCCAACTGTGGTTCTGAGCAGGACAGGACGTTGAGCTGAGGCCTGAGAGTGTCACCCTCAGCCCCGGGACAGAGCTTGTCTGAAGCCCCCCCGCCCACCACCGGGCTGCACCTACTGCACTGCCAGAGCTGGATCCTCCAGCCCTGCAGGGGCCGCCCCGCCTGGGCGCATGCCCGGGCATACTCCGCCAGCGCCCGACACCAGGTGGCTTCATCGCCCACTGACCTGTGCAGGGAGACCGAGGGTCATGCTGGAGCAAGGCCCAATCTGCCACCAGCCCTCTAGCACCCTCCAGAGACTGCCAGGCTCAGGGCATCTCTCCCCCACACAGCTGGGAAAGGGGCCAGGGAAGGCATCGAGGTACACAGAACCCAGACTGGAGACAGGAAACCTGGGTTCTAGTCCCAGCGGTGCCACCGACTTGTGTGACCCTGAGGGGGTCAGATCCCATTTCTGGGCCTCGGTGAACAGGGAAGCCCTGTCCCACCCACACAGATAAGAACGTCAGAGCTTCGGGAAGCACATCCGTCTGCCTGGGATTATCAGGCTCAGTGGCCCACGTGCTGAGCCCCCACCCCAATACTAGGAGAGCTCACCCCACAACTCAATACCACCCCGTGCTGGCTGCCCACTCACTGGCAGAGATCGCTGGTACAGCTGGCCGTGAAGGGCAGAGGGCTGACGTAGCTGTGGCAGGCATCAAAGGGCGGCCGCAGCAGCACCTCACACTGGTCGTACACACCCTGGGGCAAGGGTCAGGAGCCGGAGCATGGGGCTGGCAGGGCCATGCACAGCCCTCTGACTTTGCCAGCCCCACATGGAACCCCAACTTGGGCCCGAGGGAGAGAAAGAGGACGGTGGAGAGGACAGGGAAGGGGCCACGGGCACAGACAACCCCGTGTCCCTGCAGCCAGTGGGAAACCAATCTAAGCCAGGCACTCAGGTGGGGGGTCAGGAGCCAGGGTGGGGACTCTCCCCAGGGTCCAGACCTGCATGGTTCCTGGGCTCTGCTGCAGGCACGGTGGGCGAGGCGGGGAGGGGGTCGTGGGCCCTGGAGGCTGGTTGGGGGCCTGCACCTGCCAGCTGTGCACGAACTCAGCCACATCGTCCGTCAGCTTCCCTGTCGGAGAGGACCAGCATGACCATGGGTGGGGGCGCGGCAAGGGGCGCAGAGGGCTCCGGGCAAGGCAGGTGGAGCCACAGAGATGCCAAGAGGGGGGCAAGAAGTTGAAAAGTCTGGCCTCCTGAGCTCCCATCCCAATCTGCATGTCCCAACAGAGCCACCCTCCTGAAAAAGCTGACTGGTGATGATAGTCAAGAATGCTCAGAACCTGCAGTAGCTCCCTACTACTCCAAACTCAGGGAAGGCAACACCCTGCAATCAAAGAAAACTAGTATGTGAGCCTGGACGAGCTCCTGCACTGTTCTGAGCCTCAGTTTCCCCACATGAGAAATGACGCCAATAGTCCCCCATGAGATTATTGCTATGAAGACTAGATGAGATCACACATGTAACGTGTTCGGTGTGTTGTGGGTGCTCAAAGGTGTCACTTCCCTCTTCAGGCCACAGTCGCCATGATTTGGCCCTGCACCCTTGACTTTTACTTCTTACCACTCCTCCATAGGGACCTTCAGCTGTAGCTCGGCCCTTTCTCTTCCTGGCTGTCTCTGCCCTCTGGTCCCTGTCCCCCACCCCTCACACACACACCCACACACACCTTGCAGGATCAATCCCACCTAGTAAAGTGCCCATTAGATCTTCACATACCCTGGTAAGAATTCTCATCATGACTGTTTTACAGATGAGGAAACTGAGGTTGAGTGGTTAAGAACGTGCCTGGGAACACACACTTGGTAGGAAGGGACCCTGGCCTCCCACTGGGTCTTTAGTACCATGACCTCAGGGTCCTGTCCCAAGGCCTCTCCCATCCTCTGGGCATGACCTGTCCCCCACCCCCACCAAAACCCCTCAGAGGCCACCAGCCCTGCACCTCACCGTAGCTGGTCACCAAGTCATCCTGGGGGTCAGCATTGTTGTTCCCACACAACCCATGGGTCCAGCCCAGGAACTCTGGGCTCATCTTGATGTAGACAGCTGAGGTGCCATCCCAGGCCAGTGTGAAGGCCGACCGATGATGCACGAGGACGTAGCCGGCAAGCCGCTGCAGATGCACGCTCCCCATCACATGTGGCAACTGGACCCTGCAGGGTACAGCCCAAAGCCTCAGGGTGTCCACACCACCTCAACTGGCCCAATCCCTTCACCAAAGACACACCGTCCCTTCCCGCGGGACCCGTCATGTACACAGCACCTGCCTCATCCACATGGCCACTGGTACCACAAGATCTGAGGACCCCATCTTCCCTCCCCCTGACTTCTCGGGGGCCTGGAAGTCCACCATTACAGAGGGATTCCCTTGTCTTCAGAGTTTTATAATTGCAATTTCCCTGGCAGGATAAATCTTAGAGTGACTGAATTTGCCAGCTCCCTTCTCCTAGATAGGAGAGACGGTATAAACAGACACTCACTTTATTTGCTTTGTAGGGGGAGCAAGAATGGAGTGGGAAGAAAAAAAATAGAAAGAAGGAGAACTGGGGGCAAAAGAAAAGACACAGGACTACAGCAATCTTGACTCTTTCCCAGTTTTTCTGGTACAGTGTGTCCTTGCCAATCTGGAATTTGGCAACTTGTAGGAAGACCCACCCCCCCATCCCCAGAGCAACATAAAGTGACAGCGGCCAGCCAGGGAAGGAAAGGAGAGGAAGAGATGCAAGAAAAGTTTCAGAGAGGACCACGGTCTGGGGCCATTTAGTGTGGGAGCAAAGAGTCCCCATTCCTCGGATGTCCCCCAGGCATCCTTGATGTCCCAGCAAGGTAGGTGACATTCAAAATGACCCTATGTCATCAGGGAATTGTGGACGTGTGCTCAGTGTCTGCTTTGAGGAGGCTTGAGCTGTGTATGATCCATTCAGGAAGATTTCCTTCAAATTGTGAAAGAAAACAAATTGAGCATGTTTACAGTGGTAAACTCTCACCTATCTGGAAAACTTTGCTATTTGCCTAAAAACTCACTGTCTGGAAATCCACAGGGTCTGAGAGTTCCAGAAAATCCTGAGGGACTCATCTTCCCGCAGACCCAGCAGACTAGAAACCCAGCTGGCCTGACAGTATGTTCCTGCCCTAAGGCTGGAAACTCTGCTGTTCGCCCCAGAAAACAATTTCCTTTAGGCTTGAGAAGGGCGGGTGCTCACCCATCCCCCCACCAGTGCCAGTGAGTAGGAGCGCTCAGGGCAGAAGGTGTCCGAGTTACCTCACGCCTCCGTGGGTGACCTCCTTGGCCAGATGGATCTCCTGCTCACCCGCCAAGAAGAGGCTGACAGACCTGGAGCAGGTGTAGGGTGAGGAGCCGCACTGCGGGTCGTTGTGCACCTGATTGGGGGGTTCAGAGGCCAGTGGACAGGGTCCTGCCACAGACCTGGCCCTGCGCTCCGGTTCTGGGCCCAGGGGCACCCTGTTGAGCTTCCACTAACGCTGATCGCCCACCTCCTGCTTGCCAAGCACTCTTCCTCTCTGATCTCTCCCAGTCCCCACCACACCACAGGGAGGTTAGAGCTGTGACTGTCTGCATTTCAGAGAGGAGGCAACTGGTGCACAGAGAGGTGACATGACGAAGGTCACACACAGTCGGGGTGTTAACCCAGGTCTGATGCCTCAAATTCAGGGCTCTTTCCAGTACCTTGTGCTGTCTCTTTATCTCTGGACCCATCCCAGGTTATCCCATCAGACTGAAAGCCAAGGTAGACACTCACGCCATCTCACACTCATACAGGACGAACACACACACCCCTCATATAATACTCACAGGGCACCCTCAATGCACACACCATAAACGCACACCCCTAACCACCACCCTGGAGGCACAGTCTGGGCCTCCCTGGCACACGCAGGCGCACACACTCCTGTGCTGTCCGTCACGCACATGTCTCCTGCCACCTGCTCAGACAGAACCCATACCTCCAAGGCCACAGGACCCAAGGGGGTCGGGGGAGGCTCCCAGAGCTTAGGAAAAAGGTCTGCAAATGTGTCTTCCAAGTGTGGAAACCCTTCCCAGGAGCGAACCTTCCACAGTCTAATTAAATATTTTTCAAACTTTTTTGACCATGACCCACAGTAAGAAATATAAATATATACAATGTAAATAAAACAAATGCTTTACAAAATAATATTTACCACTATTAATGTGTGATGCATTTTTATAATATTTTCCATTCTCTTTGTTTTTTCTTTCTTTTTTTTTTTTTTTTTTTTTTTTGATGCTGGTTGTGACCCATTAAGTTGATTTCATAATCCACGAATGTGTGGCACCCCATTAGTCCAGGTAATTGTGGCATATCCATCATGAAATGACACAGTCTTGAAAAACTCTGATGTGTAGTACCCCGAGGTGGAGATGGCAGACTTGGTCAGGGTCCCCAGCCCATCCGGAGCATGGCCCCAGGGCCCAGGGCAGCCTCTTGGCAGGTCTATGCCTGAGACAAAAGGGGCACGCCCAGCTGGCAGAGGGGTGACACTGAGCACTAGGATCTCCCCAAACTGCCAACCCCTAGGCCCTAACTCAGTAGTGACCAAGGTGCCCTTCAGCAGAGCTGGCTCCCCAAGTCAACTTTTCTCCAGGGGGAGGTGTACTGGCCTGTGCCTGACGGTGGCTCCCCACTCAACTCACGGGGTAAGCTTGTAAATCAGGTCTGCCTGACAGTGAGTCACACACGTATTCATATACAAGCAAACTTTTACTGAGCACTAATCCAGGTGCTGGGAACACAAATGAAAAGACACGGCCCCTGGCCTGGAAAGCTTACGTCTGGTAGAGGAGACCCACCCAGAAACAGACCTCTGTAAGAGAAACGCAATGACGGCGTAATGACGTAGAACTTGTTACACAGACAGAAGCCCCTGAGCCAGCTCAGGAGCTCAGGGCATCCAGGAAGCCTTCTTAGACGAGGTCACCCTGAACCGAGGAATCCAGGACTTCTACCATTTCCTCTGAGACACAATGCTCTTTCTTATCTCAGGTCCTTAGCATCCAAATTCCCTTTACCTAGAATGTTCTCGTGTCCTCCTCCCCACCCCTGTGACCCCTCACTTGGCTAACTCCAATTCATTCTTCAGATTCCAACTTAAATGTCACTTCCTTGAGGAAGTCTTCCCTGATTGTCATCCTTCCCAATAAGCAAAGTTAGGTTTCCATCACATGCTCTCCTAGCAGTTGGCGTTTCTCCCCTGTAGCGCTCAGTTGCCCCTGAAACGATTCATTTGATTTAATGTCTGTTTTCCCCATTAGACTATAAGTTCCGTGAGGACAGAGACTACATCTGTGTTGTCCGCAAGGCCACCACCAAGCCTCGTGCTAGGAAGAGTACAGGCATGCACTTAATAAATACTTGATGAACGAGTGACTGAATGAATGAATGGCCAGGGCAACCAGGAGTGAGTGGCTGAGACAGAACTGTGGAGCCCCCAGGTCCTTCCAGGTACAGACTCTCTAGGACAAGCAGAGCCCAGGCCAGCTCAGCCTCCAGAGCCTAGTGGAGACTTCCTGGACAGGCAGGGCAGGGGCAACCTCACCTGGACTGAGAAGGTCTGCCCCTCAGGGTCGTGGCGCCCCACCAGCGTGTAGCTGCCCTTCCCAGAGAGGTAGTAGTAGAGGCCATCAAATGTCTCCACGTGGTGCTGTCCCCACGCCCGGCAGATGCTGTCCCGCTCAGGGCCGGCATTATACACTGAACCAGGAAAAAAGGAACTTCTCTGTGTAGCTGCAGTGGGCACCAAGTCAGAGGCTAAAGGGTTCTAGCGCTGGCAGGGCCACCCCCATTCCCCCCCAAGCCCAGGACCCCCAGGCCTCAGGCCCACAGCTTTCCCTGCACCCATGGCCCATCCCAGGGGTGGCATGGAGCCCAGACCCACCCATCTGGCAGCGCGGCCCAGTGGCATTGAAGCGTCTGCAGTCACAGAAGGCTGGGTGCACACACTCGCCCCCGTTGAAGCAGGAGAACAAATCTGCAAGGGAGACACAGAAGGCACCTCCCCATCGAGCTGAGATTGGCAGAACCCAGTGATGTAGCACCTCCCTCATGCCGGGGCACCAGGCCCCAGCCCTCCCTGAGCTACATGGTACTCAGATCCCCATCACAGGTGGCCCCAACATTCCTCAGGAGCTAGCCTTAAGCATGCCTCAGGCCACTGCCTGGCCCCGTCCCTGGCAAGTAGGTGGGGTGGGGTGTCAGAGTTCCTGCCTTCAATAGCACCAAGTGGCCCCCAGGCCAGCCCCACCTGGGCCTTCAGCTCCCTAAGCCAGAAGTTCCTGGCCTCCGGCAAGGTAGGCAGAACTGAGCACATGGAGCATGTGGGGTGAGCAAGAAGACTGTTCGAGATCTTTAAGTACTGCTCTCCTCGCTGCTCCATAAGCTTGGGGGAAGAGGCCAAGCCATAAATCAGGGGCGGGGGGGGCACCTCATATTTGGAGTGCAGTAGACAAAGGCCACAGAGGACAAGAAGGCAGAGCACAGTAGAGTGTGGTGAGGAAAGGAGCCATGATATGAGAGGAGGGGCCCCAGACACAGGACAGGTGAGGGGAGAGGCCACAGGCACAGAACAGGATGAAGGGCAATGCCACAGAACGTAGAAAGAGGCCACAGAAATACGGTGAAGAGGAGGAAAACAACCACTAAGCAAGGAAGCACAATCTCACTGGAGTCAGAGACTGTGAGTAGGGAAAGCCACAGGGCCATGGTCATAAGAACAGGACACTGGAGAGGAAGCTCTCCTCAGCCAGCAAGGAGAAAGCAGAGTAGAACTGGAGGCCAGAGCTTGGGAAGGTGGAAAGAGACCTCATGCAGAGAAAAGAGGTCACAAGAGGCCCTGAGGGAAGCCCTGCCTGCCCTCACAGGCCTCTCTGTGGGCCGGGGCCCTTCCTCGCACAGCCCACAGGCCACAGGGAGGGGACCACTCACAAGATGGTGCACATTTGGCCCGATGGAGCCGCCTTTCCCAGGCAGACATGGCCAAGGGGTCCAGGGCTTCAGCCTCCTTTTAAAGACAGAAGGAAGAGAACACGATCAAGGGCTGACCTCAGAGAGGACAACCTTCCTGGAGGCCACAGCCCTTCCTGTCCATCACCTGGAGGGAGGGAGGCCCCCTGCCCCTTGGTGCCCCAGCCCCTCCACCTCCCCAGGCCCACCCTCGAGAGGTATGGAAGAGGTATGGATTTTCAGGCCTGCCCTAGGCCCAGAGGAATGGAGGCTGGCTTTTACCCTCCAAAGTGGCATCTCAGTGGCCTGAACACACCCCTCCCCTCCATGCTCCAATATCCCCCAGTCCCTCCTCCCTGCAGTAAACCTTTGTGTCCTCCACAGCCCAACACAAAACCCCCTTGTCTAGAGAACAAACATGGTTCCTCCCCTCCACAGAAACCACATGGGGCAGAGCTAAGAAACAAAGGCAGCCCCTCACCCCAGGCCAGGGGACCACCTCACCCCACCCCCACCCCAACCTTCCTTTTGGGCTCTTCCAACAGCAGCAAAAACAGCCTCACACATCACCACCCGCAGTCCTCAGACTCAGCTCCAAGTCAGGGCGCTCCCTCACGCCACAAAGTGAGGAGGACACAGGCAAAGCGTGGCTCAGAAATCCCAACACTGGGTCTCTCGAGATAGAAACCTGAAGTGAGGACTGTACTGAACGTCACGTGTGTTCAGTCACCACACGGCTGACTGACTTGGACGCCTGACCTCTCAGAACTCCTGCCTAATGTCACCCGGGACTGGGACGCTGGGCGCAGCAGTGTCTCCCACTCGGAGCCTGAGCCTCCTCATTTGTACAACTTCCCAGAGCTCTGTGCCTGGCCGCGGTCAGGCGCAGTGCACAGGACGAAGCCCTGACCCCATGGAGCTCGTGTTCCTGTTCCCAGGGCCAGCAAGGCACAAATCACATTGTGGGTGTTTGTCGCAAGTGTCCACCTCCCTCCGTGTCATCCCTGCATCCCCCGGGCTGAATCCCCAGCCTTCAGTGATGGCCTTGGAACATAGAAAGTATCCAGAACCCTTGGCCCCCGGAGCCCAACCCCAGTCTTTGCCCCTCCTTGCAGGCCGAGTCTCTCCACCTCATCCCTGGGCACTCGTCCCCTCCCTCTCACTGTCCTGCTGACCCCCTGCGAGGTCACTGGCCCCTCCTTGGCCAGGTTTCAGCATTCCCATCCCACTTTGGCCCCAGTTCCTGGGTCCTCCCTGGCTCTCCTTACCCTGCAGACCCAGACCAAGGCCCAGGAGTCAGGCTTCCACCCTGGTCGTAGGCCATCTCACGGGGCCTCAGAGACCATGGGAAATGGGAGAGAACAGCCAGGAAAATGGTCACCACCAACATCCCACGGGCCCCAAAGAACCCGATGACACTTGGTCTTCAGGTCTGTCCACTCCTTGCCTCCACCTCAGATGTGGCCTCTGAGGCCAGTGTTATGAGGGCAAGACAGCCTGTGATGCAGAGTCGAGGCCATTTTCTGGAGAAAATTTTAACTCCTGCCCAAATGCTTAGCTTCGGTATCGAACAGGAGTTCTTCATCGTTTTTATGCCGTGAACCCCTCGGACAATCTACTGAAGCCTATGGGCCCCTTCTCAGAATAATGTTTATAAATACATAACATATAACCTACGATGACAAAGGACATCAATTATATTGCAATATATTTCTGAAAATACTTCGTAAAAAATGTGTGACTTAGTAACATTTGTGCTTCTTCATTAACACATTAAATAACAAGATCCAGCAGCAGGTCCTATCGCTGCCAGAATTCTGAAGCAGGGAGCATAAATGAGAGCTGCGGACATCAACACCACCTGTAAGGTGATATGACAATATCTGTCTGTGATTTCTATTGGTGACAGTCACCAACACTGCTCACATTCTTGTGGTTTGTAGCTTATGGTAATAATTGAAGGGAATGCTACATTTCAGTTAGATTAAGCTTCCTGTAAATAACAATGCATTTTCTTTCCCAACCAAGTTCATGGACCCTAGGTGTACACCATCGATTCTCTGGAGAATGGCTGAGCTCTGTAGGAGTGAGGCAGCATTGAAATGAAGGTCCTGTGGGCTGCTGGTCTGGGACTCCCTTGTTTACACCTAAGGGCATTCCAGGCACAAGCCCTGGAAGGGTCCCCAGGTTCACTTCCTAGCTACTGGCTTCATTCTCCCCAACTCCAGTCACCTTAAAGGAGGGCCCTTATTTGTTCTAAGGAGTAATGAGAGAAACCTGCCAGGGTTGCCTGGTCCAGATGCTTCCCAAGGAAAAGGCAGGGGCCTACCCTGGAATCCAGTGAGGAAGGAGGCCCACCAGTGGAATGAGGTGATTGGGTGAGGATCATTTCCCCCACTAAAATGCAGGGATTCCTGGAGTCCTGTGGGGCACTCGTGGTGTGGGGGGACAGGCTGGCTTCACCTGCTCCCTGAGGGCTGAGGCACCTGCCTCGATTTCCCCATCTATAAAAAGAATGACGACATTCTCTTTCAACTCAAACTGCACCTGACTGTGATTCTAGAACTGAGGGCCTGAAAAAGTGGGCAAACAAGAAATGAAAAACCCAGATAACCCACAGGTTAGAGAATGAGTGCCCCTTCCTACCTTGGGGTCTTCACATCTATTTCCCAAGGACAGGTATTTGGGACACATAGTTTTCTATTATAAATGATGCTCCCTAACCTGCCGGCACAAGGAGCTACCCAGAGCTGATCTCTAGGGCTGGGGAGTGTGAGTTGAGGCTCAAGATGCTCTGGGGGACGGGCTGCGGGTGGGCTGGATTTGTGAGACGTCTGTGGTTGTAGAAAGGAGACAAGTGCAAGCCAGGATTAGAAAGACAACCTGAGTCACCTGATCCATAGACCAAAGAAGATTGGCAAAGAGGGAAAACAAACCACCAGCTCTCCCGAGAGCATGGAGGAGCCCAGGGGGGTGGGCAACGGGGAATGGCCAAGACTCAGAGGACAGTAGTTCGGGACACTGCTTCTCAACCAGCTCTGCCTTGCAACAGCGCCCCCCCCCCCCAGGTGGCCCAGTTTTTGTCTCTCCTATCAAGGCAGCATTGCTGGGGCACTGCTCAGGGTATGGAGAGGGGCCTCTGACAGGGTTTAGGGCCTTTGCAGGCCAGGCAAGGAAAAGGAACTCCACCCTCCTAAACCCTCACCTTCCTCCTTTCACCCGGGGCAGGGGAGAGTTCAGCTGTCTCCCGATAGTACCTTGACACCCTCCTCCACTAAAAAAAACTGAGCTGGCTGCAGGGCCCCAAGAGATTAGGAAAGTGGAACCGGGGGTGTCTTATGATTTGCACACTTCAGACACATACTAGGAAACTTGTTCATCCCTTTCTGAATAACTGCAGAGATAGCCTTCCTGCCACCTTCAGAGCTCCCTGCCAGCCTCAGCCCCAGACAGAAATAAGCCTCCACCCAGCGAAGCCCCTTCCCTGGGGCCCCCACCCCTTACCTGGCCTCCCATTACTGTTGTAGCGTCCCCTATGGCAAGGATGGCCTCCCGATGGTTGTGGCTAGACGAGAAACAAGCCTGGCATGAGTGAGGGGCTAGGAACAGGCCATGCCTCCCCACCACCCCGGCCCATCCACCTCCATGCTAACCCCTGGGGTCACCCACACCAGGAATAAAGATGGGAGCAGTGGGTGGGGC
Source organism: Tapirus indicus (assembly GCA_031878705.1). NCBI lineage: Eukaryota > Metazoa > Chordata > Mammalia > Perissodactyla > Tapiridae > Tapirus > Tapirus indicus. The sequence goes on from CM062924.1 coordinate 12,407,109, forward strand.
AGCTACAACCTCGCGCCTACTCACCCGGGGTCCTGGGCTGGCTCAGGCTGCAGCTCTGCATTGCCCCGGGCTGTGGGTGCTGCGTCTGGTGAGGGGGTTACTCTTCACTCAAGCTATGGCTCCCTTTGTTGGGCCTCCCACACACGTCCCCCACCTGCTAGGAAGCCTCTCCCACATCCCCTGGCATCCCCCTATTCTCTCTCCCCACAGTCTTCTCAAATCCTTTCTCGCCTTCCCTGGAGACACTTCTCCAGCAAGGGTCTCCCTCTTTCCTCCCACTCTCTGTGCCCCAGTGCTCCCTGGTTCCCCACCTTGGGTCTCTTCCACCCTGCCGAGCCTGAGACCCACTGCGCCGGCTGTTGCTGGGCTCTTCCCTTCTGCTCTCACTCTCCCAGACCCTCACCCTGGCTGGACGCCCTGTCCTCCCTCAAACCTTCTCTTTTTCCTCCCTCTCTCGAACCTGCCCAGGCCCTTTCCCCTAAACGTTCCCTCAGCCTCTGGCCCCCCCTAGTCCACACCCCTCTCACCGAAAGACTGCACCCGCAGGGACTGCCCCGCCGGCTCACCCCGGGCCAGCCAGACGCAAGCGAGCAGCAGGCAGAGCGCGGGCGCGGGGACGCGTGAGGCTGCGGTCCCCATGAGGGAGCGGGGACTGGGAAGCCTGAGCGCAGAGCCGGGGTCCCGAGTGCTTCTCCCGGCGAAGGCAGGGTCACACCTCCACTTGGTGGCCGCCGTCCCTCTCGCTCTCTGGCCCCAGGGTTCCCTCGGCCCCTCCTCCCAGGCATTAGGCTCCTCCCCGAGCTAGAGTGACAGGATTGCCCGGCTCATTACCATAATTTAGGCCCCTGATGGTGGCCCAGCCTCTGCCCCTTTTGGCCAGTGGCTGCCCCTCCCCAGAGGAGGCTGGATTCAGATCACTTAGCCCTAAGTCTTCTGGGGGAGCAAGGGGGCAGCGTGTGCAGCCTCCAACATCCCTGACTCCTCAGAGATCCCTGGCTCAGAAACCTGGGTCCTAGAAGCCCCTTAACACCAGAGACCAGGATGCTGGCATGAGTCTGGTCCTCTGCGCTCCTTTTACAGGGGTCCTGGGACACGTCACCTAGCGGTCAGTGGTCAGCAGCAGAGCCAGGGCTCAGGCCTGCAGAGTCCTGGCCTGTGCTCCCACCACTCCCAAGTCCCACCCTACCCCGAGCAGTGAGCACCTCTGGGGATGGATCATGCCTCAGTCTTCTGTATGACCAGCACTAGCTCAGGCCCTACTCAGGAAATGTTGACTGAATGACAGAAGTGCCTCATACTCCACATTATTGCTCCCATCAAGGCCAGACTTGGACGAAAACAGCTCTAATTTTGTGAACAAGGTACACTCCCTCTCTAGGAGAAATTTTAAAATGGTGGGAATGTGAGCCTGAGCGCCTTGGGAACCTTTGTATCATTCACTTGGCAACTAAGTGGTGGAACACCAACTAGATGCCAGGCCTTGCAGATGATGATGATGATAATGGTGATGACTGCCCCGGCAGGCCCCTGGGCAGGGGTATATTCAGGATGCATTCATCCATTCAACAAATTTGTTGAGCATCTATTCCCCACCACACATCATTCTGGGAATATAGTGGTAAATAACACACACATAGCTATTCCCACACAGAGTATTTGAAGCCATGGGCATAGATGGGAAGGTGTGGAGGAGAGAGCCAAGGATGGAACCTTCAAGAATGCTGGTTAAGGAATGGGTGAAGGCAGGGTTGTCTCAGAGGAAGCTTGAAAAGGAACATTCATACGAGAGGAGAACCAGGACTTGGTGCAGTCCTCAAAACCAAGAGGGGAGCAATCTAAGAAGAAGAGAGTCTGTGGGGGGGGGGGTGGTCATGTTAAGGAAGGACTGGGGTGCTAGTGGACAGCATCCCCCCACAAGGGCATTTGCCACTCAGCCTGGATCCTAAATATGAAGTCAACAGCTGTATGACATAGTTATGAAATGTAGAGAATCAACAAAGTAAGTTGGAGGAGAGTATATTTTGTGTGTCTTTCCTGGACCTTTGAAAATCCCACAAGTCTTTCCTTTTTATCTCTGATTTAATTACTTAATACTAGGGCAAGAACATGGATAATATTTTAAGGTTCTTCTCCAGGAGGGATTTACATCTCAAACTACACAATAATTTAACCCAAATAAAAATCGTCTGCTGCAAAACTTCAGCTTTTGGGCGTGGGGTGCAAAGGAGGGGGGGTCTTTAGGCGCCTCTGAAGTTACACTGATTTGGGCTGCTGTCCATCTCTTGTCTCATGCCCCCTGACATGGTGCAAACAGGTCAGGCCACCACCCTGGGTTAAACCCAGGCACAAGCTCATATTTAAAGGTCCCCACTCTCCCCATTCACACCTGTTTTATCACCCCTCTCCTGGGCCCCCTCTTTCCTCTCAGTCTGTCCCAGGTGTGGTTCATTGTCTGCACCCCAGCACTAGACCTCGGAGTTGAGCAAACTTTGGTCAAATTAAATTAAATGAACCAAATGGGATCTGGGTCCTGGGTAAAGGTCAGCGGTAAATCAGGATGTCACTGCCAGGCCCTTCCATGCTTCAGTGAGTGAGTGAGTGAGTGAGTGAGTGAGTGAGTGAGTGTGTGTGTGTGTGTGTGTGTGTGTGTAGGGCGGTTGGGCTAGGGGAAGTCGGTTGAGGAAGGGCACTTCCACCCACGGGTTCAGGCCTCTGTGGGCACAGTAAGGCCCAGCCCCAATGAATTCACAGATCAAAGGTTTCCTCCTAGTGGGAAAAGCCCATGGAAGAAGCCATTTTGGAATGTATGCTGAAGGTAAGACGCATGGCAAGGGGTGACTGACAGCCTCCGGCGGGCGAATGGGCGTCTATTTGTGTATGCAGAAAAAACTGACTAGATTAGCCCACGCCCTACCCACCGATGTGAGAGTCTCAGGACCTCTGTATTCCAGCCCACACAAAAAAGTCCCAAACGTCCTCCCCAAGCCTCCGGGTTCCTCTCCCTCAGCCGCGTGTGTCTGGGGGCCATTCCAAGAGGTGAGCCAGCCTCGAGTCCAACAACCACCACCCCCACCGCATACACACACTCCAGCCGGTTTGCTCCCGGGGCGTCAGCGGGAGGCGAGGGGGTTCCAGACAGGTGTCTCCGACCTCCCAAGCCCCGCCCCCGCCCCTCCAGGCCCCGCCTCCGCCCTACCTAGGCCCCGTTCCCTCCGCTCCCAGGCCCCGCCCACGCCGCTCCCAGGCCCCGCCCCCGTCGCTCCCAGGCCCAGCTGGTCACGGTCGCCGCTCCCAGCCGGGTACCCGAAGGAGCGAGTTGTGCAGCGACGCGGCGCGATCTGGCCCAGCCATGGACCGGAAGGTGGCCCGAGAATTCCGGCACAAGGTCAGAGCTGCTAGGGACGCCCCAAGCGCCGCGGACCTCTCTTTTCCGTCTGGGCCTAAGGGCTCTGGGTGGTCTGGAACATGATCCCCGCCCCCAGGGTCGTTTGGTTGCCAGCAGGGATCTCCAGTAAAATGAGGGAGGAGCCCTGGGACTCCAGGTGTAGGAACCGCTAAGATCGCCTGAAAGCGTTTTTTCTCCTTCTGCCCTCCAGGGGCTGGGACTTCTCTGGGGTTGGAATTCCTTCCAACCTTGGCCTAAGACAGGACATTTCTCTGAGATGCCGCATAGTGGGCAAATCCTCAGGCCCTAGTGCCCCCAGCTCAATTGGAGCATGTGGGGAGGGTCTGGGGCAGTGTCTGAGAGGTGCGGATTCCTAGGAAGGGGAACTGGGTATCTCTCTCTGTCCTTTGACCTCAAAACACCTGTCAGAAGCACTTCAGGGAGCCCCTCCCTGCTTAAGGGCATTTCTTAGGGCCCAAGAAGCAGCTGAGGAACTGGTGTGGCTGGGGCCAGTGGGAGGGAGGGAGGAGGTACAGAGTCAGCCAGATCCTTTGGGCAGAACCACATTTCCCCTAGTGTGGCCCACTGAGGGGCCTCACTGGCCCGGGATCCTCAGAGACCACCACTGAAAGCTGCAGGATTTCACCCAGGGCACCTCCTGAACTGTTTCCAGAGCGTGCAGGAGCCGCTGAGGCCCTGAGGCCAGAGAGCACCGTTGCAGGAGACCCAGCAGACCTCCCCGCTGGGCTTTAGGATGCCTCAGAGCCCAAGGGCGAAGCCAGGGGTGTCTGGAGCCGCCCACAGGCCGTGCCTGAGGGGCAGGCTACTGTGTGTCCTGAGGCCCTCCCAGAGCCCCGATGGGCAGTGTCTTTAGGCCAAGCCTAACCTCTTCCCAGGCCTCCCCACAGAGAGGCCCAGGGAAGCCCGAGGAGCCAGCCAGTGTGGGGGCTAAGGGCCAGGGGCTGGGGATCAGTCATTCACTTAATAAACATGTTTTGAGCACCCATTCTGTGCCAGACCCAGACTCTGCCCTCAAATTGCTAGTTGTGTGGGTGGGAAGCAGACCCTACACTAAAAGTTACCCATGGCTGGGTGCTGAGTGTTGGGATCAAGGTCTGGTGAGGGCACAAAGGGGACAGCTCATACTGGCAGAAGTCTCCTAAAAATGAGGCCTTGGGCATCCCAGGGGTGAGAGAGAGCTGCAAGTTCAGCAGGAGTTTGGGGGCTGGCGAATAGCAAGGGGAGTGTGGGACAGTGCTCACCAGCACATCCTCTTGCAAAGGGTGGTGAGGGGAGAAACTTCAGCCTCTGAGGACATTGGTGAGTGTAGATTTCAGGCAACCCACTTTGAAGGAGCACAACCTCCCGCCCCCACCCCAACCCTCGGGCTTGAATTTCAGCTTCCTGCCCCTGGGCTGAAAGTAATGTCGGGTCCTCTTTTGCCTTCTCTTTGTGGGATACTACAGCTACACTTTGCCTCTTTTGACAGAATTTCCCCTAGGGTCCCCAATGTCTGACCGGGTCCCTGGGTTAGTCCCTGTTCCTCTTCGCCAGGCCCCACAGGCTCCAAAGGGCTTCAGGCCTGTGTGTTTCCACTGCCCTGCTCTTCCTCATCACAAGAGTCATTACCTATTAATGCTCCTGTGTGTGCAGGTGGGGCAGGCACCATGCTGGGCAAGGCCTGGACTGGACTTTGTGCTCTGCTGCTTTGGAGACAGCAGCAGCCTTCCCTCCCAGGTTGGAGGTCATCTAAGAACTGGGAAGAGAGGATGAAGCAGCAGAGGATAGAGATGAGGGCACTCAGGCATACTGGGTGAAATTTACAGCTTGCTGTTGACTACTTTCTGAATATCCCTTCCTTAGTGTTTCAGAGCAAATTTACCTCTTGGGAATGGCTTGTAATCTAAATCCTTAGTTGGTGGTGGTAGCATTAAAGGTAGTGTATTGTCATAGAACGTGCCATGTGACCTTGAGCAAATTATTAACCTCTCTGTGCCTCATTTCTCTAATTTGTTAAATGAGGATAGCAATAATATTTACTAGTAAGGTTATTGTGAGTGTTGGTTGAGATCTACATGTGTGTCGAGAGCTTAAATAGAGCCTGGCACTTAGTGAGTCCTCAGCAGATGGCCACTGTTGTTGTCTATGATGTGAAGTTAGGCAGAACTGAGGTCAAATCTCAACCCTGTCACTCACTGCCAGTGAGACCTTAGGCAAGCCACTTAATCTCTCTGAACTCTAGTTTCCTCAGCTGGGAGATGAGGTTCATATTGCTTACCTTACAGGGCAGTTAGGATTAAATAGGGATTCAGGTACTGGCTGCTCTGGGCCTAGAGTAACGATTTGGTCCGTGGCCGCACTGTTCCCAACCAATGCCTGCAGAGCATCCTGTTGGCTGAGTAGAGTCTGTTCCTCTGGGCTTGTGTGCTTTCCCCAAGGACATCAGCAGCACTTGGGCCAGGGTACCAAGGTGAGGGGAGGGGGCATCTTCCCCAGAGAACTAGCTTTTCAAAAGAAGGCTGCTCCTCTGCTCACTGCACCTGTATGATGCAGGAACTTGGTTATTCATTTGCTCAAAGAGTTTTTATTGCCTGTTCAGCAATCATGCATTTATGGTTATCTGTAGTGTATCCTGCCCGAGGACAGGCATCTGGGGGGGGGGGATAAATAAGAAGGTCAGAAAGAGCCCCTGCCTTCTAGGGATTTGCTGACCATTCATTCATGCATGTATGCGTGCAATAAATATTGACTGAGCTCCTAATATGTGCCGGACAGTACTCTAACCACTGAATAACAAAATCAAATCCCTGCCCTTTAAAGAGAGCACATTCTAGTGGGGAAGACAGACAGTTAACAAGTAAACCAATAAAAGTATCATATAACGCCAAATAGTGATAAATGCTGTGAAAAAAAATAAGTGGGGTGAAGGGATGGAGAGTAACCAGGGTAGTCAGGAAGGCCCCTCTGAAGAGGTGATATTTGAGCAGAGACCTGGAAGAAGTGAGGGGAGGAGCCATGGGGATCTATGTGGGAGAGCATTCCAAGAAGAGGGAACAGCCAGTGCAAAGGCCCTGAGGCAAGTGTATGCTTGCCTTCTTTAGGAACAGCAAGTAGGACAGTATTTCTGAGAGGAATTATGGAGTGAAGAGTAGTGGGAGGTGGATTAGAGGGGTGGAGGGGGCCTGGCAGGCCATGGTCAGGACTTTGGGTCTTGTTCTAAGTGTGATGAGAAGCCAGCAGGGGAGTGACATGACTGATTTAACGTAAAAAGGATGGCTCTGACTGCTGGTAGAGAGCAGACTGAGGGGTCCCAGAGTGGAAGGGGGACCCCAGCTAGGAGGCTTCTGCGGCCCCTCCCAGAGGTGGGGGCTTGGACTAGGGTGAGGGGTGGTCAGACCCAGGATGCATGTTAAAGGGAGACCCGGCAGGCTTTGCCGATGGGTTAGCTGTGGGTGCAGAGAGGGGCGTCAAGGGTGAGTCTTCATTTTGGGAGGAGGAGCAGCTTGGTGACAGAACAGGAGGTGGTGGAAACCAAGAGTCCCATTTTGGATGTTTTGAGTTTGCGACGCCCTTTGGGCCTGTACATAGAGAGGTGACGGAGAAGGCTGGAAGCGGTGGGAGTCTGCAGACTCGGGGAGGTCTGTGTGGACATCAGCCTCAGTGAGTCCTTGGAGAACAAATGGTGGGTCACACCCCGAGACTGATGAGGTCACTTAGGGAGACAGTGCAGATGCAGAGAAGACCCAGGACAGAGCCTGGGCGCCCTGACCTTTAGAGGGGAAGGAACAGCAGGTGAGCAGGAGAAGGAGGGCGTGATGGGCTTGCCAAGCGCTCGCTCAAATGCTACCAACTAGTTGGCAAGATACGGGTCTCTTGAAAAAATGAAGGATGATAAACAAGAGTCAAATAAACCCAGAACTGTGTGGGATGCAGACTGTGAAGGCCTGGGAGGAAGCGTGCCTGCATCCCTTCCTCCCACCAGCATGGATGGAGGGCCCACTCTCTGCCAGCTGCTGAGACTGTAGAATTTGCTTTCATTTACTCTTACTTAGTTTTATTTAACAAACACTTAGAAGTTACTATCTTCCAGGCAGTGTTCTAAGCATTTAAGTTATTAACTCATGAATAATAAAAAACAATTATTAATCCCTCACAGAAGGCTGAAATCCTATGAAATAGATACTTTTGTCCCCATTTTACAGATGAGGAAACTGAGGCATTGACAGGTGCAGACCCAGATGGGGAAGGGGCTTGTTGGCCTCGTCCTCCACACTCCCCCCAGCCTGTGGCTGAGCCGCACACAGATTAGTGAGGAGACAGGGGAGTAAAGAGAGAAAGGACACAGCTCGGTGAGTCCCAGGCAGGAGTGGGACAAAGTGGTGTCCTGTGTGCAGAGAGTGACAGGACAGGCTTGTGGGGGAGCCTGAGGGAAGGCTTACCCAAGGTCGGCTGATACTTGAGGCATCTTGAAGGTGGAGGGAGAGTTCACAGGGAGAACTGCTGCGGCACCACTGCCACTAACAGCCAACGTTTCACACCAGCCAGGGTCGCAGCAGGAAGCAGGTGGCAGCTCATCCAGACAGGAAGCTGAAGAGAGTTTTATGAAGGGCGGGGACACGGGAGCCAACAAGGCATGGTGACAGCCTCGGGGCAGCAGCAGGAAGCCAGGTGCTCCTGAAGGGGCGAGAAAAGAGGGGGTCCCCAGGACACAGGAGAGTCCCGGCTCAGAGGGAGGCCCAGACCTGCCACATGGGGCTTCAGCAGGGAGGGAGTGGGAATCAGAACCCCATTCCCTTTCTCCTCATGCCCTTGCACCACCGCCTGGGTGAACACAGCAGGGAGCCCGGGCCAAGCTTCCTGGGACACAGGGCAGGCTGCAGAAGGCTGGGGAGCAGGTCTGGAGGCACAAAGGAAGAGAGACCCAGCACATGTTTTGGAGCCCTGGTCACTGTCCTAAGTACTTTCATATATTCACGCATTTAATCCCCACAACAGCCCCAGGAGAGCGGAACAACATGCATTATTTAATTATTCTTGCTCTCTTTTACCCTCTTTGGCTGGGTGCACACGTGGAGTTGAATTTGCATGAGCTGAATGTTGTATGCTTCCCTGTGTGGCTGTCCTGAAGGGCCAGTCCATGTGGAGGAATGCCGGGAGACAAGGCTAGAGAGGGCCCAAGGCCAAACCCAGTATTTGCTTCCAGTGCCTCAGGCAGGGGACCTGAACCCCACTCCACCCCACACAGGCTGATGGCACAGAGCCAGTTGAGCATCAGCCAGAGAACGCTGATGCTGTATGGAGGGGACCACACACAAGGTGGGCCGGGATGGGGGGATTGATGTGATAAAGAGACTCCCCTAAGAGTTGTTTGTAGATGGTGGGCTTCTTTAGGGTGTCTGGACCCATATCAAGAGGGATCTAAGACAAGGAAAAGCTTTCTAAATCTAGTTGGAAAAAGAAGTTGGTGTCTTGTACACAGGAAGTGCTCAATAAATGTGTATTAGACAAATGCATACAAAAAGTTATATCTGGTAGGTGGATACCATGTGGTACTTTGAAACAAAGCAGGGGTTTTGGAGCCAGCAGGCATAGGTTGGAGTCTCAGCTCCGCCACTTCTCTGAGCCTTTATTTCCTCATCTGTCGAATGGACCCATCCACCTCAGAGGGTCGTTGGGAGGCGAAAGATCATATGTATGAAGTTCTTCCGACGTGGTGGACGGTCAGTAAGCAGAGTCTGGCCCGAATGAGGGAGCCAGGCAAGACAGGCCTCAGCCCGGGAAGCGGGTGAGGGGACTCTGGGCTGGTTCTGGAAAGACTCTAGAAGAGGGGGCTTGGGATCCCCTTAAATGAAGGCAGGGGTCAGAAGGGAGGAAGGACAGTCCATCTTGCATGGGTCTGGGACCCACTCTTCTGTGATGAGCTGGAAGTGAGCTAAGAAGAGACAGATCCAGAAGGCTGCAGCAGGTGTGTGCTGAGGAGCCATGTGAGGCGGTGACCCAGGACCAGGCCAAGAGGGTGGAAGGAAGGCTCTAGACTAGAGCAACTGGAGTTCGTTCATCATTCAGCAAACACCACTAAGCACTGCGTGCCTGTGTACCCGGCACAGTGCTGTCAAAGACCTGCTGTGGGCCAGGTGCAAGGCATTGGGAGAATGGTACAGAGCGCCGTAGAGCGGGGGCTCCCAAAGCTGATCCTTGGACTGGTGCCAGGCAGCCCTTCCTGGGGAGTCTGCTTGAACTCAGCTTCCAGGAGGAGGGGACACCATGTAAGTTTTTAAAATATTTAAAATGTGAAATTTGAATTACCATGGTGATGTCACTGCATGTTCAGGCTTCCAGAGAAACTTTGATCTTTCTCAGTGGTCTTTCTTGGTGCCTTTTGATGCCGAGAGTGAGATGTGAGTGTGTGTCTCCACTCGGGTGTGGTCGGAGAAGGAAGCAGTGCAGTCATCGCTCAGTCTCTTTGGAGACGTTTCCGGGTGGGGAATGGTCAGGGTCGCGACATGACCTCCATTTTGGTTTATCACTTAGATTCGTTTTTAAAGGGCATTGCACATAAGCCGGGTGTTTTCCCAGCTGTTATGGTATATGGATAATTTTTTAAATGGACAGGTTGGAGATACGGAGGTAGATGGGACATTTGGAGTGAGGACGGGGATATTTCCGTGTGGCGGGGGAGGGGTCTGCTCAGCTGTAGCCTGAGTCCTGCTTAGGAAATGGTGGAGATGACCCTGGAGAAGCGAGTAAGGGCAGAACTGTAGACCAGGATTCGAGGGACCTGACTGGTGAGAGTGGGTGGGCATCAGGCTTGAACTTTACGGCTGCCTCAGAAGGAGACTGGGAGGATGTGATTTCTGGGTGGGGACGTCTGGATGCAGTGGTCCAGACCGGATGCATTGGATGGCCGCCTACAACAACCGGGAGCCGGGGACCCCAGGAAGGGGCTCTTTCCCACGAAGACCATTTCCAGGTGATCTGTGCCTGGCCCTGGAAGGCAGAAAAATGGAATCCTTGACTTTACTGTTGAAAATTGCCTTAGTCTTCTACTCCCACTTCCACCCTGTGAGTAAACACTGTCTACCGAGGATGCTCCATCACTTCTTACACCAAGTGGTGTAGCGGGAGGCATTTGTGCAAGGAGGGTTGGGAGAGAGCTTCAGTCCTAAGGCCTCGGCCAATGAGGGAGTCCCTCTCCAATCCTTTACCTCGTGTCACCACCCACGGCTGGAATTAGGCTAGAAGCCCTTTGGTCAGGGCTGTCCTCACTCCAGCCAAAGAAGATGGGATTGTATGCTCCCCTTGGAGAGCAGAACATCCAAGTGTCATTGAAAAGATGTCTGTTTCCTTGCTCATTACGGACCGAGTCAAAAGGGTTTTCTTAGGGCAGAGGAGAGAGATGGGGATTTGAGATAAAGAAGATCTTGAGAGCAAAGAGCTTGAAATTTCGGCCTAAGGAGGCCCTGGAGTGTTTCCCTGGAAGGCTTGGGTCACACACTCAGTGGTGCATCAGGAAGAGCGTGGGCTTTGGAATAAGATAGACCAAAGTTCAAATCTTAGCTCTATTTCTTATTCGCTGTAGGACCTTGGGTGAGTTGACCTAACCTCTCTGATCTTCAGCTTCCTCATCTGCAAAATAGTGTGAGAATATCGGCCTCCAAAGGCTGCATATAAACAAATATAAGTAAATGGAAGAAAGCCCATGAGCAGTTCCTGGGGCCATCCCAGGGGATTTGGGGGGACTCTGCAAACGTGTATTTCCCTTCCTCTGCTGTTCCTATGATTCCCTTTACCAGCTGATTTGTGTGGGCACACCGGGAGCCAGGGGATGGACAAATTCACTCCACACTTACTTGTTGACCACTTACGATGTGTTAGGCTCAAGGTGTTTAAAACAAAACAGACTTCATGCTTCCTCTCTTGGGGTTTTCTGTCCGATGAAGGAGACAAATCAATTCACAAAAAAGCAAGCCTTCAGTTACAAACTGTGATATTTGTAATGAGGAATTGCAACATCTCTGGGGGGATGGGAGTGGGTTCTGTTTGGGGAGGTGAGCAGGGAAAACCTTCCTGGGAAGGAGCCCAGCCATGCAGGGAAGTGGGGAGGCAATCCAGGCCGAGGGAACAGCGTATGCCAAGGCGCTGTGGCTGGAGTGAGTGTGGCCTGCAGGGGCACCATCAGGGAGCCTGTGTAGCCAGGAAGAGTGGCAGGAGGTGAAGCTGGGCTTTGATGAGTCAAAGTAAGGAATTTGGATTTGGGTTTTGTTTTAAGTACAATGAGAAGCTGTTAAGCAAGCAAGTGACATGATCCAATTTGTAAAGATATTTCTGGCCCCTGATCCTAGGGGAGTTCAGAATTTTCCTCTGCTCAGACTTCTCCACCACAGCCAAATGTGGGCAGTCTGGGCCTGTCTCAGCGAGGTCCCCCTGCCTCATCCAGGCCCAGGCAGAGTGGTCCTCATGGAGACGAGCTGTCTGAGGTGCCCACATATGCGGTATGTGCAGGAGCCTGGGCTGCCACCCTAAGATTTGGTACCACCCACTCAAGCAGGTGCTTCTGTCCCCCATCTTCTAGCTGGCCGGGAGCCCCTTCCTGGAGGAGAGGGGCAGAGATGTAGGAGAAAGCAAGAGTGCCCTTATTGGAGCAGGTGGGGTGAACTTCTGTGTCAGCTGAAGCCCAGCTGTGAGTCAGTGGAGGGCAAGCCTTCCTCGGTTATTCTCATCTTCAGTGAGGTGCTCAGCCTGATTTTACAGGGAAGGGGGTGCTGCCAGGTGAAGACCAGAAATCTGCATCTGTACCCCCTGCTCAGGCCAGAAACCCCAAGGGCAAGGCCCAGCATGCCCTCTCTGTGTTGGGAAGACACACTGCCCCCCAGCCTTCCAGAACCCTTGAGATACCCACAGAAAGAGGCTGCTCTGGCCCTCCTCTGAGGACCAGTCAGGTGGGAGCTTGCAGCTTCCAGCAGTAGCTCCTCACTGTGGGGACCCGAGGCCCTGAACTGTGCTATTGGGCCTGAAGGCTGGAGGAGGGAGGGACCCTGCCATCTGGAACCCCGTGATCCCTCGAGCCTCCACCTTGCCCTGTTGCTCAGTCTTGGACTGAAGAGAGAGCCAAGGATACAGTGCAGAGAGATTCACACTGAGCTGTCCCAGGGAGTGGAATCTGGGGCTCCTGGCCCACCAGCTCCCCTGGGATTGGGGTGCTAATGAAACAGCTCCTGACCCCGACCTTGGAGTCCTGGCCATTGACGTCAGCAAAGTTGAAATAATGTAACCTGACTCTCCCCCTGTTGGGGGGGGGGGGATGTGCAGGGACCTGGGGAGGGGAAGGAGTGGCCAGAAGTCAGCCAGCTTGGGCCAGGAAGGGCCAGGGCGGAGTTGCCCCTGGCATTGGTGACGCAGAAGAACTGGGTGGTAGGGCGCTTCCGCGGGTGGGATGTGCTATCTGAGTGAGTGGCCCAAATCCTTCCTGAAGGCAGTTCTCCGGCACTACAGCCACCGTCAGGTAAGACAGTGCACTTCTTCCAGGCTGGGGAGCCAGCACTGGCATCGCCACCTTGGACACTAGCGACGTAGCCATGGGCGTGAGCGGCAGCATTGCTGCCATTGGAGTGCATCATTGTCATGTGGGGGTTTCACAAGTGTGCATATGTGCACACATGTCCCTATGTGTGTGTCCCTATGTGCACACATGTCACCCCACCTGAGGACGAGGCTTAGCCTGCCATGTCTGGACATGCAGAGGTATTCCTGTGGCCACGCTGGGGTGGTCTGCACGGGTCTGATGCGTTGGGGTCAAAGGGCCAGCCTAGCCTCTGGCTTCCCTCCTCTCCTCACAACCCCAGCCCTGAGGAGAGGCAGAGGAGGTCCCCAGCAGTGGCCTCCCTGTCCCTGGGTTCTGCTGTGGGGGTGCGGGCCTGGAGCTGTAACTCTGCCCTTGGATTTTCCAGGTGGATTTTCTGATTGACAATGATGCAGAGAAGGACTATCTCTATGACGTGCTACGGATGTACCACCAGTAAGTGCTGGGTCCAGCTCCTGTGGACCACCCCGGGTACCTCTGTCTTCAGGGAGCCCTGGGGTGGGTTGTTCTGAGACAGGAGGACCTCCCCTCCCATCCTGGGGGTCTCGGAGAGCAGATGCTCCGTGCTCCTGGGACTCAAATGGACACGCCATTCGTTTGTCTCAGCAAATATTTACACAAACACTCTGGGCGTGGCTCTGTGCTGGGGGTACACGTGTGAACAAGACAGACTGGTTGGTGCCCTCAGGTTGCTCACAGTCTAGTGGGGGAGGCTGTCAAGTATCCAGAGGGGTCCAACAGTGTGATTGCTGGGATAGGACGGGAAATGCCAGCTGGCCCCAGTGCCCAGGTCAGATGTCTCCTGTCACTCACCTGGTTTTTGATTCATTCAGCATGCATTTATAAGCTCCTGCCACTTACTGGACACCATGTAGAATCTGGAAATGAATAAGATCTGCTTTCTTCCTCAAGTAACTCATGGCCTAGTGGGGGAAGATGGACGGAAACTACAAACACTTATTGTAATATACGTTACACTAAAATAACTACTAAGGAGAAGTAAGAGCAGAATGCAAAGAAAGAAATTGTCACTTCTAACCGTGGGGCGAAGGATCAAGGAGACTGGAGCTAGGCTTTGAAGGATAAGGATTCTGATAGGTGGAAATATCAGAGAAAGACATTCCAGGCTGAGGGATCAACGTTAGCAAAGGTGCAGAGACGTGAGGGCAGAGGGTGTGAGGGGGAAGTGATAGGTCATCTGGGGGAGCAGAACTCGGGCGCACCAAGACCATATGCAGCCACGAGCCCAGAGCAGTTCCGTCTCCACAGGTCATGGAGGCCCTGAGCCTGCCAAGGAGAAGAGTTTGTGTCCTCTGGCAGTAGGGAGCCATCGAAGGGTTTTGAGAAGGGAGTGACTTACATTTAGACAGTGAGCAAGTCAGCAGGCAGCTGGAGCAGTGCAGGCCAGAGACGCTGAGGGTCTGAACGGTGTGGGAACGAGGCCTGTGCGAGACGTCGTGAGGGGAGAGTTAACAGAGCTCAGCTGCCGATCAGAAGTGGGAGACGGGGGATGAGAGGGGTTGCCACCACTCCACACTGGTTTCCTGTCTGGAAAGATCCTGGGCTTCAGAACTAGGCAGAGCTGAGTTTGAATCCTGGCTTGGTTTCATCTGCATAATGGGTTAACAGTCCCTACCTCACTGGTTTCCTCGTGATACTTACGTGAGAGAACAGTGTTCTGAGGCATCTGGCCCAGAGTTAGGGGCTCTGGGCTTTTCAGGAGAGTTCTCCTCAACTCTAAGCTTCTTCTGAGAATCCTTGGGTCTCAGAGGTGATGGTCACGCGTGAGGCTCCAGGTGTCCCTGTGTCTCCACAGGACCATGGATGTGGTCGTGCTTGTGGGAGACCTGAAGCTGGTCATCAACGAGCCCAGCCGCCTGCCCCTGTTTGACGCCATCAGGCCTCTGATCCCACTGAAGCACCAGGTGGAATACGACCAGCTGACCCCCCGGCGCTCCAGGTGTGAGGGAGCCTCCAAGCCAGAAGCAGGGGGAGGGAGAGGTCACCCTGGGGAGGACAGGGTTGCTCACTAAGTGGATGGGGCAGCGTTGGCAGTCAGGGCAGAGCTGGGCCATCACCGACCTCTCCCTGTGGCAGGAAGCTGAAGGAGGTGCGTCTGGACCGACTGCACCCAGAAGGCCTCGGCCTCAGTGTGCGTGGCGGCCTCGAGTTTGGCTGTGGGCTCTTCATCTCCCACCTCATCAAAGGGGGTCAGGCAGACAATGTCGGGCTCCAGGTGAGCAAGCAGAGTCTGGGGGTTGGGGGGCCAGGGCCTCACTCACTCACTAGGCTATGTGGCACAATGTGGTCACCTCACCTTTCTGAGCCTTTGGGAGAGGAAGAGGCTGATGCATCCTGACAGATTTCCCTCAGGCCCATAGAGATCAGTCTGCAGGCAATTACCTGTGTTCTTAAGTCGAGCTGGGAACCCGGCTCCAGCAGCCCCTGCTGCTGCACTTCGCCCCACTGCCCCTACCTCCCTAAGGAGGAGAATGGTTATGTCCTGGCCCTGACGCTTGGGACGTGTAGCCTTTCACTGGAAAGAAGAAGGGAATCCCAGTGTCGTGCGGTGCCGCAGAGCAGACTCTGGAGCCGGCTGTCCTGGCTGTGCTGCTCATCAGCTGTGTGACTTTGGTGAAATGACTTAACCCCGTGCCTCAGTTTCTCATCTGCAAGATGAGGATGATGATGATACCGCCTGCCTCGTCAGGTTGTTGTGAGGAATAAGTGAATTCATATTACACTCGTGACAGTGCCTGGCATCAGAGCTATGTGTTTATTAAGCAAGCAGAGAGGCAGATGCGATAAACACCCATAATGTGCCAGGTAACACGCTCACAACCAGCTCTCATCACATGCCTTGGCTGTATCACCCCCATTTTACAGGGATGCTTAGAGGCTCAGAGACCACTATGGTCACAGCCAGTCAGTGGCAGAGGCAAGATTTGAACCCAGGGCTCCTGACTGCCAAGCCCATGGATCTGTCTTTGGCAGCCCAGATCCTCTCCCTTGGGGTCCCCACACCTCAGTGTCTGAGCAGAGATGGGTAGACCTTCAGGTCTCACTCCTGCCAGAGCCCAGAGCTGTGTTTTTGTATGTCCAGATAAAAGAGGCCCTCTGATCCCTCCCACCCCCTCCCACCCCCATCCCCCCAGAGGTTCCAGCATGTTCCTTATCAACATCCCAATCCAGCTGCCAAGCCAGGGGCTTCAGGGGGCTGGAGGGCTAATGGTACAAGACACCATGGAGTGGGAGGTGGAAACTGGGAGCTGACAGACATTGCTTTGTTCTAAATCCCTGTCTCATGGCTCGCCGGTGGCGTCTGAAATTTCAGCCCCTTTATTATTCCTCTCCCGTGTGGCACATTTTCCAGCCCAGAAATGCAGCCAGAGAAAAAACATAATGAGCTCCTCTCTGGGCATCAGCTGAGGCCCTCTTTTTTCCAGGGTGAGCTCTCCTCCAAGGACAGGCGTTTCTCAACCATGCCTCCATGGCTGGGGGCATCAGGGCGTTTTAATGAAACTTACTTTTCCCTTCCTGCCTGCTTCTCAGGCTTATGAATTTTCCACCCTTTTTCGGGCTGATGGGCTCATCTCTCCTTTGTGCCGCTGTCCCTCAGATCGTCGTTTCACCATGGCCCTTGCACAAAGGGCCTTTTGCAGGGCCCCACCCGGGAACGAGAGGGAGAGGAAAGCCAATCCCGCCACCTGAGCTGGGGGCTGTGTGAGAATCATTCTGACTGGGTCCCGGGCAGGTGCCCTTTAGGAACAGGACAAGGAACTTCACTCAGAGGAGCTCGGGGAACATGTCTGCATCCATTTAGCTGTCTGGGGTCGTGTTTCTGGGGAGATTTCATGCCTGAGGGTAGCTGGGAGAAGATTCTGGAAGGCAGAGGAAGGGCATGTTCAGACACAGCCTGGCTGGACTGAAGGCCCTGCTGATTTGACCTGTGAGGCTGGGCCCTGGGTGGGGGGCTTGGACCCACCAATAGGACCCAGCCTTGGGACTCAGCTCTCTGCTCTGGTCCCCCTACTGGAGATATTTTCAATATTTTTTCAAATGTATCATGTCTGAACCCACGTCCTCTGCCCTGCATGGGGCAGCCTGTGCTGCACAATTTGCTGTATAGTCCAAGGCTAGAGAAAGGATCTGTGTGCCTTGGTCATCCTGGCCGTAAAATGGACAGAGTAATCCCTGCCTTTGCTATGAGACTTGAGGGCTCTGACAGGTGGCGAGGATCCAGAGAAGGCAGGACACAGGGAGCTGCAGCCAGACTTGGCCAGACACCCAAGGGACAATGCTTGTTGTCTGACTTCAAATCCCTGCAACACCGTGTCCTGGCTGGGTGACCTTGAGCAAGTCACTTCACCTCTCTGAGCCTGTTTCCTCATCGGATTCACAGAAACGCGGAGTTGTTGTAAAAAGTGGGTGCAAGGAGCTAGTCCAACTGTTCTCCTTACATGAGATGTCCCCAGAAACCCAGAGAGTTCTTTGGTGAGCCCCTCCCTGCGACCCTTTTGAGCCCCTTGCCACTCCTGTCAGGCCCCTGAGAAGATTGGGGTCTGTGTCCAGGTGTGGAAGGGAAGTGTTCAGGTGGCAATAGCGAGAAGGTGACTCTGTGAGGGTGTTGTAGAGGGTAGGGGTTGGCCTAGAGGACCCCTCAGAGCTGTGTGCCCGCCCAGCCCCCAGACCCGCAGGGAGTGCAGCTGCGTCCCCCACATGTACCAACAAGTGTCCAAGGGGTCAGCAGGTGTGGTGTGAGTTAAGCCTGCAGCTGACCCATGCTGGCCTCAGGCTGGAGAGGGGCATCCAGTCTCCAGTCTCTGTTTTGCTGATGGCTGTGTGACCTTGGACAAAACTTCGCCTCCCTGGGCCTCAGTTTCACCTGATGTCTGGGGCTCCTTCCAGCCCTGCGGTTACTAAATGAGGAGCTTCAGGACTCACCCCAGGGCCGAGGTGCTTAGAGGAGCCTGTGGCAGTGTCCAGCGGAGGGCGAGCTCCCCACGGATCTGTCTCCAGGGCTGGCCCTGCAGGCCCCTGGACCCCCATCTCTCCCAATCTAGTGAGGCCTAAGTCTGAGAAGAGGGATCTGAGCAGAATGTTTAGGCTCAGGCCTAACTAATGATAATAGCAACCACTTATTGATTACTTACGGTGCGCCAGGCACTGGCTGCCTTCACATGTACACGCTCACTTAATTCTCATAGCAACCACAGTACTTCCCCACGTTACAGATCAGGGAAACTGAGGTTCAAGAGGTTCAAGAGACTTGCCCAAGGTCACACAGCTAATGAGAATAAAAGGAAGGGTTTGAACCCAGGACATCTGATGCCAAAGCTTTGTGTTCATTCGCTGTTCTTGGCTTACTCCCAGAACAGGAGCTCAGAGGTCAGGCCCGTAGGAGAGTTAAAATGTCCATTGAGTTTCCACAGAGTGGAAAAAAGGGATCGCGTGTGTGTCAGTGACGTGAGCTCGAGTCAGGAAACGTGGAAGTTCCCCGCCCTGACTCAGCCATGGTGTTGCAGTGATTAACAGGAGTCTGCTCCTTGGGTGGGGTGGGACAAAGGCTAGGGAAGAGCTGCTGGAATCTGGGTGAAGGGCCGCCCTTTGCATGGATTCTAGAACCTGATGGTGCCCCAATGGGGTGACAGGGACACTGGAGTGAGGGTACTGAGTCCTGAGTTCTACTCCCAGCTCTGCTGCCCACTCTCTGTGCCTCTCACCCCCCGCTCTGGCTTCCCCCATCTGTAAAATGGGGCAGAAAGACTGCTTGGAAGTGCCACCTGCCCTGGAGTCCCTCAGGCTGATGGAGGCTGGGTTGGTTGTGACAGGCACTAGGACACATCTCAAGGCTTCTCCTGAGGGAAGGCATGGCCGTCATCCCCTTTCCTGGAGAGCAGGCCCAGAGCATCTGGTGATGAGCCCGCTCAGCTGCCTGGTGCTCCCTCAACTTGGTGCTCATTTCCTGTTTGTGGCCAAGGTCGGGGACGAGATCGTCCGGATCAATGGATATTCCATCTCCTCCTGCACCCACGAGGAGGTCATCAACCTCATCCGCACCAAGAAGACTGTGTCCATCAAAGTGAGACGTGAGTGAGGCCAGAGAGCTTGGGGACGCCGAGCGGGGGATGGGGAGAGCTCCTGGGGGAGAACGGAGGATAGAGGAACAGTTCTAACCCCTGTGCCTTTCTCCCACAGACATCGGCCTGATCCCTGTGAAGAGGTGAACGGGACCCTCCTCTGCAGATGGACTCTTCCCTGGGGCTCAGCACTGGGGTCTGACCTCCCCCGGGCCAGCACTGCCCCTGGGCCAGCAGTCGCTGGAGGCTCCAGAGGTGGCAGATCTGGATTTGGGGACTGGTCCCTCAAACATCTCTCCCTAATGACCTTTCTACTTTCCCTTCCCATCAGCTCTCCTGACGAGCCCCTCAAATGGCAGTATGTGGATCAGTTTGTGTCAGAATCTGGGGTAAGCATTGGCACCACCTGTGATGGGGTCTGGATGGGGTGGTCTTTGAGGAGGGGCAGCCACTCCTGAAGGGAGGGCTTTCTCTAGGATGTGCCCTTGGGGATCCACACAGGCTCCCAATGCATCCAGAATGCCCCTGTGGGCAATGGACACTCTGCTGGGTGCAGCTTGTCCAGACACACCCAAAGGGACAGAATGACAATCAGGCTCATGTCGGGGCAGCAGTGCTCTCCCTGAAGGCCTTATGAGCTCAAGAGGCCACTTGCACCCCTGTAGACACCCAGTGACCCTTATTCTGTCCCTCCTCTAGGGTGGGCAGAGCAGCCTGGGCTCCCCCGGCAGTCAGGACAACAAGGAGAAGAAGGTCTTCATCAGCCTGGTGGGCTCGCGGGGCCTTGGCTGCAGGTGGGTGGCAGGCAGGCCCTGGGCGCACTTATGGCCAGTGGACCCCAGTGGGCCCCCAGCACCTCTTCCCTTTCTCACTGCTGCTTCCGGGGGGACTTTTGTCCACTAGTGATGATACTTCTTGGTGTCTGATTTCCCCTGTGAGCTTCACAATAGCCATGTAGGGCCAGAGAGACAGCTCTAACAGATGAGGAAACTGAGGCCCAAAGGCAGAGTCATGTTCCTTTGGTGGGCCCTCGAGTCACTGCAAAAGGAGCCTGTCCAGCTGGTCATCTCTGTCACAGTCCCTTGTCACTTATTACCTTGTGGGACTTCTTTAAGAGGCAGCCAGGGAATTGCAAACGGGGATGGGTCCACATGGGCCTTCTTGTTAAGCAGCAGGTGCTACAGTCATAGATCTGGGTTCCAGCCCCTGCTCTGCCACCTGTGAGCTCTAGAGCCTCGAACTGGTTACTTAACCACTCTGAGCCTCAGTTTCTCCCTCTATAAATTGGGGGTGATAATACCCACATCACAGGGTTGTTGTGAGGAGGAAGGAGGTGACAGAAGTAAAGTACCAAGCTTAGTGCTTGGCAGGTAGTAAGCGGTTGGTAAATATTCGCTATTATTATTTAAGTTATGCTTATTATTTCCATTCATCCACATTTATTCAACACTTTTCAGTGTTGCATAAGTGATAAAAAGTCCCTCCTTTCTAGATTACAGCCCAATATAGAAGCCAACCACATAAATAGTTGTAGTATAGAGTGACAGGGATGCTAATGGAGCTACATTCTGGGTCAGGGACGGCAAATGGGCTTCCTATCCTGTGCTATCTATAATCAATTAGTCATGGCTGCCTGGAGTACTATTTTGAAAAGAACTCTAAGGCTCTATCTAGACTTGGTGGGAAAGAGTGCTGTGATCCATTAGTGATGTCTGCCACAGATCTGGGAGGGGAGAATAACAGTACGAGTGCCATCCTTGCTGTAGGTGTTTTAGGAGCCCTGAGAAGGGAGCAACTAGCATAAGGAGTTTGGTTAAAACCTTGTAGAGGGGATAGCATTTAAATCTTAAGGAATGAATAAGAAAGTGCTAGAAAGAGAGAAGAAACAGCACATGGGATATATTGTATGAGGAATCAGGTGGGAGAGATTACAAGTAGTTTTCTGTGGCTAATGCCACAGGGCAATGAGGCTGGATGGGTAGACAGCGGAGGGCGGGCCCTGGGTACTGAGCTCATGGGTCACCTGTATCCTGAGGAGCCAGAGCTCCGGACACACAGGCAGAGGGGGCAGGACACTGAGAGTGAGCGAGCGCTGCAGGGGGTGAGCACAGCCTCACCTGCATTTCCCGTCTCTCCTGCAGCATTTCCAGCGGCCCTGTCCAGAAACCCGGCATCTTCATCAGCCACGTGAAGCCTGGCTCCCTGTCTGCAGAGGTGGGGTTGGAGGTGAGTGACCCTGGGCTGGCCCCAGAGGGGCCCCAGGGGGGTGTGGGGTCAGCCTGAGATCACACATGATGGAGGCACCTCCCACACGGCCTGCTTTCCGTAGTCACTGGCTGATGATTCCCACCCACCCCCCAAGGGAAGGCTGCACAGAGAGGGTGACGTGTGACCCTTTCTACAGTCCTCAGCTCTGAGGGCCTTTGGTCCTGAGCTTGAGAATGTAGTAATAATAATCAAAGAGTTGACATTCATGGGGTGTTTACTGGATCGGACATTATTTTAAGCCCTTTAAAATTTACAAGAACTCTGAGAATTAGGTCCTATCATTATCCTCATTATACAGATGAGAAAACTGAGACCCAGAGAAAATATGTGATTTTTCCAAGACCATGTACCCAGTATGGTAAGGCTGGGATTCAAACCTAGATGATCTGGTGCCACAGCCAGAACTCTTAACCTCTACTTTGAACAGGTTACTTCCTGTTTCTGTCCTTCAGTTTCCTCTCCTGTAAAATGGGGGTAATAGCCTTCCTTCTAGGGTCATTGTGTGGATTAAGTGAATTAGTACATAGGCTTAGAACTGTGCCTGGCATATAGTAAAGGATCAATGAATCTAGCTATTTTACCAATTATTATTATGACTCAACACGGACTCTGCTATATGAGAAGCCCAAAAGCTCCTATGTCTACAAACTGGGTTTTTAAAGCAAATGTCATAAATTCAACCAAAGAAATGAACTTCTCATGGTGTAATACTAACAGCTGATGAAAGAGACATGGGGTGGAGGGGTATTTGGGCTCCTCCCAGAGCTTTCCAACTGCTCTGCTCATCGGGAAGAGTTGAGGTGCAGCCACTTGAAGACCCAACGTCTGACCCTGGAGCCCGGGGGCGGCCCTTCCTGTAGATGAGTGAGTATACAGACAATGCAGACACTCTGACCCCTCTCCATTCTCCTCCAGATAGGAGACCAGATTGTTGAAGTCAATGGCATCGACTTCTCCAACCTGGACCACAAGGAGGTGAGATGAGGGGTCTTCATCTGCCGGCCATGATCATCTCTGCCCTCCGTTTCTCACGCCCCTCCCCCTGCCTTGGTGTCTGAGACCTTCTGTGCTCTCTAGAGGCCTTGACTGCTCTGGTTGTCAGGACTCGGCCAACTGTCCACCTGTCCCCACAGGCTGTGAACATTCTGAAGAGTAGCCGCAGCCTGACCATCTCCATCGTAGCTGGAGCCGTAAGTCCAGAATGAGCTGGTGGAAGCCCCATGACCCCTGACCTCCAGCCCCAGCCACTCAGAGCCCTGATCTCTGCCACACACTCCTTGGCCCCTTGGGAAAGGCCAAGGGTCTCCTCCCTGAAGCTCTGACAGAGCAGAGGGAGAGGATCTCTGCCCAGCCAGAAGTTTGGTCAGAGACAGCAGGAGCCACGGTGCCTGACACTGGGGGCCACAGCAGTGAGACAGCCCGCATCTCGGCCCCCAGGGCTGTGGCAGTGGATGCCCAGGTTCCCCAGGGGACTGAGCGGGGGGCCTCTTTTCTCCCCACAAGGGCCGGGAGCTGTTCATGACGGACCGGGAGCGGCTGGCAGAGGTGCGGCAGCGTGAGCTGCAGCGGCAGGAGCTTCTGATGCAGAAGCGGCTGGCGATGGAGTCCAACAAGATCCTCCAGGAGCAGCAGGAGATGGAGCGGCAGTGAGTGTGACCAGCCAGGATGCCCCCTCCTCACCCTCCCAGACCACCGTATGACCCCACCCACCTTGCTTCCTGCCCACTGTGTCCTGGGCTAACTTCACCCTCTCCCCCTGAGGCCTGTCCTTAGACTAGATGGGTTCAGTGTTGATTGGTGTATCCATCCCATACCTCTAGACCACTGGGCATCTCCCTCCTTGTCGAGGAGAGCCCTTGATTTCCAAGACCCAGGAATATGGAAAACGAGGATGCTACTAGCAGTAGGTAACATTTGTTGAGTATCAGCCATGTGGCTGGCATTGTATTAGGGCCTTGTTTATGTTCTTTAATTTCATTCCCACAATAGCTCTGGGAGGTAGATGGTGTTAACCCATTTTACAGATGAGGAGACTGAGGCTCAGAGAGGTTAAGCCACTTGCGCACAAAGTCCACATGGCCAAGCTGGGAGTCACACTTTTCTATGGTGATAAGGCCCACTCCTGACCCCCCAGACTAGTTGAGATGATGGACTGAGAGAATAAATGAGGCAAACAATTCATAAATCAAAAACTACTATCAGAATCCAAATCCAGATACATTCTAGGAACATGATAAGAATTTGGAACGGGAAGGTGAACAGGATCTTCCCATCTCCCCATCACAGAATTAGCCTGGAGAACCACCCTGGGTGGTACCTCTCCCCATTGCCCTGGCCTTGGTTAGCAGCCTTGGCTACCTGGGGTCTGGGACCTTCCTCCAGAAGGACCTCACTCAGGCCAGGCCCTTTATCTAAGTATTTGGAGGTGGACACGCAGAGTAGGGCCCGCATTGACCTGTCTCCCAGCTCCAGCAGCACAAAATCTCTGCTTAGTGGCGCCAGACAGAACCACAAAGAGTACACGGCCCAGGCCTTGTCAGACCCACAACCTCAGCATCCACATCTGGCCCACGCATCCTCGGAAGGGAGCCTGGAAGAAATATTTTAAACTTTTCTCAAATCAGGAACTAGCCACAAGGAATAGTTAACTTCTTCTGCCTACACTCCAACATGCCAATCTACATTTGTGTCTCAGAAGGAAAAAGGAAATTGCCCAGAAGGCAGCAGAGGAAAATGAGAGATACCGGAAGGAGATGGAACAGTGAGTGTCCTGGCTCCACGCGTCTGCACACAAGTGTCTGTGTGTGGATGTGAGGGTGCTCTCTGGAGTGTGACAGCCAGAGGCCACCGACAGGCCCAGTCTGCCTGGCCCTCTTGTCCCATGGCGGATCCTCCTTTATTTGTAGCCATTCCCTAATCCTAGTAAAGCCCATCATATTAGGGTCACTAGAACAGAGTCTTGTAATTGCCGAGTGGGATTCACACTCGATTTAGAACACCACTGCCAGGGACTTTGTTTTCTTCACCATGGCTAGAACCATGTGGCCTCTCCCGGGCTGGCTGGGGTTCCCCAATAGGCACAAGGTGGGCGCGTGAAGGTTCTGACTCCAGTTACAGCCATGGGGGTCTTATTTCAGGATCGTGGAGGAGGAAGAGAAGTTTAAGAAGCAGTGGGAAGAAGACTGGGGCTCTAAGCAACAGCTGCTCTCATCTAAAACCATCACCGCCGAGGTGCACCCAGTGCCCCTTCGCAAGCCAAAGTGTATGTATCATGTGCAGGGGGAGGGCTTCCTTCTGGGGCCAGGGGCTGGGTGGTCCAAACAGAGATGCTGGTCTCCCTTCCCTCACCACCACCTCCCCAGGAGAATAAGCCATGGCTCTCTGGGCTGCATTTCCTTCAGGGAGGGGCAGCCATGTGCCAGGGGCTTTCTGCCCTCCTTGTCCTGGGGGCCTGCTGCCAGGCTCTCCCCTATGACACAGACTCAGGCAGACCCTCCCCTGCCCTTGGGCTGCTGAAGAAGGAATGGAGAGCTGTGTCAAACGTGAACTGCTCATGGGGTTATCATCTTAGTCACTGGGTGTCGTGTCCTCTTCCCGCCTGGTTCTGAACTGGGGCTGGGGTGAAACAGCAGCAAGAGAGAGGGGATGGGGCTCATGTCAGAGAGGACTCTGGTGGTCCAAGGTTGATGGGCGACTGTGGGAGGAGCTTACCTGAAGTGCCCCTACCACCTGCATCCCTGTGCGTGGACACTGCGTGGGACTCTGTCCCAAGGATGGAGTCGGGACTGTGAGACCCCTCCCAGGCACCATACTGTGGCCACCCTGGGGACTCAGGTCCCTCTGCCCTCCCATCTCCTTTCTTCATCTGACCTGCGATCTCACCTCCAGTTTCAGTCCAAACCTCAACCAACTGCTCCCCTGTCCACATGCTCTCAACTCCAACTCCCAGAATGTCTCTCCAAGGGGCAGCTCACACCACCAGGGCAAAGTGGGGGGGCTTAATCTCAGTGCTTCTTCGCTGGGCTCGTGGTGGGAGCAAGGAGCAAGGCAGCTTGGGGACCGTGGCAATCACACATCCCAGATGCCTGGTGGGGCCTTTATTCTCACTTGACAGCTGTGTTGATTTGTTCCTGATGTGGGGCAGGTGCTACTCCAGCTGATTGTGCTCGGCTGACCTGGGAACCTCCAGATGTGGGGTGAATCTGCACCCAAGAACCCAGGTTTCCCATTCCTGCAGTGTGGCAACTATTTAGGATGCTGTGATGGGGTCTGGACAGCTCCGGCCCCAACTTTGAATCGTACCTGAGCCCTGGAGGGACATCAACTTGGGTCAACAAAGAGAGACAGGGCATCTGGATGGTTCCGTTTCACACACACACACACACACACACACACACACACGGTGCAGGGCGAACAGCTCCCAGCACATTCCCTCCTGGCAGCAGGCACAGTGTCACCACAGGGTCCTCTCGGAAGGACAAAGCGTGCTCTCATCAGCCTCCCCCATGACATTCGGTACTAGTTGAGGATGTGGTCAGAGCTAAATTCCCAGTGAATAATCTGTGTTTTAGACAGGGAGCTAATTTGCTCTTATGAGTGAAATAGGAGCTTTAGCAGGAGAGAAATCGATTTTAATTGCTTTTCATGAAAGTAATCCTAGTCAATATAGTCCCTTCCTAGAAATTGGGTCTTGGCTTCAGAACAAACACACCCTCTCAGGAACTATAGAAAATAAAAACCCTTTCTCTAGCTAGCTGTTTATTTAGTGCTTTTAAACCAAATCAGGCTTCTTGAATAAAAGGAGTAAGACGTTTCCCCTTGCTCAAGATATAAATGTTTTCTAAGGGAAGGCCGCGAAGCGCAGGATTGATGACCGGAGTCTGCCGGCCTGAGCTGGGGCAGCTGCCACCTCCCTGCATCTCCATATGCACCAGCGATTTAATTCCAATTTGGTGATAAGTCAAGACATGCAGGAAGGCCTCTGAGCCAGCCGAACTCCTGCCTTTCTCCCCATTTGTGGGAGGCTGGGATGGTCTTGGCCGTGTGGGGTCGGCAGGACTAGGCCGCAGCCAGCTTCTACCTGACCACTCTTTAACTCTGGGGCCCAGTTAGCTGACAGGTTATACCTGACTCAGGCGTCTGTGCCTGAGGAGCGGCCCCTGCGTTTTTGAACAGAGAGGAGAGAGTGTGGAGCATCTCTTGCCTGGAAAATGAAGCTACTTTTCCTAATGATGTGGGTGGGACTGACTGCTCCCCTTGCCACCACCTGTCCTGGGGGCTCTACCTGCCCACCATGGCCAACCCAGCAGAACCCCAACATCCCACCCAGCCCTCAAGTCCATGACACACTGTCACAAAACTCCAGAAGAGTTTTCCTTAGCTAAAGCAATGGGGAGGGGGGTGGATTTTTATTAAGGATCCCAGAGCTGGAAGGAGTCTTGAAAGATGAAAAGGTTTAAACAGGAGATTTCCAGCCTTCTGTCCCCATCAAGGACCCTGTCAGTTAGCCCCCACCCCCAATAGACCCCATGGTTTGGGAGTTTTTTTCCCTACCAAACCATTAAGTAATCATTTGTGTTCCCGTTGTTTTACTAAGTAGACATTCTTGTTAGCAAGACAGCATCGGTGTTCCCCTGTTAAGTAAACATAAATTGAGCCAAAACCGAACGAACTTAACTTATAGCCTTTTCATAGGTTAATGTACAAGTTCTCCTAATTAATATTTTGAATTATTAATAAGCAGCTCACAGCAGACTCATACACTACCCTCCACAGTCCCAGGGAGGCCAGAGTTCGGGTTGGAAACCACTGGAATGGATGGTTTGCTATTCTTCACGTTATGTCAAAATTCACGTCTTCCTCACCACATGTGCCCCGTTTACCCTTTGGAATCTCCTCACCTCGTCATGATCCCCAACCTGTCCATACAGCCCCAACATCCCCGGGGACCCAGAGCTCCGAAGGTGGTAAGAAGAAGCCAGGAGGATCTGTCCTCCCATTGTAAGCCCTTGGCACCAAATGTGTCTGATGCTCAGACATGCCCATCCTCCATACCACACTCCAAGTTTCAACCTAATGCCCTGCAAAATGGCTCTCACTCTGCCATCAGATCTGAGGCCCCTATCATTAGCCCATTTTACAGACAGAAACTAAAGCTGCCAAGGTTGAAAGCACTGCATGCACCATCCCAGAGCAAGAAGCCTTTGCTCTGGGCTCCTGAGCTCTGTTCCTGCCCTGACCTCACAGCTCCCATGGGGGAAGCTGGTCACGGGTCCCCAGGGTCCTTGGAAGCACCTCTGGCCTCTTGGTCTCCCAAGTCCCTCTTGGTTCACCTGCTTCCTCCTCTTTTCCTGGGTAGATGTTCAGGGAGTGGAGCCCGAGCTTGAGCCGGCAGACGACCCGGACGGAAGCACGGAGGAGCGGGGAGAGCAGGTTTGCGGCCCCCGCTTCGCTCCCTGGCCTTGCTGCTCTGCTTGCCCTGCCCGCCGCCTCCTGCTAGCCCTGCAGACACCCAGCTCCGAGGTGCTGGCACATGGTGGGGACAACTGGAGTCTATGAGGCTCCTCCAAGCCCCAGCTTGGTCCAAACACTGCACACACAACCAAGGACAGGACTCATGGCCAGGCTGAAATGTCAGCTGGCACTCATGGCCAGCCGCTGAACTGCTGGTTCAAACATTTAAGTACTTCCCAAGCCCAAGTCCTTCCTCTCCTGCTCTGGCCTCTCCCCTGGGGCTCCCTAGATCTCCCCAAGATCCAAAAACCAAAGGGGTAGTGCTTGGTCCAGCAGGGGGCTTTCAAGATCCTGTTCCAGAACTCAGGCCGGTCAAGGGTGGGTAATTATTAGGTGCCGCTGGCCCGGCGAGCTTCAGGTGTGAAGTATTACCCTAATGTGCTGTTGCCTGGGGAAGGCAGGGGGCCGGTGCCCTGGTTATCTGGCCCGGATGGGGATATGCTTTTCTGGGGGCAGATGTCCTGCCCCCTGCTGCCTGAGCCATCCTTCCCAGGCCTGACCCCGGCCAGCGCCTTCTCTTCCCACACTGAAAGCAGAGGACTTGGCCTGCAGCATGAGACAAGGCAGTTTTGTTCCGCCTGACAGCAGCTCCAGGCAGACACCCAGGCTCCCTTTTGTCTAGGGCCATTTCTTGGATGGAGGGAGCCGACCTCGGACAGGAGAGGCCTCGTTCTCTTTCAATGGGGCTTTGTGTTTGGAGAACTGTGGCTGTGATTTGGGAAAGCTCATCCTTCTACAAGGGGCTTTCTCTTTAATTTTCTGGCACTGACTTCTGAAGCCAGTGTCCTGGGAGAGGCAGTTGACAGTGGTCCAGGGCCTGGGCATCGGGGCCTTTCTCGGGAGGTCTTGGGCCTGCTTTTCACCCCAGGTAAGTGAAGAGTCAGACAAGAGGGAGCAGTTCTCTTCATCCCACAAGGCCACGCATTCCTCGGGAACCCAACTCCCTGCTGCTGCCCGAGGATGCTCTGGCTGGGCTGAACTGCGTCTCATGACTTTGTTCTCTGTTCTTACAGCCTTTGGGTGGTTTTATCGTTATGATGGCAAATTCCCCACCATCCGGAAGGTAGGACAGGGCTTTGTGCCGCGCTGGTTTGCTGCTGAGTTTGCTGTGGGTTTTGACCTTTTCCCAACTTTGTTTCTTTTCCCGTCGACTCTCAACAGTGTGACCCGGCCTGTTCACTTGGGGGGCTGACCCCCTGTGCACCTCTCTGTCAGGCTGATGTCAAAAGGCAGGGCGCTGTCACAAAGGTATCGTGGGGGAAAGTATTCACGGGGGGAGACCTGCCCCAGTACCGTCAGGCACCGTCTGGGTCAGCACGAGCCCCGGTGGACACAGGGCAGGGGCAGGGCCGAGGCAGGAAGAGTCCACTTTGTTCCTCTATCACGTAGAACCAGAGGCCAAGACCGGAAGCCAAGGCCAGACAGAGTGAACTGTCGGGTTGAGTGTGCACGGGGCGGGTAACGAGACCGACTGTGCCAGACGCAGACTGGCTGCAGAGGGGGGCTTTGCTGCCTCAGGTTGGGACAAAGAGCCACACCAATCATGACTCTCTTCTAGAAATATCTCTGCATGTGCCCAGGATGATGTGTTTTTTTTGGTCTCTGGGGCCTTGAATTTTCTCTCTAAATCTTGTTACTGGATCTCCAGGCCCCATAAAACTCTCCCATCCTTTTTCTTTCTAAATCACTTTGGCATTTGATTATGAAAACTCTGCTGTTAATGTCTGCAGATTGGACATTCGAGATGACTTGGTATTTGGGAATCAGACATCAGCATAAATCTGGGTGAACTAGTTTAGGTGTCATCACTGGACCGGCTCTTTCTGGCAGGATGTCAGTTCCCCAGAAATCAAAGCACTGGCAGCTGGGTGACCTTGATGACACGTAGCTTCTCCCGGCCTGTAAAATGGGAATATCTGATGTGCTGGAAATATCCACCCTCTTCCTCCAACATGATACTGTTAAGATAATAGGCAGCAATATTATTCCTGACAGAGGTGAAGGTCTTTACCTAGGAGCACAGATCATGACTCGTATGACATTGAATAAACTTAGGACAGAAAGGACTTGGTTTCATAAGACTGTCCTTTTCATTTTG
Source organism: Tapirus indicus (assembly GCA_031878705.1). Lineage (NCBI taxonomy): Eukaryota > Metazoa > Chordata > Mammalia > Perissodactyla > Tapiridae > Tapirus > Tapirus indicus. The sequence goes on from CM062924.1 coordinate 12,437,033, forward strand.
CAGGCTGCGTCTATGGCTTAGAATATCTCCTGGGGTTAGATTTCTAATTCTTCTCTGTGTACTGTCCCTACTAAAACTCAACTAGAGAGGACAACACACACACACACACACACACACACACACACACACACACACACACACACACACACACAGGATTTTACTTGAAAAAAATAACAACAGGAGACAGACAGGTGAACTCATTTCCAGACACTAATAACCGGGTAAATGTAAAAGAACTAGCGTCTCCTCCACACACACACAGCTCCCGTCAGAAGTCGTGTCACTTGAAAATCACTGTGGTAAAGAGGCCTGTTTTCCCCCGTTCATTAGTTCCATCATTCCACATGTAGCTGGTATTTTGGTTTTCATTTCTTTTCCAATTGAGAGAAAAATTGCTTCTAGACAGAAGCAGGCGCACATCCACCCCATCTGCCTCTCCTCTCAGTTGGACCAGAAGAAATATTTGCCATAAATTTAACTGACGCCCGAAGGACAACAGAATCACGTCCCTCCTGCTGGCTCTGAAAATCCATTGTCTTTTTCCCCAGAACCATGTGAGATGCTTGTCTCCCAGCAGCTGGAGCACAGAGTCCCCAGGTCATACAAGTGGCCCTCTAAGACCGTGATCATCAATGCACAGAATTCCCCTTATTTGAAAAGATAACGACTCAATGTCTTCTATTCCTAACCTGTCAGTGAGTCCCTCTGGGGCTTAAGGCCCCCAGGCCTGTGGCCCCACAAAGTCTATGCCAGGGCCTGAAGGATTCAGGTTCTGACACAGCCCTTTCACCAGGACTGCTTGAGTAAATCACACAGGCCAGCCCTCCTCAGGAGCCCTCTTCAGGTGGGGAGGCATATCCACACACAGCTGGGTAACCTGTATGCAGGAGGCTAGGCCACGGTCAGTAGGCAATGTGATGGGCAGCTCGCCCTTCTGTGCTGGTAAGCAGGTGCTGCGTTCTTGGAGATGGGACAGAAGCAGTCCATCTGCCTGCCCTACGCAGGAACCCTAGCTCTCAAATCTTAGCACTGGTGGGCTTTTTAGAACCAACAGAATGGCCATTCCTAGCATGATGGTCCCTGTGGGAGGCCATGCCCTTACTCTAGCAAGCTGCCCTTAGGCAGAATGTGTCTGGCTCCTCTTAGGGAATTGCTGTCTAAATCTCTAACATGATGGGAAGGATTCATCCATCAACTGAACCAAGAGTCTAGTGAACAGGGCACGCAGGGAAGCAGGCAGGACTCTGAAGCAATGAGAACCATTTTCTCACATGGCTCAGAGACTGCTGTGGAGGTGGGTCCCTGTCCCCCAGATGAGGGACCGTCTCCAAAGCACATTACCTGTGTACAGAGGTTGGGGTTGTCTTTAGGAGGGGAGGCAGGATGACTCAGGCTTAGGTCCAAAATGACCCCCCACGTCCCTCCAGCTGTGGACAAAGTTGTGTGTCCATTGCTGGGAAATTCCATTGCTCATTCCTGGCCTTGGATGCTAGGATGATTCACAAATTCTGAAAGCAGGCCCCAAGAAGCTTGTTGGGGGTGGGGGTGAGCCCAGAGTGTTGACTTTCTGCTGTCCCCTCTCCCGAGTGCTCTGTCCTCTATATTGTGTGCGACAGGGGCTGACACTCCCTCCTGCCATTCTCCCATTGCTCCCAGCTCATCAGGACACAGGAGATAATTTGTGGGACCCGGAAGCCTCAGGTCCAAATCCTGGTACCACCACTTACTAGATGTTTGACATCAGGCAAGAGACTTCACCTCTCTGCGCCTGGGCTCCTTCATCGAGGGAAAGGGGACATCACCTACGTGTGAGATAATCAGTGCCAATCCCTCGGCACATGGGCGGTCCATAGATGTTCCTTCTCTTCCTTCCTTCCTCCTTGGCTTCCCTGGAACCCCATGGAGAAGCAGCCAGGAAAGCAGGCATCTCCCTCCCAAATCCTCTCGAACTCTGGCAGCCAGTGAAAAGCAGTTAGGCTGTTCTCTCCCCCTACTCCCATCTCCCAGGCCTGCAGTTTCTAGCTAATCCTCAGTTCAGGGGCCTAGTTTAAGCATCGGGGCAAAATCTGATGTCCCTGGCTCTGGGCTCCCAGTCTGAGGCTGCTGCCCACCTCTCTAGGTCAGGACAGAGAATCTCTGCATGGGGCTTGCCAGATCTCCCAGATTTTCTATAGAATCTCCCAGGATGCATCTGTGGTGTCTGAACATGAGACACGTTTCTCTCCAGATGATGGACGAGGCATGTGCCCAGATACTAGGAAATAAATACAATGCCTTTTGTTTATACAACACTTTGAAGTTCACAAAGGTTTTTCATAGATATTATTTCATTGGCTCTGGATGGCAAGCCTGTGGGGCAGTTATTTCCCCCATTTTGGAGATGAGGTGAATCAAGCCCAGAGACGTTAAGGAACTTAGCCAAGGTCACACAGCTAGTTAGTGAATTAATAAGCCAATTTTTCTGGCTGACAAAAGGAATGTGCCTCCCACTCTGCAATGGGTGATGCCCAGTGCTGAGGGGCAGAGCTGGGGAGGGGCTCACTGTGGGCTGGTTGCCTGCTGTTGTCTGAGGACTGAATGCCCTGTGTGCTGTGCTGTGCCAGTGTCAACACTATCTTGTAGCCCTTGTCATATAAACAATGCCACATCTGCTCAGAAAGGAAAGGATAAGAAGAAAGCCAAGTATGACAGCCTGCAGGAGTTGAGAAAGAATAAGAAGGAACTGGAGTTTGAACAAAAGCTTTACAGAGAGAAGGAGGAAATGCTGGAAAAGGAAAAGCAACTGAAGATCAACCGGCTGGCCCAGGAGGTGCGTGTCCTGCTCACAGCCAGGCGAGGGTCCCTGGGATGCAATTTGGTGGTTCCAGGGAACCAGCTGGAGTCGTTCTCCCCAGATGGAGTCCAAGGAGGGAGTGAGCCTTGCCCTCCTCCTGGAGAGGGAGACCATCCTGCCCACCCTGGGTCGTCTGAGACTAGCTTCTGGCTTAGGTGTATGCTTGGGATTGAAACCAGCCTCATTGCTGAAGCATAGGTCTGAGGCTAGCCCCTCTGCCCAGATTGTAGGACTCAGGTTAGCCCTCCACACACCTGGCGAGAGGTGTGAGTCTGTCCCCTCCACCCGCACCCCACCAGAGTATGAGTCCAAGGCTAAGCCTCTCCACCCGAGGTGTGGCTATGAGGCCTGTCTCCCTACTCAGGGTATGAGTCTGAGGCTAACCCCTCTGCCTAGACTGTAGATCTGCAGTTAGCCTTCCACCCACACGTCATGAGGTCTGAGTCAGTTTGCCCCCTACCCAGGTTCTGAGTCAAAGACCAGGTTTCCCCAACCTGTCTCGGCTCTGAGGGTATGGGTCCAATGCTAACCCCTTTGTGCAGGCAGAGTGTCCGAGACTTTCCCCAAGTTGATCAGGCTAAGAGTCTGAAGCTGCCCCCATTAACATGGGGTGTGTCTGAGGCTAGACCTCAACCCGGGACTATATCTAAGGCTGTCCCCTTGAAGGCATGCCAAAAGCAGTCTTCCTGCCTGAGTGATTCCTATTTCCTAGGTGAGGTGGGTGACCTTGAGTCCCTAGCTGTTGAAGATATTATTGATTCTGCTTCTCTCTAATGCTTTCATGAATCAGAATGCTTAGCTGATTAGATTACAAACCAGAGAAGTCCTGGAAAATATGAATTGCATTAGGTCTGGCATTAGGAACAAATTAGCTACAAAATTAAAAATCAAATTGTTCCTCTGTGGACAAGGCAGCCTGGAGGGAAAGAAAAAGAGTAACTCTTGGAATGTGCTGGGAGGCTACAGAAGGGCCATTCTTGGGGGTCCTAGGGGCCAGCTAATCCCAGCAATGCATGAGTCCTGTCTCTGATTTTGCCTACAACTGCCCACAGTAACTCAGCACCGCGACGCCCTCTCCCCCTGGTTTCCGCCTCCTCTGGGGCCAGGAGGAACAAGCTGCATCCTTTTCTAGAAAGCTGACACACCCGACAGTACTCTGGGGGTTTTAAGAAGTGCTTCGGCGCTGCTGATTCGAGTGTGCCGCCCACACGTGACTCAAGTGTCCCCTCTGCCCTCTCTGTGTGCCGGCCTTGGGTCCCAGGTGTCTGAGACAGAGCGGGAAGACCTTGAGGAATCGGAAAAGATTCAGTATTGGGTGGAAAGGCTCTGTCAGACGCGCCTGGAGCAGATTTCCTCTGCAGATAATGAGATTTCCGAGGTAACAGAGCCCTTCTTTCCACATAGAGCCCCCCCCCCCCCACTGCTTTGGCCTTCAGAACGACCCACGCTGGGGACAGCAGGAGGCAGGATGGCCACGGGAAGCTTCACTGTCCAGGGCCCACCCTCACCAACCCACTCCTCCATCTCTTGAGGAGGGGACGTATCTGTGTATCTGGATCTCCAGAGTGACCAACAGGTCCCAGCTCACTGAGATGGTCCCAGTTAGGCCTGTTGTCCTGGAGTAATTACTACGAGTGCCCCTTGCACTGATGAGTGTGTTCCAGTTTAGATGATAAATTATGTGGTCACCTTACTTATCACCCACATCTGGCAGAACTTGGGACCCTCCTTCATTTGGGCACTCCCTACCGGCTGCCTGCTATGGGCTTAGCTGGGCACCCAGGTGACAGAGAAGTGACACTCCCATGGTTCTGGTTTGAGGGTGGTAGGTCTCCAACAGCAAGAGAAACAGAAGGAAGAGCATTGTACTCACTGTATCGTGACATGGAGCCCTGGTCAGACAGTTACAGAACTTCGTTGTAACCCCCCAGATGACCACAGGGCCCCCGCCTCCCCCGCCTTCTGTGTCTCCCCTGGCCCCACCCCTGAGACGCTTCGCAGGCGGGCTGCACCTCCACACCACTGACCTGGATGACATCCCTTTGGACATGTTCTACTATCTCCCCAAGACTCCCTCTGCCTTGCCTGTGATGCCCCACCCTCCACCCTCCAACCCACCCTCCAAGGTCCCAGCGCCCCCAGTCCTTCCCTCATCAGGCCGTGTGAGTGCCTCATCCTCGCCCTGGGTGCAGCGCACTCCACCTCCCATTCCCATCCCTCCCCCTCCATCTATTCCCACCCAAGACCTCACTCCTACCCGCCCACTGCCCTCGGCCCTGGAAGAGGCACTGGGCAACCACCCCTTCCGCGCTGGGGACACAGGCAATCCAGCAGAGGACTGGGAGGCCAAGAACCACAGTGGGAAGCCCGCCAACTCCCCTGTCCCTGAACGGAGCTTCCCACTCCCCGCAAAGGTACTACCCCTGTGCCGCATGCTAGGCTGGGAAGTGAGAAAGCAGGCAGGGCTGCTGTTTCCCGTGTCCTCCTCTGCTCCTGTGAGTGGAGATGGGAGGAAACATCGCCCCACTCCCATTCTGGGAATGAGCTCCCCAACCTGCATGTTGTGTTTATCCAGCATGCGTGTGGTTTCTGCTGATGCTGAAGTGCTGTATTGTGTGGTGAATTGCCTGTGATACTTGGGATGAGCAACAGTGTATCAGTGTTCATTGCTCTCGCTCTGCTCCTCTCCACTAGTATGCGCTGGTAACATTCAATGTAATACTTCTAAGGCTATGTTAATGACTAGCCAGAGCTCTGTGTTAACAGCCAGTCATTTCTTGATCAAGCCTTGACTATGGGAAATAAACCCCTGGTTTAACAGGGGACAAAGGAGGGGGAAGCAGTGGAGCAGTATTAGGCTCTGTAAATGAGATGATAACACTGTCCAATGCAGGATTAGGACTTTGCCATTTTCTATGGCACTAGCCAACTACATTGGTTTGAAGTATGATACCCAGAAATTTCTGGCCAACTTCCAGCTACAGAAAAAATGAAGACAGAGAGTTCCTAGAAATCTCCAAATTTACTTTTTAAAGACTAGGGATGTTTTTTTTGGATGTCAAGAGGCAGAACAGTGATCTTTCCCCAAAAGACATATTTCTTACTCATTGTTCTTAATCCAAAAACGATTTTGGAAGAGGCAATCCCCAAGGGAAAACATGGAGCTTTGATCTCATCGAGGGAAAAATAAAATATTCCTCTGCATGAGCGCTGTGGGGCCAGGCTTGAGTCAGGGCTAAAGCAGCTCATGTCAGCTGAGTGGGGGCTTGGGGGAGGGCCGTCAGTACCTGATCAGTGGTTTTTATTGACTTTCCTTGCATGGGTTTGAGTTCCTGCATAAAGAGCAGAATAAGCACCTCAGAGCCTTCAAGAAAGGGGGAAGAAAGGTGGGAGTGAAGAAAGTGCCAGCTGCCAACAAGGCTGCAGCTTCTGGCAGGGCATTCTCAGAGGGACTCCTCTGGACCTCTGGTGGAGTCCTAAGCCCTGCAGCTGACAGAGAGAAGTCTGTCTGTTCCAGGTGTGTCTTGCCCCAGAGCCCAGCCAGGAGCAAGTTTGCAGGGGGCTGAGTTAGCTTGGCACAGAGGACCATATCCTTCTTGGGATTGGTGCCCTCCACAATGGGCTGCAGCTTTTCCTCAACGAATTTGATTCAGCAGTCAACGACTGAGCATCTGCCTTGCGCCTCTCTGTGTGAGGGGGAGGGGAGCAGTGCTGAAGAGTCACAGAGGAGGTTGGCACACCTGTGCTCTCTAGGACTTTGCCATCGGAAGGATGAGCAGCTGACCAGGCAGAATTCAGCTATGAAGTTGGCCCTGGCCAGGTGCTGTGGGAGAGAATCATACTAATGGGAGGTTGCAGGCACCTCTGTAGAGTAAAGGGCTTATGAGCTGAGCCTTGAGGGATGGCGATACGTGGTGGATGAGAGGGAGCACATTGCAAGTGCAGGGAACATAAAGATGGCGAGAAGGAACCGCCTGGGTGTGAATCCTGGCTCAGCCACTAGCTGGATGACTTAGAGCTTGCGTTACTCCATCTGTCTGAGCCTGGGCATCCTCGTCCGTAAAATGGGAATGCTAATGGCGCTACCTATTATGAGGATCAAGTGAGTTAATACAGGAACTCATTCTGAGTTAATACTTAGGAGAGCGGCGAGCACATAGTTGGTGCCCAGTAGACATTAACCATGATCAGTGACAGATGAGGGTACAAGAAAATTTGGATGAAGCTGCCAACATGAGATTGGAGGTAACAGGGTCCAACTTTCCCAGATTCCTCCAGGAATCACGAAGTTCCCACTGTTAGTTCCTGATCAGAGAACAGGGAACATTTAAAGCTCCCCCAACACGAGGAGCCTCTGAAGAACTGGACCATCAATGCTTCAGTGACATCAAACCCAGGGTCGTCCCTGACGTGAAGGCCAGGGCGCTGCCATTTGGTTAGCTGTGTCCTGCCCACCTCAGCGCCTGGCTCTGGCACTACCTGCCTGGCCCAGCCTCCCCCTCCATGCATGCTCCTGGCAAGTGGTCATCAGTGCTGCTGCAGGAAGTGTGGTGGTCACACACCTGCAGTCAGCCCCACCCCGGCAGGCTTCAGGTGGTGGAAACAAACACCTGTGTCAGCCTGGCACGTGTGCCTGCCACACCAGCACCTGCCTAAGGAAGGTCTTCAGGGCCATGTCTACCCCCAGGCACTGTCCCGTGTGCCCACCATCCTACTGAATCATTCGTCTATTTGTGCAGCATGTTTCATGAGCACTGACTATCGGCCAGACTGTACTGGGCCTGGAGAACCACCGCAGCATAGGCAGCCCAGTCCCTGCCCGAGGCAGTCTGGTGGGAAGACAGACAAATAAGCAGGAAGCTACCACACTTCCAGGGGGGGATGGGGGAACCCCAGTGCTGTGATGAGGGGTGGCAGTGCAGAAGAAAGCCCAGGGAATGCTTCCTGAAGGAGGCACTGATACCCAAGCTAAGACCTGGGCAGGTAAAGCAGGAGGAGGGATGAGCATGAGCAAAAGCCCTGAGGCAAGGAAGCCTGGCAATGGGAGGCTAAAGTTAGGCAGCATGAGGAGGGTGAGGAGCAAGGAATGAGGCTGCAAAGGAAAGTAGAGAAGCTCATGAAGGACCTTAGGGGTCAAGCCAAGGAGCTGAGGAGTCGGTGGGGACCCATCAAGGGCTGGGGGCAGGGTTGTGACCTGATCCAATTTGTCTCGCCCATGATGTGGTGGGTTAGAGCAGAGCAGACAGGTTGCATCAGCTCTTCTGGATGCTACTCTCACCGGCCCCCCCCCCTCCAGCCTCCAGAGACTCTGTGCCCACCCACCAGGAATGGCACATGCTTCGTGTGTAGTCCAAGACTGGAACTGTGACCAGAAGAGAGAGCCCTTAGGGAGAGAGGAGGCTGGATGGCACCCAAGGCCACTGGGAGAGAGCCTTGAAAGTGTATCCTCTGCGTGACAGTGGCTGCTGGCGCCCCCATAACTAGGCTCTGGGTCAAGTCCCTAGTTCCCAAGAGCCATCCAGTAGTTTGTGTGGCCTCTGAGCATACTGTGGCCAATGGACTTCTCGTCTCTCTGCTGGAGATCACACCCATAGCACCTCTGGCAGGGCGAGAGGACCAGGCTGGCTCAGCATGTGCATGGTGTGGATTTGCATGTGTATCCAAGTGCCATGGTTGGCCCAGGCCAATGTCGCCACGACATTGGTCTCTCACATGGGTCTCTCTTAAACTAACCCCCGTAGACATTTTGCCCGAGCCCACAGCCTCCACGAGGCCCTGGTGTGTCCACCATCTCCAAACCTGTCATGGTCCACCAGGAGTCCAACTTCATCTACAGGCCAGCCGTGAAATCCGAGGTCCTGGTAAGCCCCTGGGGTCCTCTCCAGGGCATCTCCAGAGGAGCAGCCAAGGGTGTCTCCCCTGGGTTCTGCTGGAGGGAGAGAGAGGTGGGATACAAACTCACATCAGGCGCCATCTCCTAACCTTCTCACTGGCCAAGAAATGGATCCACGTGGGTGTAAGTGGGTGTTGACATGACCGGTGAAACTCCTGCTCCTCACTTGACCAACAGGCTGGAGCTCCATCTAAAAATAATAATAAAAACAGCCCCAACTTATCAGGAGCCTACCACGTGTCGGCTCTGCACACTCGCATTTAATCCTCCCAGCAGTCCGGTGAGAGGGTTCCTGTCATTCTCCCTGTTTGACACTTGAGAAAACTGCAGTTTACAAGGAGGAGTCAGTTGCCGGAGGCAGCACCAGGACTTACTAGTTACTCCAGAGTCTTTCCGACTCCAAATCCCAAGCTCTTACCTACGTGGCAGTCTTGCCAAAACATACAGCGACTCCAGTTGCCTCAGCCTCCGCCCCTAAGGCCTGTCGTGGCCTGGGCCACCTTCCGAAGCAGGCCCACTCCCTTTCTCCACTTCACTGGTCGCTGCTCACTGGGACTGGGAGTGTGAAGTGTGGTCCTGGGGGATGGGGAGGGTCTGCCCACCCCCAGCCATGACCAAGCTGGGACTCGTGTGCATCCCCCCCCACCCCCGCCCCGGGTACAGGCCCTCCCACAGTGGGAGGAGTCATGCCAGAGTTTTTATTCCCCTTTCAAGGAAACGCTATCCAAATGTCAGGGCAGGACGTCTCAGATACTTATTTTGAGTTTTCGCTGCCCTGTCAGCTCCCCAGGGAGCCAAGTTCATGTTCCTGTGACAGCCTGCTGATGCATCCGCGTCACGTTCTCTGGCCGATGACGAGAGTGGTGTCTGCTTGACTAGAACTGGGTAGCTGCTGCGTCTGGGGACGTCGAGCAGGCCCCTCACATAAATTAGGCCGGCTATTTGGAGAGGGATGTTGGCAGGGCAGCCCGGGCTGGCAGGCCCAGGCGCTGGCACCAGGGGGCAGCCGAGACCTATCGGTGATGCCCAGCGTGGAACTATTTTTTTTTTTTCTGGCAGCCACAGGAGATGCTGAAGAGGATGGTGGTTTATCAGACAGCATTCAGACAAGTAAAATGATATCCGTCGTGTGTCTGTGGTCCTCCCCGCCACCCCCTGCCCCTCCCACTCTGACTTCTCTCTCTGGGAATGCCAGTTGGTGCTGGGGGGGCCCCAGGCGCCACCTGCCAGGAGCCTCAGGCCAGAGCCATGTCCCCCATTGCCCACGGCCAGGGGTTGGGGAGGGTCTCATATCTGGTGGGGACCTGGGCTTGTTAGACCGCATGCCCCAGCTGAGAAAGCAGCAGGATCCCGGGGACTCTGCTCTTTTGCTGCTATTTGTAGAGGAGCAGGCAGAGGGAACCCTCAGAGGGCCACAGAGGCCAAGCTGGGCACTTGTTCCAGCCCTAGAAGAGAAGAAAGTTCTGCCAGAGGTGTTTCCTGTCCCTTCCCCTGTCTTGTCTCCTCAAGACAGATCAAGCTTCACCAAACCCCACCTGACATTGAACCAGCATCAGGGAGGAAGTGGTGGCCTAGGTCCTCCATCTGCCTGGGGTGCTCCTGTGCACACGGCTGCAGAAGTCCTTGCTGGCCTATGAGTGGTATCAGGCAAGCAGCCACTTCTCCTCCCCACCTCCCTGGGGCATACATCCCAGAGCCAGCCATGGGATTGGCTGTCTCACCACCAATGAAAGAGACCCCAAGATGGAGATCTTGCTGCAGCCCTTACAGCCAACCTCCCAATCACAGGCTGATTTGACCACAGGCAGGGAGCAAAGAGGAGGTGTCGGCTGTACAGTGAGACATGACTGGGCAGGGACAGGCGACAGCTAACACTTAGAAGGTGTGCTCTACCGAGCACTGTTTCTAAATACTTCATGTGTATTAACTCATTTACTCTTTACAACAACCCTGGGAGGTCAGTCTGTCATCATCCCCATTTTGTAGATGAGAAACCAAAGCAGAGCGATGAGGAATCGTGTCTGTGGTGGCATAGCTAGTGTCAGACCCCGGGTTTGAGTCCAGGAGGTCGGGCTCCAGAGTCGGGCTCCTAAATGCTACGCTTTCCTGCCTCTCAAAGCATGGCGATTATGAAATAGACATTTACGGGCCTTGTTGTTTAGGATGCAAACAGGTCTCAAAGGAGAGAGGCAGGACGGTGAGGAGCCCAAGGGAGTCAAGCTCCCCGCCCACTGACTGGGTGACCTTGGGCATGAATGTCACCTCTCTGGGCCTCAGTTTCTCCATCTGTTGGATGAAGGGTTGGTCTCCCCGTATAAGCTGTAGTGGCTTACAGGTCTCTGATCTGAATTCTTACAAGACACAAGTACTTGCCAGGTGGCCCATCCCCGAGAGCAGATTCTCACAGGGAGGGAAAGAAGGAGGCCCGTAGCCAGCACTGCCCAGTTTCCAGAAGAAACAGCCAGAGGTAGGCAGGGTCCTCCCAGTGAAAGAGAATTGACCCCAAATTCTGCCTATTAGCCCTCTTACCAATGGCGTTGCTTCAGGCTTTCTTCTGTTTGCTGCCCTGACAGTCACAGACCCACCAGGGGGTGGCCTCAGAGCTGGGCCAGGTTCTTTGGGGTTGGGCCTGGATGATGAAGGCCAGTGACGGAGGACAGGAAGATGCCCAGGGATCCATCTGCTATTTGGCCCGCATCTTCTGCCCAGAGCTTGGTTGCTGAGCATAGAGGGGACTGTAGCCTCCCCATGATGCTGACCACGGGCCCCAGGGGACACTTAGTGTGGCCTAGGGAACTGTGTGCTGGGGGTGGCTCCACTCAGTCCAGCAAGGCTTGTGTGAGCCCCTGCCACAGGGCCTCTCCTTCACTCCCACCTTCCCGTGAGGACTATCCAAAGCTTTGCTATCCTGGGGCTTGGCATGCCTGGCCCCTCAGTCTGTGGACCCTGGGCTCCCGCTCTATGTGTGTGACTCTGGGGAAGGCGGTGTGTTCTGGCTTCGCCCCCTTCTCTCTTCTCACCACCTTGTTTCTGTGTCTTGGGGATATTGTCCCCACAGGCCCCACCAAGCTGTGTCCCCTGAGCTGTGTGTCCTCTCTCCTCCTCCCCTGGCTAAGGTTCTGGGGAGGCCTCTCGCCTTCTAGATGAGCATTACATTAAGAACAGTGCTGGGCACCAGGCAAGCACCAACTTGCCCCCTTTTCCTCTTTGTGCCTGACATCCCTTTGCTCCTCACCACCCTCCCATCATTCTGTGGCTGGTTTCCCCAGAGAGAGCAGCCTCTTGAGCAGTCTTGGTGCTTCTTTGGGATCAGAGCACTGGGTGGAAAAACGCTGGGCTTCACCCCAGAGCCTGGACCCAGCCCCATGTGGGCGCTTGGAGGAGCTGGAGGCAGGCCTAAAAGACCTGATGCTGTGGGCAGAGGTGACCTGCAGCGAGGCCGCCACTGCCTGCCCTGACTACCTCGGCATCGGCAGGTGCCCCTGCCAGCCAGATGCCCACCCTGCTGTAACGTGCGGGGTCCAGCGCTGGGGTCCTTCAAACACTTCCGTAGCTTCCTGCCTCTCCTGGGGCAGGGGCGCTCTGGCTCTGGGGGCTACCAGCCTCCTCCCTGCATCCCCACGCAGGCCACACCTGACCCCACCCCGACCCACTCACCATCGTCTTCCTCTGCCCTAAGCTTGTTTCCTGAGTCACCCTCAGGGGCCTCGGCTGTCACCCTAAAACCCTCCCTCTGCTTCCAGGATTTCCGGAAATATGAGGAGGGCTTCGACCCCTACTCCATGGTGAGAGAGAACTCCTCCCCCGGGGGGCGATCCCAGGAATGGGGTGGGGGATTACGGTGTGTTTGGTGGTACGTTCTGGGCCCTGGGGTTCTCGGGGATGAGGGGGGCACGGGAGGAGCCCCAAGGAGGCCCCAACTACGCTTTCCTGTGAAGACTCCTTTTAAATGGCATCCAGTGTGAAACTGTACAGCTGGTGTGTGTGTGTGTGTGTGTGTACACGTGCGTGGTTCATTACAACAGTTACACTCACCACAGGCATGGTGCTGTGTGTCTACAAGACACGCTCTCACCCAGTCTCACAATATCCCCAGGAAGAAAGGATCTGGGATCTGTCTGGCCACCTCTGTGTGTGTCCATGTGTCCCCCATGGGGCTAGGGATCCCCACTTGAAGACTGATGGGGTGGGGCTTGTCCATGTATTCTGTGGGGCCCAGTGTCCCCCGGGTCCCTGGCTGCCCCTCCCACTCCTGCCCCCACCCTCATCCTTCAGGTGGACTCACAGCTCCCTACTCTTTTCCCTCCAGTTCACCCCCGAGCAGATCATAGGGAAGGATATCCGGCTCCTGCGCATCAAGAAGGTACCTGGGCACATGGGAGGTCATGTGGGCCACCACCCTTCTCTGCCCTGCCCCCTCCCATCTTGGTCCCCTGCTTCTCCTGCTCTCAAGATGACTCCTGGGTGACCCCTCAGATCCCGACCATTCTCCTCTCTCCCTGAGGATGCCCCTCCTGGGTTGGAACGCACGCCCAGGCCCCTCTTGGCGTCCATGCCTCATTTTCTCCCTCACGGCACTGCCACTGGCCACATGCCTTCTCCTGCCCTCTCTGTGGCCCTGTCAGGAGGCCCCTGGCTGCCCAGGTGCCCACAGGCTGCTGCCTATTTGGCTCCCTAAAGCCAGTTTTCCTCTAACCAGGAGGGATCCTTAGACCTGGCCCTGGAAGGTGGTGTGGACTCTCCGATTGGGAAGGTGGTCGTCTCGGCTGTTTATGAGGGGGGAGCCGCTGAGCGGCATGGTGAGTTCGGGGATGGTGCGATGGTTATACAGGGCCCTCCAGGAAAGCCAGCAGCTGCCCACTTGGAGTGGGTTGACAGTTGCTCAAGAATGCCCCCCACCTGGGTCCATCCATCCGTCCACCCAGTCCCACACATTGCTCGCGGGCATATGATGGTGCCAGACCTGTGGATACACAGCCAACCAGATACCACCCTGCCCTCCAGGGGCTCCCCGTCCTGTGGTGAAAATATGCTCAGAATTGCCAGGAACTGACAGTAACTGTGCAGTCTGCTAAGGGCTGACAGAGGACTCGGGGTGGAGGGAAGCTGTGGGAACCCGGAGGGGCCCCTAACCCACCAAGGGAAAGGAGGCTGCTGGGAAGGCTCCCTAGTAGGGTGGTGTCTGAGCTGGGCCTTAAGAGACCAGGAGGTGTTGGCCTTGGGAAGGTGGGGAAGAGCCTTCCAGGAAGAGGGGAGAGCGTGTGTAAAGGCAGGGGACAAACCATCAAACCTTACCCGTCCTCTTAACAAGGACAAGAGCCAGTGTCTGTCAGGAATGAACCATGAGCCCGATGTTGTCCTAAGTACCTGCCGCATCATCCTGTGTCTAAGTAGTTCATGTGTATTAACTCATTTAATCCTTACAAAAACCCCGAAAGTAGGTACTGTTATCATTCTCATTTTACAGTTTACGAAACTGAGGCACGGGGAGGTTAAACTTCTTGTCCAAGGACCCACAGTCAGTAAGTGGTAGAGGCAGGACTTGAACCCAGCACTTGGGTCATTGTGCTTTACTGCCCAGCATGAGTGCCACCTCCGTCTTGTCCCCTGCCAGAGGGGCACGGTGCCCCCCACCCTGGGTCTCTCTTGCGGCATCATCTTCTTGCTCTGCCTTGATCCCCTTATCAACAGAAACACGCTCTGCTGAGGAGTGAAGCTTTGCCGACCCCAGGCACAGACTCTTGCCTCAAACTATTCACCCACTTGCCTGTCGGGCAGTGTCTGAAACTCCACCATTAGTGATTTCTTCTTCCAAGTCCAGGAGGCTTTTCAGTACTCCCGAGTCTTTTGAGAAGGAATAGGCATCCTCGAAGGAGAAGCCCGAGGCCCCTCACCTTTCCAGGCCAGGGCAGGGAATCCCGTGATCAGACCCCTCCTGGACAGTGCTGGGCTGGAGTCCGGCTCACCCACAAGCCCAGGTGGTAGAATGGAGGTGGGCGAGGGCCTGAGGCAGGAGATGGGCATCTGTGGGTTACTGCGGCAAGTCCAGCCCTGCCACCCATGGCCTGGGGACCTCAGGCCCCTCACTGCCACACTCTGAGCCTTCATTTCAGCTAGAGCAGAGGGGTCTACTCAGCTCGGCAGCTGCCCGCCCAGCCCACACCCTCCTACTCTGTCCTATTTCTGTGCCAACTGAGGGAAGGGTCACTGCTTGGCCCGGGGAGGCCACCTGTCTGCACGTCTAGCAGGGAAAGAGGACCAGGATGGATGGCTGACTTTTCTTGGGCCCACCCCCTTACAAAGCTCCAGCCCAACCACAGCCTTACTGCCCAACCACAGCCTTACTGCCCCTGGGGCTCCGTCTTGGGTTTGTGAAAAATGAAAATGTGAAAGTCATCTCTGCCCAGGCCCACAGTCCAGAGGAAACTGCTGTCTACAGTTTGCTCCCACACTGCTTTGGACACACAAGCAGCTGGTGAAAGTTTCCCAGGAGCATGTGTGTTTTACGCTACCAGGCCGCCATCTTCAGTAACACACCACATTTCTATGGGTCTTCATGCCCGCAAGGCTTCTGGGTGATCTCTTTCAACATAACCCAGAGAGTGTTCTGTGGACACCAGTACTGGCAGAAATTCCTCAAGAAAAAGGTTCTGAGGTTGAAGATGTGTGGGAAACCACGCACAATCTATCCACTTCTTGGTGAGCCACATCCATATTAGCATATTCAAGGTTCTGACAAGTCCTGCAATGGGTAAGTGTTTAGCTTATAACCCAGTTTTTCCCAGATTTATCAGATCACAGGTCATCTTATCCAGGAATACCTTCAACATCATCCACTTATTCAAGAAGTAGCCATTGAATTCCTATTTTGTGCAAGGTATTACATTAAGTGCTGGGGATATAGTGGTGAACCCAGAAAAGAATCCCTGCCCTGATGGGGCTGAGTCTTGTGGGAGAGGCCATCAGTCAACAAATAGATGAGGAGAAATTGTGAGAAGTGCTCTGCAGGAGAAGCCCAGGATGCTGTGAGAGAATAAGAGGAAAGACCTACTTTAGAGTGAGTAGGGGTCGGAGAGGACCTCTCTGAGGAGGGGACACGTCATCTCAGATCTAGAAGAAGAGAAGAAAGAGAGTGAGGATAAGTGTTCCAGGTGGAACAGCATGGGAAGGCTCTGAGGCAGGAAGGAGGTTGGCCTGCTCAGGGACCTGAAGCAGACCAGCAGGGCTGGAGTGCAGGGAAGGACAATGGGCAGAACTAGCTCGTGTTTCTGGTAACTTCCTTGGAAATGCTCTTCTGCCTCCTCTGTAATAGTAAAGGCCCATACAGAAGCTGGGGTGACAATGATTCATCTCTGGTGCCCGATTCTACTGAGCTGGGGTGAGGGCGGGGAGGGGTGGGAAGGAAGTGCCCTCTGAGGAACCTGGTGGGTCGTTTCTCCTGTGCTTTCTAAGTCCATTTGAGCTTTCAGAATCTGGGAGTCAGGCTCCTTCTGGGGCCCTACAGTGACCGCCTTCACCACGCCCTGTGTCACATGCAGCCCAGGTGGTCAACCAGCCTCGTCTTCCTGCAGGTGGCGTTGTGAAAGGGGACGAGGTCATGGCAATCAATGGCAAGATAGTGACCGACTACACCCTGGCAGAGGCTGAGGCTGCCCTGCAGAAGGCCTGGAATCAGGGGGTGAGAGCAGACCCCTCCCTGCCTCCCTTCCTTGCCTGCTTCAAACCCTGGCCCCTGCAGCCAGGGTGCCCCAGCTGAGGGCGGGCATCTAGAGTCCAGGCAACTCTTGGGTGACACCCACCTACCCCATCCAGACAATGTTCTCAGTCTGACAAGATGGGATTCAGAAAAATAAATGGCAGTTCCTGATTTTGAATCCAAAAAGCAAGTGGCATAAATACAGACTCCAGAAGACCAGGCATGGCAACCCACCCAAGAAAAAGACTTAAGGTCTTTTCTAAGTGCACTCTGAACAGGAATCAAGAGAGGGCTTGGGGCCACTAGAAAGCATTAACAGAAGTAGAGGGCCCAGAATGGAGGAGGGGCTGGTGGTAGTCTTCTCTTTGCTCATTAGACTCCCACCCGGGTCAAGGCCACCAAATAAGGTCTCCCAGGCTGTGCACTGCACAATCTGAGGGGGTCCCCTTCTACAGACTACGGTGTGAATGGTGCCCACTCATGTTGTGCAATGCACAATCTGTGCAACTGTATGCAAGCAGCTGAGCCTGAGGTATTAAGTTCAGTGCCGAGGAAGCTGAGCAGATGGGCCTGGGACCCACATGAAGGGATATGGAGAAGAGAAGACTCACGGGTAACATGATGACTGTCTTTGATTATCTGAAGGACTGCATTAGCATAGAGGGAGCAGAAGTGTTCTCTGTGATTCTTGAGGGCAGAACTGGATTGGATGGCGGGAGGTCCTGGGAAGAGATTTCAGTTCAATATTAGGAGCTCTTGCATTGTAGAGGGGTCCAGTGATAGTTCATTTACTTTTTATTGGATACACCCAAGCCAAGGATGGACAATGATGAACAAGCCAAGATGGCAGTGATGCCACTGAGGACATTCAAGGGTTAGGATCAAAAAGCTAGGTCTCAAGTTCTCCAATTGGCTGTGCATCAGAATGATCTAGGGAGCTTTTCAAAAATACTGTTTCCCAGGACCTACCTCACATTTCCAGGGGCCAAGTCCATGAGTCTAGAGTTTTAAGAAATTCCCCCAAGTGATTCTGAGGTTGCTGCCTGGCCCTGGTCCACAGATCAGCGTTTGGGAACTTAGTGTCATTCGAGGGCCTGGGAACCTGGGCCTCTATGGTTCTGAGGCCTCAGAGACTGGAAGCTTCCCTAGACCATGGGACTCCACAGTGAGGACCATTGCCACCAGGTGGACCTCCAGCCCCACCTGAGGCTGCCTCCCCATGGGAAAAAGGCCCCAGCGGGCTGATCCTGGGCTATGGTGCCCAGGAATGGGAATGGAGTGTCAGGGGCAACCCCTGAGCATGCCCCACAGTCACACAGCTTCTCCCCGCAGGACTGGATCGACCTTGTGGTTGCTGTCTGTCCCCCCAAGGAGTACGACGATGAGCTGTAAGTGTGTGCGGGCGCCTGGCCCACTACCTCCTCTTTCTCCTCCTCCTCCCAAATCTTGGCCCCCTTCTCCCAGCCCACCCCCAGCCTCATCCAGCCTGAAGGAATGGCCCAAGCACACAGCTTCTAGTAGTAATCGCTCCTAGAAAGCTCCCAGCCTAGAGAAAGCCTAGAACTAAGTCACTGTCCTCAAGGTTGTCAGAGCTGCCAAGACTGTCTTGTCCAAATTCTTCTTTCCATACGGAAAACTGAGGCCCAGAGAGGTTCAAGGTCTCAGACCAAGTAAATGATAAAGTTGGGACAAAGCCTCCGGATATGATTCCCCACTCAGAACCCCTGCACCATCATCAGCTAGTTTAAAGATTTCTGTCTTTTACTCTCTGAAAGGTCTTCCTGATATGTAACTGCATTCCCTTGCTGCAGCTCTAAGCAGCCAGGACCACAGCCTTTGTTCCTGCAGGCTCTCCAGGGAGCCCTGGCCCAGTCTCCATCTTTCTCTGGGATTCCCTATGTCTGTCTCTCTGTGTCTCTGTTTCACTCCTGTCTCTGTATCTGTGTGGATTTCTCTTCTGTCTCTCCTTCCCCTCTCTCCCTCTCCTCTTCCTTCCTGTCAACCTCTCTCTCCCATCTGCTCCTCTCCCCTTCCTCCTCCTTACCTCATCCCTCTCCCCTTCTCTCCTACCCTCTCCTTTTCTTCTTCTCTCTGTCCCTGGCTCTGAGTCCCTGCTTCTCCGTCTTTGTCACTGTGCATCCGTTTTTCTCTCTCAGCCTTTCTCTGTCTGTCTCTGTCTCTCTCTTTCTCTCTGCCTCTGTGGTGTCTGGCCTCCATCGTCACCTCATCATCGCCTCCCTACCCCCGACCCCTCCCACCCCCACACTCATTCCTCACCCTCTGCTTGCCTGTCGTGGCCACGCCTGCTTGCTCCCTCTGCCCAGCAGAGGCTGAGTTTCGTGCATGTCTTGGAGAAACTGAGGTCTTGTGGCAGCTGATTCTGGACTCCGGGGCCTGGGCAGGACCCGAGGCTGGAGCCAAGTGAAGGGAGAGGTGTGGCGGAGCTCTGCCTGGGGGTAACCGAGCCCTGTTTTGTGTTTCCTGCTCTGCTCTGCGTATGTAGCTCTTCTCTTCCTTCCCCTGCAGCCGAAAGCCCCCAGCAGGTCCAAAAGCTCCTTGAAGACCACTCCCACGCACAGAATGGCTTCCTCCTGCAGCTGCCGCCTGGCAGCCCCCGGTGAATCGGCAGGCGGGCTGCAGGGCCCTGTGTCGTGGCTGTCTGCTGCCCACGTGGTGGCAGGTTCTTTGGACTGGTGTCTGGAGGGGTGCACGAGGCACCCTTCCTGAAGTGCCACCCGGGCCTGCTGTTGGCCACACTGAATTCTGTATGACTCAAAGGCCCTCCCACTTGGGGGAGCCAAGCAAAGCCCAGTTTGTAGCGTGCTTGGGCCCAGACATCCTGACTCACCACAGCCCTTGGGACCTGCCACAGGTCCCATGCAGCACCCAAATGAGCTGGATGGAGCAGAGGGCACCATTCTGTGCCGGGCACACACACTGCCTCAAACTGGGCGTGATGGGCTAGGAGAGCTCAGAGGAAGCACAGCCTGGATTTCCCTGTCCCTGGGAGCGCTGCCCTCTGGGAGCCCCTGCCCCACCCAGCTCCCACACTTGGGCAGAGCCAGGGCCATTAAGAGGCTATTAGTCTGGTCCAAAGAACTAGGGTTGGCCTGTTGGAGTTCTCATGTCCTGTTGTGACCTGTCGTGGCCTGAGTCTTGCTCAGACCAATCTGTCCTCTGTGCCTTCTGTCTCCCTTGGCTCCAGCCTCTATCTGTGGGACACTGGAGCCCGGCTTTGGGAAGTGTTTCCCACCCTGTGACAGGGCTGTGCCCATGGACAGAGCTGGCTGGGGGCCATGAAACTGGTGTTTGGTGTGGCCTAAAGCCCACAGCTGGCAGCATCTGGGGCAGACCCAAGCCTGGACTTGTTGACTTTTCTGTTACAGGTTTCTCAAAACATTAGGGCCTCATGTTCCCAAGACAGTTGGCCTGCTCTGCCACAGCTTCTGGGATGGCCTCAGTGGCTCTATGTTTCCTACCACTTGCTCTCTGCAAGGGACCCCAGCTCCTCTGCCTTCTGTGCCCTCCTGCCTCATCCCAGGTGTCCCTTCACTTTCTCCCTGGCCTTCTGCATCCGGTGGTGGTGGCTGGTGTGTAGCTGCTTGGGGCCTGCACTGAGGAGGGCCTCCAGAGGTTGCAGGGCCTTGTGCTGCGAGGGGGGTGCTCCCTGCTGTCAGGCCCTGCCCTGGGCTGAGTGTGCACCCACAAGGCCTGCACCCCTCTTCCCCACAGGACCTTCTTCTGAAGTCCAGAAGGAGACACCAAATTCATCCCTAGATGCCAGTGAGCTCTGGACCCACCCTCCTGGACACAAAGCCTGGAAGCAGCTTTGAGAGATGCCGGGCTGCAGGCACCTGGAAACCCACAGCCACCACCCAGGGATTTCAAACTCCCTTTGGCCCTGGAGTAGGGCTGTGTAAAGAATACTGTGGGCCACTCTTCTGAAGGGGGGAGCAGCCAGCCATTCTGAAGAGGCCTTCTGGGACCCCGACTCTCATGTCTTCCCTCTGGGCCTGTGAATTTGCTCTCTCCTGGACCTGGGAGCCTCCTCCTTTAAACTCTAATAGGACCCACCTCTGGGTCTCTCTCCATCCCTCTCTCTTCTGCTGTCATTGCTGCGAAGATTGCTGCCACAATCCTTACTCTGAACTCATTAATCAAATAAACAGATTTCTTTTCCAACTTACAGGAGTGAGTGGGCGGCAGATTCAAGGCTGTCAGATAAAAAAATCATAAGGTTTTGGCCCCTATTCAAGAGTGAGAAACAGAACACAGTTCTGGGATCTGGGTCTGACGTGAAGGATGTGATCCAATGGCCCGGGGCTGGCTTGGAGCAGGGGGCTGGGGCAGCAGGAGACGGGCTGGGCTGGGCTTCAGTGGTTTCTCAGCAGAAGGATGGCGGGAAATGCAGCCCGTGTGGCAGAGACTTTACTCAATTCCAGAAAGCTCAGCTGAAGGCAGGAGCCCCAGAGCATCACCTGGGTACGGGGTGCCCCAGCTTCTCTCAGGGACAGCATGGCCACAGCGGCTCCTCCTGAGGTCACCTAGACAGGATGTGAAGGAGGGAGGTGCAGGGGGTCCACTCCGTCCATGAAATTATATCCAGTGGAACCTCATGGAAGGAGGCAAGGGCTTGGGTGTAACTCCAAGGGGCTGGCAGGGGGTAAGTCGAGGCCCTCCTGGTTATAGGGCCTGTCGGCACTCTCAGGCTAGCTCCAGGAAAGGGATAGGGTTGTGTCAGTACAGGCACCTCATGGAAATCCAAGACGAGAAGACATGGTGTCCCCAGGCCTCCTGAGAATTGGAAGTGGAAGGTGGGTCTGGTTTAAGGTGTCTCGGAGGAGCAGCTCTCTCCAGTCAGGCCTGCTGTCTGCCACCAGCTTTCTCTGTGTCCTCAGAGCTCAGCTTGAACACGGCCATCATGATCTCTTGCCAAACTCCAGGTGACCTTTCAGCTGTAGCTCCACCACCACCACCTGGCTTAGTCTCCATTTCCCAATTCCAAATTCCCGGGGTGGAATCTGACTGGGCCAACTCACCTGAGTGTGGCCCTGGGGTCAGGAACCACCCCAGGTCCAGTGAGCTGTGGCTGGGGGGTGGGGTCATGTCCCACCCAACGTGGCTGCCAAGGCAGCAGTGACTGTGGGCAGCGAGTCATGGTCAATGGGAGGGGCAAAGAGAGAAAGAGAGAGAGAGAAACTGCTGGACCTTCTGATCTCAGTAGAAACAAAGCCACAGTGACCTTCTAATAGCCGGCTCCCAGAGACAGCAGCCATGCTGAGGAATTCTCTGTGTTTTCGTATGTAGCTCCTAACCTGACTGCAGACAATTCCAAAATGAAGGTAAAAGGAGGGGCTCCTATTTGCTGACCACTACTATGCGCCAGGCCTGGGCCAGACCCCGGTGTCTGCCATCTCAAACTGCAGTGCCTGGGGTTGGTGCAAGGCCCCCCAAGGAGCCTGGTGATAACAGTCAACCCTTAGATATCACTGACTCATCTCCTCCCTCAACAGCTCCACAAGATGGGTACTGCTATCGTCACCAACCCCGTTTTATTAAGAGAAGATTGAGGTACAAAGAGGTTGACTTTCACTGGGTCACACGGTGAGGAAGTAGTGGAGCTGGTGTTCAAAACCCAGGCACTCTGGCTCCAGAGATCATAACCTACTCTACTCTATACTGTGTAGGGCAGGGAAACCCTCACTGGAATGTCTCAGGTTCTAGACTGTTGGCAGAACAATTCTCCCCACAATTGAAAACCAACTAAAGTTCTGCTGTTCAGTGATGTTACCTCCTCTTGTGACCTACAAACACTCCTGCTGACGCCTTCAAGTTGTTGATGCCTGGAATCTCACCATTTGAAATTAATCTCCAGCTGTTCTTAGTTATTGGCACCTCAGAGTGAATGAGTTTATCAGTGCTAATCAGGACTTGCTGAGTGAGACAATAAAGAGGACTTTGAACCCCTGGTTAGAGGAGGGGGCAGGGAAGGTGTGCCACGGGCAGGGTGGGAAGAGGGAATGAGGGGAGGCTGGGGACGTGGGTAATGTAAGTCCTGAGCCATAAGGTCACCTAGGGCTGGCAGGGTGTGTCGGCTACAATGGGCTCCAGTTTCCTTTTTTATGAGGCCTCAACTCCCTCTTCACTGCCCTCAGGAAATCAATTCTCATGTATTAGAAAGTTGTCCCATGTTGAACCCAAAGTACACAGCTCTCCCCAGCAGACATTGGCATTAAATAGGTAAGAAGAGGAAAGGTCCAGAAAATTTATGTGGGGGGGGGCCTAAGGCAGTTCCTGACCTCCTGTAGGGCCACGAGGGGCACTGCTGAGGCCAGAGTCAAGTGGGGCCTGGGCCAGACACGGGAATCCATTTCAGTGACCCAGACCGAGTATTTGGGACTAAAACCCATCCAGGTCAGGGACTGCCCATGCGCCACCCATTCCCACGCAGACGTTGCTTCAACTCCAGCACTGTCTCTAACCCGCCAACCAGGCAGCCACTAACAGCTGATCACACCTGGCCCACAGGATGAACCCTATCTGCCACCTTTGAATGTAACCCCCGTCACTGGGTATTCAGGAAATGAAGCAAAGGAGGGGGTGACATGTCCAGGTTCACCTAAGGTGGCGGCAGAACTGCCATTTTTACTGCACTATGTAGTAGAAACAAAACTTTAAAAGGCTGCGAATTCAAGGATGCTTTATGACTCTGGATTTTAGCATTTTCTCCATCTCATGGAAATTCCTCCCACAGCTGGTCCCCAGGGTCTGCTGAGCAGCTCAGAGCCTCTCATCTCGGCACCAGGAAGCCAGAGGGAAAGGGCTGAGTTTATGTGCTTCCGAGACACTCCTGTGGGCCTGGGCGGGGCTGGGAAGCTGGTGTTCACCCGATTCCAGCCTAATTCCCAAGGCTGAGATTTGAAGAATCCGTTTCCAGAGCCTAAAGCTCTTTTCTCCTCCTGTCCCTGCAGTGACCCGTCCCAGCTCCCTGGGGCCCAGGCTGGCCATGCCTCTGTGAGAACTGGAGGGACAGGCGCAGCCCTGGGAAAGGCAGGTGGGGCTGGCTCAAGGAGAGGGCGGGGGGTGGAGGGCCTGCCGCAGCTGGCTTCCTGGGGCCTGGGGTTTGCAGCCCACCGTTGGCTGTGGTAGGAGTAAGATTGCTGCTCACCACTGGGTGTTTACTGTGTGGCAGACGCTGTGCTGAGCCCTAGCCATATAGTGACTCACCTGCTCTTAGGAACCCTAAGAGGTAGACAGTGATGTTATCTTCACTGAGGAAATGGAGGCAGCAAGACTTAAGTAACACCCCTGTGGTTAGACCGTGAGCGGCAGAGCCGGGATGGAGACGGGCAGGGGGCTCCAGGGGTCCACAGTGCTACCCACCATGCTATCTTGCTTCAAGCAGACGAGAAAGAAATGACATTTAGCATAGGATTTCAGAGCACCAGGAAAAACTCCAGCCATAAGAGAATTCCTCTCTGCTTCATTGTGTCCTTCACACCCTGGAGCGAACCAACCACAGCCTGAATCGGGTCGTATTCATATTTAAGCTCTGCTCAAAACTCTTCAACAGCCCCCTTGCTGTCCTCAGGACAAAGTCAAAACTTCCCAGCCTGGTATTCAAAGTCCCACATCGCCTGGCCCCCGGCAACTTCTCCAGCCCCTTCTCTTGCAATCGCTTCTTTCACGTCAGCCACACTGAACTCTTCGGTCTCCCAGGTGTGCCACGCTCCGCCACTTCCCTGTCTTTGCACATGTCCATTCTATCCTGTCCTCCTCATGCCCATGTGAACTGCTATGCATCCTTCAAGGCCCAGGTCAATTCTGAAAGGGGAACACTGGGCCTGGCATGGAATGAGAGCTCAGTCAGTATGAGCTCCTGCTCCCTTCTGAGATGGACCCTTTGGATTGTATGCGACATCTGAAAGGGGAACACTGGGCCTGGCATGGAATGAGAGCTCAGTCAGTATGAGCTCCTGCTCCCTTCTGAGATGGACCCTTTGGATTGTATGCGACAGAAACCCAACTCAAGATGACCACGGAAGTGAAAAATCCAGGAGTATCTGATGTCAGGTCTGGCTGGATTCAGATGTTAATGACATCAGGAACCTGTTCTGCTCATCTGTAACTGTCAGGCGTCTCCAAGAAACAGAGAGAGAGAGAGATTTATTTTAAGGAATTGTAAGTCCAAAATCTGTAGGGCAGGCTGGCAGGCTGGAGACCTAGGGAAGAGCTGAGACCCAGGGAAGCATACTGAAGGCTGTCTGGAGGCAGAATTTCCTCTTCCTCAGGGAATGTCAGACTTTTTTCTGTCAAGGCCTTCCATTGATTGGATGAGGCCCATCCATGTTATGGAGGATAATATTCTTTATTCAAAGTCTACTAAGTTAAATGTTAACTTCATCTAAAAAATACCTTCACAGCAACATTCAGACATATCTGACCAAATCTCTGGGTACCATGGCCTAGCCAAGTTGACACATAAAACTACCCATCATACCAGCTCTTGACTCTACCCTCCCCTGGTTGGCTTTGTCCTCAGATAGGCCCTTCCCATCTGATGTCAGGATGGCCTTCAGCATTCCAAATGAACTCTACCAGGTAGTGCAATCCCAGTGGATAAAGCACACTTCCATCCTAATAGTTCCAGCTAAATCCTGAGGATTTACTCTCATTAGCTTGACCTGGGGGTAAGGCCTTCCCTGACTGGCGATGCCTGGGTCCCACATGCACTCATGTAGCCCCACCAGCACCCCATGGACTGAGTGAAGGGAAAAGGTGGGCTCCAAAAGGAAGATCAGGGTGCCGTCACAGAAGAGGGAAGGGATGTGGGCAGGCACAAAGCAGTGTCCACTAAGGACCTCTGTCCCCAAATCTCCTTCTCTCCTTTCCTTCTGTTCTGCCCTTTTTGTCTCCCTGTGACCTCCTCTAGGAGGAACCTGGGGCTCAGGAGGCCATGGGCTAACTCCCCAGGTGTGTGGAACCCTCACCAACGCCCAGCTGCCAGGGCTCACTGCTCGGCCACCACTTGGGGACAAGAAATGGGGAAATGAGAGGTCTGCTCTGACCACAGAATTCCCAGGGCTGAGATACAGGGGTTCCAACACTTGTTCCCCAAATGTCCTGAGAAGTGAACACTGAAATCTGACCTTGACCATGTTGCTTAATCTCTATCTCCATTTCTTCAACTATAAAAGGGATATAAACAGTACCTACTTCATAGAGTTATGAGAATCAAAAGGAATATAGATGAAATGCTTAGACACAGTTCTTGGATCTCAAATTAATGCTAACTTTTAAAAAATCTGGTATCGATACTGTAGAAAGAGAAGCTTGGGGCTCATTTCACCCCTCAGGATGGGGCTACCCGAAGGTGGGTTCTGAAGCAGAGTGTTCCTTGCCCTGCCTCTGTATCCCCCACACTTACAACTACAGCCCCTGGGGGCGCTGTTTCCCCTCCCTGCATGTTAAGTGTAGAAAGTCCTCCACGCACCTTCCCTTCCTAGGGAAGCAGTTCCCCCAACAGACCACCAGCTGAGTGCATGTGTGTGTGTGTGTGCGCCTGTGTGTGCACATACATGCACACACATGTGTACAGGTGGGGTTTTTAATACTCATCTTTATTAATTTTATCCTGAGGGTGCACACAAGGTATTCTAGAACAGAGACAGATTTTTTATCAATTACTTCACAGTAAATGATGTGTGTTGCCCCCCACGCAGCCCCATTGCCCCAGACCCTTCCCCTGGGGTGATGCCATGAAAACCAGATGGAAAAGTCTCCTACACGAGTGGTGGGACACTCCACAGGTGAGGGATGGAAAACAGTGCGTTTTCTCCACTTATACACAGGAAAGAGACAGCCATCCTTCTCCCCTCCAGAAAGGGGAAGAAAAAATAAAAAAAACTTTGCTTCTTTGAGGAGGGATGGAAAGGATTGTGGATTCTCACCCTAAACTTTTGGAATGTGCGCACCCAGAGGGATAGTGCTCTAGTCTTCCTGGCACCTGAGGGGCTTAACCCAGGCACCTGGTCCTGGCTATAACCCTTTGGCCCTCTTGGGAGACACGAGAAGTTTTATTTTCCTTTTTCCAAACTGTGGTAAAATACACAGCATAAAATTTACCGTCTTAACCATTTTAGGTGCACAATTCAGTGATATCCAATACGTTCACATTATTGTGCAGCCAGCACCACCATCCATCGCCAGGACGCTTCTTATCTTGCAGAACTGAAACTCTGTGCCCATTAAACAGTAACTCCTCATTCCCCGCTCCCTTCAATCCCGGGCAACCACCATTCTACTTTCTGTCTCTGCGAATTTGACTACTCTAGGTACCTCACATAATTGGAATCACACGGTATTTGTCTTTTTGTGACTGGCTGATTTCAGTCTTCTTCCAGGTTCCCTACACTTACACACACAGAGACCCCTCCCCAACCGACCGTCTTCCCCCTTCTTCACCTGTACAGGCTGGGCCATCCCTCAAGGCCACCTCTTCCCCTAAAGATTCAGCAGGCTACCTCTCTAAGCCTAGCCACCATTTTTTGAAAATTTTAAATAAAGGTATGTTGATCTTGTTTTCTCAACCAGATTGTGAGTCCCTGAGGGCAGGGACAATCTGTTATTATTCCTTATCAGGAGACAGTGTGGTAGAGAGCAATGGTTCTTAAACTTTGCATGCATCAGAATCACCTGGAGGGCTTGTTACAATAGATTTCTGACCTCTATCCCCAGAGTTTCAGATTTAGTAGGTCTGGGGTGGGCCAGAGAGTTTTCATTTCTAACAAATTCCCAGGTGATGCTGCTGGTCCAGGGACCACACTTTGAGAACCACTGGTGTGGGAAGCGCACAGGTTCCAGACCCAGCTGAACCACGGTTTCAGTCGACTATGCATCTCACTGGCTGTGTGAGCTAGGGCAAGTCCCTTAGCCTCTCTGGGCCTCAGTTTCCTAAGGACGCATTAATACTCACTTTTCAGGGTTACAGGGGGACCCAGCTGGCACACAGTGGATACCCATTAAAAGCCTGTTAACTGATTGGCTAAATGCCTCCGTTACAGATCTGAGCACCCACTGGCTGAGCCAGGTTATCTCTCCCAATTAGGGGAGCAAGCAACACCTCAACGCCCTCTCCTCCACCCTCTCCTGCCGGGGGGCTGGGCCAGCAGAGGAATTTGATTGGATTTCTCCAACTCCAGTGGAAAAGGCGATGCTTCTCCCCAAACCACTGAGCTCAGCCTTCTTAATAAAACTTCTCCAGGCTCTGTCCTTTGCCCAAGCCCCAGGGCACCCACATCTTTAAATGATTATCTTCTAAAGGGCACACTGCTATCTAAAAAGCTCCAAATTGAATACATTCACCAATTTGAATTTTTAATGTACTCATTTTAGCTAAAAATAGATTTTGACTCTACATGGGGTATGAGGGAAGTTCTTCATCAACGTTTCCTTCGCGCAGGTAAATGTTAGGTTGTGGCTATGAGTCTCTGTCGCCCTCACCCCCACCCCGTCCCGCTCCATCCCTTTCAGGTCTCTGCTCTCCTGAGGGGAGAGGTCTTTCATTGCCCAAGCAGCAGAGAGAAGGGTCTTCCTCCCTCCTCTCTGACAGAATCACAGTCAGAATCACAGTCGCAGGCAGACCCACCCTCACTTCCATTTACACACTGAGTTTTCACCAGTGCACAGGGAACTCAGCTACATACATTACATATAGGTGCACATTCAGACGGCCAAGTCTAAATAAGGACCGTGGGCTTGCTCTGCAGACACCACTTCCAGTCAAGTTCCCTCCACCCTGACCTCGCACCCCCTTCCAACTGGAGAGCTCCCACACCCCTTCTTGCCTTCTTTGTTTACCCCACTCCTACCCCAGCCCAGCCCTATTTCTCAGCAGGATGCTCCAAGTAGGCACCGGGCTCTGCTACCTACTTTGCTGGGGGGCCTTGGGCAAGTGAGTTTTCCTCTCTGCCTTATTCTCATCTGTGTAACGACGACTATACCGTCTGCCTTAAAGGGAGATGATGATCAAGCCAGAAAAGCAATAAAGAGCTTGGCACTGTGTTCTTCCCCACCTAAGTTTTAGGTAGGAACTCAATCAATTACTAAAAATCAATAAGTGTTTCAGCATTATTTACAATAGCCAAGACATGGAAACAACCTAAGTGTGCATCAACGGATGAAAGGATAAAGAAAATGAGGTATAAATATGCAGTGGAATATTATTCAGCCATACAAAAGGAAATCCTGCCGTTTGTGATAACATGGATAGACCTTGAGGGCATTATGCTAAGTGAAATGAATCAGACAGAGAAAGACAAATACTCTATGATCTCACTTATATGTGGAATCTAAAAAAGTGAAACCCATAGAAACAGAGAACGGATTGGTGGTTCCCAGAGGCAGGGTGTGGGGAGTGGAGGAAATGGGTGAAGGTCAAAAGGCACAAACTTCAGTTATAAGATAAATAAGTCCTGGGGATGTAATGTACATCATGGTGACTCCAGTCAATAATACTGTGTTGTATATTTGAAAGTTGCTAAGAAAGTAAAGCTTAAAAGTTATCACGAGAAAACAATTGTACCTATGTGAGGTGATGGATGTTAACCAACTTTATTGTGGTAATCATTTCACAATATATATATCAAATCATATTGTACATATTAAACTTATACAATATTATATGTCAATTATATCTCAATAAACTGGGAAAAAATCATTAAGTCTTGGGATTTTGGGAAAGAAGCCCTCAGCTGATCTGAAAATGGAAAAGCTTGACATGAGGTCTGCCGTGTGCCAGGCTTTCTCACACACATGATCCATGAGGGAGCTATGATCCTTCATCTTTTGCAGTTGAGGCTCAGGGAGGTTGACTTGCCCAAGGTCACACAGCTGGTCAAGGATAGAGCAGGGACCTGAACATCCCCAGCACAGAGTTTGGGTCCAGGCAGCCTCTGCTCAGGGGACAGGCGCTGAGGTCCCTCTGCAGGGAGGGCAGGAAAGTGAAGGGAAGGCAGATTATTCAGCAGCACCCCACTTCACCCGGCCTCAGCCCCAACTCTGGCAGGGCCCTCCAGGCCCAGTCAGCTGAGGCCATGCTGTGCCTGCCAGAGGCACCTGTCAGGGGCCAGGCTGTGCCGGAGAGAGGCGTCCTCTGTGGCTGAGCCCAGGTGGAGATTCTGCTGCAGTGTGGCCTCAGGTAGGGAGAGGGGCGGGCCAGCACACCTTAGGTGCCCCTGTGCAGCTCACATGTACTCATTCTCCTCTGCCACTAACGGGAGTTGTCTCCAAAGCAAATCACCGGGGGGTCATCTGTGCACCTGCTTCACGCACAGGGTGAAGCCCAGTCAGCAGAGCCCCTCAAACTCAAGTCCTCCCATCTGGCCCCCTGACTGAAGCCAGTGCCTGATACTGTGATTGGGCATTTCCTTTGGTTTCTAACACAGAGAAAAGGCAAAATGCACAGATGTGCAGGTGTCCCCAAAGGTCTGTTCTTTGGGGCCTGCACTTCCTCCTTAGGAGACAAAGTCTCAGAGGCAGAGAAATCCTCAGACCCCCGGCATCCCTTTGGGAAGTGGTGAACAGCACAGGCTTTGGGGGCCAAGCCTAACTGGGTTTGAATCCTTCCTCTACCAATTCCCAGCTGTGTGATCCTGGGAAAGAGGCTTAACTCGTCTGAGCCTCCCTTCTCTCTGACAGCAGTAACTTACCAGACAGCTACTCTGAGATTTAAAACAGGTAAACTGTGTGGCGTATACTGAACACTCAACAAATGTTGATGAAACAAAAGGGAGAAAATCTTATTATTTCCCCCATTCACCTGTCCAGGAAGAGAGCAGTTTTGAGGATGGTCAGCAGCTTGGGAAGGGAAAGGAGGCAGGCTTGAGAAACCCTGGGTGGGTATGCAAGCGGAAGGCAAATGCTGAATTGCTCTGGGGAATGAGGGGCATGTTTTTGAAAAGAGGCTGTGTGGGAGAGAGGAAGAGGAGACATAAGTTAACACACAAGGGAGAAGGCCCTTGGGGGCAGAGAAATGGGGGAACTTTACTAAGTTTCTGCTATGAGTATGCGAATCACATCTTTCCAGCTTCCCGTGAAGAGTTCAGTAAAGCCTCCATTCTTAATCAACACGCTGGGGAGGTGGATCTTTTGGGGGATGCAATGAGAGGCTGAGTTGGACCTCAAGTGGCCTCAAGGGTGTAGAACAACTAGGCCAGGCATGGAGCTGCCCTTCGGGGTCATGTTACTGTAGTAGAGGGTATAGTGAGGGTGATCTTGGACCAAAACTTAAGTGGGCAAGGACAAGAACATTATTTAATTTCTACTTCAAGCCCCCATTCCACCAGGCTGGCAGAAAACATTAACACTGGGCTTTCTCGGAGTTCCTTCCCCATCTCCCCAGTTACGTGGTGCCAAGAGACCCGGGAGGGTCCACCTCATTTCCGCATCATCCACTCATGCAGGTATGGCTGAGGGGACCCTGCCTCTGTCAGTCTGGTGGCCCTGCTCTGGGCTAAGGGAACCTTTCTTCAGAACAGTCCTTGTGTGGATTTTCTGGCACAATCTACACCAGCAGGCATGCAGGGAGGCTGGGCATGGGTTCCTGCTCTCAAGAACTTCTCCCTCCTCTTCCCTCCTCCTCACAGTAGGGCAGGATGGAGCTGAAAGGGGAAATGACTTCTCGCCCGGGTCCCAGCCATGACATTTTGTCTCTAACTCAATCCTCTCTCAGTGATTTTACAGTCTTCTAAGTCTCCCTGGGACACAGGCTTTGACATGCCACAGCTGCACAGTCATCTGCTTGAAATGGGGGTGGGGGGGACAGGACGTCTTTCTAAGTCAGTACAGATGGCCCTACTGTAGTCTCTGTACTTGTTGCACAGTATTCCATATGGATAACACCGCGATTTTTCTTTTTGTTTGTTTTTAACCAGCTCACTATTGATTGGGGTTACTGAAAGGGTTAATTTCTTGAAATATCACCCTACTCTATTATGTGATCTTTATTATCCTGATGACTCCCTCTGCCATGGTCACTGACACACCTGGTCAGCCACATAGAGACAGGGCACTAAAGCCTGAACAACATCTGAGCTGGAAGGGACATTTTTGAAGCTTTGTGCCAACTGTCTCCCTGCACAAAGGAGGGTAGGGGCCTGCCTGAGGCCACACCCACCCCCGTGGGCCAGTACGTGCGAGAATCCAGGTCCCTTAAATCCATCACAGGTTTTCCATTCTGCCAGGAGGACGCCAGAGAATTCTCAAAGTAGAATACCCTTGCATCCGCACCTTCTTCTGTGGTGCCCTGCATCAGAAGTGAGAGGCATCGCTGGAGGGGGAAGCCCAGACCCAGCGCCTCCCCGTAGAGACTTGTGTAGCTCCGTGTCTGTTTCTGTTGTAGAAACAAATGGTTTCATGCAGCACAGGCTGCTCCACGTTTATGCTGCGGACATCTTTTCACGTCGGTATATATAACCCTTCCTTATTCTCCGCACTTGCCTCACAGTATTCCACAGTATGGATAATACCATGTTTTTCGTTTGTTTCGTTTTAACCAGCCCTCTGTTGATGGAGATTTGGGTTGTTTACAAGATTATAATCCATGCTACAGCAGAAGTCCTTTCATACCTCTTTGGGCACCTGACTCCACACTTTTCAAAATAACTCTGGCACCACATGGTGGGCAGTATGATGGGTATGCTCACTATAAAGCTAGGAGTAGGGAAGGGTTACACAGTAGGTTGGTACTAGAGATGGCAAATGTGCACCCCACCCCCACCCCCCAGGCATAGATGTAACCTCTCTTAGTCCCAGTTGACGCTCCCTTAATAGTCTTTTATGCTTGGGTCCAGCTGGGGTTGGACAGGGCTTTTTGTTTATTTCAAATGGCCCAGGAGAGACAAGTGGGTGGGTTGTGCCAGGCACTGCGTGCTGAGTGTCACGGAAGGAAAGACCACTAGATAACCTTCATTGATTGTGGAGTCCCATGTATGGGCCCCCAGGGGATGAAGCAGCCTGGACCAGCACATTTACACCATGATCTCATTTTAATCCTCTAGGGTTTGCATTATTATCTTCCCCATTTAGAAATGAGGAAATGGAAGCACAGAATGGCTACTTGTCCAGCATCACACAACTAGTAGTGGTGGAGCCAGGACTGGGGATTTGTTCTTTAAAAATACATACATTATTACTAGTAAAAGGAAAAACAGCATTGCTGAAAGTGTGAAAACTGAAATCGTAACTACAAAAACAAAATGGCAACATTGCCGAAAGTTTCAAAAATCTTGGAACCAGAAAAACACAAAACTAAAAAAATCTTGTTAGGTGACCATGGGCACATCATCTCATCTCTCTGAACCTCAGCTGTCTCATTTTTACAGAAAGAGAATGATAATAACAATACTAATAAGCACAACAATGGTAGCTAATATATACTGCACACCACTCAACGCGACGGCCATTTCCAGGTGTGAGCATTCCCTGCAGGCTTGCATTCAAACGCACACATTTAATAGGGCTGTAATCATAGGAAACACAATCTTGTTTCCTGCCTTTTCACCTGACATTATCTCATAAGTTTTTCCCACTTGGCTACATGGACTCAGTGGTCACCATTTTGGTGGCTGCATTCACCCAGGTTAATTAACTCCTCACTGGTGCTGGACGTTTCCTGCCACCAAATTTTCACTATTTTGGCTGAAGCTGCAGGAAACATCTTTCAGCTTCAGATTCCCAAAAGTCAGAGGTGGTCTGAGGCCTTCGGACCCTGATCTCCTGCCCTCCCCAGGTTGTTCACCCGGCTCCTCTGCCCTCTGCCCTGGGGCCCGGTTCTGGCCTGGCCTCTCGCAGGGCCTGAAGCAGAGCTGAGGCCTGGCCTGACATTGTCCTGCAAAGGCTCCGTGCCTCAATGATCTTCCCCTGGTGTCCCCTGGCCCATTCTGTGGACATATGCATTTGTGCTTCATATTCCTAACTCAGGAAATTCTTCTAAAATCTAACCTAAAATCCCATTTTTTTCTTCTTTCTTCATAAGATGTAAACTTTTTTGGCCATAGACCTGTGAGACTCTCTCCCAAAAGTGTAGGAAGGCATAGCACTGTCTTTACAATTTCATCAGGTCCTTGAACTCCTTAAGCCTGTCTGTGGCAGGTTAAGAACACAGCCAGGGGTGACATTCTCTCTTTCCACCCCTCCTGGCTGTCTTCCATTGCTGTGGCTGGATACAATGCCACCAGCGCCTCTTTTTCAGCCTTGGGCGGGCCCGGTTCTACTCATTCACCTGCCAGTGGCCGGGAGGTTCCAACGTATTAGACGTATGCCTGAGGGAGATGGGGTGGGGGGATCTGAGGAGCTGGGTTCAAGTTATGCTTCCCCATTTGTCGGCAGTGAGACCTTGGGTCAGTCCTGTAACCTCCCTGAGCCTGTTCCTCATCAGAGAAATTGTAACCTGTACTCAGCAGGAGTGTTGGGAGATCCGGTTTCTGAAAGCGCTGAATACGCAGTAAAGCAGCTACGAGCGCCCCGCGCTTGGGACCACTTTTGAAAACATTCAAGCGCCCCCTACGGTAATGTTCACTGCTTTTCTTATCCATATGGGGTGGGGGCTTGCTCCACTCTGCTCCCACCAGGTCCCTCCGATCTAACTACATCCACCCCACCACGCCCAGGCGAGCCCTCATCTCAGACCCCGGGCAGTGAGCTCACACTCGAGACCCCGAACACGCCCACTCTGCACCCACGAGGACCTTCCACCTCTCTTCTGCACCCCCCACTCTCCATCCAGACTCGAGCGTGCCCAGCCACCCCTCTTCCCAGCGCACGCGCGCAGCGGGGCACTCACAAACGGCCCCGAGCACAGCTGGGCGCGCGGGCCGCCGCAGCCGGAACGCGGACCCAGAGCGGCCGGGCCGGTGGGGCTCGCGGCCGCCCCGCCCGGCCCCACAGGTAGTGGAGCAGGCGGGGTGGGGGGAGCGGGAGCGCGGGCGGGGCGGGGCGGGGCCGGCGCGGGGGGGACGAGGGCCTGACGGCCGGGCGGGCGGCGGAGCGGAGAGGGACAGAGGCGCGGGAGGCGCGTGGAGCTAGCCGCAGCCGAGCCGAGCCGCAGCCGAGCCCGCGCCGCCATGCCCCTGGCCTTCTGCGGCAGCGAGAACCACTCGGCCGCCTACCGGGTGGACCAGGGCGTCCTCAACAACGGTTGCTTCGTGGACGCGCTCAACGTGGTGCCGCACGTCTTCCTGCTCTTCATCACCTTCCCCATCCTCTTCATCGGTGAGAGCGCGCCGCGAGCCGCGGAGGAGGGGTGGGCAGAGGCGGGGAGGGAGGAGGGGGAGGCGCCGCGCTGCACCGCTCGGTGTCCCCTTCCGGCCCCGCGACTGCCGCTCGCCTCGCTCTCGGGGTCCCCTGTTTTGTGCTCTACCCCGCGGTCCCCACGCTCGCCCACCCGGCACATCCCCTCACTCCCCGCGGTGTCCCCGAACCCGCACCAAACACAGCGGAGGCTCCCGACCCAGGGCATCCCCAAGTTTTGCCACCGCAAGGCCAGAGCTGGGGTGGAGAAAGGGGAAAGAAGACGTTTCTGTAGGCGCTGGAAAGGTCGGAAGGGGGTCAGGCTGCACCCTCAGGGGTGCCGTGTAGAGACCGGGTCACCCCTCCCCCAAGGCACCCTCGCTGTCAGCCGCAGCTGCGCGCAGGGAAGAGTGCAGCCTGCTCCTCAGAGGCCGGGATGGAGGTCCTGCCAACTCTTGTGCTTCCCCGGGGCTGAGCCAGACGGTGGTCAGTAGCCTCTGACAGTCCTGGGGTCCCACTCGCCCTGGGCGAGGAGAAGCGGGAGCTGGGGACTTGAATCCCCTTCCCCTGCTACCCCACCGGGCGCGTGTCTCCAGAGGACAACTTCTCAGCCTCGGTGCGGTGCGGAGCAGCCCCGACTCAGGGATGCAGTGACCCCAGCGCCCCCCAGCGCTGCTTCAGAGACATCTGCAAAGTTGGGCACCACCACGGGGATAGTCATGTGTGCCTCTTGACTCCAGTCTCCCTCATCTCTCTTCCAGACCTCGACTTTCCCAAGCAGGCTAGCTCTAACAACTCACAGGGTGTCCCTTCCTCCCCCAAACGTGTTAATTTACTTCAAGAAAAAAAGCAAATCTTAACATTGAT
Source organism: Tapirus indicus (assembly GCA_031878705.1). Lineage (NCBI taxonomy): Eukaryota > Metazoa > Chordata > Mammalia > Perissodactyla > Tapiridae > Tapirus > Tapirus indicus. The sequence goes on from CM062924.1 coordinate 12,472,610, forward strand.
AACAGCTTTTGGAAAGAAAGGAAAGATTGTCACAAAATTAAATTAAAAAGAGGGGGAAGATGCTGCAGAAGCCAAGACAAAGTTATTGACAAAGACAAACAATTAAACAGAAATAGTAAAGAAGCATATGCGACGTATGCTCATATGCATATCAAAAATTGTAGCAGTATTTACACTTCTGTTCTCAACCAAATGGTTTACTTACATGATAACTTGTCGCACAAGAGGTTAGCATATAAAATGGGTACCTGCATAGGTGGGCCTGCTCGGGTCTAGGCTTCATGCTTGGACATTTAGTTCATGCGTACCAGACTTGGGCATCCTCGCGCACAGGTGTGCAAATAGCTACGCTCCTCACCCCCACTGTTGGACCCAATGCTCGAGCACCTTCCTGGGGTTCATACACCCTCCTCCAGGTGAGCCAGGCTTCCCACCTCTTCCTGTCTCTCCTTGCAGGATGGGGCAGTCAGAGCTCCAAGGTACACATCCACCACAGCACGTGGCTCCACTTCCCCGGGCACAACCTACGCTGGATCCTGACCTTCATGCTGCTCTTTGTCCTGGTGTGTGAGATCGCGGAGGGCATCCTGTCTGATGGGTGAGTGACTCTGGGAGGACTCGGGAGAGGGGATCTGCTCCAGATGCTTCCTGAAAGGCCCAGGGAGACCTCAGCTCACCTGCATTCCGTGAGCCAGTATCATTTGCTAATAAATCAAGCAACTGTTTACCCAACATCTCTGTGTCTGGCAGTGGACACAAGTGAGACCCACGCCCTGCTCTCAGTGCAGCAGGGTAGAGGGAGCCTGGATCTGCATGCCAAGACCCAGTGAAATAGTCCTAGAGCTTGTCAGAGTGCCCCACCACCTGTGGAAGACGCCCAGCCTCTTCCACAAGCTGCTGGAGTTGCCTTCATGGGGGAAAAAAAGATCATTCTTGCTTAAGATCTTTCCTTGGTTCCCAGTTGTTTATAAGGCCCCAAGTCCTCAGCCTGGCATCCAAAGTCCTCTCAGTCAGCCCTCCCTGCCTCTAGCCTCATTCCCTGGGGACTCTCCTCATGCCCACTTTTCCTCTGGGCCTCACAGCACACTGCTCATACCTCTGCCAGCAGCAATCTTACTGTGTGTTACAGTTTATATGTTTGCACACTGTCTCCCCCTGAGTCAGAAAGTCCTCAGAGTTGGAACCTGGGTTTTATTCATCTTTGTGTTCACAGTTCCAGGCACATGACAAGGCTCCATAGACATTTACTGACTCTTTAAGAGAATGAATGAAATAATGTCACGAGTAAATACTCTGGGAGGAGAAAGGAAGGCAGGGTTAGGCAAGCTTCCTGGATGAGGGGGCTTCTGAGCTGAGCCTGGAACGATGACCAGGGTTCTGACAGGCAGAGTTCAGAGAGGGAGGGCCAGTGGGGCCAGAGGGAGGAAGAACAAAGGCACCAGGAGGAAGGCAGGTGGGGTGGGAGCAGTGCAGCAGGGCTGAAGCATGAAACATGGGCAGGAGACTGAGTCTTGGAAATTGGGTTGGGGGCATCTCCAGGAGGGCTTCGAATGCCAGGCTGAGTGTTTGGGTTGGATTTTGTCAGCAGTGTGGAAAAGAAGAGACGTAATTAGTGCAGCACTTTTAGGTGAGAAGCTGAGGGGTTTCCAGGGTAGGTTGGAGGCAGGGAGAGGCTGGAGGTGGAAATGGCTCTTAAGAGGTGACTGTAGTAGTCTAGGTAGAGAGAACTGCAGCAGGAACAGTGTGTCAGCAATTGAGGGTGCAGAAGAGGAGGAGATGGAGCAGCCATCTCAGCAAGGAAGAATAGAAATATTGGCAAGGCTCAGTGACAGCCTCGGTGGGGGGGTAGTGGAGGGTGGGAGGCATTTGGCTTAAATACCTGAGGTCCAACCCCTCTGAGCTGGAGTCAGACTATGCCCGGACTCCACTCCTGCCAGCCCTGCTCCTGCAGCTGGACGGCAGGGATCCACACACACACGCTCCCTCACCCTCCCACCCCCAGTGTCCCTGCATCCTGTCTTCTGCAGTCATCTCTGTGATAACTGCCTGCCTTGGGCCTCCTCCTGATTATCAAAGTCCCCAGACCAGTGAGAAGACCAGAATGCACACTGCCATGTAACTAGCAGGTGACAAGTCTGCCCCCCAGCCCTCATGCCTAACACCCCTTCCAAAGCAGCGGAAATGCTAGAAAGGGGAGGAATGCCTTGTGAGCTCTCAGGCCAGAAGGTACTCATGGGGTTATAATTAGCAGGGTGACAGAGAGGAAAACACCCTTCCTGTGAAGAAGGTAGACCTGGGTCTTCAGCTGATGCTTCTGCTATATACCAGCTATGGGACTTTGGACAAGCCACCCAAACTTTCTGGGCCTCACTTTCTCCATCTGTGAAATGGCCACCATCATCCCTGCCTTGCCTGCTTCACGGGGCCATGGAGGATGAAATTAGAGCTGGACAGGCTGCAGAGTGTGGAGTGGCAGAGCCCTGGGCAGATAGTATATTCCCAGAAGGTGGGAGACTGGAATGAATCAGGTTGAGGACTCCTTCCTGCTAGCTATCCAGCAGCCCCTCCTGTGCGGGGCTGCACCTGTACCCCAAAACTCTCCAGTTCCGTGCAAACCACCATCTCCTCCCCAGTGGGCAGGTCGGCTCCTTAACTGGACACTTGTCACCTGGTCTTTGCTGGCCTCCATGTGTGGGCCTACACCCCTCGGCATCCAAGCATAAAGAAGGGACATGCAAAGGGAGCAGAGAGGAAGAGTAGCCACAGACCCTGCCCTGTGGCACCCCTAGTCCACCCCAGCCTGGGTTTGCAGACCTGCCTGAAAGTCTAAGGCACAGGTGGGAATGGGGCTGGGTAAAGCAGTGGTCTTCAAACACGACTTTGGTTTAGGGTCAGCCTCACTGAGTGGTTAATTAAGACATCGTTAACTTGTAGGGCTTCCTGTCTTCCTTTGGGTATTATTTCTGTGTGATGCTCTGAATTCAGAACAACCAAAGCAGTACAGCTTAGTGAGGATTTTTTTCTTTTTAATATAGAATGTTTTCCCAGACCACCATACACGGGAAAAGCCCACATATAACATTTTAACTTAATTTCTTATCTAATTCAGTGTATATTATTCATTAAAGCAGCCAAAATCTATTTTATTAAGTCAAGTGATGAAATATTTATTTCAGTTATGGTTATTCTTCATCTTATTTAACTTTATAAAATGTTTATCATTTCTAACTCCTATTGCAAAAAAAGAATTTCTTTAAACTTATGATACAACATTTTGAATGTCACTTAAAAATGTGTGAGGGTGTACAGAGTTTTTCTAAATTGTCTCAAGGAGCACAGAGGCAAGAGTGTTGAAGAGCCCTGGGCAGGGTGTTGGTTGTTCTCAGTGTCCCCACTAGTGACTGACTGCCCTGTACCTCCTGTATCAGTTTAAAGACCTTTTGCTGAGACTATCCACCAATCAAGGATTAAAGAATATTGACATTTACAGTTTCATTTAATAAGAAATCTGGAGGTCACCTTTTCTAGTTCGTTTGATGACTTAGTGATGGCACCAGGGAGCCAGCCTCTTCCCGTCTTTCTACACCATTCTCTGTCTGTCCACCGTATCTTCCCCCATGGTCACAAGATGGCTGCCCAGCTCCAGTATCATTTAGACAAGGGCAAAGGGGGCAGGCTCCTCACATGCCTCTTCCTTATGCAGGAGATCATCTTCCGCAGACTTTCCTGTACATCTTATTGGCCAGAATTGGGTTACATGACCACCCTTGGACCAATCACCGGCAAAGGGGTGTGGAATTACATGGCTGCCTGAACCAATCACCATTCATTTCCTGGGGCTGGGCACATTGCTGCTGGAGTAAACTGTGGTTCTTTCAGCAAAGAAGGAGGGAGCATGCTTTTTGGTGAACAGCGCACACAGGGCTATATGCCTACACCCTAGTCCCACCAGACCACTTGGGGTCCCAACGTGGCTCTCATGTCCCCACTCCTCTGTTGAACTCCTGTTCATCCTTCAAAGTCCAGCCTGGTGCCACCTCCTCTGTGAAGCATTCCCTGGTTGCCCACCCCCTCCTTTGTGCTCTCAGCCTTCTGTCCATCTGCAGTCTCGCTTCCCTAGACTGCCTGGTCAGTTAGTTGTGAGCATGATTCACACACACACACACACACACACCCGCCCACTCTCAGCTTCTCGAGGGCAGGGACCCTTTGCATGCTGGATAGAAACAGCAGCACAAGCAAGGGCAGCACTGTAGCAGGAGATTGGAGGAGCCCTCCTGGGAATGGAGGGGGTCCCAACACAGGTTCAGCAGCAAGAGCAGGCTGCAGTGCTGGAAAAGTGACTTGAGGCCACATCAGCTGGACCTTTGGGGCCAGGCTGCTGGCTGAGGGTTTTGCTGTCTGTAGGAGGGAGCCATGGAAGGGCACGATCGGACCAGTTAAGGTGAACCTCCTCACCATCATGCGGAAGCCTGAGGTCTGGGGGAGAGCTCTGGCCCCCTGTGGGTCTTATCACCAGGCCAGAGCCCACCCGCCATCAAGGCCTCTATGAGTTAAAGTGGGGAGGGGTGAGCTGGTGTTGGCTGCCTCCATCCCCATCCCAAGGGAGGAAACAAAAGCAGTGACCTTGGGCTTGTTACTCAGCCTCTCTATGCCACAGTTTCCTCCACCACAAAATGAGGGGACTAAGAGTACAACTTCATGGGATTTTATGAAGCTGAAATGAGTTGATATACATCAAGTGCTTCAAACAGTGCCTGGCACAGGGTAAATGCCCAATAAATATTGGCTCTCAGTGTTGGTATTACACCACCTGGGGAGGGGTGCCAGTGCTGACTTCTGCTGTTCATGTTAAATGGGGCTGTCACTCAGTGAGCCATGGTGTACAGGCCCCTGTACTGCCCAGGGGATGTCAGGGACAGGGATCCAGTCATGTTCCCTCCCACAGAACTGGTTCCAGGTCAGAGACTCTGCAGCTGCAATTGCCGACACCGGCTCCCCTAGGCCAGGTTCTGTCATCATGGACCCAAGGAGAGAGGGCCAGGAATTCTGGAGCCTGAACACCGAGCCCTCGTAGCGTCACTGTGTGGGCTCCTGAGCCCCTTAGTTAACGGGCACGTTTGGGGCTGGGCAGAGCTGCCGGTATATGGAGCGGAGCTGCGCGTGTGATCTGGAGGCCCTGCTGGGTGCTGAGCCCCGTGATGGTTGGGGAACTCAGCACATCCACATCCTGTCTCCCTCTCTCTCTCTCACCTCCATCTCAGGGTGACCGAATCCCGCCATCTCCACCTGTACATGCCGGCCGGGATGGCGTTCATGGCTGCCGTCACCTCCGTGGTCTACTATCACAACATCGAGACCTCCAACTTCCCCAAACTGCTGATCGGTAGGGGAGAGGAGGAGGCGGGAGAGGGACCGGTACCTCATTCTCCCCTTCAGATAATGTTCACTGAGGACTTGCCACGTGCTGGGCACTGTTCTAGGTGCTAGAGGCTCAGAAGTGGAGAAGAAAAAAATCCCTGCCTTCGTGGAGCTGACAGTCGGTGGAGGAGACAGACGGGCTAAGACAGTAAATACACAAACCACCAGATAGGTAGCGAGGATGGCTATGAAGAAAATGAAGCTGGGTGTGGGGTGGAGGGTGATGGCGATGTTGCTGTCCACATAGGGTGCTCGAGGAAGGCCTCTGACGAGAGTGAACCTGCAGATATTTGGCAGAAGAATGTTCCATGCAGATGGACGAGCATGTGCAAAGACCTTCTGATAGGAAAAAACTTGGCAAAGAGGCTAGTGTGGCAAAGCCAAATGAGCAAGGGGATGAATGGTAGGAGATGAGGTCAGGGGGCAAGAGAGGAGCAAGGACGACTCCTGGGCTCTGGGCCTGAGCGCCTGGATGGATGGTGGTCTTCACAACTGACATGGAGAAGGAGCAGGCGTGGGGGTGTTGGGGCATGTTGAGTTTGAGAACAGCCAATTCAAGGGTCAGGCGGACAGTTAGATAAACGAGTCAGGCCTTCAGCGGGAGGTCAGGGCTGGAGATACACAGTCAGCAGTCCAAGGCCTACAGGTGGCATCTAAAGCTTGAGCTCAGATGAGGTCACCTGGAGAAAGAAGAAAATGGCCCCAGGAGCAGGGCCTGCGGTTTGCCAACATCTAGAGAGACTCAGGACTGAGTGCCCGCTTAGACCCTCTGACTCTGTGTGGCTGGGGTCCAGGCAGAAACAACAGTGATGACTGTTGACATCGATTGAGCATGTCCCTGTGTGTCAGGCTCGGTGCTAAGCTCCCCGCACGCTCTCTCTTAATTCCCACAATCTCCCTATTGGTGCTGTTGCTGGCACCATTTTACAGATGTGGTCCTTGAAACTCAGAGAGGTCAAAAATAATAACAGTGAGCACTCGCTTAGCCCTTACTGGTGTCAGGCACTATCCTAAGCATTTTGCATATATTAACTCATTTAATCCTCACAACCACGCTGTGAGGCAGGTGCATTATTATTCCCCTTCATGTGTCAGGAAACCGAGGCTCAGAGGTTACGTGACTTGCACGGCTCTGCCCAGCCCGTCAAGGGCCAGAGCAGGGTTTAGGTCCCGGGGGTCTGGCGCCCAAGCAGGTTCTTACCGTTGCTGACACTGCGTGTCTAAGGGTGCTCAGCTGATGCTGGGACCGCAGGTCGACCTCTGTGTTGGGCTCGGTCTGCGAGTCTAAGCTGGGGCTGTACATCCGGCTGTCAGGCTGTGGTCAGACTGTGTGTCATTAAGTCAGACTGTGATTTTTAGGAGTCACAGCATCTAATTGACATCCAGAGTCTGGAACACTCTGTGCTAAGCCAGTGACAGTGCGGTGATGTGAGGGGGCAGCGGGTGTTTCCTGAGCTAATAGCAGGTCTACCTCCCCATGTAAGGTGGGAGCTGGGCTCCAGCAGGATCATCCAGGGGATCCCCCCACCCTAGGGGCCCCCATGTGAGTATGGTTGGGGGACTTGGGGACAGTAGGTTGAGAGGTGTTAAATGCAGGCTTCAGAGAGCCTCCCACTCCAGTTTCTGAAGCAGCTTCTCAGGCACAGAGAACCCCTCATTAACCACCAGGGCCTAGCTGACCGGTGCCCCGGAAACACCCTGTCTGGGCATCTGGTGAGTTCACTTTCTCATCCTCCAGAAAGCACATAATGTTCTCTCCTTAGAGCACAAATACCAACATGGATGTACCAGGACTTCTCCAAGGAACAAGGACTAACTGCCTCCATTCCCCTTTGTTAGAGTTTTGCTCTCTACAGAGCCGGAAATTCTAGAATGGGGAAAAGTGAAGAGGATGTACCTAGGAGCTGCAGGGATAGAGGGCAGCGGGTGTTGGGGGAACAGCTGGCCTTTGAGGAGGCTACTGTCTGGTCACAGGTCTGGAGTCTTGCAAAAGGGTGAATCATGTTGCGGCTTACTTTGTCCCATGAAATAACTTTGATCCTGGGGCCCCAGATGAGATCAAGGAAATATTCTATGAGAAAGTCATGTTTGAGCTAAGAACTGAAGGATAGGTAGGAACTAACTGGGAGAAGGAAGGGGGCGTGCTTCAGGCAGAAAGAACAGCATGTGCAAAGGCCCTGAAGCAGGAGGAGCAAAGAACATTAGGAAACCCAGAAGAAAAGCAGTGGCTGGAGTGCAGAGAGCAGAAGGGAACTGAACTTTGAAGGCCGGAGTGGCAGGTGGAACCTGCAGCAGGCAGAGCCTTGAAGGCCATACCACAGCCTTGGTCTTTATCCCGAGGGCAATGGGAAGTCATTGAGGATTGGGTCGTGTGTGTGTGTGTGTGTGTGTAGTAACATATACATAACATAAAATTTACCTTTTTAACCACTTTTAAGTGTATAGTTCAGTGGCATTAAGTACATTCATATTGTTGTACAATCACCACCATCCATCTCCAAAACTTTTTCATCATCCCAAACTGAAACTCTGTCCCCATTAAACAATAACTCCCCATTCCCCTCTCCCTCAACCCCTTGCAACCACCATTCTTTCGTGTCTGTGAATCTGACTCCTCTAGGTACCTCATATAAGTGGAATCATACACTATTTTGTCCTTTTGTGACTTACATTTAACTTAGCATAATGTCGTCAAGGTTCACCCATGTTGCAGCATGTGTCAGAATTTCCTTCCTTTTTACAGCTGAATAATATTCCATTGTATGGCTAGACCACGTTTTGTTTATCCGTTCATCCATTGAGGGACACTTGGGTTGCTTCCACCTTTGTCTATTGTGAATAATGCTGCTGTGCACATGGGGGCACTGAGATCATATTTGATTGTATTGCTGTTTGTGGAGGCTAGATTGGAGGAGAAGTGGGGAAGCCATGAGAAGGCTCTCAGGGTGGTCCAGGGGAGACGTGATGGTGGCTGGGACCCAGGGGGCCACCCAGATGGCAAGAAGTAGATGGATTCAAGAGATGCAGGAGGTAAAATGGAGAGGACTTGGTAATGGGCGGGATGTGGGGCTGAGGGGGAGTAAAGGAGGGAAGAAGCAGGGTAATGGGAGTTCAGATCTTGAACTCACCAGCAGCCCCTGTGTCACACCACTTTCTTTCCTGTCTCCTTTTCTCTCGGCCAAGCATGAAGCTTTTGCCAAGTGCTGCTGTGTCTGGCAAGGGCTGAGGGCTCAGCACTGCAGGATGGACTGTGGAAAGAACCCTGGGCTTAGTCCTGGGTCCACCACTAACTCCCTGTGTGACCTTGGACAAGACACTTCGGCTCTCTGAGCCTCAGTTTCCCCATTTGGACAGGAATAGTAAGTCCCTGTGTAAGTCATAGGGTTGTTATGAAGATCAGTTCAGACCCTGTCTGTTAAGTGTTCGAGGCAAGGCCAGCTGAGGCATATTTTCAAGGCTTCGCCCCAGCAGGTGACCCTCACTAAGGGCAACAGAGGTTCTGATGCCCGGGATAGAGTCTGCCTGGGGCAGGGTAGGGGTGGAACAGGGGGATGGCCTCCAGCTGTGGGGTCCTGGTGACCTGGAGACCAGACTGAGCTGAGGGAACCTCACCCCAGTCCTGAGGGCTGGGACCAGACAGCACACTCTCCTGCCCTCTGTCCTAATGCTGTCACCTAGGGACCTGAGATGGAGGGCATTTGCCCCTCCCCCTCGGGCAAGTTCAACACCTCGACCTAGTTCCCAGTCCAGAGCCAGGCTGGGGGAGACCCCAGCTTTTGTCCCTAAGAGACATGCTGGCATTCGCGTCCAGGTCCGCCTGGGGGGGTGGGGGTGACGGTCTCCTGCCCTCTCTGGTTCCGCTGGAGAGGAGCTCTAGTGGATCTAGGGGCCTGATCTGCTGATGGCTCTAGGGAGTGAGCGGGGAGAGCTGCCTGGGATAAAGCACCCCCTAAAGGGGGACTTAGTGCTGGTTTGGGTTGTTGCAAGCTAACCGCAGTTTGTTGGTGGTGGTAGTGGTAGGGATTAAGGGGATAGAATCCACTGATGGCTTCTGATGGTCATGGTCTCAGGTCTGAAATCTGGAGATAATAAAAATATTAACAGCCGATGTCCAAAGAGCACCCCCTGCATGCCAGGCTCACTGTGCTAAATGCTTTCCATACATTGCTCCCAACAACCTTAGAGGTAGCACTATCATTATCCCCATTTTATGGATGAGGAAGCTGAGGCCCGGATGGGTTAAATGACTTACCCAAGGTCACATAGCTATTCAGTCACAGGATCTGAGCCCAGGCCTATCTGGCTACAGAGCCAGCTCTACCACTATCCACATTGCCTCACAGGACTGTGACAGTTTTTTGTATCCCCCACCCCCGAGGCTCCCTGAGAAGCATCGTCGTGCTGTGGTGGGCTCTGGACTGAGGGTCAGGGACCTAGGCCCTCACCCTCTCTCTGTCACTAGCTTGCAGTGAGCTTGGGCAGGTCACCTCCTCTCTCTGGGCCTCAGTTTCCTCATCTATAAAATGAAAGGGCTAAATTGAAGGACCTTGAAGATCTTCATGGCTTGGAAATCCCACAAGGAAGCACTATAGGGTGATGCCTCATGCTGCCCTGCCACTTAATTACTGTGTGAACTTGGGTCAGTTACCTAACCTTCCTGAGCCTCGATTCCTTTGTCTTTTAAGTTGGGGGTGTGACACAATACTTCCCTCACAAGGTTATTGTAAGGAGTAAATGAGATAATGTGTTAAAGTGCTTGCTTGGCATAGAGGCTATAACTTAGTTAAATTCAAGAAATAATTTTCCTGTATTTCTTCTTATGATTTATTGCAAAGGGAAATTTGGTTGACCAGCTTGACTTCTAAGGTTATTAAAGTTTTTGAACATGCCTATCATGAATGCTTTAACGTACATACATTATCTCAACGTGACACACTCATATACACACGCACCTCCTCTGACACACTTGTTTTCTTTCCTTTGCTCTCGCACCCTTGCACATGTGAGTGCAAACACATGTGAATGTGTGCACACTCATCCTCTGTGCTCTCCCGTCTCCCCTCGGCAGCCCTGCTCGTCTACTGGACCTTAGCCTTCTTCACCAAGACCATCAAGTTTGTCAAGTTCTACCACCACGCCATCGGTTTCTCGCAGCTGCGCTTCTGCCTCACCGGGCTGCTGGTGATTCTCTATGGGATGCTGCTCCTCGTGGAGGTCAACGTCATCAGGGTGAGGGTAAGCAGGCCACTCCTGCACTGCTACCCGCCTGCCACCCGTGAGGACACACTGGGCCAGGGCGGGCCTTCTGACCAGTGCCCTGCCCCGGGGTGTGGGCCCCCACACTGCTTCTTAGCCAAGCCCTAGAAGGAGTCAACTTGTTTTACCTGCCCCCAAAAGGGGAGTTGAGGCCAGTGGAGAATGTTCTGGAGGAACGTTCCATCTGGCCCCTCTGCCCTCTATCCCAGGCTCCCAGAGGGAAAGGAAGTGACAGGATGTGTTAGCCGAGGTTGAAGGTTCTGGGTTTAATCCCATAGAGAGGGGGAAAAGTTTCAGGTACTGGCTTCTCTGAGCTTTGTTGTTTTGAGTTTTTTGGGTAGGAGAGGAGACTTTTTTTATTGAGGTAACATTGGTTTATAACATTATATAAATTTCAGGTGTACAGCATTATACTTCTATTTCTGCATGGATAACATCAGGTTCACCACCCAAAGACTAATTACAATCCATCACCACACACATGTGCCTAATCATCCCTTTTGCCCTCCTCCCTCCCCTCTTTTCCTCTGGTAACCACCAACCCAATCTCTGTCTCTATGTGATTGTTGTTGTTTTTATCTTCTGCTTATGAGTGAGATCATATGGTATTTGACCTTCTCCCTCTGACTTATTTCACTTAGCATAATACCATGAAGGTCCATCCATGTTGTCACAAATGGCTGGATTTCATCGTTTCTTATGGCTGAGTAGTATTGCATTGTGTATATATACCACATCTTCTTTATCCATTTGTCCCTCGATGGGCACTTAGGTTGCTTCCAAGTCTTGGCTATTGTGCATAATGCTGCAATGAACACAGGGGTGCATGTATCTTTACACATTCGTGTTTTCATGTTCTTTGGAATACATACCTAGCAGTGGAATAGCTGGATCATACGGTAGTTCTATTCTTAATTTTTTGAGGAATCTCCATACTATTTTCCATAGTGGCTGCACCAGTCTGCACTCCCACCAGCAGTGTATGAGAGTTCCCTTCTCTCCACATCCTCTCCAACACTTGTTGTTTCCTGTCTTGTTAATTGTAGCCATTCTGACAGGCATGAGGTGATATCTCATTGTAGTTTTGATTTGCATTTCCCTGATAGTTAATGATGTTGAGCATCTTTTCATGTGCCTGTTGGCCATCTGTGTATCTTCTTTGGAGAAGTGTCTGTTCAGGTCTTTTGCCTATTTTTTAACTGGGTTGTTAGGTTTTTGGTATTGAGATATATGAGTTCTTTATATATTTTGGATGTTAACCCCTTATCAGATATATGGTTTGCAAATATCTGGAGAGACTTGTTTTTATTTTAATGTATTCATATAGTCACACATATACATGGATGAGTACATGTGGCTGCATACGAGTCTTTGTTTTGTTGTCATTTTTGTTTGCCCCCTTTCCCTCTCTCCCCTCCCCCAACCTTTCCCTCCCCAAGTAACCCAGATTAACAACCTGGTATCTGTCCTTCTGTTCTTTGTTTTTATTACTATAATGCCATATACTTGTATCTATTCAAGGTTCTTTCTTCTCAACACATATAAGTATACAGGTTTTTCCCCTCCATATTCATTTTATAAAAATGATATCAATACACAGTTTTCTTCATCTTGCTTTTCTTACCAAACAGCTATCTCCTAGGAGACAGTCTCCCCTCCAAGTCTGGTATGGCTAATTTCATTTTCTTAATGGCTGCATAGTATTCCATCATGTGGATGAGCCATCATTTATTCAGCCATTACCCTATTGATGGGCATTCATTGTGTTGCCAAGTTTTTGCCTTCACAAATAATGGTGTATTAAACATACTTGCTACTTTTATTTCTACGGGAGAGAATCCAAGGAGTGGAGTTGATGGTTCAAGGGGTCTTTTAAATTTTAATCGATGTTTCAGACTGCCTTCCAGAAAGGCTGTGACCTGCCAGCGATGAACAAGAGCACGCTTTCCCTTCCTCCAGCCAGCAGTGGCGGTATAGCCACTTCTAATTTGGGCCAGTCTCATGAGTATAAACTGCTACTTTAATTTGCCTTTTTCTGACTCCTCTGCTTTTAGTTGGTGATTTACAGGGTAAGGGCCTTCTATATTCCCTGCCTCAACTGACCCTTACAGCACCCCTGTGATGCAAGTACCACCCCCTTTTTAGATGAGGAAACAGTTTAGAAGAGACTTGTCCAAACACACCTTGCTAGCAAGTGGAAGGGGCAGGATTTGAACCCAGGTCTGCATGGCTGCCTGTTCTGCAAACCTGACATGAAACATGGTGGTGTCCTCAGATCTGTGAAGAAGATAGTATTTGGAGATTCCTGCTCTTCCCAACCCAACTTAAACCCAACTGAACCCAGCCAGGGGGATTTAGAGCAGACCTCAATGAAGAGTTACAAGTCAGGAGGTGCTAGCATTGGTGGCCAAGAGATGTGGGGGGCTCCTTTTCCTAGGAATAGATAAGAGATGGCCCCATCTGTTAGAGGTCAAAGGTGGGATGTCACAAGCCCAGATCTTTGCTGGGGCTAAGTGGAGAGGGGTGAGAGGTTGCACTTACCCATCCCTGGTGGCCCATGTGCCCCACAGAGATATATCTTCTTCAAGACGCCAAGGGAGGTGAAGCCCCCTGAGGACCTGCAGGACTTGGGGGTGCGCTTCCTGCAGCCCTTTGTGAACCTGCTGTCCAAAGGCACCTACTGGTGGATGAACGCCTTCATCAAGACTGCCCACAAGAAGCCCATTGATCTCCGAGCCATTGGGAAGCTGCCCATCGCCATGAGGGCTCTCACCAACTACCGGCGGCTCTGTGAGGCTTTCGACGCCCAGGCGGTCAGTGGGGGCATGGCCACACCATCCATTCCCCACCCTCCAGTTTAGACTCATAGATGGGGACCTCAGTAAGCATCAGGTCAAACCCCTGGTGAGACAGGTGGGAAAACTGAGGCCCAGTGAGGGGAAGAGGCTTACCCTAAGTTACATAATGAACCAGGGACAAGTCTGGGACTAAAGATTTATAGGACAGTCACAGCTGGAATGGCCCTTACAGTGTAGGTCATCTGATCTAACACCCTTATTGTCCAGCTGGGAAAACCGAGGCCCTGAATAGGGATGTGACCCCACTGGATTCCCCCAGGCCCTGTGTCCTTCCTTCTGGAGCTCAATGACTATAAAGGTGGGAATTTTCACCCATTTTAGAGCAGAGGTTTTAATGGCCTGATCCTTACAATAACTCTATGAGTTGGGCCAGGCAGGGGTCTCCCCATATCACTGAGGCGGAAACTGAGGCCCCAAGAAAAGCCATGACTTGCCCAGAGCTGGCCCAAAGGTAGGTGGCAGAGCCGGTCTCCCAACTCCCAATCCAGTACTTCTTTGCTGCCCCCGCCCCAGCATGAGGAAGACACTGAGGCAGATGCAGTGGCTGGTGGTAACGAGTGAGCGTGGCGCATGCCGCTCCCTCAGTGCAGTGCTGTGCTCATCACATAGTCCCTGACCAGCTGTGTGACTTGATCAATCTCGGGCCTGTTTCCCCACTGGGACCATGTGGGCATTGGTAGGGCCCACCCAACCATGCCCTTGATGGTTCCATGATTTCTTCCTGTTTGCAGCAGATGTGGCCACTGGGTTTCCCCAGGCAGCAGGAGCCAGGGGCTTCCTGGGAGGCCAGGCCCTGCTGTGAACGGGCCCTCGGCCACTCTGACCTGGTTGTGGGTCTCTCTGGACAGAGAAAGGATGCGCAGAGCACACAAGGACCTCGGGCCATCTGGCGGGCACTCTGCCGTGCCTTTGGGAGACGCCTGGTCCTCAGCAGCACTTTCCGCATCTTGGCCGACCTGCTGGGCTTCGCCGGGCCTCTGTGCATCTTCGGGATCGTGGACCACCTTGGGAAGGAGAACCGCGTGTCCCAGACCAAGGTAGGCTGCCCCAGGGGTCGAGCAGGGCACCCTTCACACGCACCCCTCGTGCGGCAGCTCCTCACATGCACAATACCCCCGGCTGCATCCCCCTCCAGAAGATGCTCTGCATCCGGTCAACAGAAATGCCAGGAGGCAAGCTTGTGCCCCCGGAGGATTTGTGGTGTCCTGCTCTCCTCACAACACCGTGACCGCCGCAATACCTCTCCCGGGGATTTGGTCATTCAGAAAGTTGCAGGAAGCATTTACCCAGTGTCTGGAGCGTCTATGATTTGTCAGATGTGTTAGCTTTTAGGTCATGTCATCTTAACAGACTCTGAATAACTTCTCAGGGGTCTGTCTTCTTCAGTTCTGTATATCCACAGCAATTGAGGTTCTGCAGGTGCATCTCGGGGGCTGTTATTGGGGGTGAGGGGGGTGGGAAACCTCCATGAGGAGGGCTTTTTCTCCCCCCTCTCCAAATTTCATTCAAAGCTGCCCCCTGTTATTAATACGTTAGACTGTCCCATTAACAACTACTTTTTAGAAAGGGTTCCATGTGTTACAAATAATTGAAACCCATCAGACTAGATGATCTCCAATGGCCCTTCTAGCTCTAAAGATGCTACAAAGTGAAATTTGTTGGACAAAAGACGCAGTAAATCTTCCTGGGGGGGGTATTTTCCCCACTTGGGGTGATGGCAGCCACTCTGGGAGTGGGGGTGGGGTACTTAATTCTTTCATCTGTTTCTTTGCTGCCACTTAGGTCTAGATGGTCAGAAAATGGCAAACTTTTCGCCTGTAATAAGATTCAGAGTTTTATTTTCCCAGCAAGAATGTCACTATAGCCTTTTAACCACAGACAGTTCAAAAATGATGCAGAGAATCAGGGATCTTAATAATTGATGACACTCCCTTGTGTAATGTCATTCATCTCATGGGCTCTAAATCACGGATAGCATTTAATGCTTAGGAGGTTTATATTAATTTGTTCTAGAGATATAATTAATCAGATGAACACTTCTGGCCAGGAATATGAGACACCCCAAGTCTATTTTCTGATTTATTCAGCAAACATTTATTGAGCCCTACTATGTGCCCGACCTGGGTTGGGCTGTGGGGATACAGAGGCAGTGGTTATGATGAGCAGTATTAACAATACTAATAACCACTCTTTGACCACTTAATACACGCCTGGCTGCATGTGGGCGTTATCCATGTGTTATCTCATTTGATCTCTAAAACAACCTTTTAGGGTATTTTTTTGGTAACAGCTTTATTGAGATATAAGTCACATAGCATACAACTTATGAGTTGGGTTTTTTTATTCTCATTTTACAAATGAGGAACTTGAGGCTCAGAGAGGTTAAGTAACTTTCCCTGGGGTCTCTCAGCTGGTTAGTGGCAGAGTCACGATTTGAACCCAAGTCTCTTTCACTCCATAGTCGGGGCACTTACAACCATGATGCTGAACTGACATTTATTATTATTATCAAGCCATCGCCTGTGGCTCCAAGGATTGTGAAGTCCAGTGGAGGAGACAGAAACTTAAATAAAATATTTTTGTAGTGTGTGTTAAATACCACTGTTAGGAGGTATATACAGGGAACGATGTGTGGGAAGAGGGAGAGACTAACTCAGCCAGTGGTCATGACAGCTTCATAGAGGAGCGGGTATTTGAATGGGGCCTTGACAGACAAGTATGAGTTGGCCAGGCTAAGACGGGCAGATTTCTTGTTCAATCAAGAATGCGAGGACTCTTTTTGCTTATTTAGACTTTGATGGCTTTTGAGCCTCTGAACTTCCCTTGGCCCATAAAGAGAGGGGAAGAGACTGCTTCTCTTGTCCACAGGGGTGTCGCCGTCAATGTTAGTCTGACCATAGGCGACCCCAGAATACTCTACATTGATAATCCCGCAGCAACGTGGAGCCAGTTGTTAATATTAGGTGGAAGTGACACAGGGAGGGCCTTGATCAGCTTGTCCACATCGTCTTCTTCCCGTGACCCCCAAAACTCTCATGGGATTCTCCTAAGGAGACAGCTCTGAGGCAGGATGCACCAAAGAGGTGTGAGAACACTTAGGATTTTAGTCCATCTGAGGGCCAGCTTTGCCCTCTCTTGTCTCTTTGTTCATACACAGACCCTGCCCTCTCATTGGAATGCTCTTGTCCGGGTTCCTTGTCAGCACGTAAAGCCCCGAGACAGATGGCCCTGACTCAGTGGCAGCAGGCCTTATCAGATTTAATATTTGTTCCTGCAGCCCAAATACAATCAGCAAATTACAGACGGGGAAACGAGAGGTGAAAGTAAACAGTCTCCAGTGTCAGCAACAAAGCAGCCTCAATCATGTGGTTGCCTGGGATATGGCTTAATTCTCATTTGGGCTTCTGAGCCCAGAAAATGAGGAAAAGGGGTCATTTATTGAGGTGATTTGATTCAGCCTCCCAGCAGCTCTAACCTGGAGAGGCAGGCACTATTCTGGTCTTTATGAACCTACAAAGAAGGAAGTGCTCTAATTAACGTGCCGTGGTGTGCAACAACCGACGCGGTGAGAAAGCCTTCTTCCTGCTCAGCCTGAGTCGGTCCTGCTGCGGTCTGCACAGCCAGGCACCACTGTTTACTTCATCATCACTGGCTGCCCTGTCCCCTCTTCCCTTCCCAGGACACTCACGGTGAGCAAGAATCACACTGCCCTTGCCATCCGCAAGGGCAAACATTTCTTATTTCTTCTTTAACTACTGGAAGTGTCTCATGGCCTGCTAGATCTTTGATGCTCCTGTCCGCCTTGTCACTCCCCAGGGAAAGCTGGGACCCGGGCTGGGCATGGCCCATGATCTGTCTCTTTCCAGCCTCCTCTCCCGCCCAACCCCCACCCACAATCTGTCACCTGCCATAGGTGCCACTGATCTGGCTGGAGGGCGAGGGAATTGGATTCATAAAGAACTGCTGGTGTCTGAAACCTGCCAGCACTGCTCTGGGCTGTCAGCTGAGCAGAGAAAGAACAGTCTGGCTTTGATCTAAGGCCAAAGCTGCGAACGGCCTCTAAACCTCAGTGGGAAAACGTGTATAGGTGTGTGAGTGTGTATGTGTTTGTTTCTGAATGAGTTCTCCTGGGAACTGCTTAGGATTCTATATGTGTGTCCCTCTGTTTGTCCTGTGTCTCCTGATATGTCTTTTTCCATATGTCTCTGTGTCCCCATATTGGTACACTTATTTGTGGCTATCACTATGGGTGACTTTGTGAACTTACATGCATTTCTGTAACTTTGTGATGTCAGTGTGTGGGTTGGTCTCTCCATGACAATGCCCACCCAGCTGCTCTGGCCTAGCATGCCTCCCTTCACCTCATTAACCCCTTCTCAGCCACCAAGACTCAGCTCAAATGTCACCTCCTCCAGGAAGCCTTCCTCTCATTGAATTAGGTGCTCCTCCTCTGTGCTCCCATGACATCCTATGCTTGCACCATCAAAGCATTCCTTGTCTCTTTCCCCAACTCGACCCTGAGTCCCCTAAGACAGGAACTGCATTGTCTGACCTCTATGTGCCTAGCACCCAGCTCCGTGCCTGACGCTCCGGAAGCACAGAGAAAATGATTCTTCAACGAGTAATGCACAAGTTACCGTATACTGAGTGCTTACGCTTACTAAACTTTTTTTTACATTGGATACCTGCATTGTTACATTGAATTCTCACAACTCTCTGAAGTAGAAACCCTTAATGGCCTCATTTTACAGGTGAGGAAACGGAGGCTCAGAGAGGTTGAGGAACTTACCTAAGGACACAGTGGCTAATATGTCACGAGGCAGGACTCAAACGCAGATGTGGCTAACCTCAAAGTCCAGGCTCTAAACCACATGTCAAACCACTGTGGACAGATGGGTGGGTGTGTTGGCCCATGAATGGTCAAATACAGTTCTCATTGTTTTTACCCAGGGCCTTACAGGCCTGGGACCTATGGGCAATTCACCTCTTGGCCCCCTGCCAAAATCGAAGCAAGTGCCCAGGTGACCCCCTCTCCTTTAAGCTCCAGAGGACAAGGGAGGCAGGCCTTTCCAGTCACATCTCTGGCCACAGGGGCAATGGGGTTGGAACTGTAGCGTCAGGAGGCCCAGGTTCTAGTCCTATCTCTGCAACGACTCTCCGGGCTCATCAGCAGTCACATTCTACAGGCCTCCGTTGGCTCATCTGCAAAATGGGGAAATGTGTGATAACTTCTAAAGAAAGTAGCTGGGGGATGAAGATCACATGCAATGATTAATTGAAAAATATTCATTGAGCACTACTGGGGAAAATCTCCGGAAATAAACACAAGTTCTTCCCTGAGACCTTGTGAAAATGTGAGACTAGGGCATCTGATCTTCCAAGCATTTACCTCCCACCAAACGTCAAGTTGTAGGTCCTTGGCCTCTTCTCTCTGGCCTTCAGGGTGCTGGGCGGCCAGTGCCCTCACACCCATCCACAGCTTCGCAGGGCCCTCTTCTCACTAGACTTCACCAGGGCCTGCCTTCCTTGGGCAGCACCCCAGTCCTCTTTGGCTAATCTAGTACCCACTTCTTAATCAAAGCAGTTATTCTGGGCCCTGTCCCTTTTAACCTGTCTCTTTGAAGAGAGATCAGATAATGACCTAATGACTTATACCTGCAGGGAGGTTTTCATTTTAACAGGTCACAAAATTCTTGATCCAAAGAAATATAGTTTCTGACCCTGGGGTGGGAGGTGTTGTGGGGGGAAGGGGTCAAGGCTTTGCCTTTAGAGCTGCAAAAAGAGAATTTGTTGCTTTGTTTAAAATGTACGAATATTGATGAGTGCCTTTAGCAAATACCACCCATAGCCTAGCCAACATTTATGATCCGTTGATTTTTTTTCAGCCCTCATTCTCCAGCCTTTGTGTTTTTGATCATTGTGATATGGCACATGGGTGGCATTCCATGCTGCTCAAGAGCCTTCATGATGATCATTGTTCTTGGGTGCATAGTGTTCCCTGGCTATCATGGTATACCTAACCATTCTCTGTGGTTGGACAGTTACATGGATTTTTGCTCTCTCCCCCTGCTCTGATCCAGAGAGAGAGATCTTTGCATGTAAAGCCACTTCCTTATGTTAAATTATTTCCTTTGGGAAGAATTCCCATGATGGGCTTTGTTGCTTTCAAGTAATGGACTCCATTCTCCAGAGCTGGGTCTCTGCAGAAGATGGTAGAACGGAAGAATCCCAATGCATGTTAAAAGAACCAGGTTTTTCCAAACCTGCATGCCTTCATTTTTGACCCAGAACCAGCCAACTGGGCATGTTTCTGTCCCTCACAAGTCACAAGCTTGAAGCTGACAATAGAAGACTCAAGGTCAAAGGACTGAATGAAGCCCAGGCAGTGGGTCTGCGGTAGTGTTTGTGGCATCACACAGGTCATGTTCACATGGTCTCCCTCACCAGCACATGACCTTGGGCCAGCCACTTGACCATGCTGAAACTACTTTTCCTCATGTATGAAATTGGGCTAATAATGGTACCCTTCTCATTAGGGTTTATGAGGATGGAGTTCTACACCCAATAAATATTCTGTCCTATCCCTTGCTTCCCTGTAAGATCAGGTCTCTTCCCTGCAGCCTAATTTTAAGGTCCATTTTTCTGCTTCCAGCCCACCCCCACTGGCTCCCTTCTCCCTCTGCCTTTCCCTCTGGTACTTTGACAAATGAGAAAGAGAGTTGGGGGCTTCAGGCCTTGGTAGGGCCTTCCTCCAAGAGTCCTGCGTGTATCCCTCGGTGGTCTCCCTCTGTCTGTTTCCTGCTGTCCCTGAAAGGGAGAAACCACTGTCCCCCAGAGCAAGGGAGAGACAGTTGTAAGCAGGACCAGCTCCCTGGAGCAGTGAGGGCTGGTTTAGACGGCACTGTTGAACTGAGAGGCAGGATCTTTTCTACCATTAGGAAGCTCTGTATCCAGGATTCTAGAAGTTCTGACTCTAGGAAAAGGACTCCACTCAGAGTCCTGCCCCTTTCAGCCTGACCTTGGTCATGGACATGCCCTCGGGCTCCTTCTCATCACCTTGTTGCCACCACTCTTTACCCTGCAGCGGCTCCCCCACCCTTCCAAATAGCTTGCAGAGTTCAGGGCAGAGTCTCTGAAGGGGGAGAGTTCTGTCTCCATGGAAATACTGATGTGACTCTGCTGGGGGCGGTGGACTCAATCAAGATCAAAGTTTTCCTGGGAGCTGTTGATGCTGAATTGGGAAACAGACATGCTGTTGTTCCCTGGTATCTTTGGCAAAAAAGTCAAAACATTTGTTTTTTTCCACTGCTTACCATCTGAGATCTTGCTGGAGGTACAATAAGAGAAGCTTAAATTTAGAAGGAGGTCCCAGGAGCCCACAAGGCTGGGGGGCTTGGGTCTGAAATCTTTCCAGTCTATTATGGGCAGTGGGTTCCCCTCTCTCGCCTGGGAGCACCACAGTGCCGTGTTCTCCTCTGGTCTTCTCTGCCCGGAATTACCACAGAGCAGGCTGTTGGTGAGTGTGGGCCAAGGCCTCAGCTGATTCCGTTTCTGTAGCAGAGAACGCACATCGTGGGATTTGTTCTAGCAGTTCTGGTTTTGGCTGCTCTGTGATTCGCTCTTTTTATTCTTGTTCCATTTAGAGTGAGCTCCCCTGGGCCTGGTGGCCACAATGCTGAGAGTCACATCTATGGGCATGATTTAGAACTGGGCCACATTCTGTGCCCCTAAGTGGGAGGATGAAGAGGGTATAGGCAGCCCTCCCTGTCACTAGAAGAATGTTTAGTTGGGTTTATCCGTCTGATTTTTCACTCATAAACAATTGCACCAGGCTTTGCAAGCATGGAGGGTCCTATAATAATGGCCATTATGGCACAGTAACAGGTACTGATGGCTGTCATTTTGCTGGCAATGACAACACCTCAACTTCTCTTTCCAACAGACACAGTTTCTCGGGGTTTACTTTGTCTCATCTCAAGAGTTCCTTGCAAATGCCTACGTCTTAGCCGTGCTTCTGTTCCTCACCCTCCTGCTGCAAAGGACATTTCTGCAAGCATCCTACTACGTCGCCATTGAAACCGGAATTAACTTGAGAGGAGCCATACAGGTACTTGGATGATTGTTTTTGCACTTCACAGTAAGAACCTCATTATTCATTCTCCTGGACACTCAAGAATAATTCTGCTGTGAGTTTATTTTTCTGTTGCCCTTTAAAAGTGTTTTGGAACAGTAACCATTGACAAGGCCCTGTGGGATGGTGGGAAGTGCCTTGGGCCTCCACATTTTCCAGCCTTGAAAGTGATAGGCATCACTAATCGATCACAGCACTCTTTCCTGCTAAATCCACATGCAGCCTCAGAATCCTTCTCTAGATGCTGTTCCAGAGTTCTGCTACCAGACAGCCTTCTTTGGGTGCAAAACAAGAAGCTTTCAACATAGCAGGACTAGATAGCCTCTAAGATCTGCTTGAGCTCTTCTATCTTGGGTCATAATGAGAGGGACTTATCTGGCCTGATCAGTCCCTGGGTCTAGCCTCTTGCTGCTCCCTCCTGTGGCTTCCCTCTCAGGGTCCACTGGAAGGATAATCAAAGTCGGGAGGATTCAGGGGCCCTGTGGGCAAGGTGGTGACGAGAGTTGTCTGAGCCCCAGTGTTTTCATTAGAATCTTGGTTCAGCTGTTGGAATGGAGAGACCGAGGATGACAGTGGTTTAAATAGGATAGAGGTTTGTTTTCACATTTAGTCAGGGCTGGTATGGCAGCGACACAGTCATCAGAGACCTTGGCTCCTTCCCTAATGTTACTCTGCCAGCCTCCTAGAAATTCTCCTTGTGAAAAGGAGAGAATGGATACTGGGGCACAACTAGCAGATTCTGCCATACCAAGGGATTCCCACGAAGTCAGTAGAACACTAGGAAATTGTGACTAAATCCCACGGTTGCCTCATTCTTCAGAAATGTTCCTCAGAATCATTAACATTGACTGGTCCTCTGGGAGCCAGAACCAGAGGCTTTGCAGAAAAGGGACTGAGAGAAGGGTATAGCTTGGGCTGGGGACAGTGTCAGGGTCAGAACTCTGGTTATCTTGGTGTAGTCCCTATGAATGGCGCCCCCTAGAGTGTGCAGTGCACAACCTGTGCAGCTGTACATGACAACACTGCCCATCCCCAGTGGTTTTTCATTGAGAAAGCAGAGCCGTTTCCTCAAGGATGTCATATGAGAATGGTAGAAAAAGCCCAGGAAAATCTAAGACCCTCTAAGACTCAGAGGGGCTCAGAGCTAGGAGGAACCAAGCTGTTGCTCAGTTCAGAAAACCTCTCTGAAAATCTCAGCCTCTGCCCAGACTCCTCCAGTGAGAGGCAGGCCTGCACCACCACAAACAACAGCCAATTTTGTAGTCAAGCAATTTTGTAATTGAATCTACTTCGTATCTGTGTGTCATAAATCACACACTGGCCCAATATTTCCCAATTATGCTAAAAGAGCCAAACACGGTTTTTTAATGTATTAACATTTAATTGTATTTCTCAAACTGTCTAAATCTTTTGGATTAATAAGAGATTAATTCATATACCACATAATTAATGCTGGCATTAATTATGCAAACAAATTAGGGGAGAAAAACCTTCTTCCTTTCAGAGATTTACGGAAAATTATAGATAAGGGTCTATGTCTTCATGAGTTTGAGAATAACCACATTTCTTGCATGAAAAGTTATTAAGCAAAATTCCTGTATTGTACATAGCTGAAATATACTAGCTATCAGTGGGTTGTGTATTTCTGTGTATCCTGGTCTTTACTTAGTAATGCTTTGATCGATTACTCTGTCCCTACTTCACTGAAACATTTATTATTATTCTCTGAAAACTGATTTCACGCAAGCTAGGATGTGCATAGATTTGTCCAAAAATGTCATTGCCATTATTTTAAACCTTACCCATGGTGTATATAAAATCACAAAAAGACGTGGAATAGTTTCATGCTTTAAGCAAAGCTGACCCATAAAAAAGCCTGGGTTTACACAAAAGATGAATTAAGGGCAGAGAATGCACAATAGAATCTCATTCAAGAGCAGGCATCCGTAGGACATTTAAGACGTGAATGTGTTTTTCCTCGTTCAAGTGGCCTGAAAGTTGCCGTCTGTGTGGGAGGCATGATCACTCTGCACATAGAGCTTTGAGGTTCAGAACTTTGGTGGGGAGCCATTACCATGCTGTTCCCACCTGCCCCTGGAGACAGAACAAGGTCCTCGGGGGGCTGCGCTCTGGGACAGTGCTGGGGCTGAGCGGCACACACGTGTTGTGTGTCACGTGTGACCGTCACAAGCTGAAGCTTGTTTTGTGTCAAGGCTCAGTTAGGACAAGACTTGGCCCCAGAGCATACCCCTCCCCTGGTGGAAGATTAGAATAGCGGCTGCCCCACTTTAGCATGTTTATGGCTCAGAAGTGTGTTCTCCAACGGCCTCTGGTAAATCAAGAAAACACGTGGACGTGAAGATCTGCTTTTAAGATTTAAGAGCTAATAAAGTCCTGTCCCCAAGGGAGAGATCTCACTTGCTGGGGAGGTAGCTTGCCGTGCTGGCGTGGATTCCTCATTTGAATGCTGCCTCTCTGACTTGCTGATCTGTAATCAAAGCCCTTTACCTCTCTGAGCCTTCAGTGCCTCGTTTGTCAAGTTGGAGCCATAAGGCAGCGCCCCCTTACGGAGCTGCTCTGGGGCTCCGTGGGGAATGTCTGAGAAGCCCCTGGCACACTGTAGACTTGTGACATTGGGGGTGGTGATTAGGATGATGATGATGACAAATGTGAAACACTCTGCTCTCATTTTTAGACCAAGATTTACAATAAAATTATGCACCTGTCCACCTCCAATCTATCCATGGGGGAAATGACTGCCGGGCAGATCTGTAACCTGGTTGCCATTGACACCAACCAGCTCATGTGGTTTTTCTTCTTGTGCCCAAACCTCTGGGCTATGCCAGTACAGGTAAGGCATGTGTGCTTTGGGGGACAGTGGGGGGACACAAAACCAGAATCTGCTGGTACATGTCCAGTGACTGGGAGCTCACCATCTTCCGTTCCATGTTGGCCTGTACCTTCCATCCTCTGGGGTCTCCATGGGGTGTCCCCCTGGGTCCCTATACTGTCTCACACTCTGAGAGTGGTCTAGCATCTCTCTTGATGATCAGAGAGGGCAATGGTGTTAAGACTTTTAAAATGCCGGCAACCTTAAGAAAAAAACTATAGAATAATCATATGTGGAACACTTTTGCAGACATTAACAGTTATGTTGTAGCAAAGTACTTAATTACATTGAAAAGTGTTCATGATTTTTTTTTTTTTTTGTGAGGAAGACCAGCCCTGAGCTAACATCCGTCCCCGATCCTCCTCTTTTTGCTGAGGAACACTGGCCCTGGGCTAACATCCGTGCCCATCTTCCTCTACTTTATATGGGACACTGCCACAGCATGGCTGACGAGCAGTGCGTCGGCAGGCGCCCGGGATCCGAACCCGCGAACCCCGGGCTGCCAAGCGAGGACTAAACCGCTGCGCCACCGGGCCAGCCCCTCATGATGTATTTTTAAGTGAAAAGAGTAAATTACAAAATAGTGTGCTTGGTGCATTTCCTGCTAAATTGGAATGTATATAAGTATACTTTTGCACAGATTCACACAGAAAAAAGAACTGGAAGGCCACAAGGTGGGATTAAAGTGATTTCTATTTTCTTTATGCACTTCTAAATTCTTCAGTAAGCATGTATTATTTTTGAAAATCAAAAACACAATTGTTTTTGGGGAGCTGGCTCTGAAGGGGGCGCGTTCTCCTCCATGATGGTAGGAGAATCCCTGGTGTGGTTTACCTGATTCCTGGCCTCATCTGCTCTGACTCCCGTTGGAGCTCTCCCACCCTGGAGTCTGGGATTCCTCTCCTGTGCCTGGGAATGACTCTTTGCTCTGGTGCTCAGGCCAGAAGCAGACCCATTCCCAAAGGTCCTGCAGGCTCCACAGGGGCTGCTGGCACAGAGGCAAGTGTCTAGACTTGGGTGAAAAGACTGGTTCAAATACTTGACCTCTCTGAGCCTCGGTACCCTCATCTATGAAATGGGGGTGATCCCCACCCTCTGGAGTTGCTATGACGATTCAGTTAGATGATGCAAGTAAAGCACCAAGCAGAGTGCCCAGCACAGAGCAGTCACTCGGTAAAGATCAGATGCCTCTAACGTGCACACTGTGGTGGGAGTGAGGACTTTACCAGCCCAGATGCCATTGCTTCTCAGGATGCAGATTCCATAAACCTTAATCTCAAGTGACTTTTTTTGGTCTTCCTCACTTGTAAAGCTTACATTTAAAGGACATTAAAGGAAAATAGGAGGAAAGGCTTGCACAGGGAGGCGCTAGACGAGGTGGGGATGTAGGACAGAGAATCTGATTGTTCTTTTTACAGAAACAGCCCCATATGCCATGCCCCATTCCCACTTACCCAGGCCCAGACCCCTGTGCCCCTCCACAGGGGATCAGTGACTACCAGAGCTGTAGAAGGGCCTGGAGAGTTCATCCAATACAGTCACCAGCCTTTATCCTTTCTGTTGTGTCCCGTGAACAACCTGTTTCAAAAGATTTTGCTCACCAAACCTGTTGCACTGTTATCATCACTATTGCTTATAATGCTTATTGCACACACACCATCGCTAACAATACTAACTAATAACTAATAACCCTGCCCCGGCCTCTCTCACCTGTGTCATCAACCCTCACAACACTGCGGGTAGGAGTTTTGATCTCCACCAATTACTTTCCTTTGTTTATTTATCGTGACGTATGACTTGGTTTTCCATTTTTAATTCCTCAAGGACTATGCCTTTGCCTCTTACAGCTTTGGCCAGCCCCCAAGACCCAGTGTCAGCACCCGGAGTTGATACAATCCCTTCAACCTGGTCAGGATTCCGGGAGCAGCCTGGTTGGCCACAGGGCAGACAAGGCTTTTGATAGTGTTGAAATTAGCACAGGAGCCCATTCCTTTGTCCCCAAGGGTTCTCCCTGGTTTGTAATCTTTTTTGGGTCACACATACCTTTTTTTAAACAACAGCTTTATTGAGATGTAATTTACCTGTTTAAAATGTACAATTCAAAGGGTTTTAGTTTATTCACAGAGTTGTGCAACCATCATCACCATTTTAGAACATTTTCGTCACCCCAGAAAGAAACCCATACCCATTGGTGGTCACTCCTCATCCCCACCCCCAGCCCTAGGCAACCATCTGTATACAATCTACACATACTCCTGAAAATCTAATGAAACCTTCTCCTCAGAAAAAGAAATGTGCATTCACACATTTTGCCTACAATTTCAGGGGCTTTATGGGCCCCTGAAGCTTATGGACATAAGGCTAAGAAACTCAGCCATAGTGAGGGCCTCTGCATTTCCTCATCCCATGGGCATCAGAGGCCCAGAGAGGGCAGGGGCCTTACCCTGGGCCACACAGCAAACTGGTAGCAGCACCATACCCAGGTATCTCCTTTCTGTCATTCCCTAGTGACAGGGTTCCCATGAAGCCTGTTTGTTTGTTTGTTTTTAAGAAGGAGCGTCAGCCACCTTGTCTCCAACCATGTGCCAGGCACTGTTCTAGGTGCTCGTCATATGTTCACTTAATCTTCACAACAATCCTGCTAAGTGGGCATTAAAATCACCATTTTAAAGATGAAGAAGCTGAGACTCAGAGAGGTTGAGTAACTTGCCCAAGATTGCAGAGTCAATAAGTGCTGGGACTGGATTCAAACTCAGGTCTGCAGACTCCAGGGACCGTGATCTCCCCACTGCTACACTAGATTGCTTTCCTAACCTGTGAATAGGAGATAAAATAACCCTTCTATTCCCCACACTTGCTTTGCACACTCAGAATTCCTGATTTCTGGAATATTCTCCAGTGGGGTCCATTCAGACCCCTGCAGAAGAGAGGAGTGGCCAGAAGAGTCTGGGGAGCATGACAAGGGGTGGGTGGAACATGAGGAGGAGCCACTCCTGCCCAGCCCCTGCCCCAGCAGCTGCCCGTACTTGGAGGTGGTGGGCGTACGGGCACCGACCCCAGATGGTGCCCTGGTGGTGATTCTGGGAGAGCTCTGGGAGCTTCCTTGGTGTCTGGATCAACCCAAGTTGGCTGAATGGCCCACTGATTGCCTCTATATGAGGACAGCTAATGAAAGGTCTGAATGCCAGGGATACTTTGCCAGGAGGGTGATGGGAGCAGGGCCCAGCAGGAGTAGGCAGTTCTTCATCTCCTAATGTGCTCCTCTGCCCATCTGTGCCAGCATTTAACATCATTTAAACACTGGGAGGCAGGTGGTGAAGGGGCCATTCAGCCCCTAAGAACCTGCTAATGCAGGACACATTCTGTAATTAACGGAAGTTACAGAGGCACCCACCCACTTCTCTGTCCTTGAGATGCTGCAAGGAGCTTAGTGCCGATTTGGTGTAGGGCTCGGGGACTGCAGGGCTAACCCAGGCAGACTTTTTGTTTTCAATTAAGGAACACAGCACATCTGTTCCTCTAGAATAAGCCCTGAATTTAGAAGTGCCTGCTTTTAAAGGCAACCTGAGAAATTGTCATCTTGATGCTTTGGGGGCTGGCAAGAGTAATTTACACTTCTCATAAATATTCAGAAGCAGGCAGTCATTTATATAAAGCTAGAAACAGTGAATTCTCTTTTTAGAGAATACCCACCGAAATCACTAAAAAATTAAGGACACCAGAAGAAGCATAAGAATGAAAAGTAAACTCTGATCCTGGACTGGTTTTGTCTGACACGGATGCAGCAATTTGGCCCCTTTTCTCATGTGTCACTTTTTTCCAATGAGAGTAAAACGTCAGCCTTGATAACCAGCAAGCAGAACAAAAGGTGCTGTCACACCCAATGTGCAACCTCAGCTCTGAGACTTCCATCTGGAAAGCAGACTGGGAGAGACTTGACGCGTCAGACAGGCTTGCAGATAAAAGCCGTTAGTTACCAGCCCAGAGACTGTCCGCTTGTGCGAGAGCCCATCATGTTAATCCCTCCTTCTGAGAGGGCTTTGTCAGCCCTCCTCCTCTGCCCCCCCAAGACAATTTGGAAACCTGGGCACCAAGGCATGTCCCATTTTAGGGGACTGGGAATGGGGGGATTTTGCCAACACCCCCTGGCAGGGCAGCCGCCAGGTCAAAGAGAACTCATCCCCATGACCCTCCCTCAGATCATCGTGGGTGTGATTCTCCTTTACTACATCCTCGGAGTCAGTGCCTTAATCGGGGCAGCTGTCATCATTCTGCTGGCCCCTGTCCAGTACTTTGTGGCCACCAAGCTCTCTCAGGCCCAGCGGAGCACACTGGTGAGTGTCCACAGGTGTGCACATGGCCCTTTGCCCCATCCTTCCCCCATGTGTCTGCCTGCTCCCTCCCCCCTCACATCAGTGGGTCTCCTCATCCTTCCCCCAGATGCCACCAAACATCCCCCCACACACACCCACATTGTCATTGTCCAGGCCTTGGTTTCTTTGTCTGTGAAATGGGATTAATGGACAGGGCAGGGAGCATCCCTGTGGGATAGGAGCCGGGCATATCTGTGGAATGGTGAGGGCATTGACTCGGCTCCTTCCTCTTGGGTGGGATGGGAGCAGAGAAAACCCTTCTCTGACTCGGTGACCCCTGGCAGGAATATTCCAATGAGAGGCTGAAGCAGACCAATGAGATGTTCCGTGGCATCAAGCTGCTCAAACTGTACGCCTGGGAGAACATCTTCTGCACGCGAGTGGAGATGACCCGCAAGAAGGAGATGACCAGCCTCAGGGCCTTTGCCGTCTACACCTCCATCTCCAGTGAGTCCACCCCATCAGCCAGCCCTGCACGCTGCTGCCCGAATGCTAGGATAGGGTATCAGGGCTTGGAGGAGGGGGGAGGGGTGGCAGAAGCAGGAGGCTTTGAGATCATCCAATCCAGATGAGCCTCAAACGGTCTCTTGTAGCAGAACCCCCCGAAATCACAGTGTTCTTCAGTCACTTATGCAGAAAATATGTGCTGAGAGCCTGCTGCGTGCGGGGCACGGTGCTGACCCTTAATATGCAGTGATGAGAAAGACAGATGAGGTCTTTGATATGTCGTTGAGCTGATATGTTATTAGAGGCAGCAGTAAAGGAATAAATAACAACTGTTTTCGATTCTCCCAAGTGTGAGGACTTCTTTTCAATAAGTCAGACTGAACTTCCACTGCCTCAGGAAGCTTCCGTCTACCTGGGGCTGGAGCAGGAGAAGCTTTCTCTTTCAACAGCGCAAGTTCAAGTTTGAGGTACTCACAGGTATGGGGACTGAATTTACCTTAACCAGGTGGTTTGGGAACCCCAAGCCCAGAAAATAGAAAGAGGAAAAACAAGGACCAAAACTAGTAAAACTCACAGGGTCCTGGCAGGCACACATATTAAAACGACTTTCCAGAGAACATGTTCCTATGGCGAACATTCCGGTTGAACAAGGAGCTAATAATAAAGAGTAAAAATCCGCCAGAGAAAACTGTTCCACCAGCAAATGCAAAAAAATAGGAGAATTAGTCCCTTAATACCTGGAGATGACAGAATAGTCTGGAGGAAATAATAAAATAAATATGTTTAAAATAATTAAAGACCTAAAGAAGGTGTAAAACCCACTAGACAAAACAAGAAAGTACTGGGGGAAAAGAGAACCAAAAGCACTTCTAGAAATTAAAATTTTCGTTGTTGAAATTAATTCAGTGGAGAAGAGTCCCCATGTCAGAATCAGGGTGGATGGAGGTCAGGTGACCAACGGAGTCCTGGCCCAAGTTTATCTTGTTGGCCTAGTGACTCCATGGACCCACCCTGTGGTGGTTACTTTCCAAGTGCGTAATTGGGATGTAGATCTTTAGCAGCTGCTTCCCTGGCCTGTCCAGTGTAAGAGCCATTATGGCAGGAAGGGCCAAAAGGAAGCCCCCAGAGAGAGAAAACAAATAGGAAAGCAACAGCAACTCGGTGTACAGGTTAAATGAAGTAACATGACTGAAGAGAGAATTTGTGAATTAAAAGATAGATCTGTGGAAATGACACAGAATGTGGCGAGGAGAGGTAAATGGAAAATGTTTTCTGCAAGTTGGGAGATGGGTCTTACATGTGGGAAGTTGAGGCCCAGAGGGTCATCTTCCTGAGGTCAGGTCACTCCTGAGGTTCACAGCCTAGCTCAGACTGGATCCTCCGGGGTCTCTGACCTCCCAGCCTCGTGCTACTTTCCACAGAGCTGGGAACCTCTGTGGGGCGAAGAAGACAGGACACAGTGGGGCACCATTTTCAGGCTATTTTCTCTTAGTAGAAGAGAAACAATCTAGAGTGGGCTCTGACGGGAGTCGGAAACAGGGGAGGAAGTTAGGAGAGATGGGCACTACTGACCACCTCGCCCGCTGAAATTGGTTCTTTTGGTGTGCCAGGAAGGGACACGCCTGTGGGGGTGGCAGGTGGTGGGGCAGTAGTGGAGAGTGTGCTCGCTGTGTCTCCCAGATAGGCTCATGGAGAATGAGATGGTCCCTCAGGTCATCTGTATGTTCCTGTCATCCATACTGTCTAGAGAGGGTCTGGTGGGACCAGGTGGCCACCATCCAACCCAAAGGTTCTCACAGGGCAGGGTTTGCACTGAGCACCCCAGGTGTCCCTCAACCCTGTGGCCAGCCAGACCGTGGTGTCCTGAGCCTCCGGCGGGATGCTGGTCCAGTCAGCAGTGGTCAGGCCATTCACCATACACAGCACCAGCCATGACATCTTTCTGCAGAAAGTTCTGCTAGGATCTGATTTTCCCAGGGTGGAGCTGTGAGCATGGCAGGCAGCCGCTGCTTCCTTGATTCCTCACCAAGATACTCCAGGTTCCTGGTCTCACCCCTCTACCCTCATCCCTGACCCTGTGGTGCTCAGAGGCTCTCCATAGGACTGGAGAAATGGGGAAGGACCATCTGGGGAGCTCAGAAATCAGTGTCCACACACCCAGGCCCTCTCCATCCTCTCTGCCAGCTCTGCCTGCCCCGGGCTCTGGGCATGTTAACAGTAACCCCAAACTGTGTACAGCCACCTGGGTTACAGGCACCTGGCTTTCAGACACCCATCAGCAGGAGCAGCTGCTGAAGTGGGGGAGGGCTTCCCCCCACAGCCAGGTGACTCCCTCTCTCAGCAACAACAAGGCAGGGTGGGGTGGGGCAGGCTTACCGTTGCTGATATAAGAGAGTGGGGAGGGAAGCAGCAAGGGAATTGGGAGCACTGAGTCCCCAAGATTCATGGCAGCAAAGTAGGGGCAGCTCGGGTCATATGACTGGAGGCAGGTGGCGGCTACTTTGCTTCTAGGAGATGTGCACCCATTTCCTGCATTCCAAACTGCAACCTGGGCCGTGTTTTCCTTTCTAAACAACATCTTAAGATGCATAGGTTCCCAGGCTAGCCCACTGAAGCCCATCTAACAGGTGCTCTTTGTCCCATGGGGCCTTCAGAAGACAAGCCACGGCTTTGTGAAGGACCTGTGGCCAGGAGGACCGGGGGAAAGGAGACTCCATGTTGTCAAGAGCTGAGATGACTCTGGAAGGAGTGAGGGGCTCTGGAGCCAAGAAGGGGTCTGCCCAGGGCCCCTCACCTGTCCAGGACTCGGCAACCTAGAGGATAAACAGAGCAGGCCAGGCTGGTCCCTGGAAGAGGACACTGGGGAGGTAAAGGGATGAGCCCTCCAGGAGGGCTTTGAAAGCCACATGCTGTTTGCTCAGCATCCGCCCGCCCTTCCTGGAATGGGTTTCCTTGTGTTGGTGGGCAGTGGGGCGGGGGAGAGATGGGGTGGTAGGGTGGGGGCACCTCCCAGCTGCAGGCGTATGCTTCAAGTGCATTTTCACTTACCTCCTCCCAGACTTCCTGCCTTCTGCTCTCTGTCACCAGGGATCAGCACACAGGTGATTAGACTGAGGTAATGGGGCATCTCTCTTTCTCACCCCTGGCGCCAGCCACGGGGTCCTGGCGCCAGAGAGGAGTCTCAGGGTCACATTTCCTGGTGGGGCCCATCCTGGTGCTGCCTGCTGGGCTTTCAGTCCGGTCATTGAGTGTCGGGCAGTCAGACTGTCGGCAGACAAGGTTACCTCTGACGCTCTATCTGATGGTCTCGCTGTCCGCATCACTGAGAGCTCCTGTGCCAGGAGCCCCGGGCTCGTGCAGAGCAGGGCAGTGCAGGGGTTCCCCACCATCAAAATCCAGAACCAAAGAAAAACAGAGATGTAAGTGACTCGGTGGGGTTGCGTGAGCCCAGCCCTGTGAGCCTGGCCCTGTGCTAAGCACTGGGAGGGATGCAAGAGACAGAAGGATGTGCTCCCTGTTCTCAGGGAGTTTGTACTCTGCTGAGAAGTCAGAGCAAACGTACACGACACGGCGTGGCAGGCCCTGTGCTGGCCACCTAACAAACCTGACTGCACGCAACCCTCATAACAACTCCGTGAGGTATGTAGCTCTGTTATCCCACTTTACAGCACAGAAGACTGAGGCTCAGCGAGGTGAAATGACTCTCTGAGGTCCTCAGCCAGCAAATGGCAGAGAACAGAGAAGAAGGAAGCCCATATGGCCTGGGAGCTCACACAGAGCTTCATGTGAGAGGAGGCTCGGGCTACGCCATGCAAGGTAGGCAGGATTTCAATGAGTAGAAGAAAAAGTGGAAAAAAGCTAAAGGCAAGTGCTGTGGCCGCCCCCTTGGAAGTCACTTCAATCCTTATATCCTTGCAGAAGCAGCATAACTCTAGGTGTCCAGCCTGGCTGTGTATTTGAGGACAAGCTTTGCAGGAGCGGCAAAGGGGTCCTAGGCCCGACCAGTCAACCAACTGACATGCTGCCAGTTCATTCTGTCCTTTGTGCAGCATCCATTCCAGAGCCTTCTCTCTGTGCCAGACTCTACTGAGGCCCTGAGCATTAAAGGGGAGGCAGGCATGGTCCTCACCCTCACAGACCTGTGGGAGACCTACCACGAACAGTGGCCATGCATGTGGTCAGAGCCACGGGGTCAGTTCCAAATGTCCCACTTTCTCTTTTGCGTTACTCATCTGGCCCTGGCCTTTTTTGCTTCTTTCATTCACTTATTTAACAAATATTTATGGGTGCCTACTGTATGCCAGGCCCTGTGCTCAGCGTGGGGGATGTGGTGGTACGAAGAAATATAGATCCCTGCCTACAGGTTGCTCATAGTCTAGCAGGGAAGCCAGACACGCAGCTGTGCCATGTGTGACAGGAACAGAAAGGGGTATTCTAGGTGCCCAGAAGAGTTGTACCCAGGGGCCAGCCCAGTGGCATAGTGGTTAAGTTTGCACGCTCTGCTTCAGTGGCCCAGGGTTCTCAGGTTCGGATCCCAGACATGGACTGAAGCACTGCTTGTCAGCCATGCCGTGGTGGCGTCCCATATAAAGTAGAGGAAGATGGACATGGATGTTAGCCCAGGGCCAGTCTCCCTCACAAAAAAAACAAAAAAGAGTTGTACCCAATCTAGTCTTAGGGGTGGTGGTTGTCAAAGAAGCCTTGTCAGAGGTGAAGCCCGTTGCTGATTTCCACAGGATGGCTACAAGTTAGCCAGATGAGGGGAAGCATGTTCCAGGCACAAAGGCCCAGAGGTGAGAAGGATGATGGTGTGTTCAAGACCAGAACACAGTTCGGTGAGGAGAAGGTAACGACAAGACCAGCTCAGGCAGGACCTTGTGCGCTGTGTTCGGGCCCCTGGCTTTCTCCAGAGACAGGGGAGCCAGTGACGGAGTTTAAGTAAAGGAAAGACGTGTTTGCCATCTCTTCCAGTGTTCTGTGGTCAGGGGTCTTCCCTCTTCCCAGTCGGGTCTGAACCACAGTCAGGTGGGCCCTCCTTGGATGAATGTGACTGGCCTCATACCATGTCCTGAAAAACAAAAAACAAACCCCAAAACCCACTTCTGCCATGGATGGGGGTGTGGGGTGGGCAGGATGGGGTGGGCAGGAGTGCTGGTGGACCCCATTCGCAGGGCACCCAGCACCTGCCCCTCTCCACAGCCCAGGGCCTGACTATTCTTGGCACATCTTGTGTTTCTTCTGTCCTCCTCAGTGGAGGCCCTGACTTAGAACAGCCAGTGTCGGTGGACAAGGTAACCTCCAGACCTGGTACCCCTTCCTTCTCCAGCCTCTCTGAGCCTCTTCGATATCTGCCCTTCCTTCCACCAGCTGGGCAGCCACAGTGGGTTGCTGATGCATATCCTGGCCTGCCTGAGAGGGGAGGTGCCCCATGGAGAGCTGGGGAGGTTCATGAATTAAGGAGGCAGAAATCAGTATGACTGCGGGCCTCCTGCCACGTTTCTGCCCCTGTTGCCAGTGGCAGACACACCATTCCTTCCGCCTCTGTTGACTTCGCTGACCGTCGGACTGAATGGGAAGTAGCCCTGTGCACTTCAAAATGCATTTCCCCTCCAGCAGGTGCAACCTGCGATCAGGCCCAGGCTGTGGGCCTGCGGCTCCTCCCGGGCCTTCCTCCAGGGACAAAGATGAAGTTAACCAGAGGCACAAATGGCTGGCTGTGCCTTCCTGACACATGGCTTCTGAAATATTTATCAAGGCTTTGGAAGTGAAAAGCTCCTTGTATTGCAGTGCCGGCCTGCCACCCACAAGGCCAGGCAGCATTCCTGGGGCAAAGTCACGGGGAGCAGGGGAGCACAGCCTGGCTCTGGTTTCAGTTGATATGTTGCTTTGTTTTGCTGGGGGCGTTATGAAAAGCTGACACATTGTTCACTGCTGGACTCCCAGAACTCAGCACAATGCCTGGAACAGGGGAGACCCTCAAAAAATAATTTTTGAATGAGTATTTCTTAAGGGATATTTTGGGGGGGATTAAAACCACCCCTACCCATATCTCCACACCATTACAGAAAGCTTTCGCTTTTGAAGGTGGCCTTTCAGGCCTGCCTACATGCAACTAAACTTTTCCATAACAGCATCACACTTACACATCGTTTTGTAATCTTCTGCTTACACTTAGTGTTATTTCTCAGTATTTCTTGCCCCCTAACATTCAAGATTTGAGCACTGTCGTGTTCTTCCTTTTTTTTCCCCCTAGATCAAGTCAAAGTGAGTCAGCCCACCCCATGCCAACGTTGGAGAGAAATCTATTCTTGGTCATATTTCTACCCCTCCACCACCTTTAAGGTCTTCCAGGGCCTTATGTGGCTCAGAAAAATGGAGGCAAGGCCACAGGTGTTCAACCCATGACAGCTAGAGGCCCAGCTCCCTTGCATTCCCACCTGCACTAGGACACAGGGTGCCTGCTGAGCTGAGATAGGCCAGAGCTGTGGCATCCCAGGCCTCCCTGCCTCTGCACTGACATCCCCAGTCCCAGCCATGTCCACCCCAGGGCCCAGTGGGGATCTTCAGAGAGGCCTTTAAGACACAGCAGCTGGTGATTCCATTCCCCCAACCCCCACCCCAAAGAACAGAGCTCCCCACACAGAGGCCGTCCTTCCAGGAGAGGATGAGGGAAATGGAAAATTACATGTTCATTCTTTAGCATCTCCATACAGCAGCCAGAACAGGGCAGAAATTCATTCTATCATAAGCGTTCTCCGTGTTGTTGCATCAGCTTTGGAATGCTCATTTTCATATTTATTTATAGCTTGTCTCATTCCTTAAAGGAGTTTAGGCAGCTTCAAGAATAAAGACAATAAAATAGAGAAAATATAAACTAAACAAAGTTACAAGGAAAACATGCAGTAGAACAAAGTGTCAGTTACCCCACGTTGTCTGACTGCAGGATCCCCCTAGAGCTGAGATGCCACGTTTGCTGAAGCCACCCTCCCATGGATGCTCCCTGTGTGTTTTGTTTCAGGGCTTGGTTGCTGTGGTTGTGGGTTTTGTTTTGCTGTGACAGACAGTGCTGCAGCTAATACCGTCTTGCTGAGGGCTGTGTGAGTGATTATTTGGGATAAATTCCGAGGAGAGGATTATGGGATCAGAAGTCTGAACTTCTGTGTGGCTCTAGCTCCAGGGCACCAGATTGCTTTCCAAGCAGAGTCGGGCTGATTGATGATCTGACTGATCAAGCCTGTTCTTTAGCTGGGAGTTGAGCCCAGAATGTGTGGGAGGGGTCTCAGGCTGGGGCAGGGGGCTGGTGGGGGGGTGCACAGGTGCCTTCTGTAGCCTGAGCCCCTCCTCTCTGGTAATTGTTGGGGATGGGCAGGGGAGGAACAGCAGGAGGCCCGTGCCCTGAGGGAACTCCCTGGAATACCTGGCCCTGGAGGGGAGGGGCGAGGCTACTGTGCTTAGAGCTACATGGTTGGTGATGGTCAAGGGCCCGGGCCCCATGGGTGTCCTTCTTCCCCTCCCTCTCCCCAGCCAGAGATGGCCGTGCTATGTCCTGTGTGCCAGATTCGGGTCCCTTATACTGTAGGAAAGCCAATAATGCTTGTATTGCCCCCTGCCAGAGGCTATGAGGGAGGGAGGGTGATGGCGTTGCGGGCACTCGAGACCGTGGACCTTTCTTCAGGAGGGTCAGTCACAGCACAGTCATGTGTGATGTTGGTGTGATAAAAAGCCTGTGGTTGGAGAGATTAGCAGGCCCGAGACTCTAGCCCCATCTCCTCCCTGAGACTGGGAGCGGTCCCGTGGCAGGGCTGCCTCCCTCGTCAGATTAGGAATCCCCAGAGCCGGGCACAGGGTCTTTCCTCTCTGCTTGGG
The DNA here is from genome assembly GCA_031878705.1 of Tapirus indicus. Taxonomy (NCBI): domain Eukaryota; kingdom Metazoa; phylum Chordata; class Mammalia; order Perissodactyla; family Tapiridae; genus Tapirus; species Tapirus indicus. Next base: position 12,509,852 of record CM062924.1, read on the forward strand.
AACTCCCTGGGGGCACGTTCCCCGTCTCCCTATCATATCAGGGGCTTCCTGGGAGCACAGTTCTGAGGGCAGGGGCCGTGTCCCTCCATCCACTGGCGTTCCACGTCTCCGGCATACACTGTATGTTACTAGCTGGTGCAGGATTCTTGGAGTAAGTGGACAGCCAACTTCTTGGAGTGGTGTTGACCATCTGTACTTCTTCAGAGTGGCATAGACTTTACCATTCGTTAGACATGTGCACAGGCTGAACCCTTGGCCTCTGGCTCCTGGCTTCTAGCTCTTTCTGCTTTCATTTGGCTAATTATAGAACCAGACCCCTTTCTGGGCTGGCCTGGAAAAGACTCCTGGAAGGAAGGAGGATGAGATGGGAAGGTGGCAGCTAAGATGGTCATCTCTGACCCTAGGAGGGCTGCTCTCTCTGGAAGTTCAGGACCCCGTGCACAGACCTCGGACCTCTCACACCTGGGGCCAGAGGAGCAGTGGCCTGTGGAGCAGGGCTAAGCCCGTGAGGTGTGATATTCAGGCAGCCCCTGGGGCTCACTGAGCCTGTTCCCTACATTATCTCCTCTCACCTTGGAGAAAGCCAGAGTGTGTGGATAAGTAAGTACAAGTTTACAAAAATCAGGTGAAGAAACTGAGGCACAGGGAAGGTAAATGACTTGCCCAAGGTTACACAGCTTATAGGTAACAGGGACTCCACCCTTCTCTGACTTTACATCCAGCTCTCTTTGCTCTCTAGGTCCTTTTGAAGGATCTAAGGGCCACACTTTAAACAGAATAAGGAGAGGACCTCTGTTGCAGCAGACCAGCTGGCCCACCTGGGCATGGACTCTAAGCCTTAGAGCTGAGGGAGACCCTGTTTTAAGCTGCCCTTAGTCACTAACACTTTAGTGTGAATGAGTTTGAAATCCTTCCCAAGAGCCATGGGAGGTTAGGAAACCTCTACACCTGGCATGCGGGGTTGCAGGGACCAAAGGAAGGAGCAGCAACATGGTGCCCCCAGAAACACACGCTGCTGACCTTCCAGGTGACCACAGGCAGCCGACTGTCCAGTCCCTTCTCTCCCGGGGCTTCCTCACACTGTCCCCGTGGAGCGGAGTAGGAGCGTTTAAGCCTTTAGTTAAAGGCTGGAGCCTCAGAGAAGCAGAACAAGAGTCCCAAGGGAAACAGGACTTCTAGGAGCTGCGCAAGGAGCTGTGTGAGGAGCTGGAGGTGCCACGGGGCTGGAGTTCTGCTCCCACCCTACACGGCTCCACTCCGCAGGCTGCACTGCCTCCAGACCACCATTTTTAGCGGCCTCATCCCTCCCGCTAAACTTCCCCTGTGCTTCCTCCGCAGTTTTCATGAACACGGCCATCCCCATCGCAGCGGTCCTCATCGTAAGTGGATCCTTTCTCCATCTCCTGGGGTGGGGAGGAGGGATTTGTCTGGAGGAGAGTTTTTCTCTGCGCAGGAACTTCTGACAATGGGCTCAGCCGGGGGACTGAAACAGCGATGGATTGAAAGTCTACGTTCAGAGAGGGCCTCCCCCCCGCCAGGCAGAGGGGGCCTCGCCCGCGGGCCTGGAACACCTGAGGCTTAGTCTTTAAGGAAATTAAACTTTCTTTAAAAACTAACTATGTAAATTTTTAATTATAAAAGTGAAACATTAATTGTAGAAACGTTGGGAAATTCAGAAAGGAAGGGGTAAAGAGAATTTAAATCACCCATAATCCCACTGGCAACATCTTGAATGTATTTCTTTCCAGTCTTTTTTTAAGGCACATAATATGACATTCTTACAAAAATAGGATTGTGCTGCATGTGCAGTTTTGTGACCTGCTTTTTAAAATTTAAGAATACGGCAGGAACAATTCTCCACGTCATTAAATATTACAATGGTGGTTTTCTAAAGGGATTTGAACGGAAGCCGAGCATGAGCTCAGCCCTGGGGGTGGCAGTGAGCCCCTTCCGGAAAGGCCTGGGCCCCCACGAGCCTGCAGCCCCTTCACCCAGGGCGCCCATCCCTGGCTGCTGTGCCGGCTGCAGTTCTTTAAAAAGATGCATGTGTTTCCCCCGGGGCCGATGTCCCTGGGCTGGGGTGAGTTCACAGCCTGTCGGGCGGCGCTTGGGAATTCACTTTGGACGTGATTTATTGGGCTGGTTCCTGGCCTGGCTCTTCGGGGAACTCTCGGTGACAGAGGCCACTGAGCCAGCGTGGTAGCCCAGGCAGACAGGCGAGGAGGTGGCTTTGTAATTGTCGGGTTTACATTTTCCCTGACTGAGGACTGCTGTCTGAGAGGGGACAGAGCTGACCTAACCGGAGGGCTTCTCCCTGGTCGTTCCTGGCAAGGAGTGGTCAGGACAGGGAGGGAGCCCTGGCCCTCCAGCTTGAAGTCCTGAACTTGCTGGGGACTTTGCCATGAGAGACTGAGGATGATGAAGATGTCTCTAACCAAAGGTCCCCTTGGGTCCCCTGTTCCAGCCCTCTCATTTCCTTCCGGGGGGCTGAGTGCTGCCAGTGTGGGAGGGGCCACACTCTGAGTCACCGCCGTCTCACATGTGCCTCTGTCCACAGACCTTCGTGGGCCACGTCAGCTTCTTCAAAGAGGCTGACTTCTCCCCCTCGGTGGCCTTCGCCTCCCTCTCCCTCTTCCACATCCTGGTCACGCCACTGTTCCTGCTGTCCAGTGTGGTCCGGTCTACAGTCAAAGCTCTAGTCAGGTGAGAGGAGGGTCCAGCAAGGGCACTGGACAGGCAGCTCATGTGGCAGCCCCAAGGCTGGCTCTGGTGACCACTACAACCACAGCTGTTGGGACCCAGGGCACACCTCCCCAATGATCTGGGCCTGGCTGAAGCTGATCGTGGTTGATCAGACGGACATGGCCATGTGTAGCTTCCTTCCACACAATCCTGAGAAAGAACTGGTCAGCTTGCTCCCTCCCCCCTCTCCAAGTGGAGGGAACTCAATGTCACCTCCAAGACAACTCTGTAAAAAAAAATTCAATGTTGAGCCAAAATTGATATATCCTTATAAATTCTAACCCACTGGTCCTAGTTCTGCCCTGTAGAGCCACCCAGAATGAGTGCTATCCCTCCCGCACATGTTGGCCCCTCAGATTTCAGAATGGTATCCACTAAATCTTTGTCTTCCCCAGGCTGAACATCCTCTGTTCTGTCCATGGGTCCCAGAGCCTTCACAGCCCTGGCCAGGGAAGCAGCTTCCCCCACGTGCCTGCCCTCCCCATCTCCAATTGGCCTGCGGCTCTGGGAGGCCCCTACTTCCAGGCTCTAGAGCCCAGTGGTGACCCTGCCGCTCACCCAGAGGCATTGCCTTCTTGGGAATGAAAGCCCGAGGGTCGAGGGCTGAGGCTCTGGCTGGGGAATGCCATAGCTGGAGTGTGAGGATTTCCTTAGGCCTCCGAAATAGCTCCTTGAAAGCAAGGGCCTGTCATGCCTCTGGGAGAGCTGGCTATGTCCTTTCCCATCGCCAATGGAACCAGACAGTAACAAATGTCCTCTGTAGCCAAGCCCCTTCAGCCTTGAGAAACGTGACACCCCTGTCCCATGGGACCCTAGGCAGCTGGCAGGGAGGAGTAGCTGTTGGAATGAAGCAGCTGATGGAAGGAGTAGCTTGCATGAGGAAGCTCTGGCAGGGGTTCAGGGATGGAAGGGGCCTAACTCGGAAGAACTGTGGTTATAGGAGTCTCTGACCAGGAAGTAGCTGGCTGGAAAGGGATCAGCTCCCATTTCCAGGGTTGTCCGTGCTGGCTCAGTTTTATTGGCCATGACATTGTGACTTCTAATGATCACCCCTCGTCCCCCGCCCCCACCCCAGCCCTGTGATTCTGTGTAGAAACCACAGATTCAAGGATGCTACACCTGTGGGAAGTCCTTTGCCCATCCAGAAGCATTTCCATATGCAAACATTCCTAGTCTCGCTGTCACCAGGGTAGCTGAGGCCTTTTTAAAGAGGGAGATCAGATTCTGGGGAAGGTGGGAGCAAGACACAACCTGAAGCTTTACTCCAAAGCTGCCTCCACCTTCCTAGTCACTGTTGAGAGAGTGCTGGAGCGAGGACAGATGGGGAAGCTGGCAGAGGCTGGCAGTCTGCTCCTGGTAGGTGGACGGGGTTGTGCATAGAACAGAAACTGGAGCCACAGCTCCATTAGAGCCCCAGACTGTTCTGCCTTGAGAGTTGGAGGGCTTGTCTGGCCCCAGGCCTGTTGGACATTCAAGCAAAATGGAGGAAAGGAGTATACAAACAATTCTCAAGCATCCACACCCCCAGGGATAAGAGAGAATGAACCAGAAGAGTGAAGCTTCCAGAACCAACATTGGGTCCCTAGGGAAATTCACAGGTGTGGGTGGATAGCCTTCTCCTCCAGGAGTTGGGAATAATAACACATCCCTCACATCTCCCCCAGCAGGGGATTAAATGATGTGCTTATAAAGCATTTAACACAGTGTCTGACAAATAGTATATGCTCAAAAAATATTAGCTGTTGTTAATAACCAATCCTAATCCTAACTAACCTTAACAGTGACCAACCTTAACTCTAACGGTAACTGATAAAGTCTGACACCAACCATCCTTCAGTCTAAGAACCCAGACTAACCAACTTTAACATTAAACTAACCCTAAAACTAGCCAATCCCACCCTAATCCAGACCCTAACCTACTCCAGCTGACTTAGTCTACCCTAATAAACCCTGGTAATGTCTATTGCCCCCCTCCATGGATGCCTATATCCCCCTCCAGTGTGGGCTCTGTGGGGGCCACACCCAGGACCTGGAAACTTCTCAGAGCTGCTCTCAGGCCTCGCCCTCCTCCCTCTCCCCTCCCCTCTGCCCTTGGCAGGGTGAGGGGTGTCTCTGTGCCTCCTCTGCAGTGTGCAGAAGCTGAGCGAGTTCCTGTCCAGTGCCGAGATCCGCGAGGAGCAGTGTGCCCCCCGGGAGCCCGCGCCCCAGAGCCAAGCCAGCAAGTACCCGGCAGTGGTGAGTGCTTGGGCCTCAGCTTGCCACTCGCACTTTTCTCTAATGCCTGCGGCTCCTTTCCTCACAAGAAGGGGGCTCCCTTCCCTGCACAGCTCCCAGCCCCGTGGGCCCTCACCTCCTCACCATCCCCAGCCCCTCAAGGTTGTGAACCGCAAGCGTCCAGCCCGGGAGGATTGTCGGGGCCTCATGGGCCCACTGCAGAGGCTGGCCCCCAGTGCAGACGGGGATGCTGACAACTGCTGTGTCCAGGTGAGTCCTAGACCCTGCGCCCCCATGCCCAGACCCCCAGTGCCATCTCTGGGAGGGAGCTCAGCACCTGAAGGACCAGAGACCTGTGTGCTGAGTCCTCTGCCCCGGAGGTCGCCCTACCTGCCTGTAGGGTCCATGGGAGTCCCGAGACCAGGGACAATGCTTCCATCTCCACCTAGTGGGGGGACCCGTGGCTGTCCCCTGGGGATGGGTGCCTCGGGCAGGGATCTGCATGAGGCCATTCCCCCTTCCCCTGTCCTGGAAGTGATCCAGGAAATGGAATCAGTGTTTTTTTGGCTTTCATGGGGGGAGAGGGGGGAGGCAAGAGACTATTCACACTGAGAACCCAGCTGCCTTTCTGTTCTCTTCTGGGTGGTGGGGTACCGCCAATGAAGATCATCGGAGGCTTCTTCACGTGGACCCCCGATGGAATCCCCACACTGTCCAACATCACCATCCGTATCCCCCGAGGTATGGCCTAGCTCACCCCTCCATCATGGTCTGGGGGTGTCCCCCTCGGAGTCATGTCTGAAGCACTCCCTCCCCGTGTTCCACTGAATGACATGGAGAAAAATCAGCCTTCATCGAGTACCTGCTCTCTGTGCACACTCTTGGTGGGGGCTCTGGGGAATGAACGCTAGCGAGGGGGTGGGCTCCATCCTGGAGGAGTCCATGTGCTAGGTGGGAGTACCACAGCAAGAACAGGGCAAGACGGCGGGGCTCTGATGTCAACCATCTGTTGCAGACAGTATTGGAGCTTCACAGAAAGAAGAGCAGTCCCGAGTAGCCAGGGAAGGCATTGTGGAAGAGGTGGGGATTCTGAGAATGAGCAGGGTCCCTTGGGCCGTGCAGGGTGGACATCCTGGCAGAAGCAGCACCATGAGCAAAGCGTGGAAGTGGGGTGGAGGTGGGACCCAGGGTGGCGTTTGTTGGGACTATGAGGAGCTGGGCTCATGCTGGGGAGCATTGGGAGGGAGAAGTGAGTGCTTAGGAAGGGGCAGGGGGATCAGCCATGGAGGAAGGACCTGTGGACTCAGAAGGAGGATGTAGTTTTCCAGAAGGAAAAGCTCAAAGGAGGAAAGGACTCCCTGGGGATTCTAGGAAGGAGGAAAGCAAATGGGGGCCCCAGGGTTGGGTGTATCTGTCTGTCTGTCTTTCAGGGTGGTGGTCGTTCAGACTCCTTCCTGGCCCCCCTCCCATCTGCTGCCCTCCCTCCCCGCAGGCCAGCTGACGATGATCGTGGGGCAGGTGGGCTGCGGCAAGTCTTCTCTCCTCCTAGCCACCCTGGGGGAGATGCAGAAGATCTCAGGGGCTGTCTTCTGGAACAGGTACTAAATGCATCCTCAGGGCTCAGCTAGTGGGGAGAGACTAACAGTGGCAGGTGGGCAGCCCCCCTTTCAACCATCCTTCTCAGTTGAGGATGCATCGTGTTATTTACTGAGTACTTGCTGTGTGTTCAGTGAGTACTCAATAAATGCAGTTGACTCTTATTCTCATTATCGTCCTTGGTATTTATTAAACCCTTACTATGTACCAGGTGCTTTGCTAAGTCCTCTGCATGCATTATTCCATTTAATCCTATGACAACCAGCAAGGTAAGTACTGTTAACAGTTCTCGTTTTATAGATGAGGGTTAAACCATCTGCCCTAATTCACCCAACTAAGTGGCAGAGCTGGAATTCAAATTCAGTTCTGTTTGACTCCAGACCCCATGTTCACTCAGCTGCATTGCCCCAGCATGAGGAACAGCAACACAAACATTGGTTTCCGGCTGGGTCATCAGCGAAGCTGATACAGACCATTCACTGGGTGTTTTGAGGAGCCAGAGATAACCCAGACAAACGTGGGTGTCTGGGCAAAGATCACTGTCTTAATTAAAGAGCAGAACCCCAGGCTGAGTCAATCACAAATCTATTATTTATACCCACCTCCTTCCAAAAAGCATTTGAAACTAGTTGATGTAAGATCCATATAAAATAAAAGCCTTTTAAAAAGAAAGAAAAGAAAAGCCAAGAAATGAAGAGGGTGGAAAAGGTGTTCAGAAACCTGGGCAGAGGATAGCTACTGCAGTCAGCACAAAATCTGGCTCAGAGCCCCCCAGTCACCGAGGGAAAGAGGGACCTGATCGAGGTTTGTAAAGCTCCTCAGGAACGGAGGTTGCAGCCAGTTCAGCAGAGGGCATGTTTGAGCGATCCTTTCCAGGGGGAGAGCGTCATTCAGGATGTCAGGTTTTTCATAAGTGTGAGCACAGAACTGAGCAGAGAGGAAGGCCCTGGGCCCAGCTGAACACCTGCATGCGCCCCCATTTCCTGCTTTTCCAGAATGTCCCTGAATGGTGCATCCAACAGATGGCAAGTTTCCCTCCTCAACGAGGCTGCGGGCTGGCAGATGAGCCTCTTGGGTTTCCCGTGACCTCAGTCTTTGGAGCTTTAATTCATCCAGGACTGTGGTGTGTTTGGGGGCAGGAGGGTCTCTGCCTCCATTCCCTGTCTTATTTGGGGATTTCTCAACACAGCCTGACTGGGAAGGTCCAGGTGTTGCATTTGGGTTCACTTTGCCAGTCCCTTGTACTGACTGCCCCTCGGCTTTGGAGTGAGGAGCCTTGCCCGTTAGCTGACAGTGTGTGTCTGTGACAGCAAGACAGGAGCCCCCAGTGGACTGTGAACTGAAGAAAGCAGCCAGTATTGACTGGGCAGCTGCTGTGGGCCGGGCCCTTTGCGAAGTGCACTGCAGGCATGATCTCCTTGAAGCCTCCCACTGGGCATTATCACCCCATTTCACAGAAGGAGGAACTGAGGTTGGGTGACTTACTGGTCAGTGTGTGGAGCAGGGAACCAAGCCCGGACTCTTTCCCTCAAGCCTGGCTGCTACCTTGGGCTGGGGTCCCTGGGTCCCAATCTCAAGGATTATTCTCTGACTTCCATGTAAAGGGCAAACTGGATCCAGGTCCTCTCTCAGGGCAGGCCTTTTCTAGATGGGATGACAGAGCCCAGAGAGTGGGGCTGCCCCTGTATGCCCCTGTCTGTGTCCCACTCAGCCTGAGTCAAACCCCCTGTGAGCCTGGTCCCTTTGCCCCACTTTCTTCCTCTTCTCCCCACCCCCCTCGCCCTCACACCAGCATCAGCACCAGTCTTTCCTCTGCAGAGGCAAAAGGCATGCTGGGTAGCAGCTCAGCCCTGCCCTGCCTCGGCCCCCACCTCTTCTCCGAGCTATGCCAACCCTCAGGGTCTGGCTGCTGCCTCCGCTCTCTTCAGAAACCTCTGCCCCCACCCAGGGGTTACAAGAGGCCTCTTATGTGCAAGACACTGTGTTTACTTCATTGTCTCAGTCAGTCTTCAAACTCTGTGAGGTAGATATTATCATTATCCCCATTTAACAGGTGAGGAAACTGAGGTGAAGCATGTTGCCCAGGGCACCCAGCTTTTGAGTGGCAGAAGAGGCATTTGCGCCCAGGTGCTCGAAAGCGTGGGCTTTCCAGTGTATGCTGAGAGGAACGGGGCTCCAGAACAACAGGAAGAAATAGCTGGCCTGATGGTCCCAAGGCTAGCAGCCCCTGTGGCCGGGACACACCCTCACCTCCTCAGCAGAGCCACCGCACAGATGCTCACAGCTCTGTCCTCGTCGACACTTGGTCTCCTCAACAGGCAGCCTGGGCCCCAGCTCCTAGCTCTCTTTGAGGCTGGGAGCGGGGTGGTGGTGAGAAGGTTCTCATTTCTCCAGTTTTTTCTCCTCCATGGCACACTTTCTTCCCAAGCACAGTGAGGCACAGCAGGGTAGCTTGCAGCCAACCCTGGAAGTTGTGAGAATTTGTTCACGCTAAACTCATGCTCTGGTCTCTCTACATTGATGTACTCACTCACCCCATATTTATTAAGCACCTGCTGTGTGCCAGACCCTGGGCACAGCAATAGGAATGCAAAGATGATTAAGACCTGGCCCCTGTTCTTAAGGGAGGGGAAAGCAGATCAGTGACATAATGGAGCACAGAGGAGGAACAATGGACTCTGCAGTCGAGGAGAGAAGGTTCATGTGGATGTGGTGTCTGAGCCTCGAAGGATGAGTGTGGTGTCATCAGCTGGAAAAGGCAGGGGTGGGAGTGGAAGGTGTTCCAGGCAGGAGGGTCGGCATGGGCAAAGGCTGCTGATGTGAAAGAACATGGTCTGGTGCCCAGAGCCACTGGTGTGTGGGGTGCAGTCGGGGAAGAGAGGACTGAAGAAGTGGGCTGGGCCCGGAAATAAGATTTAGCCCGAAGGCTGTGGAAGAATCATGCTGGTGATAAAGGATGAGAGATCGGAGAGAGAGAGACTGCAAGCAGGGAGACCAGTTAGGAGCTCATTACAGTGGCTGGGAAGAGGAGGAATCTGGGCAGACACTACTCAGCTGGCTTTATCTGCTGCTTGCCTCTCAAAATCCTGGACACGTACACAGCTCTGTCCAGCCCACCTATTCTGGGCAATGAGCTAAGTGTGGGGGCTGAATATTGAGGGCCCCCCATCACTTGCAGGAGCTCTGTGCTTCAGACCCTGGGCCCCAGATCTGCAGGGTGATGATGCACTTGCAAAGTGAGCCAAGCGCAAAATAGCACTTGACCTGGCAGCCCCTCCCACTAGTCTGCCTGCCTGCAGCCAGAGGCGAGGGCAATGTCAGGCTGCTCTGAGGTTTTTCATCCACACTGGGGCTGAGGTCTGGTGACCAGGCAGCCAGAACGAGTTCCAGGAGCCACAAGGCGGGCAGCTGGTCTCATGCTCTGGTCTCTCTACATTGATGTACTCACTCACCCCATATTTATTAAGCACCTGCTGTGTGCCAGACCCTGGGCACAGCAATAGGAATGCAAAGATGATTAAGACCTGGCCGCTGCTCTTAAGGGAGGGGAAAGGAGATCAGCGCCATAATAGAGCACAGAATGGAGAATGCTCTGGGGACACTGGTTTGTGTATACAACCATTCACTTATTCCTTCAATGAACAAATGAGCAGTATGGCTGAGCAGATAGGGGCAAAAGCACTGGAGGCAGGTCGCCTGGGTTCTAATCTGGGCTCTGTGCTCTGGGAAATTCCGTGGCATTTCTCTACCGATTTTCCCTTATTACCCATGGAGTTGATGTGAGGCTCAACCTAGCATGTGGTAGGTGCCCTATAAATATTATTATAAATATTATTCTTCAACAATGTAGTCCCATGCCAGAAACAAAAGTCCCCTATTGCTCTTTAACTGGACTTCAGCCAGTCTCCCAGGAGAGACTGTAGTGAGCTCCCTGGGGACAGGGACCATATCTTACTTGTCTCTCCATGTCCACAGTGCCTTTGCTAAATGAATGAACCAGGAACAACTTATGACCTTTAAGAGACTGCCGTTATAACATTGTAATGTTATGGGAGTGTCTTTACATCTCTCTCCTTCCCACATGTCTTTGCCCAAGCTGTTCCACCAACCCAGAATTCTACCACCAACTTCTCCACCAGCATCGGGAGTGTGCGAATCCCATTAGTGTGTGCCTTGCACCATATTGTGATTATCTGCTGATGCGTCTGTGTCCCCCATGACACGGAGCTCCTTGAGGACCAGGCTGGAGGATTATTCCACATTGTACCCAAGGTGCCCAGCGCAGGATGTGTATTCTGTGAACTACTCTGTGTAAGCTACAAAGGAGAAGACCTGGCCCTGCCCTCGGGGAGCTCAGCAGTCCTGGGTGGACAGAGGCGTGCAGACAGAGCCGTAGGGTGGGCATGGAGAGTCTATGGGGTAAGGTCCTGAGTTCCAGGTGGGAGAGTTACACGGCAGCCCTGAGAGGACCCATCACATCAGCTACCCAGTGCCGGGTCTCAGGGAGAAGCGTGTGGCTCCCAGACATTCACTTTAATAATAGTCTCCTGCCCCTGCCTGACCCTCTGCCTCAATGCACTGTCAACCTGGGAATTTGCAGACTCTCTCCTTAATCTTTAAGAGGAAAATATTTTGGTAAAAAGTCAGTTTTAGCAGATATACCCAAGTGAAATTCTTTGCCTGGAAATAAAGAATAGGGTCATTGATGTCTGCAGTAGAATGATTTCAAAGTTCCCCCAGGAGCCAGCAGGAAGCAGGGCCCCAGGAAGGCATTGGGGTGGGGAGGAAGGTCCCACCTCCTGTGAGGAGCTGCAAATCAACCTCCCAGAGCTCCCTGCTGCTCCTCCCCCCCGCCCCCCGCCCTCCCGCCTGCCAAGGCTCCTGCCTGTCAGCTATTTATTGCTTCTGACTGTGCCCACTCGGGAGGCCTGGGCCCTGCTTGCCCTGGGCCCACCTCGGGACACTGTTGTCTTGTTGTGGGTGGTGTGAAGCCTGCCACCCAAGACCCCTGATTCCCCAGGGGTGAGAAATAAGCTCCTCTCAGGACTGCCCTGTGGTCCATTCTGCCCTTACAGTTCCTGGAGCCTTTGGGGAGTTGGGGTCAGGGGCTCAGGTGTACCCCAGGTTTCCTGGAGGGGCAGTGTGGTGAGATGGTGGCAGACAGGAGAAGGGGCACTGTGTGGAGGTGACGAGCCAGGCTTGGGAATCAGATGGTATCTGGTTATAGTCCTGACTCTCCCACTCGCCTGCTGTGTGACCTTGGACAGGTTACTTCACCTCTCTAAAGCTAGTTTCCTCATCTGGACAATAAGAAAAACTCTTTCCTCTCCCAGAGGGTTGGTGTGAGGACCCAATGACATCAACGGGGAGGGCAGTGTGGGTGAAAGGTAGTGTTTGAGGGCAGCAGCAAGCCCATCTGGGGCAGGATGAATGGACCAAGGAGACCTATAAGTCCTAACTTCCTCTTCCCGCCTCAATTTCCACCTTTTTAATTTTCTTCTGGGCTCTTAAATGAGCATCAGTGCTATTCAATTCCTCCTCAGCCTGCACCTTTGAGACCAAGCACTGAAAGGATGATGCCCCCAGCTCTCCAACCCCACATCCTTCCCTTCAGCCAACGACAAGCTGTATTCATAATGCATCCTCCCAGTGTTGCTGTGAGGTTTGTACCGTTACCCCAATTTTATAGATAAGGAAAGACAGGCTCCCCTAAGTAAAGGCACTTGCCAAAGGTTTCATGACCAGTGAGTGAGTGGAGAAGCCCCTCGGATACACACTTTAGAGCACATATTCTGTGCACTTCTCTGCACTGCCTGCGCTCGCTCGCTCATAGCCTGCCTCCTCCTCCCTGGAATTCCCTCCCTCTACCACCACCGCCTCAGCCTTCCCCTTCAAGGCTCAGCACAGCTGTATCTTCTATGTGCCCTTCCTCACTTTCTCGGATTTCTTCCTCCTCCAAACTACTTTTAAAAATTACATTTTTCTCTGATTCTAAAAGTATGTCCACTAAAGTAGAGTTACACAAGTATAAAGAAGATAAAAACCACCTAATATCCCATCACCCAGAAGTTTCCAGTCTTTGTTCCAAGCATTTGCATGTGAGTTTGTGTGTACTTTCCCTCAACATTTCTATAATACTTTCTTGCTCCTACTTTTCTTTTGGCCTGTGTAACTTTCTGACTTCTGTACCTATCCGATTGCCTCTGCAGATGGCGGGCCCCCCAGGGTCAGGTTCTGTGCCTTGAGAGCTCAGAGCTGGCTGGAGGGAAGGGTTGGAGAGCCCAGGGGAGTCATCCTTTCAGCTCAATGCTTGGTCCCAAAAGTGCAGGCAGAGAAGGAATCACATGTCCCCAACACTCATTTAAGAGCCCAGCAATCACTGAGAGAAAGCGTGTGTCCTATGTACCATTCTTTACTTTTCAGATTAAAACATATGCACGCAAAGTCTTGGGGAGGCTCATTCTAGGGAGGCTGGGACTACACAGGAAAGAAAAGGTGAACCTGGATTCACACCCCAGCTTCCCCTCTTCCTAGCTCTGTAACATTGGGAACATTGTGCAAACTCTGAGCCTCAGTTTCCCCATCTGTAAAATGGGGATCCTAACACCTCTTTCTGGGGTCGCTGTGAGAATGCAGAGGTGAATACAAACAACTCGACACAGTGCCGGGCACGAGGACAACGGCGTTGAGTGCTCGTCTCCTTCCCTCCTTCTTCACAAGTGATTAACATATCATTTAACAACCTCCATTTGTTACAGATCTGTCTTGTCCTAAGCACTGTGGGGGCTGAAAAAGATGCTCTTCCTGCCTTAAAATCCCACTGGGGATGAAAGACTTACACAGAAGCTGATTAGAGAGGAAAGTAGTCCATTATAAGGGCTAATTGAGCAGCCCAGACAATGATGCAAACTGAGTTAGGGCCTAGAGAGCTCAGTGTGTGCTGAGCCCTCGGGGAGGCCGCAGATGCGCTTTTCCCCAGATAAATAACAGCCTTTGCAACCCTGGAAGCAGTCAAGGCAGAGACTCCAGAGAGAAGCCTGTCTGGGCTGTGGCTGCAGAGTTTCTAAGCTTCGGGTTTTGTATCTGTCTCACGGTACCAGCTTGTCCATAAATTACAACAGTCTGGTGGTTAGGGAACTCGAGGTTAGGTTGAGAGAATGAAATGAGACCACAAAGGTCAGAGAACAGGATCAGAGGGGACCGGTGATTACACATCCATTCAGTTCTGCTCCTCAGTAGAGGACAGAAAAGAATTTCATCAGGCTTCTTTCCATCCCTGTTTTTGTCCATCCTGGTATTCCTGACAAGAGGCATTTATCAGAGCCAGGGCATGGCTAATCACAGTGGAGTAATGCAGCAGGGTCATTAAGAGCATGAAGCTTTGGAGTCAAACAAACCTCTTTTCTCTGCTATTTGCTGGCTGTGTGACTTTGGGCAAATTACTTAGCCTTTCTGAGCCTCACTTTCTTTGTAAAGGGGAGACAATCAAAATGCCTTCATATGGTTATTTTGAGCTTTAAAATAGCTTATAAGGGGCCGGCCTGGTGACTTAGTGGTTAAGTTCACGCACTCTGCTTCGGCGGCCCAGGTTTGTGGGTTCATATCCTGGGCGCGGACCTACATACCACTCATCAAGCCATGTTGTGGTGGCGTCCCACATACAAAATAGAGGAAGATGGGCAGAGATGTTAGCTCAGGGACAATTGTCCTCACCAAAAAGAAAAATAAAAAGAATAAAATAAAATAGCTTATAAAAGTGCAATAAATGTTAGCCGGTTTTAGTATCATTAAAGATCTGTATGACAACAGAGCAGATCGTTTTTCCCCAAATGTGCAGAAGTACACATTTCACTGGCAGGAGGCTGCTTCTGGGAGGGTGAGTGGTGCCTGGGGCAGGAGAAAGAACACTGGCAAAGTTGGCACCAAAATTCAGGTCGCCTCACTCGGTGGTTGATGCATGAGATGCATTTTACGTCACAGTCCACTAAGTTCATGCATTGATGGATAAGGGGAAAAAATCACAAAAAAAATACACATCTAAACCACAGACAGTGCACACTGGTTTCTGTTTGTTTGATTAGTGCAGTAGCAATTCACTTATTTCAGATCCAATTATTGGGTCCCACAGTTTGAAAACACTGTATGAAATGATTATGACCTTGGGAAAGTCACTTGCCCTCTCTGAGCTTTAGCTTTCCCGACTGTAAAACAACCATGCTGCCCAGCCAGCCTCGCTGCTGCTCCAAGTTGTGCCAGGAGCTCAGATGAAGCCCTGCTTTTGGAGGGTGGCCAGCCAGGTGCTGCAGGAGGGACAGAGGTTGAGAAGAGCAATTTCTGCCCCCAAGAAAGCCACCTAGGGACACTGGGGATGTGGGGGAGGGGTGGGGATTGTGGGGTTTGCTTCCCCAAAGACCCAGTGTGATGGAGAGAACGACAATGGAGCAAGAAGTAACTGGTGGTGTTTTTTTTCCCATTTGTGCCCCAGCAGCCTTCCTGACAGTGAGACGGGAGAGGACCCCAGGTACAGTCTTGGAATTGGGTTGGAAGTGCGTTCTGAAAAAGAGAAGGGGCTGGGTGGGGGTGGGGAGTACCAATAGGTGTCGGGGGGAATCCTGAGTATGGATTCAGGCGTGTGCCGCCTACATAATTTCAGAGGCATGAAGCCTTGTAATAAGGCATGCATTCTCAACAAGGGCAAAATTGGTTCTTGGGGAGAAAAAAACTTAGCTATTACAATGAGCCATAGTATATAAACAGATACACAGTGTATCTGTGGTATTAAAATTTCGTGGTGGGTAGAGTCAGAAAGTAGATGAGTGGTTGCCACGGGGTGTGGCAAGGGAGGAAAGGAGAAGCTGCTAATGGGTACAGGGTTTCTTTCGGGGGTGATGAAAATGTTCTGGAATGAGATAGAGGTGATGGTTGTACAGCCTTGTGAATACAATGAAAGACACTGAATTGGAAAAGAAATGTGGCAGGGAAAGGACAAATGGCTGTAGGGGGTGATCATGAAGAAAGGTTGAGAAACACAGCTGTAAGGAGAGGAGGTGGGTATCCCCCAGGCCAGGCAGAAGATTTGGTCTTGTTGCTTTGTGTTCAGTGTGCTTTATATTCTTGCTGTCTAAAAAGCCCAAGTGAAATAGGTTAATGAGGCTCTGAGACCCTCAAAACCCTCCCTAACATCACCTCCCCAAAAACATTCAAAACACCCTGGGTGTGGTGGGAAGTTAGGACTGGGAAGATTGACTCAACTTTATAAATAATTTTAAGCTTCTGGCCTTGGCTCTCCACCACCAAAGAGGTTTCACTTCCCCGTGTTTTCTCTGCTCTTTCCCTCTTTGTCCCCAAGTGCCAGGGAGTGATGACAGGCCCAGCCTCTCCAGCCATAGTGACCATTTTTCTTGAGCCAAAAATCAGACCTCATGTTATGTGACAAGTATGAATGTTTGGATGAGAACCACGGGACAGAATATTTGACAGTGGGGCAGTCCAGGGCACGTGGGCTGACCATGTCTCTCCCGGCAGATCCTCCGGATTCCACAGCTATCTGCTGACAGGGCCACATGGGGCTGCAAATGACGCCTGGAGCCCTTCTCAGCTCTCTAGGTGCCACCCTGAGTTCCATCAGCTGTAGGTCCCCACCCCCAACCTGCAGGTGCTCTGGCCAGAGAGCACTCCCCGCCTCAGCTGTGGGCAGTGGGCCTAAGACCTCGGCCAGTGCATCTGAGCCCCAGTGCAGAGGCTGGGTCTGGAGGAGCCACATTCTCCTCTGAAGCAGGAAGTTCCCCCCATGAGCCTACCCCAATGGTGCCTTTCCCCCATTCTTCCTCTTAACTCAACCAGGTCCCCTGGGGCCCTCCTTACATACCCCACATGGATTCTGAACACTACACGGGTTCAGGCAGTGGAGGCACCCCCAGGATGGCCACTCCCTTCATGCAGCCTTTGTGGCTGCAGACTTGGTCCCAGGGATTATAAGGGGACTCAGGCTGGGTTGAGGGAGCTCAGACGTCCATGGGGAACGCGGTCCCCTCCTGTGAACCCTGAAGGTGTGCCTTTCCTCCCCCGCTGCAGCCCGGAGAGGGAGCTGGCCGATGCGGACGTCAGGTACTGTGTCCTGGGAGCACCGCCCCAGAGCAGACTTCCTCAGAGAGGCTCTCAGGCCGAGGGAGCCACGGAGCTCTGGAGGGCAGCCCCCCAGGTCCCAGCCCAGCTGCCCAGGAGGCCCTGTGCCCCATGAGGTGGTCTGGAGTCTCTGCTGCGTCTGCACATCAAGCTGCTCCCTGCACCCCAGATCATTTCTAACTGGTGGTCGTCTTTTCCTTTTTTTTGTCTTCAAAAATTACATCACACTAAATGTAGAAGTTCCTTTTGGAGAGTTCCCTGCTAACATCAAAGTCGAGCGGTTTGAGGGCCACTCAAGGAAGGAGGGAACCAGGGGTCCAGTGATTACTTGGTTTGGTCACATTTGGGCTTCCTCCCCAGCTCTGGGTGGAGATTCAGGAAGAAGGGGCTGCAGGGATGGGGCAGGCGGGGCATAGGGCAGGGAGGGGTCGAGGTCCCATCCCCTCTAGGCAGCTAAGACTCAGCACCCAAGACTGCCTCCGGCCCTGGGGGAAGGAGAGGCTACCAGGGGCCACACAAAGCAGATTTCTGCCAACTGCACCTCCTCCTCATAGCGCTGCCCCCACCCTGTGCCCTGGTCTAAGCTGTCAGCTGGACAAAAGCCTCTGAGAATCAGCCCTGAGAATGTCTTCCCTACTCCCACCCTGATTTTCCAGGAAGAGAGGCCCCGTGGCCTACGCTTCTCAGAAACCGTGGCTGCTAAATGCCACCGTGGAGGAGAACATCACCTTTGAGAGTCCCTTCAACAAACAACGGTAAAAGCCTCACAACGGGAGGCGGGCTGGGGGAGGGGAGAAATTGGTCATGGGCAGCATTAGCCACCTGCCCCAGTCCCCAAGCCCTGCCAGCTGCCCTGCCCCTCCCTCAATCTCCACACCCAGCCATCCTGCTCTCCAGCCTGCTTATCTGGATTCCAGCCTGTCCCATATGGTCCATCTGGAAATGATCCAGCTGTGCCCATGCATCAGGGCAGTCCAGCTCCTGTGGGTGAGGGAGCAGGAGGGGAGGGAGTGCAGGAGCCCGGCTGCCTTCTCCTGCGGCGGTGGGAAGGCTAACCCAGCTCTCTGTGACTCTCCGTTCCCATGACTCCCTCCCTCAGCTCCGCAGCCCTTGCACTATTTTCCCTCCTGTGATAATAATAACCGCTGACAGCAAGTGAGCTCTTACCAGGTGCCAAGCTCTTTGTACACGTGATTTCCTCTAAGGCTCACAACAACCCCAGTAGGCAGGTGCTATTATCGTCCCCATTTTACAGATGAGGAAACCAAGCCTCAGAAAGGTTAGGAACTTGCCCAAGGCCACCCAGCCAGTAAGTGACAGAAATGGCACTCAAATCCAAGGCTGCCTGACACCCAAGTATGTGTCACCAGGACACTCTGATGCCTCCATGAACCCTGGCTGGCACCTGCCCAGTCAAAGAGCCAGCCAGGGAATTATGAGAGGAGCAGGCTGGGCAAATATTTGAGCAGCCATCATCATTAGTGCCGAAACCAACCAGCAGTGATTTCCCCTGGCAGTGCCCCAAGCGTGAACTCTGGCTGTAGCATTTCCCACTGCACAGAGGCCACAGGCCCTCTCTTGTCACTTACGTGGCATATTTGCTTCCATCCAATTCCATCCTTCAAATATTTAACTTGCTCCGAGGCGGTGTGAGGTGCTGCCTCAGCTCTTTCCGAGCTCACGTGCTGTTTGCTTGCATTCAATCAGGGGGCCCATTAAAGCCAGCGCTCACCCTGGCACAGCTGCCCAGAGGCTAATGACCCTCTGCAGGTGCTCAGCACAACTCTGCCCAGGCTGATCAACTGTGCCTGCCCCCTGACTCCAGGTACAAGCTGGTCATCGAAGCCTGCTCCCTGCAGCCGGACATTGACATCCTGCCCCATGGAGACCAGACCCAGATTGGGGAACGGGTTCGTAGCAGCCTCCACAGGGTTTTCTCAAAGCTGGGGTCCCCCACCTCCCCTGCTCCCCACCCATCACCACCCTCGCACCCTGAGATCCTTCTCAGGGAGAGCAGGTAACTGGGAAATGAGAGACGGTGAAGGCTGAAGAGTTGCCTGCAAGGGAGTCAAAATGATCTCCTTGAGCCCTGGGCCAGTGCAAGGAAAACTGTCCTTGACCAGTTTTCTCCTTGCTCAGTGCAAAGGTCAGCTTAGCACCTTCCCAGGCTGGAGACGACTTGACCTTGAACTCTCCTTCATTCATGCCCCAGTATACACTGAGGCCCAGACGGACAGCACGGTGCTAGCTCAGGTTACATTTTTCCTGTTCCCTCTCCAGGTGGGCCCACCTCCACAAGCTTAGACAAATAGGATTCTCCTGTGGCTGTCCTCCTTGTGTATGATTTAAATCCCTACTTCCTCTGTCTTGGCTTTCACTGGTCAGATGGTCCCTAGCACCTACATGATGAATCTTCAAAGACTTGGGGATCGTACTCCCCACTTCCGAATGAATTCAGTAAACATGTGCAGGTTCCTCCTCTCTGCAAGGGGAGGAGGGGCACAGAGGTGGAGAGAGCCAGGCCTCTATCCCAGGGAGCTCACAGTTGGGTAGAGGCCAGGACAGTCTCCTGAAGGGCCACAAGGGCATGACCTTTTCTCCCCTTTGGTGACAGGGCATCAACCTGTCTGGTGGCCAGCGCCAGCGAATCAGCGTGGCCCGAGCCCTCTACCAGCACACCAACGTCGTCTTCTTGGTGAGTGCACCAGCTGGCACCTCCCCTGGAGCCCTCGGCTCTGGCTGCCTCCCTGGCTCATTGCCTAGACACACACACACACACACACCCCATCACCCACAGCCTCCCTCTCCAGGAGCAAACCTCTCCTGCCAGAGATGTTACCTGCTCATCACATTGATGGGAAAGCTGAGGCAAGCATAGTGCAGTGACCCGCTGGGGACATCACACTGAGCTCTGCAGTGGCCATGAGAGGAGGCGAGCAGTTGTCACAGGCTGCCTCCCTGTAGGACAGCCCCAACCCGTCAACACTTAGTTCGCCCGACTGTAAGAATGGCAAATACGTGGAATGTGTGCTGCCACTTCCCATCTCATGCCCAGAGCAGACATTGCTAATTGATCATGGCATTCTTTCCCAGGAAACTTAACCTGTGGCCTCAGAATCCTTCTCAATACTCCAGGTAACAACTAGCAATCAAACAGGGGATAAAACTAGCTCTCCCTGCTCTACTTCATGCCGAGTTCTGTGTTAGGTGGCTTGGTTGATACTGAAGAATTCTGAAACCCAAACGTTGGCCTCAAAGATTTAGAGTCTGATTAGGGAGACAGAGCTCACTCATACTCAAGAGCCACAGCCCAGTTGAAAGCCAAACTGTGTGGCACAGACTGTGAGGGCCCTTGTCTGGGGAGACAACTGTGAGGGTAATCAGGGAGGGCTTCCTGGAGGAGGGCCTTGAAGAGGAAGTTAGTTAAGCAGAAGGAAAGAGGGAGGCAGTTTGGACACAGGTCTCTGATCCCAGCTTTATTCTCTCTCCTGCCGCGAACACACACAAACCCTCCCCACTAAACACACTTGATAATGTAAAGTTCATGATCTTTTTATCATCTGACACGTACCCGGCACTTTACAAAGTACTACCTCATTCATGATCCCACGTGAGCCTTAAACAGCCTTGTTAGAGAGATGTAAAGTAGATATTTTCATTTATTTCAGCAAACTTTTATTCAGTTGCTACTCTGTACCAGGTATAGGCACAAAGGGTCTCAGTTCTTTGGGGCCCCATGATTAGGAGTGGACAAACTACCAAATCTGGCTTTGTGCAGGTATTGCAGGAACAGAGAGGAGGGAAGGCTAGGCACAGAGGTCAGGAAAGGACACAGAAAGAGCTAGTGCTTGGATGGGGCACTGAAGGATGGGTAGGAGTTCCCCAGGCAGACAAATGGCAAAATGGCACTCCAGGCAGAGGGAACAGCTTAGGCAAAGGCCTGGAATGGCAAGTTCCCTGGAAACCTGGCGTGTAGGGAGCTTGGACAAGACAGATGAGAAGTGAGGCTGTAAGTGGCCTGGACTACTGCTGTAGACTTTATAGACCATGGGGAGCCATTGGAGGTTCAGGAGTCAGGAAGTACTTGTGATTAGATCTGTTTGAGAGTGACAACTGATAACAGCCCCATTTTAAGATGAGGCCACTGAGGCCCAGCGAGGTAAGGTGCGTTGTTCAAGGCCACACAGCTAATTAGTGTCAGTCCCTAGACCAGAGCTGGTGTAACTCTGATGGTTTTTACACTCACTGTTACCCCCCTCTCCCATACTTACCCCTACCTTCACCCCTCTGCCCAGGATGACCCCTTCTCAGCTCTGGATGTCCATCTGAGTGACCACCTGATGCAGGCCGGGATCCTTGAGCTGCTCCGAGATGATAGGAGGACAGTGGTCCTAGTGACCCACAAGCTACAGTACCTGCCGCACGCAGACTGGGTAAGGGGCCACAAGAGGCCCAAGCCATGGAGGGCTGCGCTGGGAGAGGCAGTCGAGCATCTTGAAGGAGTCGGTCGGTGTCTCAGTAGTAATTGCTGAGCGCCACAAAGCAGGAGAGATCAGCACTGGGTGGCTTCCTGCAGGCTGGGCAGCTCAGGGAGACCTGCAAAGGCCAAGGGTTTGATACCACCTAGAGCTGTAGACATTCCCGTCCTGGCCTGGGCCCCACGGGTGCATACAAGGCTGGCACAGGAAGTCTCAGGAAGAAGCAGACACTCAGTTCCTACCTCCTATTTCCTGTGCAGTTAAGCACATATCCCCCTGGCCTTGGCAAGTGCCTATTTGGATGAGAGAGCCATCTCCCACCCTCTGACCCACTGAGTAGATGGATTCAAGTTAGGATCAGATGGAAAGTCTGGAAACAAACAATAGCAAAAGTAATAGAATCTTCAGTGTTATCAATAGAATGCAATTTGGGGAAAGCCCACATTAACTAAGCTCTCATACTCCCCAACATGTAGGTAATGGTTACTTTTCAATTAATTGGAAAGCATTTAATTTTTTGTTGTTGAAGAAGTTTTGCCCTGAGCTAACATCTGTTGCCAGTCTTCCTCTACTTTGTATGTGGGTCGCCACCACATCTAGTGAGTGGTGTAGGTTTGTGCCCAGGATCCAAACCCAGGCCGCCGATGCAGAGCGTGCTGAACTTAACCATGGGCCATGGGGCCAGCCCCAAGAAAGCATTTAATTTTTAAGATGGAAATCACATGACTTTTGAAATCTGGGCCTTGCCTGACTCCTATATAAATTTTCCCCTGGAAACTGAGGCCTTCCCTGAGCTTCAGGCTGGTGCCAAATGGCCCGCTAATTCTCCCAAAATAAGTCTTCCTTCTACATGTGGTGAGATCCCCCCTCCACTATGAAAAAGATTTTTTTTTAAATCCAGATTTTAAAACTGTTAAAACAGGTGCAGAAGGTTTGTGTCTGGGCTTCGGTGGTGACCCTGGCAAGGCAGTTCAGGACACTCCTTAGTCCAAAGAAGGCAGACACAGAGGTGCCTGGTTCCTTGAAGTATCAGTGAACAGGACTCCCCGGCCCCCTCCCTAAACCCCGGCGTGGAGCAGGTGCGGGTGAGAGGAGCAGGGGTGGGCTTCTGAATTAATGATAAGTCTGCAAGTTTGAGTGTTTCAAATAAAATAAGCTCTATTGATTTCAAAGAGGCATGGCCACACACACTTAGACCAACAGGCAGAACCTACCAGACCCTCCATCGGGAGGAGCTCAGGGTAGTGTGCAATAGCCCATTAAGTGCATGAAAGCAGCTGCCCCTGATGGAGTCTTTGCGGGTACCCAGACACCTTGACCAGGATGCACTGATTTGCTCTGCTCTTATCAACCATGGGGCAGCCATTGAGAATTACCCCCAGATATACAGAACTCTCAGTCCTGGGAGTGTGTTTTTGAGGGTCAGTTATCACTACCAGCTCACTGCAGTGGGCGAGCAGAAGGCCACTTGTGGTGGGGGAAAGGATGTGTGCATGTCCATCTCAGACTCCTCGGTCAGGTGGGGTGTGACCATCACGCCTCCTCCCCAGCCAGCCCTGGTCCTGCCTTTCCAGATCATTGCTATGAAGGATGGCACCATCCAGAGGGAGGGCACGCTCAAGGACTTCCAGAGGTCTGAGTGCCAGCTCTTTGAGCACTGGAAAACCCTCATGAACCGGCAGGACCAAGAGCTGGAGAAGGTGGGCATATCCTGGGGCCAGTAGCCACCCCCTGAGGGGAAGGTTCTGCTTGAATCTGAACACGTAAAGGCATTCCTGCCCTCGTTGCCCAGGAAGCCCCCCAAGGACAGATGTGGGAGCTGGGGATGGACTCGCTCCTACCAGAGGAGGGCCAGTACCTGTGCCAGGTACCCAAGGCAGAGTCAGGTGGATGCCCTCCCCTCTCCTGAGATAGTCAGATACCATTTAGTTCCGAAGTTTCAGAAAATCAACTCAAACTGGCTAAGTAAAGAAAAAAGGGGGGGAAGTTAAGGGTTTATTGGCTCACAAAACCAAAAAGTCCAGGGGTGTCAGCTTCAGGTGGAGCTGGATCCAGGCTATCCAACAATGTCATCAGAAATCTGTTTCTCTCTCGCCCTTGGCTCTGCTGCCCACACGTTGGCTTCACTCCCATCATAGCAGCGAGGACCATCGGCGGCCTCAGGTTTACGTTCTCCCAGATTAGCAGCTCTGCCAGAAAGAGAATGTCTCTTTCACCACAGTTTAGCAAAAGTCCCAGGGCTGACTCTTGGTCCAGTTGGATCAGGTATCCACTCCTGAGCAAATCATCGTGGCCGGGGATGCGGAGTGTGAGGATTGGCCAGTCCTGGGGCACCTGCTCACCCCCGGAGCCAGGGAGAATGATCAGCCACCTGAATCACAGAGACTAAGAATAGGGGAGAGGGTCTCCCACAGGGATATTGGGGTGCTGCTAGCTGATGACAGGGAAGGAGCAAATCCTGGGAGACAAACATGTCTGGACCCTCCCCAGGCAGGGGCAACCTAGACACTGACCCTGCCATCACCAGGAGTGGCTGCTCCCTACCCTCCCTTTTCCCCTCTGCACACCCTGAGGACTGTGCCAGGCCCCGTCTGTCTTTCAGGAGACTGTCATGGAGAGAAAAGCCACAGAGCCACCCCAGGGCTTGCCCCGGGCCATGTCCTCGAGAGATGGGCTGCTGCAGGATGAGGAAGAGGAGGAAGGTACAGACAGTGGGACTGGGAGTGAAATCATGGCCTGAGATCTAATCAACCGTGGGGAGACTAAGGTTTGGGATTCTGGGAGTGGCAAAATAGTGTGCCTCAGATTAAATCCCTTCCGGTCTGTGTGCCTCAGTCTTCCCATCTGTAAGTGGGGATCACATACCCCTGGCTTCACCCTTGGAGGGAGGTGAACCGTGCAGCCACAGGGTGGGTTCTTGCGGCCTGCAGAGGAGGCGGCTGAGAGCGAGGAGGAGGATGACCTGTCGTCGGTGCTGCACCAGCGTGCCAAGATCCCCTGGAGAGCCTGCGCCAAGTACCTGTCATCCGCTGGCGTCCTGCTCCTGTCGCTGCTCGTCTTCTCCCAGCTGCTCAAGCACATGGTCTTGGTGGCCATCGACTACTGGCTGGCCAAGTGGACCGACAGCGCCCTGACCCTGAGCCCCACGGCCAGGAACTGCTCCCTCAGCCAGGTGTGGCCACAGACCCAGGCAGGGGGCGGGGGAGCAGGCTGAGCCACGGACACCCCCGGACCCCGCCTCATTCTCTGCCTGGCCCAGGAGTGCTCCCTCGACCAGACCGTCTACGCCATGGTGTTCACAGTGCTCTGCGGCCTGGGCATCGTGCTGTGCCTCATCACGTCTGTCACAGTAGAGTGGACGGGGCTGAAGGTGGCCAAGAGTTTGCACTGCAGCCTGCTGAACCAGATCATCCTGGCTCCCATGAGGTACTCGCTCCCCCGGCCGTGCTGGGGCTGTGGGCAAGTCGCTGCTCTGGCCCTCAGTTCTCCCATCTATGAAACGAGGGTACACGGCCTCTGTCACAGGCTCTGGGGGTGACCCAAGGAGACAGCGTGTGTAAAAGTGCCCTCCTCGGTGCAGGAAGCGGAGGGAAACCGGCACTTACTCAGCAGACGCAGTGGTAGGCATTTTACGTGGTTACTCATCTAATTGTCACAACAGCCCTTCAAAGTAAGTGTCTGCAGGCTCTGCATAAATGTTAGTTTCCCTTCCCCAGGCAGGTGCCATCTGCCCATCTCCACCCACGGGTTCAGCTCTCCCCTTGCCATCTCTCTCCCCTCCCCAGCCAGCCTGCGGGCTCTGACACTGGGGGCAGGGGTAGCTGCTCTAATCTCCCGTAATGGGGTGGATAAAAACTCCGAAGACTGCTTGGTATAAAAGAGGTTTAACGCTGTCACTGCCCAATTGGCTGGCCCACTCAGTTTAACAACACAACAGGCAAACAGGTCATCTGACCCTTGTCAATGCCAGACCTCACCAGCTGACTGCACTTCTTCCTCTGCAGCCTCATGAGCTCTCTGCCGCCCACAGACGTGGCCTCAAAGTTTACTAACCTTCTATTTGCCCCAGATCTGTGGTTCTGAAAATCTCTGGTTGGGGTTGGGCTGGCTCCTGGTCACGGCCAGGGTAATGACCGCCAGAATGGCCTTGTGGGGTCAGTCAGCCGACAGGCGGTCCCCAGGGCCTAGTCTCCCTGGCGAGTTGTCCCTCTGGAAAGGACTCTGTGTCCCTGGGAGGACAGCTGCTGAGTGAGTCAGGCCGAGCAGGCAGCTGAGAAAGGTGGCAGTGGTCACACATGGGCTTGAGAGTCAGAGAGGCTAGCGAGGAGCCGGCACCCTTTGGGAGGCGGTGGGAATTCTCAGGGACACAGGCCAGATGCCTACAGGCCTGCACAGGCAACCGCCCCTGTGAAGCCAGACCCGGGGATGACTCCAGAGACACTGAAATAAAAGAAATAACTACCCTCATTCAATAAACAGGAAGGAAATCAATAAATGAGTGAGTAACTGTTCTTCTGGCTACCTCTTAGGTTTTTTGAGACCACGCCCCTTGGAAGCATCCTGAACAGATTTTCGTCCGACTGTAACACCATCGACCAGGTACCCGGGACTGCAACCCATTGCCCCAGTTCAGAGAGTGGCCAGGCCCCCGGAAGCTTCTCCTGTCTGGTGCTGGCCTCCCCAGATCAGGTGATCGGAGCCCTGTGGGAGGAGCCCAGCGGCCCCCAATCTGATTATAATGTTGCCTCAGGGACAGGGGCCTCCCCTGTGAGACCCTCATAATAAGGCTGAGGGAAACCACATCCCTTTGGCTTCCATCCAAGACCCCCCTGGCTCCCTCCAGTAAGGTTCCAGCATATTCTGAACCAAGGCGACTGATTTTGTGGAGAATATTCATTTTGATTCAGCCTGTGTCCTTTATTTACCATCGTACTGAATGGTGAGAAAAGAAAGTCCTGATTCCTGCCCTCAGGGAGCCTGCAGTGTACCTGGAGAGATAAGATGGCCTGTAACGCAGTGAGAGAGCAAAACATGGCAGCAGGTAACACTGCACAGAATCGAATACCAACACTCACCTCCCTCTCTCGCCACCCCGCCCAGCACATCCCGTCCACGCTGGAGTGCCTGAGCCGCTCCACCCTGCTCTGCGTCTCCGCTCTGGCCGTCATCTCCTATGTCACACCTGTGTTCCTCGTGGCCCTCTTGCCCCTGGCCATCGTGTGCTACTTCATCCAGAAGTACTTCCGAGTGGCATCCAGGTGATGGCAGCATTTGCTTCCTCGGGGGTGGGGGATGGGACATGCTTTGCAATGGGCAGTTTGGTACTCTTACTAAAGTCATCATCATAAAAGTAGTAGAGTCATGGTCTCCAAAAAAGGAAAATAGAAATGAAGGAAATAGAAATATTCATAGTCCACATGACCCTAACATAACCATCTGTCAGCACGCGCACGCGCACACACACACACACACACACACACACACACACACACGCTGCAGTTAATATCTGAACTATTTCCTTGGGAGACGCGGTCAGGAAGGGAATTGCCATGTCAGGGTACGTGCACGTGTGTATGCCCTTCATTCATTTTGCCAAGATGCTGCCCATGAGGGTTGTATGATTCCAGGGACCAGGCTGATTGCTGACATGTGAAGTCTGCAGGCATGGATGCGAGGATGCTGTGGCAGCCGTACCTCCCAGCCCACGTGGGTGCAGAGCGTGGCTGGAAGCCCTGATTGGGGGAGGCTCTCACAGCCATTCTCACTGAACACATTCGCCCCCATGAGCCTTGGAGCCACACATGCCTCCTTCCTACTCAGCATTTTCTAAGAACATTCTCTAGGAAGTTCTTCCTGGGACTGATTCTGTTAAACTCATAGATTCAAAGAATTGTAGGGAAAATTTTAAAGAACCTCTAGGCCAATGTTTCTCAAACTGTCCGTTACAACCTATCAGTGGGTCATGAAATCAGTGTCACAGATCACAACCAGCATTTTTAAAAAATGAAATAGAACAGAAAATATCAGACTGTGTTCACATAGTCACAGCAAGCTTTGCTGCACGAAATCTTTGGTTGTGTAGGTGTGTGTGCGTGTGAACTGATTTGTGATATAAAATGCATTTCTTATTGCAGGTGGTTGTGCTCAGAAAGGTTAAGTACCTTCCCCAAGTGCACATAGTTGGTTGGAAACTGAAGTCAAAATAGCAATAATTATAATTAAGTTTAGATACATTCTGGCCACAATTACCTTGCCCACAAAGATCAAGATTTGTATAAATGGCTTTTTACCTGGATGATCCAGATCCCCTGACACTCATGAGGAGTGTAGTGTGTTGATATCCACAAAAATCACCGTGGCTTTTACGCACCATACAAGCTGTTCTACAAAGTTCATTTCTTCTGCCAGAGAAACCCCCCTGTTCTCCTGGCACCCACTCTGGCCCCGGAGACGGTTTGCCCAGGAAAGCTGTTTCCCGCACCCCAACCTGGCCTTGCTGGCACTAATGCACTTGTCAAATACAGCTGTGGGGAGCAGGAGCGACTCAGTTGCCATGGAAACCTCTGGCCTGTATCCCTCAAGGAGCTCCTTGGATCCTGGCCTGTGATGTGCCGAAACACATCGTAGTTATGGGGAGAGGACAGACGCTTTGAGCTGGTCTTTCTGTTCCTTTGACTAACTGCCCCAAGGTTCAGGTTGTTCACCTGTGAAAGGAAACTGACAGCACCTGCCGAGCCTCACCGCAGGCCGAGGCCATGCAGCAGATGTGCAGGGACAGGTGCGCGTGGGAGGATGGAGCCCAGGATAACAGTAACTGGGCCAGCGTGCTCTGTTTAAGCATTTTACACCAACAAGCTCGTCCAGGCCTCACAACAGCTTGATGGGGGGGGTACTTTATAGGTGAGAAACTGAGGCCTGGAGAGGTGAAGCCATTTGCCCACCCTGGAGGAGGGGCTGGAGCTAGGATTCAGACCCAGGCTGAGCCATGCGCCTGCCCTCCTAACCGTTCCGCTCTGCTCCCCCGCACAGGGACCTGCAGCAGCTGGATGACACTACCCAGCTCCCCCTGCTCTCGCACTTTGCTGAAACCATGGAAGGCCTCACTACCATCAGGGCCTTCAGGTACCAGATTCACCTCAGGGTCGAGGTGGGGAGGGGGTGGAGCCAGGGTCACAGGTCATGAGATTCAGTTCTCAGGGCTCCACTTAGGACACACCTCTCCCAACCCCTCCTCAGGCCCCAAGGCCCAGATGATGTCCACCAGAAGGGACAGGCCAGGTCGGCTTCAGCTGTATGATCCAGAAAGGAAAATCTCAGCCCTGCAGCTAAGCCCAGGGCCTCTGTGAACTAAGGCAGAACATGAAAAGAAACAAAGCTGGGACAAGTCCCCACATGTCAATGCTGGAAAGGCCCTTAACGTCATGTGGGCCAGCCCTGAGGGGTCTTTATTAAGACTTGTCTGTGAGCCAGACACCATGCTGAGTGTCTTACATGCCAATCTCATTCATTCTGCACCTGCAACCCTAGGTGGTGAGCATGATTATTCCCATTTCTCAGATAAAAAAACTGAGGCTGAGGGCAGTTATATAATCTCTCTGTATAAGGTCCCACAAAGCCCAGACTTGAACCTGCTGATTCATTCAAGATGTGCTAAGCCCCACACCAGGCACTAAAAAGACAGAGTCAGATGAGTCCCTGCCCTGGAAGCATTTACAGTCCAGGCTTTGAGCAGGCCAGGACAAACCCATGTGACAAGTACTCTGAATGAAGGGCCGGGGTGGGACACAGGCTATGGGAGTACACAAGGGAGCGGTCATGGAAGGCTTCATAGAGGAGGTGTTATTGGAGCTAGGATTTGAAGGATAAGTAAGAGTTCACCAGGTTGGAGGAATTCCCTGAAAACTTCAGTGCCCTTGCCATCCTCTTGCCACCCTGAGTCAAGATGTTGGTCTGGAGGGGAGCATCTGAGGCTGCCTGGGGAGTAGGGGGGGCTGTTGCTCCCCACCCCAGTCTCCATCTGATGTACTAGGGCATCCCTCCTCCAGCCACACAGGCCGGAGACCCCTGACCCAGATAGCTGGGCTCTGGTCTCAAAGCCTCACCCAGAGAGCGATTCCAGGTTATTTTTAGGATGGCACAACTGTGTGGGGTGTGACAGTAACCACGTGACACCAAACCCTGTGTCCAGGAGTAACCCTAGTGCTCAAAGACCAACCGAGGGGGTCCAAGGAGACTTGCATCTCCTCCCTCCAACCCCCAAAGTCCAGCTGCAGCCCTGGGCGAGGTGCCCAGATCCCTGAGGTGGCACTGCAGCCCCATTCACTCCCTGGGCATCTGGGGCCAGTGGAGCTCTTAGGGTCTTGTCTAAGCAAAGCAAAGCAAAGCCGAGCTCTGCTATGGTCTTGGCCCTATTCCCTGGACACGCCCTGCCCCTTTGCAAGCCTGTGCTGGCTTCTACACGGAAGCTCCTTGGGGCCTGGCATGACGGTAGGGTCTCCACCCAGCCCCCTCCCTTCTCAAGACTGAACTTCCCCAGTTCCTTCAGTTCCAGGCCCCTCAACACCCCTGGGCCTCTACTCTAGGTTTTGGTGATGTTCTTTTTATGATTGGCTTCCTGGAGGCCTTCGGGCTGGACCTGGGGCAGAGAGATGGCGACTTTCCTAGAGTGGGCCAGACCCTCTCGGTAGGATCCGCGTGGGTCCCAGCATCCTGTAACCAGCCTCAGACCAAAGCCTGTGGTCAGCGAGGCACTGCTGCCCATCGAGGCCTCCACATCCTGCACTGACACGCTGGATGATTTTAAAATTCGAGTGAAGGACTTTTAAATCATCCCCTGGATGTGTTTAATTCATTGGCTTTTGCTGCACAGCCTGCCCTGTTGAGAGCCAATTAGTGTGTGTTGATCGCACACTTGCCTCGTACCAGGCACTCTGCTAAGTGCTGTACGTGCATCTAATCCTCACAAGAGCCCATGACATAGGGACAAGTAGCCATGTTTTACAGGTGAAGAGATGAGACCCAGAGAGGCTGGTAACCAACGTGAGGTCACACAGGATGAGAGCTGGTGCTGGGCTTAGAACCCAGGCCTGTCTGACCTTCTGGGCTTTCCCAAGAGGCCCTGCTTTTTCCCAAAAGAGTTGCAAGAGTGCCCAGCCCTGGGCTGAGTGTTGGGCTCAGAGGTTGTTCCAGTCCATTTAGGAACCATTACTATCCCCATCTTACTGATGAGGAAACTGAATCTCAGTCCTGACGCACAGCCAGAAAGTAATTATGCTCGGCTCCAACCTGGGTCTGCGTGGCCCCAAAGCTGGGGCTCTTCCCACAGTCCTGACACCGTCCACACCTATCACAGACGCTCGCACACATCCTCATGCACACTCACCCTGCAGACCAGTCACACATTCCCCAGACTCCCATCACACACACGTGCACTCGCACACACACGTCTTCAACACACACTTACTGAAACCCTTCAGAAGTATGGTTTCACGTTCGCCTCAGACACATCACCCAGCCACACGCACCCACCCTGTGGCTGTGTGATCGCACGCCCTCTCACACCTCAGAGACTCTCTTCCCTCTCCTCAGACACATAGTTCAGTCACAGGCCCTCCATCCAGAAATGATCAAAGCAGAACAAACACCTCCCGAGGGGGAAAAGCAAATGCCTGACAAGGGTCATCTCGAGTCCCTCCGAGTCCCCTCAGCTGTGTCCCTGAGCCCAGTGCATTTGTTCCCTTATTCATCGTCAAACAAGTCCTCCTGCCCCCTCCTCTGGGCCCAGCCCAGGCCAGCCGGTCTGAGGGGTGGCTGAGGAGAGTGAGGAGAGAGAGGAGGCAGATCCATACGCAGTAATGCAAGGGAGAACGTGATGTGGGCACGGGGGCCGGAAGAAGCCTCCGGTGTTCCTTGTACAGAGAGATCCCATCTACCTTAGAGGGTCAGGGAAGGTTCCACTCATTCATTCAACAACTATTTATTGATAGTGCCAGTTGCTGGGGATACACTGGTGAACAAAACAGACGTGGCCTCCATCCTCATGGAGTTTGCAGTCTAGTTGGGGAGATGGATCATAAACAGCTAGAGAAATGAGTATATGCGCAGAGATTATGAAACACGCAGGCTGCAGAGATGGAGAACAATAGGCCAGGAAAGGCTGCTCTGAGGAGGTGCCATTTAAGGTAATGCCTGAAGGTCGAGAGGAGTCAGCCTTGCGAAGAGCAGAGGAGAAAGCATTCCAGGTAGAGGAACAGCATTGTACAGGGCCCTGGGGGGTGGGGAAGAAATTGGTATTGTCACAGAACTAGAAAAGGCCAGAGTGGCTGCAACATCTGAGCAAGGGAATCTGTGGCATGGAAGGAGGCTCACACAGGCTTCTGGCAAGGAGATCGTTCTTTATCCTAAAAGCCATTCGTATTCTAAGAAGAGGAGAAGTGGGATGCAATTTATGACTTAGAAAGATGATGCTGGCTACTGCGTGGATTGTGGACTGAGGGAGTCAGCAGGTACACCGATCTGGAAGCTGATCGGTAGTCCTGGTGAGTTTGTGGTGGCCAGAGGCAAGGGCTATTTTGGAGGTAGAAATAAGAGGATTTGCTGAGGGATTGGATGTGAATCCAGATGATTCCTGGGTCTCTGGCCTGAGCAACTGGGTGGGTGGAGGGGCCTTTACTGTAATAGGGAAGCCCTGGAGAGAACAGGTCTTCTTCTTGGGATGAAAACAAGAGTTTGAAGGTGGTGAAGTCTTGACAGGTTTGAATAAGTGCAAAAGAGCTGGGAGGGCATTCCACAGAGGAACGGCATACATAAAGTGGCAGAGGTGACGTGTCTGGGGGCTGGTGAGGCTCAGGTGGCCTCCTCTGTAGGTAGAGAGTCCCATGGGCTACACAGACCAAGATTATTCCCTCAGACCCTTCTTATCCTCCCTCCAGGTATGAGACCCGGTTCCAGCAGAAGCTCCTCGAATACACGGACTCCAACAACATCGCCTCCCTCTTCCTCACAGCTGCCAACAGATGGCTAGAAGTCCGCATGGCAAGTGCCACCCTCCCCAACCCCAGGCCCCGGGACTGGGGGTTCTGATAGGCCTGTGGAGCCAGAACATGGGCCAAACATGGACCAGCGGGTGGGAAGAGAGGAGGAACTACCAGCTTGTGTGCAAACCAGGCAGGCACCAAGCCCTCCTGCTTCTCCCAGCCCTCGCGGTCCTCCCCATGTCTGACCTGAGCCGCCTCTTCCCAATATCACTACCCAGGGGCTTGGCTATCTGAGGTGTGTGCCAATAGAGAGAATAATTGTATGTTTAACTGGGATGAGCGTGTGTCTAAAGTGGGTCATGTGACACACATATGTTGTATACATGTGTGGGCCAGCTGGTGAGGCACACATGTTCAGGCGTGTGCAGGGGGCATAAGCCGTGTGCACATGTTGTCTCCTCGGGCTCCAGGCTTCCCAGGCCGCCTGTGTGTCGGATGATATGTAGTGAGTTCCGGGGCTGGTGTTGAGTCTCGGCTGAGCTGTTCTCTGCCCTGAAGGGAGTGGGGGGTGGGGGGGTTGGGGTTGCTTGGCTCCAACCTCCGAGGGCCCAGGCCAGTCCCTTCCCTCCACAGGAGTACATTGGTGCCTGTGTGGTCCTCATCGCGGCTGTGACCTCCATCTCCAACTCCCTGCATAAGGAGCTCTCCGCTGGCCTGGTGGGCCTGGGCCTCACCTACGCCCTAATGGTGAGTGGCAGCAGACGGGGGTGGGGGAGCAGTCAGACACTGCACTCAGGGAATCCCAGGGCACCTTCCCCAACTGAAACACCAACCAGGCCTTACCCCAAGCTGCTTTGAGTCTGATGCCAGACGGACCACGTGGGCAGGAAGGCTGGCTGCAGGGCTCTGCCTCTTCACCCAGGGCCCAGGCCCCAGACGGTGGTGAGTGAGGAGCCACATTCATTGTAACCTCCCTGCACCTCCCAGGAGGGCCACCCTGAACAGCCAGCCAGAGGGCAGCATAAGGCCTCAGGAGGCTCTGGCCCCTCCTCAGCTGTAGGAAGAGCCATCCTGGCGGCCAGGGATGGGACCAAGTGATCACTGACTGTGACTGGCTTCCTCCCCACAGGTCTCCAACTATCTCAATTGGATGGTGAGGAACCTGGCAGACATGGAGATCCAGCTAGGGGCTGTGAAACGCATCCATGGGCTCCTGAAAACTGAAGCGGAGAGCTACGAGGGGCTGCTGGGTGAGGGGTGCAGGAGAAGGACTTCTGGGGAAGGGGCGTGTTTGGCTTAGGAGGACCAAGAGGGAGCCTGGGGTAGGTGGCACTCCTGGATACCAGCTTACCCCCAGCCCTGTGCCCAGAACCATCACTGATCCCGAAGAACTGGCCAGACCAAGGGAAGATCCAGATCCAGAACCTGAGTGTGCGCTACGACAGCTCCCTGAAGCCAGTGCTGAAGCACGTCAATGCCCTCATCTCCCCAGGACAGAAGGTCAGGGGGTGTGGAGGGCATAGCGCTGGACAGCCTTACAGAGTCACCTCATGGTTTCTTTGTCACTGTCTCTGTCTCTGTATTGGTCCTCTACTGTCATTTCTGTTGGTACCCAAGAACCAAGAAGCGATGAGTTTAGAGATGGCTACAGTTTAAGGTGGGACACACAGACACATCCCTCACACCACACTCAGCACCCCCTTGACTTCCTGCCACACCCATGCACATAGAAACACACTAGTGCCCCCAACTCCCCTGCAGCCACATACCAGGCACAGTCAGGGCCATACCCAGGACAAGGCAAATGGACATCTGCACCCTGCATTTGCCTGGGGGTCCCCATGGGAGGCCCTTCCAGACCCACTGCAGGAAACAAGCCCACACCCCAGGCCCACACTTGGCCAAAGAGAAACTGGTCAGAAAACCAGGACATGAAGAGATGGCGTGACCTCCCATGCCTGCACACTCCCAGAGCTAGCACTAGAGGCTCCCAGCCAGGCCAGGTTCCCACAGCGTACCTGCTCCTCTCTTTCCAGATTGGGATCTGTGGCCGCACAGGCAGTGGGAAGTCCTCCTTCTCTCTTGCCTTCTTCCGCATGGTGGACATGTTTGAAGGTGAGTTGTATGGCGGGCACCCCATGCATACCCACAGCCACCAGATGGACCTCAGTCCTGGTGTGTGGTCAGACGTCACAGGAGGCCCAGAAATCACTACCTTTTCCTGCATCCTTGTTGGGACCCATGTCCCAGGCTGAGCCCATGCCCAGCACCACCATCCTCCTCCGTGGTGCCCCACCTGTGACACTGTCTCCAAACAGGGCGCATCATCATTGATGGCATTGACATTGCCAAACTGCCACTGCACACTCTGCGCTCACGCCTCTCCATCATCCTGCAGGACCCCGTCCTCTTCAGCGGCACCATCCGGTGAGTCCCTCCACCCCGCCAGGCCCACCACAGCCCCAGGCCTGGCCCCACTCCATCGGATCTGGAGCATAAAGAGGAGGCGGGTGGGCGAGGCCAGGAGCACGCAGCTTGGTACCCACCTGCCTGGGCAAGCAGCCCTGCTCGGGCTCCAGGCACCATGGGCTGGCGCTGATTCTTCAGAGGAGTTTTACCTTCACGCCCTTCCCTCTCCCCTTCGCAGGCATGGTAGGGGGACCCCAACCCTCAGGTCTGGGATGCCACCACCTTGGTGCCCCCCTCCCAGCCAGGCCCCCAAGTCAATCAGTCTTCACTGCTCCCCTCACCAGCCTTGCCCTCTGTGGGTACCCTGGGGAGGGAGCCAGGACGCTGCTCCCCTCCCTGAGGGGCCTTTCTGAGTCTCCCTCCAGATTTAACCTGGACCCAGAGAAGAAGTGTTCTGACAGCACGCTCTGGGAGGCCCTGGAGATAGCCCAGCTGAAGCTGGTGGTGAAGGCACTGCCAGGAGGCCTCGGTAACTGTCCTGGCTGAGCAGCGGGTTGGGCACTGAGGGACCCCATAAGGGCTGCAGAGGGAAAACTCACACTCATGTCTCAAGCTTTCCCAGAGTTTGGAGTCTGGGGTCTGGCAGGACCCCAGAGACCATTTAGTCCTACCTCTCACCATGCAGAAGCTCAGAGAGGTCAAGTGACTTGCCCCAGGTCACACAACTGGTCAGTTCAGGGTCTGGCCCCTCCTGCAGGGCACAGGGGTGGGACAGAAGGGGTCACTGTGAGACAGAGCTTGCAAGTCCCTGAGACCATGGTGGTATATTCAGCCCTGCCCCTCCCCATCCACCTGCCTGCCCAGTTCTGCCGGAAGGAGGAAGAAGAGGACAGATTGGGAAATCACAGGCACAGGTCACTCATCAAGGCTACTGGGAAGACTCTGCCCCCGCCCCAGCGGTTGGCAGAGCCTTGGTGTATTTGCTGCAGCCCCTGGGGCATTGGGGGTTCAGAGAATGCCCACCTCCAGGCCCACGCATCTGCAGCACATTCACACTCAGTGCACACGCCCCTCCCAGAACTGCCCAGGGCCAACGCAGCGCACAACTCCAGGGGCTGCTCTTCTCGTTGTACTCCATGTACGTGGCATCCGTGTTGTTGTGTAAGGTGCAGCAACCCTGTACACACCTGTACTCATGACACTCGCCCACATATTTACCCCTGTTCACACACTTCCTAACACACCCCCAAGCCACACCATCTACTCCACTCACAACACAGGATTAACTCAGCCCTGCTCCCCCTCCCCGGGCCTCATTGCAGATGCCATCATCACGGAAGGCGGGGAGAATTTCAGCCAGGGCCAGAGGCAGCTGTTCTGCCTGGCACGGGCCTTCGTGAGGAAGACCAGCATCTTCATCATGGATGAGGCCACGGCTTCCATCGACATGGCCACGGTCAGTCCTGGGCACATCCCTGGGATGGGGGTCTTGGAGAGGGTTTTTGTGGGGCGATACGGAGAAGTGTGCACAAATAGTCCTGAAGCTCAAGTTGCCTTTAACATCAAGGGCCACTTGTGGCAGAAAAGGCAAAGGGCTGGGGGACCCTGACTCCAACTAATCTGAGGGCATGTGTGTAACACACACACACACAAGCTGCACACAGACCCACAAAGACTTCACACCCCTCACCCATCACACAGCACACCCTGGGCACACCCACAGCACACATATATGCACAGAGCCGGGCTCCCAACAGGCTGAGTCCAGCCCCTGAATGCCGGAAACCTGGGCAGTGATATGGGGACAAGGGCCAGACAGAGGGAGGGGGTGGGACTAGGATGGGGGTCAGATGGGAGCTGGGCCACAAACCTGGGCCCCACATCCCTGAAACCAGGCCAGACCCCATCCACTGGGCAGGTGGGCCAACAGCTGCTTCTCCTACCTGGCAGGAAAACATCCTCCAGAAGGTGGTGATGACGGCCTTTGCAGACCGCACTGTGGTCACCATAGCGGTAAGGGCCCCACTGATGTCTCTGGGAGTGGGACACCCGGAGAGAGGGCTGGCCTCCTGACGCTGTCATCGGTGGACAGCCCGTGGGCTCACCTGGGCCTGGTAATCAAGAGAGGACCCTGGAGCAGTGCAGGGCAAGGAGTCCGGAGGGCTTGCAGGGAGCCTGGCTTGCAGCATTTGGGGTGAGGGGGATTCACCCCTGCGCTTCCCTCAGGCCTCCCCCTCATCTCCAGGTTCCGAGGCCTGCCCCGTCCCAAGGCCTGTGAGCTGGGCTAGGGTTACTTCTCCGTAGGAAGCAGGGGATGGGGGGGCCTCGGAGATCCCTGAGTCTTGAAGCCTAGAGGGGAGGGCAGAGCTGAGACTTGGTGAGGGGAGAAGGTGGCATTAGTGGATGGAGGGCTTGGAGTCACGGCCACCCCAGGAAAGGGCAGTCACCACAGAGACAGGACATTCTGGCCACATGCCCCCTCCTCCAAGCTGCAGGAGGGGTGCCCTCAGCTGCCCCCCCACCCCCCACCCTGACCAGCCCCTCCTGCCCTGCCCAGCACCGCGTGCACACTATCCTAAGTGCAGACCTGGTGATGGTCCTGAAGCGTGGCGCCATCCTCGAGTTCGACAAGCCAGAGAAGCTGCTCAGCCGGAAGGACAGCATCTTTGCCTCCTTTGTCCGTGCAGACAAGTGACCTTTTGGAGCCCACATGCCAAACCATGCCCCACCCTGCCCCTACCTCCCACCTGGGTTTTCTAACTGTAAATCACCTGTAAATAAAGAGACTGGTTATTTCCTAACAGGCCTTGGGTCTGGTGGGCAGGGGCTGGGGGTGCTGTGGGTCCAGTGGAGCCAGCCTGACTTTGGCATCAGGGAGACCTGAAGCAGCTGTGTGAGCGTGGGCAAAGCATGTTTCTCTATCTGTGAAATGAGCATTGTATTAATCTGCTAGGGCCACCATAACAAAATACAACAGACTGGCTGGCTTAAACAGCAGAACTTGATTTCTGACAGTTCTGGAGCCTGGAGATCCAAGATCAAGGTGTCAGCAGATTTGATTTCTCCTGAGGCCTCCCTCCTCGGCTGCAGGCAGTCCTGGTGTCCCTCTTTCTTATTAGGATACCAGTCATACTGGATTAGTATGAACTCATTTAACTTAATTACCTCTTCACAGGACCTATATCCAAATACTGTCACATTGGGGGGGCTTCAACATACAAATTTGGGGCTTCAACATATGATTTTGGGGGCAACACAATTCAGTCTGTAACAAGGGTTATAGCATTTTTGTAATTATCTCATCAGATAAGGTAGCAGATCTCCACATAGCTTGGCCCCCTTCCTTCTCACTTTAATTCTTGGATTAAAACTGAGCCCTGGGTACCCTGGATTAGCACTATTTCCCTTGCAAATGACAGGAACCCAACTTCAAGGGGCTTAAACAAAAACTGGAATTATTATTGTATGTGACTGAGAAGGCCAGGAGTTATACTACTTCAAGTGTGGCTGGATCCAGGTGCTTGACATCAGGGATGTGTCTCCATTTCTGGGTTCCATCTTCCTTTCCCTCCCCAATGACAGACGGCCACTAGCAGCTCCAATTTAGATCCTACCCCTCTGAAAAAAAGATGCTCTTTCTTTCTTTTGAAAAAAAGTTTCAGCAAAAATATTGGGAGCAAGTCTTAATGGATTAAATCGGGTCACATCTCCACCCCTACCCAGTCACTGTGGTCAAAGGGCTGACTAGGTACGCCTGGATCACATGTCCCCATCTCTGCCCCCCAAATAGGGTCATTCAGAACTGGAAGAAGGGTTGTCTTTCAGAGGGAAAGCACAGTGCATATACCACAAGTCAGCCAGCTGGCGGCTGGGAGATGCTGGAGCCCAGACAGAGGGGAGACCAGAACAACAGCTGTCCTCAGACTCCATCTGCATTATGAAACAGAAGTGCACACCTGCCCTCAGCCAAGAAATGGCAGGTGCTCATTTACATATCATTTTATTATCATTTAAATGTTGCCTTCAGTACTGGCTGTACCAGGCCCTGGGGTGCAGACCCAGGAGTCTTGGGCCTGCGTGCCTCTTGACTGTGAGGAGTCAGAGCCATACAATATAAGGAAAATGTGCCAGTCATTGGAGAGGGGTCTAGCACAGATCCTTCTAGATCTTCCAGGAGCCAGAGGAGCTCAGGAGGGGAGAGGCCTGGAAGGCCTGGCAGGCTTCCTGGGAGAGGCAGGATTTGAGTTGGGCATGGGAGGAGTAGGAATTGGATAGGCAGAGAGTTAGAGAAAAGGGCCCATGGGGGGGGGGGGGGTCAGGGAGGTGGGAATAAGATCAGAGAGCCTTGAATGTCAGGACAAGGAGTCTGGGATAAGCCGATGAACAAGAGGGAAGTGGAGTAGCTTTCTGAGCAAGAAAGAGGCCTGACAAGTGCAGTGTTTGGGGGAGATGATTATGAGGAGGTGCAGGATAGAGCAGAGCAGGAGGCTGAGCCCTTTGCGTAAGGGGCTCACCCTCCTGGAAATGATGGAGCCTCAGAGCCACACCGTGAGGCAGGGCCTTGCCTTTCCAGCTCTGAGATGTCTCTGGGGGCCCAGTAGCTCCCTCCACTGTGGGGCCTCCCAGGAGCAGAGCCCGGGGAGGGGGAAGAGGATTCCCACCCCTCCACGCCCACCACACCCCAAGGGATTGAAGGGAAGTCGCAGGGACCCTGCCGACACTGAAGTCCTGCAGGATGCCCAAGGTCATGCCAGCCCAAACCCCTCTCCAGCATCCCTGATGGTCTGCCAACCTTGACTAGGATACCCAACAGATGTGGGTCATCTCTGGTTATTAGAACTGACTCTTCCACACATAGAACTGACTCTTCCATACGTGAAATCAAAGCCTGCCTCTGTTCCACTCAGTGTTTATACCAATTCTATACTTTGGGTCATGCAAAACTACAAGTCCATCTCCTTAGACCCCAGGGGTTTCTGCAATGGTGCCCAAACCCCCACGTGGGCTCTCCAGGGATCCTTTTCTGATGGATGAACAGCTCTAGTTGCCCCAGAGGTTTCCTGCATAACCCTGTCTCCTTGAGCTCCCCACCCTAGGCACTGCACCTCTGGTAATATAGCCCAAGATCACACTTACCCTGAGTAGTAGTGTTCACTCTGCCTGCAGGTGGGTATGGGAAAGAAAGAGGAAAAAATATGAAAGTTACACCCTGCCCCAGTGTGGCCCACATCCCCACTATCCCTATCTTTCCAACCCCTGCCTCAAGCCCCCACTCCAACAAATGGACACACATGGGTCAAGGGTTCCTCCATAAGGACCTAGCTCCAGAGAGGAGGTGGGGCCTTTATTGCCACAACCACAGAGACCTAGCAGGCTTTCCCTCCCAGCTGACAACTGGAGGCCCCCATTGGGGCCCAAGCCACAGGGCAACCCTAGGCTGATGCCTGCAGTAGAAACACCACTCACGTCCAGGCCAAGGGCTTGGGTCTCCTAGTGCCTAAGCCAGCCCTAATACAGCCCCTCAGACCCATGTGCCCCCCATTAACTAAAGTAGAGGAAATCAGGCTGTGGGTGTAAGGACGCGTAAAGCAAGTGCCAGTAGCTCAAACCCTCTTTAAAATGCAGGAGTGGGCTGGGGGATTGGTCATGACTGAGAAGATGCAACCACCCAGGCTTCTGGGCTGCAGCATCCAGCATCCTCTGTGGTGCGTGTTAAACTGTGTTTCTACACCTACTAAGGTACAATTTTCTCTGGGGAGGGAGTCCGCGGCTTCCATCAGATTCTCAAAGGATCCACGACTCAGAAAAGATTAAGAGCACCACCAGGGAGCCTTTTCTTCTTAGCGGTCAGTTGAGAAGTCCTGGGGCCACCTAATCTCCCCCAGTCACCGGGCTGGTGACGTCGGCCCCTCAGTGCCTCCTTTCACTGGGAACCCGCAAAGCCCAGCGCTGCGCTAGAGGCGGATACCGACCCGACTGAGGATGGGAAAATTGGGGGAGGGGAGTCAGGGAGCCAGGGGCTGCGGTCCCCAGACTTGGGAGGGCGGGTCACAACTCCCTTCACTACCCCTCCTCCCTGCTCTAATTTCGTAGACCGTAGACAGGAGGGACCGCTTGGCTGCACCTGATTGGGCAAACCCCCAAGGCCAGACTGTGAGTCCGGAGGAGGGCAGTGGGGAGGTGAATGGCGAGGGGCGGGGCCTGCGCCCGTGCCCGCCCCCCTCCAGCTCAGGAATAGGTCGGGCTCCCCCTGGCGGCCCCCACTCCCCTCCCCGGGCGCCCCCCGCCCTCGATCGTCTACCGCCACCTAGCACAGGTCGGTCTCCGCGGACCAGCAGACGAACAGACGGACGGAGCACGGCCCGCCGCGAGCGCCCGGGCGCAGGAGGGGGGGGGGAGGCGGCGGCTGCGGCTTGAGGAGCAGGAGCAGGTGCCGCGGCGACGAGCGGGCGGGGCGGGGACCGGGCGGGCGGGGGCGCGGCGCCGGCGTGCGTGCGGCGGCGGGGGGCCGGAGGCCGCGACTCCGGGTGAGCCCCGCCGGGTCGCGCCGGCAGCGAGAGGAGCCGGAGTTGAGCCGGGTGGGGTGGTGGCTCTGGAGGGCGTAGGATCCCAAGGAGACAGAAAGGACGAGAGCTGAAGGGGGATTTGAAGAGCGGCGAGAGCGCCACGGGGGTGGGGTAGGAAAGAGGGGCCTTGCCTGGAGATGAGACTGAGGGCGGTCAGGATATGAAACTGGAGCTGAGAGGGGAGCCGGGAGCAGAAATGGGTGAGACGGGGGACACGGTGGGGGTTGTGTGAGGTCTGGTCACTTGGTAAGATCCGGAGGTGGGACATTCAGAGGTGAGAGAGGTGGGTTGAGAAGGCAGGCTGGTGGAGAGTAGGGGTCTTCGGGGGATGTCCAGGGGTGGCCAGCAGGTGGAGGAGAGTTGAGCTGGGATCCAGGGCCAGGTGGGGAACAGGTAGGGGGCTCACCAGGCAATGGGCACGTGGGCCGAGGTGTGAGGCTGGAATAAAGTGAAGCAGGGGCCAGGTGGAGGTGAGGATGAGGCTGGTTGGGGAGGCATCTCAGAAGTAAGGCCAGCACAGACTGAGAGTGGTCCCAGAGTGGAATGGTGCCCAGGGAGGGAACTCCACAGCCAGGCCCTAAGCCTTGACAGGGGGGCACCCCCCTCCATGGGGGAAGCCTCTCCCTGGTGGTCGCTGGAGCCATGCTGTCCCGCAAGGGCATCATCCCTGAGGAGTATGTGCTGACACGCCTGGCAGAGGACCCTGCGGAGCCCCGGTACCGTGCCCGTGAGCGGAGGGCCCGCTTCGTGTCCAAGAACGGCAACTGCAACGTGGCCCACAAGAACATCCGGGAGCAGGGCCGCTTCCTGCAGGACGTGTTCACCACGCTGGTGGACCTCAAGTGGCCGCACACGCTGCTCATCTTCACCATGTCCTTCCTGTGCAGCTGGCTGCTCTTCGCCATGGCCTGGTGGCTCATCGCCTTTGCCCACGGCGACCTGGCCCCCGACGAGGGCTCCGCTGTGCCCTGCGTCACCAGCATCCACTCCTTTTCCTCTGCCTTCCTTTTCTCCATTGAGGTCCAAGTGACCATTGGTTTCGGCGGGCGCATGGTGACCGAGGAGTGCCCGCTGGCCATCCTGATCCTCATTGTGCAGAACATCGTGGGGCTCATGATCAACGCCATCATGCTGGGCTGCATCTTCATGAAGACTGCTCAGGCCCACCGACGGGCCGAGACCCTCATCTTCAGCAAGCACGCGGTCATCGCCTTGCGCCACAGTCGCCTCTGCTTCATGCTGCGTGTGGGTGACCTCCGCAAGAGCATGATCATCAGCGCCACCATCCGCATGCAGGTGGTGCGCAAGACCACCAGCCCAGAGGGCGAGGTGGTGCCCCTCCACCAGGTGGACATCCCCATGGAGAACGGCGTGGGTGGCAACAGCATCTTCCTGGTGGCTCCCCTTATCATCTACCACGTCATTGATGCCAACAGCCCGCTCTACGACCTGGCACCCAGTGACCTGCACCACCATCAGGACCTTGAGATCATTGTCATCCTGGAAGGCGTGGTGGAAACCACGGGCATCACCACCCAGGCCCGCACCTCCTACCTGGCTGACGAGATCCTGTGGGGCCAGCGCTTTGTCCCCATTGTGGCCGAGGAGGACGGCCGCTACTCCGTGGACTACTCCAAGTTTGGGAACACCATCAAAGTGCCCACACCACTCTGCACGGCCCGCCAGCTTGATGAGGACCACAGCCTGCTGGACGCCCTGACCCTCGCTTCTGCCCGTGGGCCGCTGCGCAAGCGCAGCATGGCCATGGCCATGGCCAAGGCCAAGCCCAAGTTTAGCATCTCTCCGGATTCCCTGTCCTGAGACATGGTCCCTGGGGCCCCCACACTGCTTGTGTGTACCCAGGCAGTATGGCATGGTATGTAGAGTGGACATGGTGTGGGCCCCTTGGCCAGGCCAGGACCTGGTGTGAGGCTGGGCCCTCCTCAGCTCAGCCTCCCCCCCTGCTGCTCACCCAAGGTGTTACAAGGCACTTGTCACTACGCTATTTCTGGCCTCAGCAGGAGCCTGTACTGGGTTATTTTTGTCTCTGCTCCTCCCAGCCCCAGCTCAGGACTGGTTGGTGCTCTTCCCCTCCACCCCCGTCCCCCCACAAGGCTGGGGAAGCTGTGGGAAGTGTCCAGCCCTAAAGCTGGGTCTCCTGCTGGTCCTGGGCCCTCATGATAGACTGGCCAGAAGCTGGGCAGGTGGCTGGGAAAGAATGGTCCCCAGGTTGGGGGCCTACTGCTCTTGTTTCTGTGACCCCAAGAGATGCCTGTGGTCAGGCCACAGCCATCCTTGGTCCCTGAAAAAGTGATGGGCTAAAGGGTGGGCCCGGCCAGCTGGGGAGGGCAGTCAATGAGGGAGCACATTCCAGCTGGAGGATTGGAGCTGTGGAGCCTACAGACAGGGAGGGGCTGAGGCTGACAGGACTCCCCTCCATGGGACAGGCTCAGGCAGGAAGGAAATGGTGTAAGGACCCTCAGCTTTGCTGAGCCCTGCTCAGGC
Organism: Tapirus indicus; assembly: GCA_031878705.1. Taxonomy (NCBI): domain Eukaryota; kingdom Metazoa; phylum Chordata; class Mammalia; order Perissodactyla; family Tapiridae; genus Tapirus; species Tapirus indicus. The sequence goes on from CM062924.1 coordinate 12,553,463, forward strand.
ACGGGGAAGAGGAGAGGGGCCCCTGTGCCCTTGCCCCTTGGCCCTGACCCCAAGGCTTCTATGGTGAGGGCTCCATGGGCTGGGGCTGCTGCGCCTGCCTGCTCCATTCTGTCCCCCACCCTGGGCTGGGGCAGACACCAGCACGCCAAACAGAAAGAAGCTGAGGGGAGAGAGTCTTGGGCCCACCACACTTGGTGGGCCTCAGACCAAACTCTGGTCCTGGCTCCCCACCGGTGGCTTCCACTCACTTTGTCCAGAGGCTGGCCGTGGAGGGTCTTTGAGTTTCTAGAAAAGGAGATGTTGGAAAGCTCAGGATGGTGGGGGTGAGCAAGGTCCCTGAGGCAAAGAGACCCTTGGTCCTGATGGGACTGACCCCAAGCCTGGACTCTCGGAGCAGAGCTGTGTGTACTTGCCCAGAATTCTGCCTTCTTCTCCGTTGTCAATAAAGCCTCCCCCTTCATGACCTAAACTCTGGGCTGTTCCTGCTGGGGAGGCAGGGGGTGTGCTGGTGGACAGGGAGGGCAGGGGCTGCCAGCCCACATTCCAGAGGTGTCATGGACCCCAGCCGGGAGGCCAGGAAAAGGACCTGGGGCTGGCCGTCTTCCCCTGGTTCAGAGAGACTTGCCTCTTCTGCCTCAGGTAGCCCAGCCCTGCCAGCCTGTCTGGCCATCTCAACCTTTGGGCATCCACCAGGCTTATAGCCCTGGGCACTACCTCCACTCCTGGCGATCTGCTGGAAGGCTGGGATGCTCAGGGAGAAAGGCGGGGACCTCTCATGCATTAGTGTAGTGATGGGAGCATAAGCCAACTGCGTGGGTTCAAATCCTGGCTCTGGCTATAAGACCTTGGTCAAGTCACGTAACCCTCTGTGCCTCAGTTGCCTCATCTATAAAGTGGGGATACTACCTCACAGAATTGTTGTGAGAGTAAGTGGAAAACATATATAAAATGCTTACGCACCTCGTCCATAATAACGGCTTGATCAATGTTAACTGTTAGGATTGCTGTTGAATCAGCCACATGGTGAGACAACTGACCAAGTGAATGTTAAGAGAAAAGGTGCTGTTATGTGTCCCCTCGGTGTTGAGTTTCTCTGCCTGGTCTTCTTGTATACACAATGTCCCCTCCCAGCTCAGACCCTGATGACAGGCTGTGGCAGGGCTGTGGTCTTCTTGTCTCCATCTCACCCCCTGCCATCCATTGGCCATCCAGCCACCAGTGTGGTCTTATTAAAAGGATTGTGGGGGCCGGCCCAGTGGCATAGCAGTTAAATTCGCACATCCCGCTTCGGCGGCCTTGGGTTCACTGTTTCAGATCCTGGGCACGGACCTACTCACCGCCCATCAAGCCATGCTGAAGCGGCGTCCCATAGAGAAGAGCTACACCTCTACAACTATGTACTGGGGCTTTGGGGAGAAAACAAAAAGAGGAAGATTGGCAACAGATGTTAATGTAGGGCCAATCTTCCTCAAAAAAGGGGGGGGGGTTGTGATCATTCCCTCCCGTGTCAAGTGCCTTCCATAGTTCCCCATGACCTTCTGGGTCAAGGCTAGACCCCATAGCCAGCCATCTCGGGCTTTGCCTGCTTCCCAGCCTTACAGTTCTCTGGCCATCCATCCCTCTGGCAGCCCCACTATCCCCTCCTTGCATATAACATTGACCTTCCTACCTCTGAGATTTTGCTTATGTTATTCCCTTTCCCTGGACTGCCCAGCCTTCATCTCTGCCTGTTGAATTCCGTAAACGTCCAGATCGAATGATGCCTCCTTGAAGATTTTTCCTCTGGAAAGAGATTCTACTTTTGCCTGTGTTTATGGGTCTGTTTCCCATCCCCAGGTCCATGGCTCCTTGAGGTCAAGGACTGTGTCTGATTTGGCACTGTGCCTGGCACTCAGTAAGTGCTGAATGAATGAATGATGGCGAGTGTAGACAACAAGCCAGGGTTATTGCTGCACTTTGAGGTCTGCAGAGGGCTTTAGCCAGATCAGTGAGAGTTTGTCCCCAGCTACCCCAGAGGCAGGGCTGAGGGGCCAGGAAGCTGCTGCTGCTGCCCCAAGCTCTAGGCTGCCCCTTCCGTGCATCCACACAGTCCCCCAACATTGATTCTCTTCCCTGCTGAGCTGACCCATTTCTGGATTAGAGGAAGAAGGAATGAGAAGCGACTCAGAATCAGCCGAGTTGTGAGGACAGTGCCTGGCTCTTGGGACTCAGCTTGGCTGTCCTTAAGACCAGAGGAGGGGCCAAACTCACTAATGAGAATCCCCTCGGCAGCACCATCCTTAGGGCCCCATCCAGAGTAACCTTTCTTCAGGGCCTCACACACCTTAAGCAGCTGGTGACAGTGAACTGGCAGAACTGAGGCCTGAGCGCCACCTGCTGGTCACAGAGAAGACCTACTTGATCCCAGAAAACAGGGGCCACTGGTCCTAGTGTTTCCACTCTGAGACGCCCCAGCCTTAAGGCTTAGCTCAGGGAGGAACTGGAAAGTTCCAGGCATGGAGGGAGCAGCTGGACCAAGCCTTCTTTGGCCCCCCTGGATGTTTTTGCCCATTGATAGTGCTCCCTCCATCCAGGTGCACCCCCTCTTTAAGGCACTGGCCCAAACTGGACAAGGAAGCTCCCCTGAGCTCTGCTCAGCCCAGCAGGAGCTCCTGTGAGAATTTGTTTCTGATATTCTGCCTCCAGAACAGCACTGGCGTCACATGAGAGCAGACGGAACAGTCCACGCTAGTCCACACCCTGTGTGCAGAACCGGCTCTCCTCTGGGCCCCAGGAGAAGGGACAGAAATGGTTCGTGTCACTGTGGTCCGGTGCTGGGGGAGGCACTGTGCTCCTCTGAGTTTGGAGATGGGGAAACAGGAAGTGGCGTTAACTTGCTAAGATCTCACAGCCAGTAAGGGGCAGGCCCGAGTCTGTCTCATGCCAAAGCCCTGCTCCTTTCCCCCTGCTGCACAGTCCCAGTGACCTGAGCCCCAGCTTTCACTCGGGGTGCCCTCTAAGTGTCAAATCCACCGCAGGGAGACAGTTCTCTCTAGACCAAGAACAGGAGCGAAAGTGTAATTTGGAAGCCCCTGGGCCTCCCTGAGGTCCCACATTTGAGACTGATGGCAGGCTCAGCTGTGGTAAGTGACAGCCTAGATTATGTCCCAAACATCCAGGGAGCCAGAGGGACCTCACTGCCACTTTCCCTCACCCCTGTGCATGATGAACCCTCCAGCTCCCGCCTTCTTGCAGGAGGACTGGGGTCCCTACCTTCCAGGCTACCCTCCCTCTGGCCAATCAGGCAGCAATGCAACCTGATGGGGCACCTCTGCCACCCCTCTCTGTCCCCAACTCACACCAGATGGTGTCCTGGGCCTCACTCCTGAGCTCAACAGGGGAGGGACGCCAAGCCACCCTCTTCTTGTAGTGAAACTAAATTGCTAGTCTGGAAAAACTAGCTCATTAGCCTTACTGAAAACCTGCCCAGGCCTAACGCCTATGGATTTGGCATCTCCAGCCAGTCACCGCAAGGCCCACATGTGGCCCACTGAGGTGGCCCTCTGGCCCTTCAGCTGGAGAGGACTCACCCAGCTTCTGCAGGATCCACTTGCTCTCCACAGGTGGCATCCTTCCAGCTCCATCCTGCACGAGCTCTTCCACCACATCCTGCCCCTGGGAAAACTTTCCTAGGGAGCTTGCCGTAAGGAGCAGAATAGCCTGACTCCCCACAGGTCTCTGGGCTCATCTCTGAGGTCTCCCCAGGTCCAGGTATCAGACACCTATGTTGTACGAAGACATGCAGAAGACTTTGGGGAAGACGACATGAATTCTGCATGACAAAGTCATGTTGAACCCAGACTGGGGCAGGTCTGAAGAACAGCACATCTGTTCCAGCTTGAAAGGAGCCAGGGAAAGGCAGAACAGTGGGATTAAAGCCAGAACTGTGTTCCAGAGAGTGGGTTTTTGCCCTAGAATCTAGGTTATTGGTGTCCCATCTGCCAGGTCCACCTGCCTGGCGCATTGTATATCTTCATGGAAAGGGAAGCAGGTGCTACCTACACCCTATTCTATTTCCACTCTGGGCAGGCCCACCTCTGGAGTGATGTGAACGGCAGGCCACCTGAGCTGGCCAACTTGGGTACAGGAGTGGGAACTTCTGCCCTTCCACCAACATTGGGTCCTTCCAGGCACTGATGCCAATGAGTGGAACAGGGATACAAAGAGCATTTGCAATGACACGATCTATTACCTTCCCTGGGAGAAGCAGTGGTGTACAGGACAGGTCAGGTCAGCAGGACCTAGAAGCTCTCTTCAGCTCATACTAGTCATATACTGCCCCTTCATGAAAGGGTATCATTCTTTGCAGCACAGATATGTCCCAAACTCCACCTCTGCAGACCAACAACACCCAAAGTGAAGCAAACCAGACTTGGGGTGGCCCTGCATCTGTGTGCTCTTTACTTCATGTGATCAATTGCAGTTTCTCTCATAGTGCCATTATCTTCAGGGAAGGGAAGTTACTCCAGGGTAGCCCAGAGAAAAGTAAATGCAACACAGTTCTGACTGAGACTGTGATTCTGTTTTCTTCAATTCCTTCTGTGTCCTTGGTTTCCCATTCATCTTGGAAGTAGAAGAATGAAAGTCATCCCATAATTCTGCCTCTTTTGTGCCTCTCTTCAGGTCTCTCAAGGTCGGGCCAGCAAACTTATTTCTGAGCTCAGTAACTCTCTCCTTTTTCTGCATCATGGAGTCCCTTCTGATCAATAATGCCCAGTTGACAGTCCCACACATTTTACATCTTTCTAATTTTTCTAATCTTTTCTAATTTTTTAATCTTCCTATAAAAACACCCCACTTGTGATTTCCTCATCTAATTTTCTTCGCTCTTCTCCCTTGTGTTACTTTACTACTCTAGCTCTACAAAATTATAATCTTTTACTAAATTTATAAAATCTTAACTGCCTTACTACTTTTTCCCAAAGGGTGTCTGTCTATTCCAACCACCGTCAGCAGCTTTGGACTACTTCATTTGTTCCACAGTTCAGACTGTTGCCTCGTTCCCCCTTCCAGTTGTACACTTCGAGATTCACCCGCTCCTCCAATCGTAACACAGTCTTCTAACAGACACCAATGCATCCGCAGTTCCACGTTCTACCACTAGGGGTCACTCTAGATCACCCTCAGATGGGAGCACAGCAATGGGAAGTCTGTTCATCTTTCTAAGCCAGGAGACTTCCATGTCAAGTTATGCCCCCATGTGCTCATTGTGCCCCTCCAAAGTGACCTAAGAACTGTTTCTCAGGGTCGTTACTCCAACTCCCAGGAGAGATGGGTCCCTGATAACTGCACTCAAAACCACACTGTATCTTACCTGTGACCAACATTGGGCATGTAGCAGCCCCGTCAATCTGTCCTGGATGAGGCACCCATACTAATATCCAATTAGGAAGCACATTGGCCACCTTAGTTTGGTTACAGAAAACAAGGCAAGGGCCAAACGCACCAACCAACAGGTCCTCCCCTAAGAATAGACTAGAACTGTGCACCATGAGCCTCTCCTCCAGACCTAATGATCTGGCTCATCCTTCACAGCCCAACCCCACTCTGCCCCCTCCCTGGATCTTCCCTGGAGGTACGGCATATTGATTAAGAATCTGAGCTCCACTCTTTGCTAACCATGAGACAGGGGCAAGTCACTTATCTTCTATCAAAGAATAACTCAGAGACATTAAATTAAAAGTACAGCTGAATATTTTTATTCATATACTGGCATGTATGGATTGAGGTCCCTGAACTAAGAAGTAGAATTTGAAATGGAAACAGACCACAGTCTGGAAATAGTAAGTGTTGCTTTCTTTTCTCTCTCTTTTCCTTTTTTTTTTCTTTTTGAGGAAGATTGGCCCTGCACTAACATCTGTTGCCAATCTTCCTTTTTCTCTTTTTTCTCCCCAAAGCCCCAGTACACAGTTGTATATCATGGTTGTAGCGTTGTAGCTCTTCTATACGGAATGCCGCCTCAGCATGGCTTCATGAGCAGTAGTAGATCCATGCCCAGGATCCGACCAGCGAACCCCGGGCCGCGGAAGCAGACCGCGCGAACTTAACCACTACACCACCGGACTGGCCCCATCCCTCTCTTTTTTACTGAGGTATAATTAACATATAACATTCTATTAGTTTCAGGTGTACAACATGATTTGATGCTTGTATACATTGCAAAATGATCACGTCAATAGGTCTAGTTAACATCCATCACCATACATAGTTACAAAATTCTTTTTCTTGTGATGAGAACTTTTAAGAGCTACTCTGTTAGCAACTTTCATTACACAATACAGCATTATTAACTAGTTAATACTGTACATTACATCCCCATGACTTATTTATTTTATAACTGCAAATTTGTACCTTTTGACCTCCTTCACCCATTTAGCCCGCTCCCACCCCTGCCTCTGGCAACCACCAATCTGTTTTCTGTACCTATGAGCTCGGGTTTTTTTTTTTTTTAAGATTCCACATATAAGTGAGATCATATGGTATTCATCTTTCTCTGTCTGACTTATTTCATTTAGCATAATGCCTTCAAGGTCCATCCATGTTTTCACAAATGGCAGGATTTCCTGCTTTTTATGGCTGAATAATATTCCATTTAATACACATACACACACACACACACCATGTTTTCTTTCTTTCTTTTTTTGGGGGGGGTGAGGAAGATTGGCCCTGAGTTAACATCTGTGCCAATCTTCGTCTATTTTATATGTGGGACACCGCCACAGCATGCCTTGATGAGTGTAGGTCCACGCCTGGGATTCAAACCTGTAAACCCCAGGCCACTGAAGCAGAGCACATGGACTTAACCACTACGTCACTGGGCCGGTCCCTCTTTTTTTTTTTTATTGAGGTCATATTGGCTTATAACACTGTGTTCACTTCAGGTGTAGATTATATTTCAACTTCTGTATGGGCTGCATCATGTTCACCACCAATAGTCTGGTTTTTATCTGACACCACATCTTCTTTATCCATTCATCCACTGATGAGCACTTAGGTTGCTTCCATGTCTTGGCTATTATAAATAATGCTGCAGTGAACATGGGGGTGCATATATCTTTTCCAGTTAGTGTTTTCATTTCCTTCCGATAAATACCCAGAAGTAGAATCGCTGGATCATATGGTAGTTGATTTTTAATTTCTTGAGGAGCTTCCATACTGTTTTCTATAGTGGCTGCACCACCATAGAATTTGTGCATTTACATTCATACCAACAGTACGCTAGGGTTCCCTTTTCTCCACATCCTCACCAACGCTTGCTATTTCTTGTCTTTTTGATTATAGTCATTGTAATAGGTGTGAGGTGTTATCTCATTGTGGTTTTGATTGGCATTTCCCTGATGATTGGTGATGTTTAGCACCTTTTCGTGTTCCTGTTCACCATCTGTATGTCTTCTTTGGAAAGTATTGCTTTCATTTTCTTGGATAAGCTGATTGATGGGAGGCTATCAAGGAGGGCAGCTTGAAGAGCCTGCTATGAGCAAGCTGTCTGGGTCATCAGAGTCATTTCAGTTACTTATGCATTCTCCGAGGAAACCTGTGGTCTCTGCTGTCTGGCTCTGTCCTTCTAGTGGTTCCTTCATCTGAATAAGCCACAAATGCACCATAGTGAAAGCACCCCATTAAAATTCTTCAGTCCCTCCTTGTGTCAGTTTGGGTCCACAAGAGAGTTATTGGAGGTAGTACATGTGAAAGATAAAAGGGGAGAGGGTACAGGAATAGGCGGGAAAAACCTTCAGAGCACAATGCAGGTCTGATATCTGTGAAGGGAGAGAGGAGGGAGGATAGGGTAGCAAGAGCCTCAGAACACAGTGCAACTCTGAAGTCTCAGCCACCCCAAGGGGGAGCTCCAAAGACTCCCGCCTTGCTCAGCCATTGGCTGGAGATGCCCAGGGGGAGCATGGCATAAGCTTAAATACTGCAGCAGATCCATGAGGTGCCACAGCTGGAGCATGCTGACTGAGTATACTCTTCATAGCAGGCTTTCTCTAGAAGGAAGTCTCAGCAGCATATCTCCATGGCAACCACACCTTTTGGTCAAAACTCAGCTTCCTGAGGAGCTGTATCAGTTAGCTCTTGCTCTGTAAACAAGCCTAAGATGCAGTGGCTTTAAAAAAATAAGTATTTCTCACACATTTGAGAGTTGGCTCTGTCAGCATGGATGGTCTCAGCTAGGTTTGCTCACACGTCTGGGAGTTGGGTGGCTGCCAGCTGATCCAGACTGGCCTCCGCCAGAGCAACTAGCTGTACCTTCTAGTGTCTGTAGTAGGTGAGCCTGGACATGTCCTCTCACTAACGTCAGAAGCACCAAAGACAGCACATGGAAACACACAGGGCCTCTTGAGGCCTAGGCTTGGAACTGGCTCACTTTCACTGCTGCCTCATTCTATTGGTCAAAGCAGCAAGTCACATAGTTGAGCCCAAGGGGCAGCCCCAAATTGGAGAACACCACAAAGTTACACGGACACAGAGAAGGGTGAGGGGTTGCAGCCATCATCACGAACCACAGAATCCAGGCTGACCATGAAGATTTTAGTGTCTTTTTCATTAAATATTGTTGCCAGATGTCAGGTTACCACAACATCACCTGGATATCAGAAACCAGAGGAAGGCAAGAAAAATGAGAACATTCACAAATATCACCAGAAACATTTGAAAACCACTTTATATCCAGTTTTCTCATTGGTCTAGGTCCAATCGAGAGAATAAGTCTCATGAATCAGTTGGCCAACTTTAGATAAAGAGTCTTTTTTCTTGATTAATTGATTATTCGACTTTTCCTAAGGCATTTATAATGAGAGGTCTTAGCTATTGCACTGATTGTGCCTTGGCAGGCCCATAAATAGCTGAGGGCAATTTTATTATCTAGAACCATTTTAACCAACATGTTTACACTGGTCTTGGGCTTCTACAGCTTGAGTGGTTTTATTTGCTATTTGGGCATAGTCAGGGATAAACATGTTTGGAAACATGTTTTAGTTTGGGAACACCTAGTGAGGGTTAGAAATTCTCAGTGAAGCCAGTGAAATCTGGTGGTAAGTTATCCCACTGAGCTATGAACAAAATCTGAGCACCTGAAGGAAAGAATTCCCCTCTCTGAGCCATGGCTTCTCTGTGTGAGAATAACAATGCTGCCCACACAGAGTTCAAAGGCCTGGTCTGAACTAATCAGGTCAGGTTCTATTCACAGTGAGAGGATTATTATGAAGAGGCAGAGGAGCTCTACAGTGCATCTCCCCAGTGGCATAAGCCACCACGCGGAGATCAGATGAGAAAGTTCTTCCCAATGTGACATCAGGAAAAGCCACACACTACACTTGGAATCCCCCAGCATCAACCCCACCCACTGGCCATGACCCCTGAATTGAGCCAACACCACAGCACAGGACTAAACTCTGCCTTGGAGTCCTTACCTTCTCCAAAGACACCAAAATAAAATTAATAAAATCAGTCCAGTTAATAAGACTGCTACAACAGACAAAAAAGTGATCCACCAATGAGTTGTCTTGGATTCTGCAGAGAAAAAGAGGAGGAGATCATTAAGAGGAAGCCCAGAGAGACCACACAACTGTTGCTAGGACCTGTGTGGCTGTGTGTCACTTTTCTTGTCAGAGAGATAACCACCAACCCTCTGCCACACATGGTGACATCCTCCGTTTCTATCACACATACCTCCACACATCAAACAGTGTGTTTAGCACTTGCCAGAAACACGCCACAATGTCAAACACCACATACACATGAATGCAATGTTCAAAGCTTCCACACTACTACTCTGTCTTATGTTGTTTATATGTTCCTATAAATTAAATGTCTGTGTCCCCCCAAAATTCATATGTTGACATCCTAATGTCCAAAGTGATAGTATTAGGAGGTGGGACTTTTGGGTGGTGATTAAGTCATGAGGATGGAGCCCTCATGATTGGGATTAGTGCCCTTATAAAAGAGGCTCTAGAGAGCTCCCTCACCCCTTCCAACATGTGAGGATACAATGAGAAGTCTGCAAGTTGGAAGAGGGCCCTCACCCAACCATGCTGGCACCTCATTTCAGACTTCCAGCCTCCAAAACTGTGAGAAATACAGTTCTGTTGTTTATAAACTACCCAGTCTGTGGCAATTTGTTATAGATCCCGAACAGACTAAGACATACATATCACCCAGGAAAAGCCCTCATACCATACACACAAAGCATATCTCAATTTCACACTCCGCGTGCCCCACACATACCGCGCACACATCCCTGCACACACCACCCACACACACCCCTAGCCCTTACTTCCAAGAACAATTCCTCTCTCCCTCCAGGACCAACCCAGTCCCCATCTGGCACACCCAGATCACATCTCGCAGGGCCCCTGGTCAGCCCCTGCCTTCCTTACCCCTCTCAGCTCCAGGCAGATGCATGCAACCACTCAGGACCAGAGCCACAACAACAGAAGCCAGGATATGAGCTCAATGAACCCCACCCCACCAGCAGGAGAGGTTCTGGAGTGAGTTGTGTCATCCTAAGCTAAGGATCCAGTGTGCCGGGGGGAAGTCCTGGGCATCTGCAGGGCCACGCTACTATGGCCTCCTCATCTTGGGTACAACCCATAAGACAGAACTACTGATTCAGCCTCTACCAGCCAACAGTTTGCAGTGGCCCTGGAGCCTGACCAGAAGAGTTGCTGGCAGGGCTGGGTTCCTGGCCCCTGACAGACCCTTATCCTCAGGGGACATGGACAGAAGACTGTCCCCTTTCTCCCAGCAGCTGGCAAGCTTCCCACTCCAAGGCATAAAGACTACGCAGATCATTTAAACTGCCATGAGTTAACAAGTAGCCCTGGTTCCACATGAGGACTATTGTCACCACTCTCCGCCTATTAGACCATCTGCCCCGGCTTAGGGACCTAGTCTGGACTGCCGACTTTGGGGCTGAGCCAGGGCAGACCAAGCTTTCCCTCCTTCCCCACTGGCCCTCATCTTTCCCCAGACTGCCCAGGAACCAAAGTTTTATGTTATACCCCTCAGGTGAAGACTAGGCAAAATGTCTGGGAGGATGCTTACCTATCGGAATCAGGGTGAAGTTGAACCTCTGGGAGGTGGGCATGGATATGTGCCAAATCTCACACTGGTAGATGGTCATACCATCTTCCAGAGAGGACGTCAGCATCACAAAGCTGGTGACATTAAACGTACCGTCCGCATTCTTGACAGTGGGACCAGTGGTGATGCCCTCAGAAACCTCCAGGTACTGGGGATCCTTCTGGGTCCACTTTTTCCACGTTATGTTAATGTTCTCTGGGTAGAACCCACTTGACTTACACAAAAGACGTTTATCTTCATTATCTCTCAGCACACCTTGCTCCAGAAACAAGCTGCTGACTGGGTAAGCTGCGGGGGGAGACAAGTCACACCTTGAGGCTAGGTAGAGACTAGCTTATTATCAGCCCGATGTCTGACCTATGGCAAGCCTGCAGGAAAGGTCAGTGAACTGAATGGGATTCTGCTCAGGCTAAATATTCTGGGTATCTTGGTCCGCATGCCAGCAGGGTGCTGATATGCTGTGACCCCGACTCCCACTGCAATTTTATAAAGCAGAGTTTCTTAAGTTACTTTGTGTCACAGACACCTTTGAGAATCTGAGGAAGGCCTTGGAACACTGTTGTGGCACAGACCACTATTGCTGCCAATTTCCATTCTTCAATGACATATCCAAGTTAAAGCTACGTTTCCGAACCTCCACTGCAGCTGGGTGTAGCCACATGAATACATGGGTAGGGTCTCTAGTAGTTTGGATGTAATCAGAAGTGGCAAAAGCAACTTCCAGGAAGTATCTTTAAATAATAAGGATATCCTAAAGAAAAGGAATGTGCCCTTCTCCCTCTCCTCTTCCTCCTTCCTGCAGAATGGCTGGAATACTATGCAATGGCTAGAGATGGAGAAGCCATTTCCAAACACCAGGTGGAAGCCACAAGCTGAGGATGGCAAAGTGACAAGATAAAAGGGTCCTGGGTCCCAGCTGATCACAGACTGCCATACCTGCCCTGGATTGGCTACATTTGTGTGAAAGAAAAATAAACTACCTTTTAAAAAGCCACTGTTGACTTCTGGTTTCCCCTCTGACATGTAAAGACCCTGGAAGCCATCACTCCTATCCTCATAACAAGAAAAAAAGCTGAGCTGAACGAAGTGAAAATCAACAACTTTTCTTTAACGGTTTAATCTCCAGGAACCCCACCAGGTTCTCACAGTGAAGATTCAGGGAAAATTCCCTCCTGTTTTGGGCAGAGGGGAAAGGAAAAGTAACCATTTAAAAATATACCCAGTGCATTCTCCATAAAGCCTTATCTGACCTGGGAGAAGGATGATTAGCCAACTCCAGCCCCCTCTAAGCTTCCTGTCCCACCGAGGACACTTCTGAAGGTTACAGCCTGGGGGCTCAGGCCACTCAAAGAATGAGATTTAATCACAAGATAATAAACTCTTTCCCCTCCCAACCACATCAACCAGGCTCCAGCATAATAACAGTAGATTACAACTGAGACAGCTGCAACATACAGACTCTATTTAAGAAGGAGTTCATAGGGAAACTCAAAGAAAACAGGGAAGGGGAAAAAAGGACACTAGTGGAAACTGAAATCTCTGGCATCTGCAGCTACAGCGTTAACATTAAACACTGCCCAGCTCCCAGCCAAATTAACATAGAATCTTACACTAAAAGCCTATTTAACCTCAGTTCCTATTACCTGATACATAATACCTGACTTTCAACAAAAAATTACAAGGCATGCTGAAAAGTGTGAAAAGACAAAGCAAGCATGAGGACCAGGCTCAGGTATGACACAGATTTTGGAATTATCAGATAGGGAATTTAAAATATTAAGAGTACTAATGGAAAAAGCAGACAACATGCAAGAACAGATGGATAATGTAAGCAGAGAGATGGAAACACTAAGACAGAATCAAAAGGAAATGCTAGAAATCAAAAACACTATAAGAGAAATGAAGAATGCCTTTGATGGGCTCATCAATAGACTTAACATTGCCGAGGAAAGAGTCAGCTAACTTAAACATGTCAATAAAAACTTCCCAAACTAAAACGCAAAGAGAAAAAAGAATGGGGAAAAGAAAAAAACAGGAGAGAATGGAATATCCAAGAACTGCGGGGCAACTGCAAAAAGTGTAATGTACATGTCATAGGAATACCAGAAGAAAAGAGAAAGGAGCAAAGAAATATTTTGAAAAATAACAGCGGAGAATTTTCCAAAATTAGAGACAGACACCACAGCACAGATCCAGGAAGCCTGGAGAACAGAAAATACCAAAAAATCTATACCTAAGCATATCATAGTCAAATGCAGAAAAACAAAGACAAAGAGACAATCTCAAAAGAAGCCAAAGGAAAAAAATAACTTACCTATAGAGGAACAAGGAAAAGAATGACAACAGACTTCTGAAACACAAGCCAGAAGAGAGTGGATGGAAACAAAGTGTTGAAAGAAAAAAACCCACCAATCTAGAATCCCATATCCAGAAAAATTATCCTCCAAAAGTGAAGTATAAAAGACTTCCTCAGACAAACAAAAACTGAGGGAATTTGCCACCAGTAGACCTGCCTTGCAAAATATTAAAAAGTTCTTCAGAGAGAAGGAAAATGGTACAGGTCAGAAACTAGAATCCACATAAAGAAAGGAAGCTGGTCAGAGAAGGAATAAATGAAGGTAAAATAAAATATTTATTTTTATTATGCTTAACTGATCCAATAGATAATTGTTCATTCAAAATAATAATAGCAACAATGTATTGGGTGGTTATAGCACATGGATAAGTGAAATGAATGACAGTAATGTTATAAAAGATGGGAGGGACAAACTGGGAATACTCTAAGTACCTGCACTACCATGAAGCAGTAGAGTGTTATTTGAAAGTGGACCTAGATTACTTGTAAATGTACACTGCAAACTCTAGGGCAACCACTAAAAAAAAAATTTTAAGTATAAATTGATATACAAAGAGAGGAGAGAAAATGGAATCATATAAAATGTTTAATTAAAACCAGAGAAGGCATGGGCCGCCCGGTGGCGCAGCGGTTTCGTCCGCGCTTGGCAGCCCGGGGTTCGCCGGTTCAGATCCCAGGTGCCCGCCGACACACTGCTTGTCAGCCATGCCGTGGCGGTGTCCCCTATAAAGTGGAGGAAGATGGGCACGGATGTTAGCCCAGGGCCAGTCTTCCTCAGCAAAAAGAGGAGGATTAGCAACGGATGTTAGCTCAGGGCTGGTCTTCCTCACAAAAAAAAAAAAAAAAAACAGAGAAGGCATAAAAAGAGGGGAAGATGAAAAAATAAACAAAGAACAGGTGCACCAGATGGAAAACAGATACAAACAGGGTACATAGTAATCCAACTACAGACAGAATCACTTTAAACGAATGGTCTAAATACACCAACTAAAAGACAGAGAGTGTCCGAGTGAATAAAAAAAAAAAAGACTTCAAATATGCATTTTCTATAGGAAACCCACTTTATATATGAAGACCCAGATAGGTTAAAAGTAAAGAGATTGAGAAAGATATATTACACTAACACTAATCCAAAGAAAGCAGGAGTAGCTATGTATAAGAATTTCAAAGCAGCCTTCTGAAAAAGGAAAATTATCAGGGGCGTCAGGTAAAAACTAAGGAAATCTGAATAAACTATAGACTTTAATTAATAATAAATAATCAATATTGGTTCATTAATTATAACAAATATACCGCATAATGCAAGATGTTAATAATAGGGAAAGTGGTGTGCAGAGGCAGGTGTAATATGGGAACTCTGTTATCTCCGCAATTGTTCTGTAAATCTAAAACTGTTCTAAAAAATGAAGTCTATTAATTTTTTTAAAAAACTTTTATTTTAGACTCTCTGTCAGTTGCTGAGGAAATGAATCCTAACTAATATACATCCCTATCCCCCAAATTAATATGAAAGCCTTAAGTACAATTTTGGAGGGCTCATAGACACTGCCCCTGTTGCAGGCAGGCTGAATTGTGGCCCCTAAAAATTCATATGTTGAAGTCCCCGCCCCAGGCTCTCAGACTGTGACTTTATGTGGCAATAGGGTTTCATTGAGGTTATTAAGTTAAAATGAGGTCATTGGGTTGGGCCCTAATCTAATATGACTGATGTCTTTATAAGAAGAGGAGATTAGGGCACACCTGCAGAGGGAAGACCATGTGAAGACAGCCATCTACAAGCCAAGCAGAGAGGCCTCAGAAGCAACCAACCCTGCTGACACCTTGATCTCAGACTTCTGACTCCAGAATTGTGAGAAAATAAATTTTTGTTATTGAAACCACCCAGTCAGTAGTATTTTGTTATGACAGCCCTAGCAAACTAATACACCCCCCAAGCAAATTCACATGTTATCGGGCCTATTTATAATAAAGTGGAGCTCAAAGAGGTGCCTAGGGGATATTGTTGTTGATGTGTCTTGACTGAGCACCTACCCCACAACAGCACTAAGCTGAGCATTTTCATATATTATCTTCTGTAATCCTCAGAACACTATGAGGCAGATATGACCCAGCACCCCATTTTGGACCCCCATTTTGGGGGTCCAAAAAATGTTAAATGACTGGCCCCATCACCCAGTTTGGAAGCAGCAAAGCTGGAACAAGATTCAGCTCTGGAGCCAGGGCGCAGCATCTCTCTCCTTTCCCAGCTACCTCTCAGAGGCACCTCTTCAGTGAACACTGACGCCCACACACTAGGTGCATTATATAATAATTAATACGATCACCTTTTACTGAGCACTTACAATGGGCTAAGCACTATGCTAAGCATCTTACCTGCATTTTTCATAAATTCTTCCCTACAGTGAATAGTTTTAGGTAGGTACTATTACATTTGTTTAGAGGGGAGGGCATTGAGGTCAGCATGATTAATAACCTGCCCAAAGTTGTCCAGCTGTCCATGGAAGATCAAGACTCAAACCCATGTCTGTCTGACTCCTAGGCCCATGCTTTAAACCTCTGCTCCACTAGGCCCATCCACATCACCATCCCTCAGCACCATGGGAACCACAGGGCACTGCCCTCGGGCACTCACCCAAAACCTCCAGACAGATGCTTCCCTCTGCCTTCTCAGGGGTGATCACCACCTCACATCGGTACTCTCCCGCCTCACCCAACTGGACCACAGGCAGCTGCAGCGAGGCATCTCCCCTCTCCAGCCTTTCTGGAGACACAGCGGCTCCAGGTCGGAATGCCGCTTGGTGGTCTCCGAAAAATTCAAACAGCTTGACCTCCGTTTTAGACACCCGACTCTTCCAAAACCAGATGATACCCATAATCTTGATGTCCAGGTGTGGGGAGCCAGGGACCTTGCAAAAGATGGTGGCGTTGTCATTCAGGAACACAATCTGAGTCCTCTCTGCCATCTCTACTTCCAGGAAATCTGTGGCAACAAGAGGATTTAGTTAAGGGAGACCCCTAGAAAAACACAGGCCTCGTACTCTCAAACATTACCATGTAATTGGAAACAAATTTCTTTTTTGGGGATGTCTCAGGTACAGAGGCCCTGAATTCATAGTCCTTCATTAATCCGCATAAGATTCTCCAACTTTTTTGTTTTTCAAGACCGTTTTGGCTACTCTGGGTCCCTTGCAATTTCACAGGAATTTTAGAATCAGTTTAATTTCTACAAACAAGTCAGCTGAGATTCTAATAGGCATTGCATTGAATCTGTAGATCAATTTGGGGAGTACTGCCATCTTAACAACGTGGTCTTCAAATTCATGAACATATTTTTGGGATGTGCTATGGCTAAATGTTTGTGTCCCCCCAAAATTCATTATGTTGAGGCCTTATCTCCAATGGGATGGTATTAGGAGGTGGGGCCTTTGCGAGGTGATTAGGTCATAAGGGTGGAGCCCTCATGAATGGGATTAGTGCCCTTATAAGAGACTGAGAGAGAGGAGAGAGATGATCTCTCTCTCTCTCCACACCTGGGGATACTGCAAGAAGGTGTCCATCTACAAGCCAGAAAGACGGCCCTCACAAGGAACCACATCAGCCAGCAATGTGGTCTTGGACTTGTCAGGCTCCAGAACTGTGAGAAATAAATTTCTCTTGTTTAAGCCACTGGCAGCCCAAGAAGATTAAGACAGGATGTTTTTCCATTTCATTTATTTAGCTCTTCTTAAATTTCTTCCAACAATGGTTTTATATTTTACAGCTTTCAGAATCATAAGTTTTGTGCTTCTTTCCATAAATTTATTCCTAAGTATTTTACTCTTTTTGATGGTATTGTAAATGAAATTGTTTTCTTTTCTATTTTTTTTTCTTTTGGTGAGGAAGATTAGCTCTAAACTAACATCTGTTGCCAATCCTCCTCTTTTTTGCTGAGGAAGATTGGCCCTGACCTACATCTGTGCCCATCTTCCTCCATTTTATATGTGGGACGCCTGCCACAACATGGCTTGATTAAGCGGTGCACAGGTCCACACCCAGGATCCGAACCCTCAAAGCCTGGGCTGCCCAGGCTGCCAAAGCAGAACACATGAACTTAACCACTGCGCCACCTGGCCAGCTCCTGAAATTGTTTTCTTAATTTTATTTTCAGATTGCTCATTGCAAGCGTATAGAAATACTACTCTTTTTTATTTCCATTGCCCTCCCCTATCAGGCAATCATTCTAAGATGTTTAATGTCTTTATTTTTGTTTTTGTTTTTTAAACTGTGTCTTGTTTTATTTCTCAAACTTCTGGAAATGGTATTGAGTTGTATGTCATTGTTTCTCTCTTGGCATTATGCCTTCAAGATGGTTGCACACTGCTATGTGCACAGCTAGCCCATTGCTTGAAGTTGCTGCCCAGTTCTCCATGGTAAGCATCCACGTTTGGCTCATCGACAGCCCCACTGAAGGACACCCAGATGGTCTCCTCGATTCCCACATGCCCCATCACCACCACTTGGCATAGCCCAGCCTATTCTGGCCAGTCTAATAAGTATCAAGTGGTATCTTATTGTTTTAACTTCTATTCGATGGTTAGTAATGAGTTTAAATATCTCTTGAAATGCCTTTCAGCCTGTGGCATCTTGTTCGATAATTAGACAGAAACGTCCTCAGTGTTCCCCCCAAACGTGAAAGGGAACGTCTGAATATCACCATGAGGTTAAAATACTCCCCTCACACTCAAGATGCCTCAATGGTACGCAAGTGGTGTATACCGCCCCCCCCCCCCATTTCTCTTCTCAGTTCCCGCACCTAGATGATGCAAGGCGCGCTAAACACAAAACGGCAGGAAGTACTCAGTCTCCAGGCTCCCCAAGCGCCGACTCAGCGCATAGCCGACATCAAGACACAATTGTCCATGAGTCCAGGAATCAGCATTTCACAAAGGAGAGCTCCGAGTTGGGGTTCTTTAAAGCAGAGCCCCGGGCAGATGCGGCCTCAGGCGGGACTCCCTAGAGACAACCGCCCCTGCCTTCCCTCCCTTCCAGGCCCGCGGTCCTACCTGCGGTGGGCAGCGTGCTCCACAGGACCAGAACCAGAACCTGGAGCAGCCGCCCGAAGCCCCCTGATGCGCGCCCTGCTGCCCCCTCCGCCATGTTCACAGCTCGGCGAGGTTTGGGGGTGCTTGCTTCGGCCTCGGTCCGCCTGGAGGCCGCTGGCCAGAAAGCCGCTCTCTGAAGCTCACATCTGAGGACGGAGCGGACGAAAGGAACTCTCTCCTGGGCAGTGGCCCGGCTTGTCCGCAGAGGGAACTACCTAATGGCCCATCTGCACCTCCTAGACCTTCGGACCCCTTCTGCAACTCCGCGAAGTCGTTTTGGTCATTCCTCTTAGCCGAGAGGAACGCGGTCGCTACGTGACCGGCCACTCGACTGCCAGCGACGCACCGTGAGCCAACAAGGATAATGGCGATCAGCTGACTCACCCGCCCACACTCGCGCATGCGGAGCCGGCGGCCCGGAGCCGCGGCAAGTGGCGAGGCAGAGGCGCTTCCCTGCGCGCGGGCGCCCGGCCCCGGGTACGGCTCAGCCCTCCGTTCACTTTGTGACCCGAAGCCGGGATCCGGTTCGCCCGAGGCGCTGCTCTAACGAGGATCCACTAAAGACGTTCAGTGAATGCAGCGCAGGAGCCCAGCGCACGCGTCGAGGGGGACTGCTCTTACTGTAAACTTAGGTTATTCAAAAACGAAAACGCCAACTTACATTATCTAAGCCGAAAGCCAAATTTGTATCTTCAAGACGCTTCAGTCAAACGTCTGATGGCGGCCCTTTATTTCCCATCCCCTTACTAACCAAAAAGTGGCTTGTGACCTCCCTCGTCAAGTAAAACCTAAAATGCCCATTCAGTGATTATTAAGTTTTACCTCCTCTAGACCAGTTTTATAATCAATTTAACTGCAAAGTTCAGAACACACATGGCATTGCTATTATTATAAACGCACAGACCTCTTTCTTGTGTCCCAGTAGTCTAATTGATCCTACTTCATTTTTTTGTGACATCATTAAAAAGAGTATAATCTACAGAAAACCACAGGCAGACCTGGACTCAAATGGCAGCTATGCCATCTGTCGTTTGTGGGACAGTGGGCAAGTTACCTCACACCCCCAGCCTCAGTTTCCACTTCTCTAAAATTGAGATAGAAAAATTCCTTGCAAGGATCTTGTAAGAATTACAGAATCAGGAGAGGTGTGGATCAAATCCCGGACAGAGTAGTCTTATTGGCATAGTGAATTCAGAGTTAGCGGTACTGTCGGTAACTAAGCAATTTGCAGATTAGTTAATAAAATTGTATTAATGTTGATTTCCTGATTTTAATAACTTTGTAAGATGTTAACATTTGGGGAAGCTAGGTGAAAGGCATATGAGAATTCTTCCTACTATTTTTGCACATTTTTCATAAGTCTGAAATGATTTCAAATTGAAAAGTTAGAAAAAAAATTTAAACCCTCACAGACTTTTTCCTTTAAACTCTAGGAGGAAAAAAAAATACAGTTAGAGAATAACAGAGCCAGGGTCCTTACAACCAGTCCCCAGTACTTTCCACTATACCATATTTACATTCTCACTTATCTGCAGAACAAACAGAATGCATGGTGGAAGGACCATAGACCTGGGGTATGAATAGGGTGCCCACGTCGACACCAACTAGCTGAGAGACCATCAGAAGGATCCAGTTTTTGGGCCACAGTTTTAACAAGTAGAAATCTGCAAGGTTAGGTCCAGCTATAGAATTCACAAGTCCTAAATTACACCTCTTCTCAGCTTCTACCTCCTCCAGGGAGCCTGACTGTTCTGCTATTACAGACATCATTAAATGACATCCCCAATGGAAATATATGATGAATCCCTATATTTGCCCAGAATTCACAATGTTGTGGCACATACATATCACCCTGTAGAAAATTGGAGAAATTTCCAAAAAGGTAAAAGGAGTAACACTGGTAGGTTTCACCATTTATATTTTATTAGCATTTAAAGATAAATCAAAAATATGTTAACCTTGTATACTTGTGTTATCATTTTTACCAACTTCACATCTATTTAATTCCTGTAAACACACAAGAAAACATATCTTCTAATGCTTTTGCCAATCTTTCATTCAACCCCAAAGCACACAACAGAAGCTTCATAAATGCTTCTCAAACAAATGAGTATATATTCTTAGGGGTTTATGGAAGTCTCTGACTTTGCATATCCTTTATTGCTGCATAGCGTTGCGACATGGTACTCAAATGCTGTTTAACATTGAGGTCATTTATATGTTAGTTTGTCAGAGATTTAAAGTTTGTCAGAGATTTATATAAGACACATTATGTCCAACTTGCTTTTGGAATGTCACATACAATTTGGAACCATACTTAAATTCATGAAAACATCCAACAAGTAATCAGAACATCGAAGAAGAGACATACATACTAGGACAGGCATACAACAACAATATGGCAGAGACTACTACTTGTCAACCAATACCTATTTTCCCCTTCTTCCTTAAAAAAGCCAGCAGGGGCTGGCCCTGTGACTTAGTGGTTAAGTTTGGCACGCTCTGCTTCGGCAGCCTGGGTTCATGAGTTCAGATCCCGGGCGCGGACCTACATCACACATGAGCCATGCTGTGGCAGTGTCCTGCATACAAAATAGAGGAAGATTGGCACAGATGTTAGCTCAGGGCAAATCTTCCTCAGCAAAAAAAAAAAAAAAAAGCCACCAATTTTTGTCTGAGCACAGAGATCTCCAAAATAAAAGACTACATTTCTAAGCCTCTCTTGGAGCTAACTGGCCATATGACCAAGTTCCGACCAAAGTAATATAAATGGAAGTGTTTTGTGTGATTCCTGGGAAATGTCCTTAAAGGGAAGAATGTGCTCTTTTTTTACCCCTTCCTTCTTCTGGTGGAGGGCATGCAGTTGTAACAGCTAGAGCATGAGCAGACATGCTGGACCATAGTGTAGAAGCTACACACTGAGGACAATGGGACAGCAAAATAGAGGGGTGCTGGGTCCCTAATGATTTGTGAAACTTCCCACCAGCCCTAGAATGACACCTCTGAACTTGTAGAACATAAGAAGCAAAGTCAATAAGCCACTCGTATTTGAGGTGTTCTCATTTTCAGCAGAAATTAATCCTGATCACTACAAATGGTAAAAGGAACGGAGCTAGTTTTGCTTGGAGAAGACTGGGGTTTTAAGACATGGTGTCAGTCTTTAAATCTCTGACAAACCAACACCTAAGTATAGGAGTAGACGTGTTATATGATGTTTTTGAAGACAGAAGTAAGGTTCCCATGTGGAATTTATGGAGAGACAGATTTTGACTCGGTATAAGAAAAGCTTCTCTAATAAAGGAATGGGACACTTCAAGTCATCCCACAGGCAGCCATTTACTGAACTCTGCCAGGTACGGTCTAGGTGTAGTGGATTCAGGGATGGATAAAACACAGCCCTTAGCCTCCAAAAGCTCATCTAGACCAGTGCTGCCTCAAAGTAGCTGTAATGAAGGACAATTTTTAAAGAAAATGTCCAACCCTTTGAGGACTAGTATTTTGTAAAATACGATAAAAATGAATTCTTAGAAAACAAAAGACATACAAATATAAGCCCCCAATTTTTATTAAACAGACATAAAATTATTTCCAAAGGTGTAATTTCAATTTCTATGTTGACCCCCTTCCCCCCACTCTTGGGTGACACCAATGTGTAGACCAGCACCAGTCACAGACCATACTTTAAGAGACGCTGGTCTAGACATGTGCAAATTGAGGGTCATTCTATAAAACAACTGGCCTGTACTCTTCAAAAATGTCAATATCATGAAAGACAAAGAAAGGTGAAGAGCTACCCCAGATAAAGGGAAATGAAGGGGATGTGACAACTAAGTGCAAAGCTTGATTCTGGATTAAGTCCTGGATCACGAAAGCAATTACTACAAAGGACAGTATTGAGACAATTGGTGAAATTTGAATATGGAGCATATGTTAGCTTAATAGTACTGTAACAATGTTAAATTTCTTGAATTTGATCATTACAAGATGGTTATTATAAAAGAATGTCCTTGTTCTTAGAAGATGCTCACTGACATATTTAGGGTAAAGGATCACAATGTCTGCAACTTAAATCTGGAATGCTTCAGTAAAGAAAAAAGAATGATACAGAGAGAGAGCTTAAATGCAAATATCGCAAGCTGCTAACAATCTGTTTGTCTAGGGGAGGGCATACTAGAATTAGTTGCATTATTGTTGCAACTTTTTTGGATAGGTTTGATTTTTTTTTTTCAAAGTTAACAAACACAAACGTTTACACACAACTGAATGCAATGTGTGATCCTAGATTGGCTCTTAGCCTGGAAAAAGTATATTAGTGGGATAATTGGCAAAATTTGCAGATTAGTTAATAAAATTGTATTAATATTGATTTCCTGATTTTAATAACTTTGTAAGATGTTAACATTTGGGGAAGCTAGGTGAAAGGCATATGAGAATTCTTCCTACTATTTTTGCACATTTTTCATAAGTCTGAAATGATTTCAAATTGAAAAGTTGGAAAAAAAATTTAAACCCTCACAGACTTTTTCCTTTAAACTCTAGGAGGAAAAAAAAATACAGTTAGAGAATAACAGAGCCAGGGTCCTTACAACCAGTCCCCAGTACTTTCCACTATACCATAATCATGGATTCTTGGCCACTAGTGATGTCTTCCTATTAAATGGTCCTTGAATTTAAGTGGAAATGTTTCCTACATCTTACACAAACACCGGTGAATGCATGTATGTAGCTGTAAATCCTCTGAAGCGACATCCAAACTGGCTTATAGAACCTTTTAACATCAGCCAGGGTTCCTCCTCAGTGTGGATTCTCTGTGAAAGAGGTTGATGTGGTTTTCCACATGATTTACCAGCATTTCCCAAACTTGTCTGCACATTAGAATCACCTGGAGATCTTTAAAAATTCCAAAGCCCCGACCACACTCCAGAAGAATGAAATCACAATCTCTGGAGCTGCAACCCAGGCATCAGCATTTTCAGAAACACTTAGGTGATTCCAGTATGCAGACAAGCCCGGAAACCACTGTGTGCTCCACTTCAGTGCTCTCACTGGAAGCAGAAGCTGGAGATAGCATCTACTAGGAAATGCTGGAGAAGGTTTCCTTCATGGGTAAATGAGCTCGAAGGCCCTGCAACTCCATGACTCTACCATGTCAGTGTTTTGCAGACAATCCATTCTTTCATATTTTTCTGATTTTACATTTAATATAATTTAAAATGAACCTATACAAATGATGACTAGAATATTTTCCAACAAATATTGCACTGGAAGAGTTTTTACAACATATAGTCAAAAAACAAATTCAAATATAACAAACTCGTATAAAGTCTCTGTGTATTTCTGATTATCAAATTAAAATCCAATTATTTGTTGGTAGTTTTAAAAATAGTCCAATTATCTAAATAAGCCAGGAAGAATTAAATCTAAGTACACTTCGGACTAATAAAATTTCTTTCTGAAGTTTCAAATTAAGAGAACATTTTTGGCCACATATTTATAAAAGGTTACATTTTTAATTCAACATTTAAATTGAGAAATTTTCAAAGTCCCCCAAAATTAGTAATAACAAAATAAAAGGTCTTTAAAATCCTGACTTTAGAATAAGATATATAAACCATTATTATTAAATGGTTATTAAAACATAATAAATATTGATAAAAATATGTGTTACGCAGCACAAGTTTCCATCATGAAATGGAAAAGCAATAGTGAAACAAAATTTTTTCATGTTTTAATTCCAGAAGACAATTTTTTTCAGAAGACACAGATAGACTAATGTTCTTGCCTCCAGACCTATTTTAGGCACAAGCTTACATATAAATACATACATATTCCTTCCAAAAATATGATTTTTCAATTAGAGGCTACATCGATTGGTGCATAGACAGACACTGAAAGTAGCAAGGGCTTATAACTTTCCTGTGCACTAATAGATCCTGGACTAACAGCTTCAGAGAAAGAAATGGCTTCTCTGAAAAGGCACTCCTTCCTGCACCTTGGCTACAATACTTTAGCCTCCAGAGCTCTTCCAGTCTTAAGCCCTGAAACTGGATGGACAGGTGCAGATAGAACTCTCCAGAAGTCACCAGAGCTGTCACAAAAGAATGAAACATTCACTGTGGGCATTAACTGACTTCCAATTGTTGTCCTTAAAATCAAATACTTAGCCTCTATTTTATCTTTGATATAAATCTTTTGGAAATTAATCCTGTTTTAATAAAGTCACCCCTACATCTTAATTAGTAATACAACAGACTTTCTTAGAGAAAAGATGAGTAGTTTGGGATTGTGAGGGAAGGGGAGAATTCATTTGAAAGGCCTGATAATAAGCCCTAGGAAGCTGGTGGCTATTGAAACTTTAAGACAGCTGACAATGGTGCTACAACATTCTACATCCCTTAAAGCTTTCTCTAATGATAAAGGAGGTGCATTATGTGGAATGCAAATACAAAAGTAGAAAAATGGGAGAATACATAGAGCAGAAAGAACTTAATTAAAACTCAGATCATCCAGGTAAAAATAATGAAGAAACAATGAACCTCACTACTTGTCTTCTAATCAGAGATTGCCGAATTCATGTCCTGGTCTTTCTACTCCAAAAAATATTTTTTTCCTTTATGAATAACTGTAAGATGGAAAATGTCTGCTGGGATGCACAAAGTATTTTTTTTAACTATTATTTAAGGAGGGTACAAAAATGATAAAGAACTGAACAAGGGACATGCATTTGCTCCATAAGCTGGTCCACTCTGCCAAAGGGAAGGGGTCAGGAGGCAAGGACTCGACTTACGAGTTAGGAATTTTCTTCAGGTTGGAAGCACTCTCCACAGTGCTCAGGAACCACTCTAGGAATGACTGCCTGCTTGCCTAACCAGCTCTGGAAAACCTGACTTTCCTGCAAATGTAGTTTTCTTTTCCCCAAGATCAACCTTGACTCTCAATGAAACACAGTATGAACGTCAGAGAGAGTGAAAATAAATACACATCAAAGGAAACAAGAAATGCATACAGGATGAGAACCGAGATTTAGTCAGAAAAAAAATTACAAAACAAATTCTAAGATAGGTTACTCAATGCTATAGAACAAGAAGGAATCACTATACAAAAAGGACAGGAGTTTTAAATTGTGCTTGACAAAAATGTTTCAATACTACCATAAAAATGTTTAAATCATCAAGGGGCATGTTTTAAATGTTTAAATCATCAAGGGCCAATATGTTTTAAAAAGGAAACAATCTATAAGACATCACTACTCTAACAAGGAAATATTTATAAAGTAGCAACACCAGGAACAGAAAGAGTAAAATTGAAATGTAAAGCAAACTCAAATCACTTTAACAATTGAAGGATAAGCGTAGACAGCACAAGAGACAAAAAATACATGGTACCAAACAAATACAGATGGGCCGGGCTGCACGTGGGCTTCATACTCCACACACAGGGAATCTAAAGTGAGGGTAAGGATTAACTCACTAAATGACAAATACTGTCATATCACTAAAGGTGAACTTTTAAAATGGACTAAAATTGAACAAAAATAACTTTTTTTTTTTTTTTTTTTACTGTTTGATTCCATTTGTACAAAGTACAAAAACAGAGAAAATTAATCTGTGGTGACAGAAGTCAGAATAGTCACTACTCTTCAGAAGTTAGTGGTTGGAAGAGGACATGAAGGGGGGGTTCTGGGGTCAAAAAATAACATTGTAAGACAATGAATCATGGGAGATGGCAAAGAGAACTAGATAGAATTTTATTTTTTCTCTCTCACCTTTAAAGCACTCAGACAAGTCATAACTTGAAAACCATGTGGAAAATTAATCATCACTCCTTTTAAAATTCCATGGAGTAGCCAAATCATAGGAACTGTAAAATAAAATATTTTACCACTGTAACTACTAGATATACATTCATAATCCTGGGGAAAGTCTTGGGAAATACACCGATTACTAAGGATAAAACAAAAGGAGGTAAGAAAATTTGCACAGCAAAAGTCAAATCTGTTGCTTGCAGTGGATTATGAACAAATTACAAACAAAACAAAACTTGTTTACAAGCATGCAGAGCTTTGAAGGCATCCAGAAGGGTGAGCATGTAAGGAAACGTACACTGTCAGGGCTGGCTGATGACCAAGCTGGTGGCATTCATCATCAAGAACGTGACTAGCGGGGGCCGGCCCAGCCCAGTGGCGCAATGGTTTAGTTTGCGCTTGGCAGCCCAGGGTTCTCCGGTTCGGATCACGGGTGCCTACCGACGCACTGCTTTGTCAGCCATGCTGTGGCGGCGTCCCATATAAAGTAGAGGAAGATGGGCACAGTTGTTAGCCCAGGGCCAGTCTTCCTCAGCAAAAAAAGAGGAAGATTAGCAACGGATGTTAGCTCAGGGCTGGTCTTCCTCACACACACACACAAAAAAAAGAACGTGGCTGGCATCAATTAGCGTGTACACTAAAAGCTCTGCCGTGGACACTGCAGACATATGTAAACATAAAATGTAGCTGTTTTTCTACATAATTCTATAGGCAATATTTGAAAAAAATCTAAATTCTTAAAATTAAATCAAAGGTTTCGTCTTGTTTTCTTTGCTTTTGTCTGCATAAACAGGTTGGCAGTGCTGGTAACCATAAGTCCAAATTTTTCAATTTGGTGTCTTCACCACTTGCGGCTGCTGCTTGCTCTGGCTCGGCTCTTGGATTCTCTAAGAAATGGTCACTAATTCATAGCTAATTACTCATTTAAAAAGAGGGTAGGAAAAGATTAGAATCCTGCTAATGGTATTGTATATAAAAAAAAAAGCGCAAGGAAACGATCCCATTTCCTTCCCATCTCACACCTTGAAAGCAAGTTGTCATCACAGTCTTCCATTCTATCACCCACAAGGAACGAAAAAGTAAACTTTGCATTTTACTTAATACACCTTAGTCTCTCAATTCCAACAAAAAGAAATGATTAAAGTATTAAGTTCAGGCACCAGGGGTTGAGGGTGAAGGTGGACTTCTCCAGCAGGTTCTTCAGGGGATAAAAATCTTGCATGAAGACGATGAAGCTCATCACCTAACTCTGGCTTCTTTTCAGTTTCTTCTGGATTGCACTGCACAGCTATAAAACAGAGATTAAATTTTAGACACTAACCAGAACTGGGCTTGTCAAAATTTCTCCCTAAAGAAAAATACATTTCTCACCTCCTCTTTTATTAGCAAGGCTATCTTGAAAATCACGTTATCATAAAACATTAAAATTTTCTTTATAGTTTTCCTCATATGAAAAACAGATTTGCATTTAGGCTGTGGTAATACAAATCTGTCCAATTAGCATAAAAATAATGCTGTTGTAAAGATATCTTGCTTAAAAAAAAAGTATAGCCTTGTCTCAAAGAATTCTTACCACTACTTCCAAATTGCAATTTTCTTTAGTGAGAGTTAAATATGCCAGAGGACCATCATCTTTTAAGATAAAATTTTAATTATATATACCTAAGTATACTATATAATTGATATTCTTCATGAAAATTCATATATGAAACAAAACCTCAAATGACTAATACACACCACTAAGTCAGCTAAACCAAAGACTATTTAACAACTAAATAAGCATGAAGAATGGGATAAATTAAACAGGATCAATACTTTCTAACAGAGCTGAAAAGAGTACTGCTAGCAACTCTCTAAGAAATAATATTCACCCATAAATGCCCAATACTCACAAGAACTGGAATTCCTTATGTCCATAAATAATGTTAAGCTAACGATTCTTGTTTTTTCATAATATAAATTACAAGAATATGCTGGAAACTATGAGGTATGTCTACATTAATATCCATCCATCATTGACTCATGCCAAAGAAAGCATTTTTAAGAAATTTCTCTAAGTTCTCCTCCAATTACTCCATGATATAACCCTAGTCCACTATCTAAAAAAGTTTACCCTAGGAGAATCTCTGTCTTATCACAGAGTCACCAACAAAAAGATATTCCAGACCATTTTTTAATGTTTCCTACAATATAAACAATAGAGATAGAAATTCTTCTCCATCTCTAAAGACATGTAGCATTACTCTGTTGAGTGACTTTAGTGGGGTCTTCTTTTCAGTGAGGAAGATGGTCCCTGAGCTAACATCTGTGCCAATCTTCCTCTATTTTGTATGTGGGACGCCGCCACAGCCTGGCTTAACAGCGGTGTGTAGGTCCACGCCCAGGATCTGAACCCGTGGACCCCGGGCCACCAAAGCAGGTCACTCGAATTCAACCACTATGCCACTGGGCCGGCCCTGTGGTTTTTTTTAAGCTGCATATAAGCAGAACTTTTCTAGATTACTATATTTAATTTTGGGATCCATGATTTAAGGAAAAAAATCACAAGTATGTGTGGAGGAGTATACAATGATTATTTTAAAATTTGTAAAATGAGGACTAAGCATTTAAAAAATTATTAACGGTAAAAGAAACGATGTAAAATTGTGAGATGTTACAGTGGATTAGTTCACTCGACAGCTTAAACCTGTCCTACAGCATCCCTGTCCTACAGAGGAAGGAAAGTTAAACACGATTATTGCCCAACCTCCCTTGCAGCTAGGATTCCAGATTGATTGGTCCAATCAATCAGATGTACTCACTTGAGACTTTTGCTCAGAACCAAGTCACGTGGGGAGAGAGGCAGGACACGAGGTATCCATTTTTGCCCACACAAAGCAAGGCAAAGGTGGTGTGTTTTTCTGGAGCTGGCAACTGTTCGCGGCTTCCTAATCCAGCAGGTGGCTTCCCGACCTGGCAGGCAGCATCTCAATTGTTCCAAAAGGAGCAGCTTCTTGGGCAGCTCACTCTTGTGATGGAGTTGCTAGAAGCTCAGCCTAGGTTCTGTTTCTTCAGCCCTCCCAAAGATTGTGTGAGCTATCTCCATACCTCTTAATCAACCCCGTTCCGTCGAATAGCTAACGAAGATTCTGTTGCCTACAACCAAGAATCTCGACCCATACAGAATTTGGTAGCTAGAAGTAAGGTGCAGCAAGCAAAAGGATCTTAAACAGGGAGTTGGCTTAGCTGAGGAGGTAGGGCTTTGGGCTGTGAGAGCTCATGCTAATTGAAGGGAAGGTATCAGAGAAAGTGGTGGTAGAACCTCAGATGCTCGCCTGGATTAGCTGCTTCTTGCCTCTTTCAGCAAAGCCCTCCAAGAGAGACGTGACCAGTCTAAGGTGAACAAGTCTGCAGAGACGGAAGACAATATAGCTTTGCTGGGGGAACTGCTCTCTGTCTACAAAATAAATTGACAAAGTTCCAAAACTAGTGCCCTGAAGAATTGAACAAGTCAAATACTACCATACTCCAAACCGAAACAGTTATAAGTAAAGGTATACTTTTCCCTTAAGAATTTTCTGCCAAGTAATGGGAGCCATCCTCAGGAAAAAAGGTCAGAGTAAGATTGTTGTCATCCCATCCAAGCCTATAGTTTAAAATGGTCCCAAGTAGGTACCAGTTAAGACTCCAGGGGAAAGAGAGAACAGAGGCGGCAAGTACAAGACAATGTTCTTTGTTAAAAAACAAGATGTTTGACTGGTTACTCATGGTAATAATTGAAGAAAACAGACCAGAAACTTACTAAGTTTTTAGAAAACTGTTTTGCCAAAACAAAACAAAATAAAAACCCTAAACCTGGCCTACAACAGCCTGTAACTATCTAAAACAATCCCTGAGCCCCCAGAGCCACAATAGCAGGCAGTGAAGAGCTAAGGCTGTCCAGGCTTCAAGAAGGGCACACTTTCCAGTGCCCACTCAGATGAGTCCTTGGAAAATAATGGACAATGAAGACTGCCTAGAGGGCAACACCAAGGGCCCCTGAGGACATTAGACAAGGGAGTTCCTCCCAGAAAGGTGAATCAGAGGTTGCCTGATGGAAAAACCAAGGAATATATTTATGGACGGAGCAGAGAGACCTTGTTATTTTTGCCAAGTAGTATCTTTTTAATTGTTATGGATCAGTGACTGCTATGTTTCTCATTTTCCCCTTTTCTGCAAGGTTGACTTTATCACAGTTTACTCTGCACCTATCCCACCATTATGCACGTGGTGCTCATGGGACCGACATCTTGTTTTTAATTTGTTAATGTGCAGAGCATAAGAAGCCACATCCTAACCTGATGGAGGGGACTATGCTCAGATATCATGGACTTTGGTTATATGCAATAATGAACTGGATTTGGTGGTTTCCTTTTGGGGTGAGTGAAGTGAGTGTTTTCTGTTTCAGAAGAGTGTGCATAGATAGATATCTAGGTAGCCAACAGGCTGTTTGGGTTAAAATTGAAAGTTGCCTACCAAACATTCCCTCTTTCCTTCTTCCTTAGTTAAAGAATCCTAACTTCAGCTGGTCACATTGCCACATGGATTTCTCAGCTTCCCTAGCAGCTAGATGGCCATGTGACTCAGTTCTGGCCAATGAGCTGTAAGTTCAAATGCTGTGTGCTTTTCTAGGAAAATTGTCTAAAGGAAGCTGAC
Source organism: Tapirus indicus (assembly GCA_031878705.1). NCBI lineage: Eukaryota > Metazoa > Chordata > Mammalia > Perissodactyla > Tapiridae > Tapirus > Tapirus indicus. The sequence continues at coordinate 12,584,499 of CM062924.1, forward strand.
TCAACCGGGGAAAGTTTCTTTTCTTGCCCTTCCCCACTGTCTCCAGAAGCAATCTTGGACAGTGAGAATGAGGTAACTCTAGGATAAAAACCATGCACTGAGAATGGCAGAACAGAAAGATGGGAACCTGGATACCACCTACTTCCAGATTTCGTTTATGTAAGAGGCAAAAACTTCTATTTAGTTTAAACCACTCTTATCTTTGGTTTTTCTGTTATATGTAGCAGAACCTGATCGTAAATGTATAAAGCAAAAATATGAATGAAAAATGACCTGAAGTGATAGCAAAAGCTATTCAGAAAAAGAATTTCTAGCAGTTAAGGTTGCTGAAAGAGGAAACAGTTACCAAGAAGCACTGTGGTCTTCTCAGGAGAATTATTAATATCAAATTATTGACAGAGGGGATGATAAGCCCTCATAAAAGAGTATCTATCTTTATCAGTAAGCGAGAGCAATTTATTTTAAAAGTAATAGACAGAGCTTTCTCACTTCAACAGTCACCGATAATTTCATTAAATTATGGCATAAGGCCACTTAATTAAATCACTAAAGGAGAACAAAGGAAAAAGAAGGGCAGCATGAAAGTGAGAGCAGATATTGAGCTTGTTTTCTCCCTGGTTCTGGTAGACTTCAATCCTTAAATATCTGTGTCCAAAAAAAAATGTGTTCTCATTTAAAAAGCATCTTCCTTTATTCCATTTATGCTTTAAAATATTTATTGAGCAGAGAAAAAGGAAGGGAGGTAAAAAGAAGAAACAGATGTTGATTTAATAATTTTCTTCCAAGTTCTGGTGGACTTCGGTCTTTAAACGTCTGTTCAAAAAAAATATATACGCTCTCATTTTAAAGGTATCCTCCTTTATCCTGAATCTCCTTTTATATATAGACATATTAAGTATTTTTTTAAAATATGCTTAGCTAACCATAGATTGCAATTTAAAAATGCATTCTCTGATAATATCAATAATTGATTAGAAAGAATTATGAATGTTGAAATAAATCATTTCACCATAAATATGGCTATCAAATTATATAGCTTTTGAAATGTGCTGATGCATAAAAATTTTATAGGCCTTTTTATTCTTTTCTAATACAAGTTACTCTATTTCCACAAATATATAGGAAATAGCATAGATATTAATTATTTGAAATTATATTCATAATAAATGTGGATTTCAATTTTTATTTCCTTAAACAAATGAACAAACAAAATTACATACATGGCTGGAACTTCAATTCTCCACCAGGCCCTGATGGAGGAATTTCTTGCTGTAATTTTTTTTGTTCCATCTGCTGTACGGCCTAGGAAATGGAAAAACAATGTCTTAAAATTAAGTATTATTTGATTTTCTGTGATATGTGTGATGTGGGTGACAAAGCTTTGACAAAGCACAACAAACTAACTGAAAATTGTTTTCCAAAATGAGACATTCAAACTCTAAAATTATTAGATTAAAATTCAACAAAGCAGTTTAAAAATATTAAAATTTAAATATGATAGCTACTAGTACATCGAAATATTATATTACAAAAACACAGGCTTTTGGCAAGGCACCTAACACCCTTTTCCTAATACCACCTGATGATATTCCAGCTTCTGAGCCTGAAGTTGGTCATGCTGACGTTGTAGCTCTTCTTTTTGTTTCTGAAGCTCATCTGCCTTTTTCTTAAGTTCATTTTCTTGTAAGGAGATAAGATTTTCATATTCTTTCAGTTCTTCCTCTGTGAAGAACTGTTGCTGATCCAACGTCTACAAGAAAAAAAATGAGGAAAGAATACAACACAACAATAAGGTCTGATTCAGCTTTAAAATTCTATGGCTAGCAAAGTACAAAAGAGTATCTATAGTACTACACCTTTTGGGTAAGAAAGAAGGGGAAATAAGAAAATATATATTTATGTACTCATTTGAGCAAAAGAGAAAACAGGAAGGAAAACCCAGAGACTAATGAGATTGGTTACCTACAGAACAAGGGAGCGAACTGGGTGGAAAAGGACAAAGAGAATGGGGGAAAGAAAAGCATACTCCTCCGAATACACCTTTTTTCTACAGATTTGATTTTTGGAAACATGTCAATGTTTCACATACTCTAAAAAAAAAAGAAAATAAATAAAATCCACAAGGACAGGAAAACTCTCCAAATTGAATACAAACAGAAACAAATAAATAATACCTTTATTTTAAGTTAATAAAATAACCCACAGAAGGGGGAGAGAAAAAAAAGAACTAAGCCAAGAAACTTCTGATCACAGTATTTGGACTATATGCCCTCAGGTTAAAAATAACAACAAAAATCTAAACAAATATTAAATTCTTGTTTTGCAGAGGCCCTAATCTGGGCAGTTCTGAAACACTTTGACATCCTAGGATTGAGCAATTAAGTGGAATATTATTGTGGAAATGGGAACCAGTTTTCATATGAAATATGGAAAGAAGAAAAGATAGAATGTTGTATTGGAATTGGAGGTGTTGGATTGAAATTTAAGGAGATAGTGTGAATGCATGAGTTTTAATACACATTGATAACTAAATATGTAAAAATGAATATAAATGTATGTAGGTGTGTCTATATATGTGTATATGCATGTGTGTATATATGTACATAGAAACATACATATAATATACATAAATATATATGTGTGTGTGTGTATATATATATATATATATATATTTTTTTTTTTTCCCAATTCCCCAACTGTGCTATCTGGCAAGGCCTAGAAGCAATGATGCCCCAGGAGCAAGGAGCACATCCAGGGCCCAGGATCCTGGTCTGTAAGATCAATCTCCACTAAAAGGAACCAGTGCTCCTCAGAAAAACAGCTGATTACAGAAGTGAGACAGAGAAAGAACAAGATGAGCCTTGAATATCTTATTATGCTAAAAAGTAAGGAAGTCCGCAAAGAATGATAGGGACGTGCCAGAAGGACACAAAGCCAGATTGAGAAAACTCTCACTAGACAAATCTGGGACAATCTGCACATTGAAATAATGATAGTAAGGATTCGAGCTTATTGAATAAAACAAGAAGCCATACATCTACACTGATATAAATAGATAGAGAAGGGAGAAGGGACAGCTCTTCCTTATAGTAGAAAGGCAACTAATAAATGTGGAAGGAAAGATGATTAGAAAATCACCATTTGTCGACAGTTCTAGTAACAACTGATTCTGGCCAGAATCATCAGTGGATGCTAAAACTAGTAGATAATGACTTTCAAAGTATATCCCCAAAGACACCTTTTTTTAAACCTTTTTTAAAACAGAGCACTCTCTTTTTTTTGGTGAGGAAGATTAGCCCTGGGCTAACATTTGTGCCCATCTTCCTCTACGTTATATGTGGGATGCCTGCCACAGCATGGCTTGATGAGCAGTGTGTAGGTCTGTGCCCAGGATCCAAACCCACAAACCCCAGGCTGCTGAAGCAGAGAACACAAACTTAACCACCACATCACTGGGCCGGCCCCTAGCACTCTCATTTTTTATTGGTGGAAATGTAAATTGGTACAATTCTTTTGAAAAGCACACAGTATATCCAAAGGCTTAAAAATATTCCCTTGGTCCTGATAATGCTACATTGAGAATCTGTCCTATAAAATATCCCTAAACATATAAAAAGCTTTATATAAAAATGTGTTTTGGTGACACTGTCTTTCTTAAATAACCATAAAAGACTGGAGATAACCTAAATGTCTAACTCTGAGGAAACAGTTAAGCTATTAAAATATCCATAGCTATTAAAATAATGCTGACAAATAATATTTGGAAATACTTTTGATATGATGTTGAGTGAATTTTTTTTTAAAGCTGACTTCTGATTCTGGCAGTATGGTGGGTAGACAAGATACTTTTTAAATTACAAAAGTTAAATTAGTAATTTTATGGTAGAGAAACTTGGTAGACACCACCTTAACCAAATAAAGTTAACATTGCCAGTTATGAGAATAATCAGCAGCACATGCCTCCTGATATGATGCACTTAGCATCACTTTGGTGGTACTCCTACCAAAAGTAGGAATCATAAGGAAACAGCAGACAAACTCAAACTGAGGGACATTCTACAAAATAACTGGTCTGTACTCTTTAGAAATATCAATGCCATAAGATACAAAGACTCAGGAACTGTTTCAGATGAAAGGAGACTAGAAAGACATTACAACGAAATCAAGGCAAGATCTTGGATTTTCTTTTGCTATAAAAAACAATATTTGGGGGGCTGGCCTGGTGGCGTAGTGGTTAGGTTCGTGTGCTCCACTTCATCAGCCTGGGGTTTGTGGGTTTGGATCCTGGGTGCAGACCTACACAACGCTTATCAAGCCATCTTGCAGCAGCATCCCATATGCAAAGTAGAGGAAGATTGGCAACAGATGTCAACTCAGGGCCAATCTTCATCACCAAAAAAAAAAACCCACTAATATTGGGAAAATTAACAAAAATCTCAATAAAGTCTAGAGATTAGAGAAGAGTATTGTGTGTACAGCATTAACAATTTTACTATGATTATCTAATATAAATCTTTGTTTGCAAGAAATACACACTCAAGTATTTAAGGTTAAATCAAGTGCAACTTACTTTCAAAAATAATTAAATATGTTATATACATACACACACACACACAGATCAAAAATAGAGAAAGAGATAAAAAAAGAGAGAGAGAGGGAAATCTGGGTGAAGTGTATTCAAGAATCCCTTGTGTATTCTTGCAACTTTTTTGTAAATCTGAAATTATGTCCAAATGAAAAAAGTATATAATTATCTATTGATCTAGTTCACCCAAAGCACTAAAGGGAGTGCATGTTCAAGTAATCTTAGCATTCTTCTTCTTCATCAAAGTCCAGAAATATTTCCAATGTTAGACAAAAATTTGTAACAAAAAGAAGCTGCTTTCTTTAACTTCAAACTAAGATGACCAACTGTCACAATTTGCCCAGAACTGTCCTGGTTTTAGCACTAAAATATTCCACATCCCAGGAAACTCCTCAGTCCTGGCTAAACCAGGATGGTTGGTCAACCTATCTCAAACTATTTTCTGGGCAATTAAAAATCTAATTAGGGGCCGCCCGGTGGCCCAGCGGTTTAGTCCGCGCTTGGCAGCCCGGGGTTCGCCGGTTCGGATCCCGGGCGCCTGCCGACGCACTGCATGTCAGCCACGCTGTGGCGGCGTCCCACATAAAGTAGAGGAAGATGGGCACGATGTTAGCCCAGGGCCAGTCTTCCTCAGCAAAAAGAGGATTAGCAACGGATGTTAGCTCAGGGCTGGTCTTCCTCACCAAAAAAAAAAAAATCTAATTAAAATGGTAATCTTTTTATTTTATATTTACATAGAAAAGACAATGGTCTTTCCTCAACCTATTTTGGTTGGTAGCTCTCAACTACTCTTTCAGAGATGTGGATGCACTCATTAATACACAGTAAGTTATGGCATAAATTGATATACCTTTCTGGAGCAATTTGACAAGATATATTTAAAAACTGAAAAACGTTCATAAACCTTGAGAATAGTTCTATTTCTGGGAATTAATCCCAGGGAAATCATCACAGATGCCCAAAAATGTATGAACAAATGGATAGTCATCATAGTGTTATTTGTTACAGTACAAAAAAATGAGAATTGACTCAAAAATGTCTGAATCTGGAGGAATGGTTATATAAATTATGCCACAATCACACAACTGCATGCTAAGGAGTCATTTTTCAAATCATGTTTTTGAGGAATGGCATTAGAAAATGTTCATGAAATATTGTTAAATTTAAAAAAACAATTTACAAACATACAAAGTCATTTATACAGTATGAAGCCATTTTTAAAAACATACAGATATGAATTTATATGCATATATAAATTAAAAATGGGACAGTATACTGTTTATATACTGTATGCTATATATGCATATACTAAATAAACAAACTGAATACTATTTCCAAATTGGCATAATACAATGCATAATTTCAGTGTCTACCTCTGGATGGTAGAATTATAGGTAACTTCTAATTTATTCTTTAAATGTATCTAAATGTCTGATTTTCAAGAGTGAACATTATTTTACACTTAGAAAAAGTACAAATTTAAAAAGAATTCTAATTATATCCAATGTGATTACAAATAAGAGATTGCCACAAGCTTTCAAGAAATCAAGTCCATTATTTTATATGAAAAGCCAAGACAGTAAGACTACACATCCAAATATAATGGGGAATACAAGTTAAAAGTAGAAAAGATTGATGTAGAATTTCTTGACCCATACATTCCATTTGAAGTAGGTTCTATTACCTCCCAGCCCTCTGGCTCCAAGAATTCCTTTTTTTCTGTAGCTTTCAAAAACTCTTCTAGAGTCACCAACCGATCTTTGTTAGCATCAACCTGATTAAAGGGAAATGTATAGGTAAAATAAAATAACTCTTTCTCATATTATTTGGAAACTGTCTTCTAATACATGCTACTACATAAACATACAAGCAATTAGGGCTGGCCAAACATCCATAGAAACTGAGGGGAAGAAAACAAACCAGAATACTCAATTATATTAGAATCAGAAAATAGATATCTTTCTCTTCTATATAATTCAAATTTGAAATACAGTGAGATATCTATATACCTGATACCCCCAAGATCACCAAGTTTGAGTCTGCTGATCTGACTAGTCAGGCTAGCATTGTCTTCCTCCCTCACCACACCATGCGTAGTCCCTCTGGAAGCCAAGTGCTTGGGCTAGGAAAAAAACCTTTCCAGAAAGAGGACTGTTTTAGCCAAGAGTAAAGGAGTTTAAGTTAAAATGCTCTCAACGTTTTTTCATAAAAACAACTAACCTAAATCAAAACCAACATTGACAACCTCTCCAAATTCTCTCCAATGGCTCTTATAGACGATGGTAAATTCAGTTACAAAGGTGCACTCTATAATGGCCAAAGAAATTCACTTGATGCTTAGGATGCCAGCACTCAACAGAGATCCTAATCATCATTAACAGCTCGAATATCGGGTGAAAATCACTAAAGCAAAACCGTGGGTTTTAGTCACTCTGCCTATGATGTCTATATCAGTTTTCACCTTAGTAATGTGAACAAGAAATAAATATTTGTTGTTACAAATCAATAAGGTATTGGGTTTTTTAGATTTCCTTGGAAGAAACTAACATAGCCTTTTAAAATATCAAATATTGGACTACATTTTTTTTACTTCTAAAAGAATTTTTATAGCTAATATGAACAGTGTCTTAATCTTTAAAAATATTTTAAAGAAGTTACGAATTATTTTATCAACACTAAGGGAATCTACTGAATATTCTGGATCAAAAATGCAAAATCTAATTAAATACCTATTTTTTATATTTATTTTCCATCCTGTGGTAAGATTCATTGAAAGAACTTGAATAATCCATAAAGGTAACATATAATGTTAAACTTTTAAAACATACCTCATTCATTACATGTTCCCTCATTCTAAGCCTTTCTTCCTCCATTTCTACCATATCATCCTCTTCATTTTTGGGGTCATATACTTTCTCCAACTAAAAAGAAAATTTTAAAACCACCATAAAAGAAAGGAAGATAGCAGAAGGAAAAAAGAGAGCAAAAACACTGAATACTTAACAAACTCACTAACCTCTTTAGTAAATAAGGCTTCTAATTCTTGTTCATCCAGGAAGCCATCACTATTGACATCTAAAGTTTAAAAGTTACAAATGCAAAAAATTGATTGTAATGCCTTAGAAAATAAGTAATAAAAATACAACTACTTACAAATGGTTTGTAAAAGTGGTATTGACATGAAGAATCAATATGCTACAGACGGTTTCTTCTTTTTATGAAGCCTCAGATCAGTCCAACTGATAACGATTCATTACTTATTTATAATTCATAATAGTTTGTTAGAAAAATATATCTTAACCAATTTTTTTCCAAAAATACAAGGTAAAACAATATGCTGTAAGAGTAAAAGCAAATTTTAATATCTCAGCGTAAAGCCTGTTAGATATAACCTAGCTAGTCACAGAAATACCGTCAGTTTACAGAGAACCTTGCATTGTCATATAATGACCCAACAGTAAAAGCAGGTATAAAGACACAGCTACTGATCTAAAATGTTTTATACTGCAGACCAACAATAAAGACTATTATATTAGTAGAGAAAAACTCTAAACATTTACTATCAGTAGGACTCAATGCAGACCTTGGCAGAAATCAATTAAGAATAAAGCAACCAAAATTTTTCAAACAGCAGATATAAATATTAATATTTGTATCAAATCTGTTACCATGTAATTTGAAAAATGTCTTGGGGTCAAAGTCATTAGGATCCAATCCATCAGCCTCTTCCCATACCTCTTTTAGTTGATCTTTGCTTCCCTGTGAATCAATTTTTAAAAAACACTCAAAACAAAATATAATCTATGTGTATATACTCAAAATAAAATATAAATTTGAGAAACTTCGCAGAATTAAGAATCAAGATTTAAGTACTAGCAACATGATAGAATTCTACTATCTGATACAAAGAAGTTTCTTCATCTAACTATGGTTTCATAAAGTCATAATCCTTACTGGATGATTAACTTTGGGATGATTTTCATGCTTTTTCTTCATTTCTTCAAATTTAGATTCTTCTTCTTTTCTCTTTTCTTCATTCAGTGTTTTTAAATATTCTCTCCTTTCATGCTCCTTCATCATCTCATATTTTTTAAATTCTTCATGTCTAGTTTTATCATAGTGTTCCAGATCACTTGTAGCCTATAATGCAACATTTAAATTAAATAAAAAGATGTGTTTGAAAACTATAAATAAAGCCTTTCTTGCATATAGCACACTCTCTAACAGAAGGTAATAGAGGAAGGCCAAAAAATACTGGACTCTTTTTTAAAATTCTACTATTTTACTTTAGTCATTGTTATTTCCAGGGATGTAGGCATTCAAAGAAACTAAAAGTTCAAAGCTAGCTTCAACTTTAGGACGTTCCTCACAAGCAAGTACTGTATAAACTGATTTTTAAAAGAAGAAGAAGAAAAAGGAAGGGACTGTATCAAATCTGTATAGTATAGAAAACTAGAATGGTTTCTAACCACTTAACTAAATCTAATAACACCCAGACTAGAACACCTAATTTGGTAACTCCATACAGTACAATATGAGAGGTCTACAAACTCCTATCTAAAATCTCTGAGGCCAGATGTGTTTCAAAATTTTCTAGATTTTAGAAAGGGAATACGGCATATATGCCATATTATGCAACATCCCTACAGAGTCTTTAATTAAACAGATGAGTACTTCCTTAGCAAAATCTATGAATACGCACACTAACTAGGCTAAATAAAAACTATAAATAGACTTACTATAATTCAAGCCAGGTTTCAGTTTTTATAGTGTTTTGGATTTTGGAATTGTGCGTAAGGGATTACAGACCTGTACGTCCACATTATTATCTGCCCTAATAAGGGTTAAGCTATTCCGTTTAAAGATACTCTAGAGAGTATTTAAATGTTATATTACCATTTCATTGAATTTATTTGTCAAATTACAAAACCCCAAAGGCACAACAAAGACAACATTTTTTGGAATTATTCTCACCGCTTTGATTAGCATATCTAAATCTGTAGATTCAAACTTGTCAGGATTCAGGTGGTTTAGGTGATCAAATTGTTTTAGAAGAGCATGGTGATCTATGCCTATATCTGAAAGAAAATGAGAAAACTGCAAGTAATCAATTACTAGAAGCTAGAAACATTAATATAAATGGTACATAAGAATAAGCATTCACATTTACTCCTCTGAGATTTTATAAGGAAATTAAACGTTTTAGATTATAATCTAAGGGTTCATATTTTCTTTTAGAATATTGTACATGTTGTTATTCTAGGCAAAGGTAATGTCTTTGAATCTAGAATGGAACACAATTTAATATGAACATTTTTATGTTATTTCTAGAAAGACTAGTTGACTATCAGTATACTAATAGTAAAAATTTAATAAAAATCTACCAAATTTCCTACTTTTAATTAGATAAACTCTAACATACTGCCCTCATCAAATATCTAAGTTGAATTTCTTTTTTTTGTTTGTTTGTTTGTTTTGTGGGGAAGACCAGCCCTGAGCTAACATCCGTCGCCAATCCTCCCCTTTTTTGCTGAGGAAGACTGGCCCTGAGCTAACATCCGTGCCCATCTTCCTCCACTTTATATGGGACGCCGCCACGGCATGACTGACAGGCAGTGCATCGGCGGGCGCCCGGGATCCGAACTCGCGAACCCCGGGCTGCCAAGCGCGAACTAAACCGCTGCACCACCGGGCGGCCCCTCTAAGTTGAATTTCTAAAAAGAATTTCTCTAAAATTTATAGGAAAGCATTTTTTGTATGCTGCTCCAATGAATCCTTTATGGAACAATAAAAATCTAATTGAGGAAAATTCATTTGAATTATGACTTATTTTTAAAGAAACATCAATTGTTTTTCTTTGTAAAGAATTTTTAAAAAACAAGCCACAGTGTATTGTAGTTGAATGGGTGACATGATACTGGACTACTTCAGCTGCATTATAGAATTGAGCAAAACAGGTACATGAGTTGATGTTGTTACCTGTCAGGGTTCTCACTTAGGAAAAAGGAATATACAAATATGAAATAATGGAAGGCAAGAAAGAAACCTATAGAAATGGATGGGAATGAGTGCTATCTGTGTGAACTTATTATTTCTAAAATATGCATATGTACACGTATATGCATGTATATTTCATGTGTGTATGTATATATAAACACATATATATATGTGTGTGTGTGCATGTATATGTATATGTGTATAGATGCATATATTCCCTACCTCTGTCCGATGAAAGTGCCAAAAAGAAAATATATTCCAGAAGCAATAAACACACCTAGTGTCAGTCCTTGGTCTATAATACTATTCCCCACTAAAAAGAACCAAGAATCCTCAGAGAAATGGCTGATTCCAGGGCCAGGGCAGAGTAGGTACAAGATGAGCCTGGAACATTCTGTTATGCCAGAAAGTAAGAAACTGCTAAATTTAGTTCAACTAAGCTTTCACTGAATTCTTAGTATGGCACTGTACTAAGAGTTTTACTTATGAAGAAAAGAGATTTGTCATAAGACCCAGCCCTAAAGGATATGACTAGACAGTGAAATATATGAAAAGATGCTTAACCTCACTCAAAATAAGAGAAATACATATTAAAACTACTCTATTACACCATCTAACAGAATGGGAAAACTCCTAAAGTTTGAAGATACATACTATTAGCAAGGCTGTGAGAAATCATTGCTGGTGAGAATGTGTATTGATACAACCTCTGTGGAGGTGTCAGTATCTATCAAAATTACAAACACATATATCTTCTGGTTCAACAATTTCACCATGGGAAATTTGTTCTACAGATAATCTTCCATGGATACATAGTGATAATATGTACAAGAGTGTTGGCTGGCAATAACCCAAATGTCCGTCAACAGGGGCCTAGTTAAATAAATTATGGTATATGCATATAGTGGAAATCCATGCAACTGTAAAAAAGAAAATAAAGATGGTCTCTATGTACTAATACAGAAAGAGCTCCAAAATATATTGTTAAAGGAAAAATACAAGGCACAAAATGTGTATTGTATGCTATCTTTTGTATAAAAAGAGAAGAAAAATAAGAACTTTTATTTGTATTTGCTTATATAAGACTAAAGAAAGGAAGGATGGTGTTAGGGGCAGTGGGAACTGATAGGGAACAAAAATATCAGGGAGATTTTTTATATACCTTCGTACACATTCTGGCTTTAAACCATGTGAATATATTGCCTACTTTAAAAATCATACCAAAAAAAATTTAAGACCCTTAAAGCCCTTCTTCAAATTTTCAGAAATTTCAATTCATAAATTGAATCAATGAGAAACTATTTGTAAGTTTTCTGAGCATATCAGGCTGTTTTCTTTAGACAATGAAATTCAGCCCCTATCTTGGAATAATGAAAATATTGCCAAGATTGAGGGATGGACATTATGTAAGGTGAAAAAAATCTCAAAACACCTTGGGCCTGGCTTCAAGGATGGAATTACCTTGTGTGTCTGACTACCTGAAGTAGTATGGTATGAGCTCGATTTACCTCTCTCTGATATCCTTAAGTTCAGAATAACGAGTATTTGGTACTTGTTTTTAAGTCTGTTCACCAGCAGGGAATTGAATGTTCTACACAAGCATTTCTCCGATATGATTCCATTGACCAGAGGTACATGTTTAAAATGCAGATTACTAATACCCAGAATCAGAATATCTGGAGGTGAGATCCAGTAATCTGCATTTTTAACTAGCTCCCAGGTGATTCTTATGCAATCTGAAGTTTAAGAACTACCATTCCACCATGAGTAAATGTTCAGATGTTCACTAATGACAATGAACCACCTAGATAACCAACCTATGGGGCATGTCACAAGGACACAGGATCCAGCTTGAAGGACCTCCCACTTGCCAAATCTGGTCACTTGATTTTCATAATTAGGAAGGCCATTCCAAGATAATAAATGAATGCACCTATGTTGTCACCTAGGGCCTTTATAGTTTTATTTTCTACACTTAAATCTTTGATTTATTTGGACTTACCCTGATATATATGAGATATAGATCTAACTGTACCTTTTTCCAAATGGCTACCCAATTGCACCAACACTACTTTAAAAAAAAAAATCTATCTTTATCCCGCTAACAATGAGACACCACGTTTAATTTAAACTCTCTATATATTTAATATTACTTCTGGAACTTCTATTCTGTTCCACTGGTCTTTCTACTTATATGCCAAAACCATACAGTTCTAATGACTGAGGCTTAGTGATATATTTAATATCTAATATATCTAGTCCTTCTTCATTGTTCTTTTTTAAGAGGTATGTAGCTTTTCATGCTTGTTTCCTTTTTCATATGAACTTTAAAATTAATAGGTTAGTACCAGAAAAAAAAGTACACATTTTTATTCGGATCATGTTGAATTTATAAATTAACCTAGGGAAAATCGACCTGTTTATAATGTTGAGTCTTTGTATCAAAAAGATGTTACATCTTTCCATTTTTTTCAAGTCTACTTTTGTGTCCTTCAGAAGTATTTTCAAGTTTTTGCCTGTAAGTCTTGCACATTTCTTAACAGTTTTATTTTGGGTATTTTATCTCTATTGGTATTGTAAATGGAGTCTTTTCTTCCATTATGTCTTCTAACTGGCTGTTGTTTGTACATATGAAAAATATTGATTTCTGTATATTAAGTTTACTTTGCTGAATTTTCCCATTGTTTATACTAAGTCTTTCAGTCAATTACTTTGGATTTTCTAGGTTTACAATCACATCACCTGCAAATAGAGACGGTTTTATCACCTTCTTACCAATTACTTTACCTCCAATTTTTTTCATTTGTGTAATTGTTTTGGCTAGCACCTCCAATACAATGTTAATTAGTAGTGGTGATAATGGGCATCATTGTCTTGTTCCTGATTTTACTTAGAATACATACTTGTGTTTCCCCACAAAGTATGATATAGCTGAATTGGACATATCTGAACATGTTACAGAAGTATCTATTAACTACTATTTTATTACTTTTTTAAAATTAAGAAGGGGTGTTAATTTTTGTCAAATGCCTTTTCTGTATATATGGAGATGATCATATGAACTATGAGATTACTTCCTTTAAGATATCCTCCCATTTCAAAAATTCTACTTCATAACTATTTAATCTTCTCATAGTCTAAAAGTAAAAGAATACGGGGGATGAGCTAGACTCACCAAGAAAAAAAGAGAGAAGTCTGAAATAAATAAAATCAGAAATGAAAGAGGAGAAATTACAACGGATGCCTCAGAAATACAAAAGATTATAAGAGAATACTATGAAAAGCTATACGCCAATGAATTGGATAATCTAGAAGAAATGGATAAATTCTTAGAATCATACAACCTTCTAAAACTGAATCAAGAAGAAATAGAGAATTTGAACAGACCAATCACCAGTAAGGAGATCAAAACAGTAATCAAAAATCTCCCCAAAAATAAAAGTCCAGGACCAGACGGCTCCCCTGCTAAGTTCTACCAAACATTCAAAGAAGACTTACTACCTATCCTTCTCAAACTCTTCCAAAAAATTGAAGAGGAGGAGAAGCTTCCTAACTCATTCTACAAAGCCAACATTACCCTGATACCAAAACTAAACAAGGACAACACAAAAAAAGAAAATTACAGGCCAATATCACTGATGAACATCGATGCAAAAATCCTCAACAAAATACTAGCAAATCGAATACAACAATACATTAAAAAGATCATACACCATGATCAAGTGGGATTTATTCCAGGGATTCAGGGATGGTTCAACATCCACAAATCAACATAATACATTATATTAACGAAATGAAGAATAAAAATCACATGATCCTCTCAATAGACGCAGAGAAAGCATTTGATAAGATACAGCATCCATTTATGATAAAAACTGTAAATAAAATGGGTATAGAAGGAAAGTACCTCAACATAATAAAGGCCATATATGACAAACCCACAGCTAATATCATTCTCAGTGGAGAAAAACTGAAAGCTATCCTTCTAAAAACAGGAACCAGACAAGGATGCCCATTTTCACCACTCTTATTTAACATAGTATTGGAAGTCCTAGCCAGAGCAATTAGGCAAGAAAAAGAAAGAAAAGAGATCCAAATCAAAAAGGAAGAAGTGAAACTGTCATTTTTTGCAGATGACATGATTTTATATAGAGAAAATCCTAAAGAATCCATCAAAAAACTTTTAGAAATAATAAATGAGTATGGTAAAGTTGCAGGATACAAAATCAACATACAAAAGTCGGTTGTGTTTCTATACACTAACAATAAAGTAGCAGAAAGAAAAATTAAGAATACAATCCCATTTACAATTGCAACAAAAAGAATAAAATACCTAGGAATAAACTTAACCAAAGAGGTGAAAGATCTATACACTGAAAACTATAAAACATTGTTTAAAGAAACTGAAGAAGACACAAAGAAATGGAAAGATAGTCCACGCTCTTGGATTGGAAGAATTAACATAGTTAAAACGTCCATACTTCCTAAAGCAATCTATAGATTCAATGCAATCCCTATCAAAGTTCCAACAACATTTGTCACAGAAAGAGAACAAAGAATCCTAAAATTTATAGGGAACAACAAAAGACCCCAAATCGCCAAAGGAATCCTGAGAAAAAAGAACAAAGCTGGAGGTATAACACTCCTTGATTTCAAAATATACTACAAAGGTATAGTAACCAAAACAACATAGTACTGGCACAAAAACAGACACACAGATCAATGGAACAGAATCAAGAGCCCAGAAATAAACCCACACATCTACGGACAGCTAATTTCCAACAAGGGAGCCAAGAACATTCAATGGAGAAAGGAAAGTCTCTTCAATAAATGCTATTGGGAAAACTGCACAGCCACATACAAAAGAATGAAAGTAGACCATGATCTTACACCATACACAAAAATTAACTCAAATTAGATTAAAGACTTGAATGTAACACCTGAAACCATGAAACTTCTAGAAGAAAACATAGGCAGTACGCTCTTTGACATAGGTCTTAGCAGCATATTTTCAAGTACCATGTCTGACTGAGCAAGGGAAACAATAGGAAAAAATAAACAAATGGGACTACATCTAACTAAAAAGCTTCTGCACGGCAAAGGAAACCATTAACAAAACAAAAGGCAACCCATCAATTGGGAGAAGATATTTGCAAACCATGTATCTGATAGGGGTTAATATCCCAAATATATAAAGAACTCAAACATCTCAACAAAAAAACTAACAACCTGATTAAAAAATGGGCAAAATATCTGAACAGACATTTCTCCAAAGAAGACATACAGATGGCCAACAGGCAAAGGAAAAGGTGTTCAACATCATTAACTATCATGGAAATGCAAAGCAAAACTACAATGAGATTTCACCTCAATCCCATCAGAATGGCTACAATTAACAAGACAGGAAATAACAAGTGTTGGAGAGGATGTAGAAAAAAGGGAACTCTCATACACTGCTGGTGGGAGTGAAAACTGGTGCAGCCATTATGGAAAACAGTATGGAGATTCCTCAAAAAATTAAGAATAGAACTACCATACAATCCAGCTATTCCACTGCTGGGTATTTATCCAAAGAACATGAAAACACGAATGTGTAAAGATACATGCACCCCTATGTTCATTGCAGCATTATTCACAATAGCCAAGACTTGGAAGCAACCTAAGTACCCGTTAAGGGATGAATGGATAAAGAAGATGTGGTATATATACGCAATGGAATACAACTCAGCCATAACAAATGATGAAATCTGGCCATTTGTGACAACATGGATGGACCTTGAGGATATTATGCTAAGCGAAATAAGTCAGAGGGAGAAAGTCAAATACCGTATTATCTTGCTCATAAGTAGAAGATAAAAACTACAACAAACAATCACATAGAGACAGAGACTGGATTGGTGGTTACCAGAGGGGAAGGAGGAGGAGGGAGAAGAGCAAAAGGGGTGATTAGGCACATGTGTGTGGTGATGGATTATAATTAGACTTTGGGTGGTGAACAGGATGTAATCTACACAGAAATCAAAATGTAATGACATCCACCTGAAATTTATATAACGTTAAAACCAATGTTACCGCAATAAAAAAAAAGGAATATGGGGGATGCATAGGTGGAGCACAGAGGATTTTTAGGGCAGTGAAACTACTCTGTATGATACTATAATGGTAGATACATGTCATTGAAATTTGTCTAAACCCATAGAATATGTAAACGATGGACTTTGGGTGATAACAATGTGTCAATGTAGGTTCATCAGTTGTAACCACTGTACCACTCTGGGGGGAGAAGTTCGTAATGGGGGAGGCTATACATGCTTGGGGGAAGGGGTCTTATGGGAAATCCCTGTACTTTCCCCCCAGTTTTGCTGTGAATCTCATATTGCTCTAAAAAAATAACCTTAATTTAAAAAAACACAAGTTTCAAAGATTTATTCCAACTTATCATTCGTCCTTTGACTTGATTTCTTTTGTTATACCAAAATTTTTTTCTTCTTATTTCTATTCATATGATGATTTATAGTATTAGATTTTCTAATATTATGTCAATCTTACATTCTTGAAATAAATCCACTGGCTATGATATATTATTTTTTGACGTACAATAATTTTGGTTTTGGCATCAATACATAATATGAGTGTGGAAGCTTTCCTTCTTTCTCTGTGCTCTGGAATAGTTTTAATACCATTGACAATCTGCTCATTAATGGTTTGATAGAATACCCTTTGACAGGGCCTGGGGTTTTTTCTATTTCATCTATGGAAATTGTTCTAATTAGACTTTCTCTCTGCTTTCTTTTGGTTTGCTTTGATGTTATTTTTCCTCTTTTAAATCAGTAGCTTAACTCATTACTTTTCATTCTTCCTTTTCATTGAAATAATTATTTAAGGCTAATCATTTTAATTTGCTTTTTTTAATGATTTCCAATCTAGAATTCTTTTTTTTTTTTTTTGGTAAGGAAGATTAGCCCTGAGCTAACATCTGGTGCCAATCTTCCTCTTTTTGCTTGAGGAAGATTGTCGCCAAGCTAATATCTCTGCCAATCTTCCTCTATTTTGTATGTGGGACGCTGCCACAGCATGGCTTGATGAGCGTGTGTAGGTCCACACCTGGGACCCAAACATGCAAACCCCAGACCACCAAAGCAGAATGTGCAAACTTAACCACTACGCTACTGGGCCGGCCCCCCTTTTGATTTTTGAATGATGTGAATGTATTACCTATTTAAAAAATTAAGTTTTAAAAATTAAGAGAAGCTAAATCAATACAGTCATGTGCCACATAATGACGTTTCAGTCAATAACGGTCCGTATATATGATGGTGGTCCCATAAGATTAGAACCATATAAACTAGGTGTGTAGTAGGCTGTACCATCTAGGTTTGTGTAAGTACACTCTGCAATGTTCACACAATGACGAAATCACCTAACAATGCATTTCTGAGAATGTATCCCCATTGTTAAGCGACACATGACTATACTAACATTAAATTTTGACTAGAAGTACATGGCATATGCTAATGTGAACTGACCTCAACAACTAAATACTGAAATTTTCCTTCCTTTTATTTAGCACTTACCTTGATGGGAATCCAATTTAGCTTTAATTAGCATTCTTAATCTTGCTACTTCTTGCCTTTTCAGTTCATCAAGTCTTGTTCTCACATGATGACTTACTAAATCCAGCTCTTTGCTTAGTCTCCCACTCTGTTAACAAAATTAATAATTTCATCTATTATATTGCATTTTTAGACCAGATGCAATACATTAAAACTAGGGTTATAATAAAGTAGTGATAAATACTTTTGACTAATTTAGATAAATTTGATATTACAAATAGCATTTCTTTCAGAAGAGATTCAGTTTGTAATTCTAAAATCAAGATGTCTAAAAGCCATAAAATTTAGAAAAGCATAATTAAAGCACAAAGGAGAAACTCAAAAAGTATCTTGAACTATAAAATGGTGCAGCCACTTTGGAAAACAATTTGGCAGTTCCTCAAAAAGTTAAACACAGAATCACATATGACCCAGCAATTCCATTTCTAGGTATGTACCTAAAGAATTGAAACATGTTCACATAAAAACTTGTACATGAATGTTCACAGCAGCATTATTCATACTAGCCAAAAAAGTAGAAGAAACAACCCAAATGTCCATCAACTGATGAACTGATAAACAAAATACAAAATAGCCATACAGTGGAATATTATTCAGCCATAAAAAGGATGACTATAGTGATACATGCTACAACACGATAAACCTTGAAAACATTATGCTAAGTCAAAGAAGCCAGACACAAAGGCCACATATTGTAGGATTCCATTTATATGAAATGTCCAGAATAGGCAAATCCATAGAGATAAGAAGTAGATTAGTGGTTGCCAGAGGCTGAAGAGAGGGTAGAAATGGGGAGTGATTGCCTAATGGGTCCAGGGCTTCTTTTGGGATGAATGAAATTGTTCTAAAATTAGATAGTGGTGATGGTTACATAATTCTGTGGATATACTAAACCCCACTAAATTGTGTGCTTTAAAGGGGCAAATTTTATGTATACGAATTATATTTCAATAATTTTTTAAGTAAGTTGGCCTTCTTAAGCTTTAGTCATTCCATATATAAATAACTTTTCAAAATTCATCTTTTTTAGCTTATCTCTTTGGTTAGTTTTTTCATAAATGAGTAATGAGATAAATGTTCCAAAATTTAAGAAACAAAATAGCCAGTGGTTTACTGTCTCGAGTTTACAAATGTGCTTGAAATCACAAGCTGCAAGTCTAACTAGCAAACAGGCAGACAAATCTTTTAGGACTGAGTAAGTGGGGCCTATCGAGGAAGGTAAGGAAAAGAAACCCCACAAGGAGACCAAGAAAGAATGTTCAGAGAGGGAGAAGAACTAGGAGAATGTGCTGTTACTGAAGCAAAAAGAGCAGCATATTTCAAGGAGACAATGGTCATTATTATCAGATAAAACTATGGTTCTCGAAGTGTGGTCCCCAAGTGGAAGCATCAGTGTGACCTGGGAACTTTAGAAATGCAGGCCCTAGACTGAATGAATCAGAAACTCCAGAGGTAGGGCCCAGAAATCTGTGTTTCAACAAGCCCTAAAATCTGAGAACCACTGGGATAAAATGAAGGAGTCCAGTAAGAAGAGGAATAAAAAGTGTTCACTGGATTTGGCAATTAAGAAGTCACTGACACCCTCCATGAAAGCACATTCATGAAGTGGTGTAGGCAAAGCCATCATCTTTCCAGTTCGCAGTGTTTGGGAAGTGAAGAAATGTAGTAAGATTCCCCTTTCAAAATGCTTGGCTGAAAAGGAAAAGACAAATTCTAACTTTTTTCCCCCCTGTTTTTCCTGAGACCAGAGTCTTTGCTGAGCTATTTGTAATGATTCTGTTAGCTTGGGTTTTATTGTCTATTTTTACTCATTTCTTTTTCATTGAATAACTTGTTTAATTTACTTCATTTTGCTGCGCCCCCCCCCCCACACACACATCCCTAAATAGAGATCAGGAATTGACTGTGAAAGGAAGACAGTTATAAAAGTATTCCCAGGAAGCTTGCTGTCTCCTTTACCCTGATTATCTCTAGATAGGATCTCTCATTATCCACATTTTGATACCCCCAAATAATGCTCTTAGTCCTAATTTAAGTAGATAAGAGACATTGGAAGTTCTACATTAAATATCATTCACCCCAGGAAATTAGTTCCACAGGTCAAATCAATCCTTCAAAGGTTGTACAAGATTATTCTCAAGACAATTCAGGGAATTACTGGCTTAACGCTGCTACCTTTCCCCTGGAACAGTTCACAGCCTCCAGGAGGAGAGATGTGAACTAAAAGCCACACACAGGCTCTGAGAGTTGCCCAACCTGATGCCGGTCAGTCTTTCAAAGGGGCCCACACCAGGGACAGAGACTAAAATAAGGATATTTGACCCAAAAAGTTCCTTCAAAGTTCTCTAATTCTGATTCTAGAAGCAGGCAAGATCATTTTTAGGAAAGTTAAAAACAAACAAATAAATAAAAATAACATAAGTAAACAAAATAAACTCTCTTAAGAGGTATAACTGAAAGTTTAAAATTAAATCATTGGAAATTTTCTTTACTATCTGACTGTAAGGTAAACCCAACTAAATGGATTCACTGCCCTTCAAGGATGGGCTTTAAAAGAATCTCTCGTTTCACATCTTACAACTCCCTTTCTTTATTACGAGTATTAAGGAGACGTCCCGGGCTAGGATTATGTCTAATAAGGTTCTTAGGACAGAGGCAAATAGTTAAACCTCCCCTATTGACGTAAGATATGGTCATTACCTCCTCTACAGATCTGGACCTGATTAAAACACCAGAACTCAACATATTCTAAACCTTGGAACAGCTTCCTGCTGTCATCACATCATGATCCAAGCCCCTTAACACAATGTACAAGGGCCTCCGTCATCTAGCCCATGACTCTTTCCAACCTTGTCATTTAGTCAATCACTGCCTCCACTTCCCACTTTAGGTTCCAGCCACATTACTATCTCCAGTTAGCTATATATCTCCTGTCTCTACACTCTCACACCTTTGCCTGGGATGCCTTCCAGTCTCTCTCCTTTTCCCAGTCATATCTTTAAGCACTGACATAATCTCTGCCAAGAAGAACAATTTCCTACCCTTCCCCACTGCTTCATACTGAATTATGTGTTCATCCTCTGTATTTCCAAAATATATTACACATTCATCATATATTCCTCATAATAATCTTTTTCTGGATATTATTCTCCCTTGAGGGTTCTTTAAGGGCTGGGAATACATCTCATTTTTGTATCCCCAGTACTTAGTTCAGTGACTGGCATGCTCAAATGTTTGTTAAAGAATTATTTAATTATATTTACCTTTATTTCCTCTATGTCTGCTTTCTGGAGCTTTTCTCTGAAATGATTATCTGTTTCCAGCACATCAATCACTTGCTTGAGATATTCATCATAATAAAGTCCAGTATCCTTCAAATCAAGAAACAAACAATAATGCTTCTGAAAGTTTTTCCTTCCCTGCATCTAAAGATTTCAATCCTAAAAAAAATGTCTAGCAAAATCTCATTGAGACATAGCTACTTTGATAGTTTAGACAAAGTTAGAAAGCTGTATTTCTTAAATGAACAGTTTTGTATCAGAACCAATACCACGTTTTACTGTTACATAAAGGCAGGTTTTCTATATGGCTTAGACAATGAAGACAACCAATAATATTAATTGGTTTACCCCATTGTCACCTGTCTTTCCTCATTGCTGTCTCTCCTTTGAATATAATAGTGTTTTTTTGGCTGGTTAGCTTTACACTGGAATTGTATTATGATTAATTTTTCTTTGCACTATCTAATATGCTAACTATATTAAACAAACATTGCCTAATATTAAACAACATATGCTTATCCAGTACACTTTTCACTGCTATTTTAGAAATAGTTCCTAGATGTCCAATTTTATAAGTAAGAAATACTAGTGATATTTTAGTTAAAATTTTTCTCAGAAGGTTATCTTTATCATTTCACTTACTGGTGGTTCTATCTTTGCGCTGTCCACAGGTTGAATATTTTTTACTTTTGTCTTGTCTATGTCTATAGGCACGGCTTCAAGAGCAGTAAGCAGACATGTAACTAAGAGGAAACAATATTGTAGTAGGATGGTCCTCCACCTCATCTGAAATAAAGGTGTAATTACAGTAAGGTCCTGAAAAGATGTTTTCAAACTGTATATACATGCATTCCCAATGCAACATTAATAATATATTCAATTTCAGGAAGTTTAATACAACAAAAAGAATTCTAGGAAAAAGGTTAAAAATAGATTATAACTTATCAGAAATAATGCTTAAAATAGATCTCTAAAGAAAATCAGGAGAAAAATGCTTTTCAGCTAAAATTAAAAGACAAGGAAACAAAATTTTAAAGTTTAAACTGCTTATGTAATATAAGAAAACATTTGGTTAATATAAAAGCTTCATATAAAGATGGTAATGAGGGACTCAAAATTTAAAAAAAATAAATAACCCAAGTTTAAGAAATGAAAAATAAAAACTATATATATTTTTCTCAATTAAAATACTAGAGAGCTAAAATTATTTCTGGATATGATGTTTAACTTAGTTTCAACCTAATTTTGAAAATAAGTTGCTCCATGAACATAAGTTGATTAAAAGAGACGAACAACTAGCTACAAATATTCCTGTACCTTATTAAACATTATTTTATCATAGCCAATAGTCATTTGCTAAAATTCTTTTTGGTCAATAATTTTCCAAATAGGTCAATAAAACTTCAGGCTGGAGGTAATAGGGTTGAAACAAAAGAGGAGCAACTATTGCTGGTCCTACAATATTATTCAAATTTTCCTCATTCAATCATAACATCATGTTAGGGTCCAAGTCAAAAATAATGGTTGGACCATCAATCTGGAACATGCATTATTTAGCTCAGTCTCCCAAACTTAGCTGGGCATGAACTTTTTTTTTAAGTAACATGTTTTTCTCCACAGAACACAACTTGGAAGAGTACATTGCCTCATTCTCACCACAACCCTGGGTAGTACATAGGGCAGTGACTCATTTTACAGACAAAGAAATTTTTAATTAAAACAATTCACTCACAGAGCATTATCTTGTATTAACAAAATCACCAGAACTCACATTTTAGTGCTATTTCTAGAACATCAAATTTTCTAGCATCTTCACTGAGATATAATTCACCCATTAAGGTATAGGATTTGCCTATTCCATAATGACGCTACTCAAAGTTCAGTTCTCAGACCTGAAAGATCGAATCACCTGGTAGCTTGTCCAATATGCAAACTCTCAGGCTGCACCCGAGACCTCTTGAATCAAAATCTCTGGAGTAGGGCCCAGGAATCTGGCTTAGCAAACTTTCCAGGTGATTCCTACATACATATGTTCAAGCCTAAGATTTGCTCTTCTTTAGGACAGACGCTATGTTCCTCAACACAATTGTTGTGAGTAAACGTTTTTCACGATGAAATGTTTGGGAGATGTTGGCTCAATGAAGCTAAATAGGTTTTCATTTTCATAAGACTTTCAGAACTTGTGATAAGCTACCATGCATTATGAATCTCCAATAGAAGGATGGTTTGTTTCTCCACAGAATGCCTTCCCACCGTGAATCACCTCCTCCTCTCACAATTATTTTTTATGACAACAAAGGTTTACTTCTCATTCATGCTTCATGCCCACCACAGGTGTATGTTTCATTTTTGGTTTTTTGAGATATAACTCACATGCCATAAGACTTATACTTTTAAATTGTACAATTCAGTGGTTTTGAGTATATTTACAAGGTTGTGAGATTATCATCACTATCTAATTTTAGAACACTTTTATCATTCCAAAAAGCAACCCCATACCCATTAGCAGTCATTCCCCATTCCCCCATTCTCCCAGGCCCTGGTAACCATTCATCGACTTTCAGTCTGTATAGATTTGCCTATTCTGGACATTTCACATAAATGGAATCATACAATATGTGGCCTTTTATATCTGGCATTTTTCATTTAGCATTATGTTTTCAAGGTTCAACCATGTCGTAACATGATTCAGTACTTCATTCTTTTTTATAGCTGAATAGATATACCATCTTATGGATATATCACATTTTGTTTATCAGTTCATCAGTTGATGGACATTTGGGTTGTTTCTACGTTTTTTGGCTAGTATGAACAATGCTACTATGAACATTTGTGTTCAAGTTGTGTTAACGTGTTTTCAATTCTTTTGGTTATATACATAGAGAAGAATTGCTGGGTCAATTTGGTAACTCCATGTTTAACTTTTTGAGGAACCGCCAAACTGTTTTCCACAGCAGCTGCACCATTTTACATTCCCACCAGCAATATATATGAGGGATTCAGTTTCTCCACATCCTCACCAACACGTTTTATTGTCTATCTTTTTTATTATAGCCAATCTACTGGGTGTGAGGTGGTATCTCA
The DNA here is from genome assembly GCA_031878705.1 of Tapirus indicus. Lineage (NCBI taxonomy): Eukaryota > Metazoa > Chordata > Mammalia > Perissodactyla > Tapiridae > Tapirus > Tapirus indicus. The sequence goes on from CM062924.1 coordinate 12,609,059, forward strand.
TTGTGATTTTGATTTGCATTTAATTAGCTAATGATGTTGAGCATCTTTTCACATATTTTTTAGCTATACCTTTTACCTTTTTCTTTTTAATTGAAAAGTATCATTAAGTTAGCTGTTTTTTAAAAAGCTCCGAATTGGAACTCTTGTTTATCTTTGCAAGTCCCTTGTGCCACTACAAACAAGCTGTCCAAATGACCATTAAAAAGGGTAATAGTTTTAAGTATATTCATGGCTGAAAAGCCCAGGTTATGACTTCAATAACCAGTCAATTTTGCTCCAGTCAGTTTTGATATCTTCTACACACACTCCTGGAGCTTAATTAAGTCTCCATAGCTCCTAACATGGTACACATATAGTTAGAAAATGACTAATTGCTAACATGATTTGAATAGTCTTTCTATAAGGTGCAGGCAGAAAGTCAGTTCAGTGATATACCCCTGTAACTTCAGTTTGCAGACCTCATGAGGAACTGTGACCATCCCTTGATATGGTCAACACAGAGTTTAAAAGAATCTTTCACATAGACTCCTCCCCTCCACCCTGCATCACCTCCAATATCCCCTAAGCCCCCCTCCTCCCACCATACAACACACATACACGGGGCAATTAATAGGCAGTTCTGTCTCAGCAATTAGCATCTACGTCATATATTTTGAAATATGCTCTTTCTTTTTATAGTGTCCACCTTTACTTCAATACACAATAGAAGCCTGAGATTAATAAAAGTAAACTATAGTTAAATCCAATCTTGAAAGTGGAATCTCTTTACCAATTTGTCACTTTTGCTTTCTCACTCTTCTGCCAAGGCTATCATAAATAAGAAGTAAAGTCAAGAGAGGAGTGTGAGTGTGTGTGTGTGTGTGTGTGTGTGTGTGTGTACACGTGTGTGTGTGTCCTGACAGCATCTCAAAGTGACAAAGTTTCTGGGCATCTACTCCAAAAAATTGACTGAATTTATAGTTCACAAACATTTAATTGGGCCCCAGGCTTATCATAAATAACAACAGAAATTATAAGTGTTTACTATGTACCAGGCAGTATGCTAAATTTTTTTATATTAACTAATTTAATTCTTACAACTACTCTGTGACATAAATATTCTTATCCCCATTTTAAAGTACAGGAAACTGAGACATAGCTAAAAAACTTGACCAGGGTCACACAGGGATAAGTCATAGAGCCAGAGTCTGGACCTGGGAGCAACTGACTCCAAAACCTAGGTCTGCTTTTAAGCAGTGGTTCTCGAAGTGTGGTCCCTGAGCCAGCAGCATCAGCATCACCTGGGAATTAGTTAGAAATGCAAATTCTCACAGCTTACTCCAGACTTTTGAGACTCTTTGAGGGGGGCAGGGATGTTGGGAGCACAATCTTTTTTAACAAGCCCTATGGGTGATTCTGATGCATGCTACTGCCTCCCTTTGCTTTTATTCATGAACCTCCTCTACAATGAGAGACAAAGAGAATCCTTATCTGAAAAGTAAATTAGACTCCTCAAGGAAAAAAAAAAAGGTGTTTTATCTAAGAAAAGGCAAAATTAGATTTAGGTCTGTATTCTAATTCCAGCTGCATCACTCACTAGCTGTGATCATAGGTCAGTCAATTAACTTTCCCTGCTTCTTTTCTCATTTTTAAAAATAATAGATTTTGTTTAAAAAAAGGGAATTTGACTAGACCTTAGTTTTCTTTAAACACTTGAATTCTATTAACAGTTTATTCTTTTGAATAAAGTACAGATATTTTCTGTTACATTATAGGAAATACTAATAAAATTGCTTGTACTCACACCAATTGTATGCAATGATTAAGTTATATGATTCATAAATGCCTTTAAACTAAATATTGCTTATTCAGGCAGCTTAAAATTACATTGGTAGAGCAAGTAGAAGATCTGGGTCCTAGAATAGAAAGAATTACAAAAACAAACTATCAAAAAAAGTCCCTATCTAGATACAATAAAAGGTAAAGCCAGAAACGTTTCACACTTGGGATACAAGTTGTGAGAAACTGGGCCCTCTCATCAGACAGACCTTGCTTCTTTGGAAGGAGAAGTTCCTCCTTGATTTTAGCTATAGAGATTGTCAGACTTGCATTTCATTCAAGCTGGATTTCTTTCTAAATTTTGAAGGAAGGAGATAATGAATTGTGACTGCCATGTAAAACCAAAAGTGGTTTCACTTTTTGATAATTTTGAAGAACAAAAGACTGAGAGTTCAAGTAGAAACTTGTTTGTTTTAAAATGAAATACAATAGAACTGATTAATGATAAATACAAGCAGATGCAAAAGAACACACATTATGTGATTCTATTTATATCAAACGTCCAGAATAAGCAAACCCATAGAGAGAGAAAGTAGATTAATAGTTGCTTGGGGCTGCTGGTGGGGGAGTGGGAATGAGAACTAACTGTTAAGCAGTATAGGGTTCCTTCTTGGGGTAATGAAAATATTCTAAAATTAGATAGTAGTGATGGTTGCACAACCTTGTGAATATACTAGAAACCCCTGTATTGTACACTTTAAAAGAGTGAATTTTATGATATGTGAATCATATTTCAATTTTTTAAACTAATGAAAAATATGGCAAAAAAAATCTGAGCTTATAAAATAAAATGTGAACAAAAAAAAGAATAAAGGAGTGACGTCAGCGTCATGGCGGAGTGAGATTCCCTCTTTGAATCTCTGCCCCCTACGACACAACGAAAACATCATTCACATTCCAACAGAGCTCAAACACTAGGAAGGACTTCTGAGAAACCCCTGCTGCCATACATCGGACGGTGGAGGTGCGGGAAGCCCAGGAGGACGGGAGGAGAGGTAGGAGGTTGTACTCCCCCTCCCCAATCGATCGGCAAAGACGGCGCGGTTCGCAGACAGAGGGGGGAGGGGCGGCCCACTGCGGGGAAAACTATCGCCATCCAGGTGCTCTCACAGACTGTCAAGAGATCCCCACTGAGAAGCCACGACGGACTGTTTAGGGGGTGTAGCAAACACCCTAAGAGAGCCAGAAAGGAAACCCCCGGGTCAAGCAGGAGAAAGAGAGGACCCCTCCCCCCACACACCCGGCGTTTCAGCATAATCCCTCCGGGGGCTGCAGCCGCCTCAAAGCAAACCACTCGCGATCTCCATCTAGTGGCAGCAGGGGGAAACTGCAGGACCAAATTATCATGAGGGGAAAAAATAAGGATGTCCCCGTCGGAACCCTGCGACAATTTGCCAGGGCTACAGACCAAAAGGAAAATGACAAACACCCAGAAACCAACCCTGAAGGCACAGAATTTGATAACCTGAATGACAGAATTCAAAATAGCTATCATAAACAAACTCAACGAAATACAAGAGAACACACAGAAACAAATCAACGAATTCAGGGATTATGTCACAAAAGAGATTGAAACCCTAAAGAAAAACCAATCAGAATTATTGGAGATGAAAAACAAAATCAACGAGATAGTGGAAAAAGTGGAGTCTTTAAAGAGCAGAACTGACAATATGGAGGAATGAATTAGCACTATTAAGGATGGCCACGCAGAAATGCTCCTGATAGAGGAGGAGAGAGAGCTAAGACTAAAAAGAAATGAAGAAATTCTTCGAGAAATATCAGACTCAATGAGGAAAAGCAACATAAGGATAATAGGTATTCCAGAAGGAGAAGAAAGAGAAAAAGGAGCAGAGAGTTTGTTCAAAGAAATAATAGCTGAGAACTTCCCCAACCTAGGGAAGGAGAGGGAAATAACAGTGAATGAAATCAATAGATCACCTAAATATATAAACAGGAATAAAAAATCATCTCGTCACATAGTAGCAAACTTGAAGAATACCCGTGACAAGGAAATAATATTGAAGGCATAACATACAAAGGAAACCCCATCAGGCTCTCAGCTGATTTCTCGACGGAAACTCTACAGGCTAGGAGAGACTGGAATGATATATTCAAAATCATGAAAGACAAAAACCTTCAGCCGAGGGGCCGCCCGGTGGCGCAGCGGTTTAGTCCGCGCTTGGCAGCCCGGGGTTCGCAGGTTCAGATCCCGGGCGCCTGCCAATGCACTGCCTGTCATCCACGCCGTGGTGGCATCCCATATAAAGTAGAGGAAGATGGGCACGATGTTAGCCCAGGGCCAGTCTTCCTCAGCAAAAAGAGGAGGATTGGACGGATGTTACCTCAGGGCTGGACTTCCTCACAAGAAAAATAAATAAATTAATTAAAAAAAAAAAAAACTTCAGCCGAGAATACTTTATCCAGCAAAAATATCCTTCAAATATGATGGAGAAACAATAACTCTCCCTGATAAACAAAAGCTAAGAGAGTTCTTCACCACAAGACCCAGACTACAAGAAATGCTCAAGAAGGCCCTTAGGCCTGAAAAAAAACAAATGAGAAAGGGGATACAAAGATTTCAGCAAGGAGAAAAGCAAGGAGACTAAACCAGAACAAAATACAGTTGGAAAACATCAATCATTAATTCAAGCTCATCACTGGAAACACACATTCATGACACAATCTGGAATAAAGAGATAACAAATAAGGAGGGGAAGAGGTAAGGTATTGAATCGACCCAGCCTCAGGAAAAAGAAGGCATCTGAAAATGTACTTTCTTATCCAGGAGATCGCTTATATAAACCGCATGGTAACCACTAAACAAATAACCAGAAGAGAACCACACATGACAAATAAAGAGAAAACCAAGAGAATGAGCATGCAGAAATACCAAATTGAATCTGCAGTCCGAAACACAAGGGACAAGAAACGAAGGAAATGCAAAAGAACCAGAAGATGAACAATAAAATAGCAACATTAAACCCTCATATATCAATAATCACTCTAAATGTAAATGGATTGAATTCTCCAATCAAAAGACACAGAGTGGCAGGATGGATTAAAAACCAAGATCCAACAATCTGCTGTCTCCAGGAAACACATCTCAGCTCTAAAGACAAACACAGACTCAAAATAAAAGGATGGAAAACAATACTCCAAGCTAATGGCAAACAAAAGAAAGCAGGAGTAGCCATACTTATATCAGACAAAGTAGACTTCAAGATAAAAAAGGTAATGAGAGACAAAGAAGGGCAATATATAATGATAAAAGGGATACTTCACCAAGAAGACATAACACTTATAAATATCTATGCACCCAACACAGGAGCACCAAAGTACATAAAACAACTGCTAAAAAACCTTAAAGGAGATATTAACAATAACACAATAATAGTAGGAGATCTTAATACCCCCCTTACATCAATAGATAGATCATCCAGACAAAAAGTCAATAAGGACATAACGGACTTAAACGAAAAACTAGACACAATGGATTTAATAGATATATACAGAGCACTCCACCCAAAAAAAGCAGAGTACACATTCTTCTCAAGTGCACATGGAACATTCTCAAGGATAGACCATATATTAGGAAACAAGGCAAACCTCTATAAATTTAAGAAGATTGAAATCATTACAAGCATCTTTTCTGATCATAATGCTGTGAAACTAGAAATCAACTGAAGGAAAAAACTAGGAAAGGGACAAAGATGTGGAGACTAAACAATATGCTACTGAACAACCAATGGGTCGTTGATGAAATTAAAGGAGAAATCAAAAGCTATCTGGAGACAAATGAAAAGGAAAATACACCATACCAACTCATATGGGATGCAGCAAAAGCAGTCCTGAGAGGGAAATTCATAGCAATACAAGCTCACCTTAACAAACAAGAAAAATCCCAAATAAATAACTTAAATTGCACCTAACAGAGTTGGAAAAAGAAGAACAGACAAAGCCCCGAATCAGCAGAAGGAGGGAAATAATAAAAATCAGAGCAGAAATAAATGAAATTGAAACCAAAAAAAACAGTAGAAAGGATCAATGAAACAAAGAGCTGGTTCTTTGAGAAGATAAATAAAATTGACAAACCCTTAGCCAGACTCACTAAGATAAAAAGGGAGAAGACTCAAATAAATAAAATTAGAAATGAAAGAGGAGAAATTACAACAGACACCACAGAAATACAAGGGATTATTAGGGAATACTATGAAAACTTTACGCCAACAAATTGGACAACCTAGAGGAAATGGACAAATTCTTGGATGCGTACAACCTCCCAAAACTGAATCAAGAAGAAATAGAGAATCTGAACAGACCAATCACAAGTAAAGAGATTGAAACAGGAATCAAAAACCTCCCAAAAAATAAAAGCCCAGGACCAGATGGTTTCCCTGGAGAATTTTATCAAACGTTCAAAGAAGATTTAGCACCTATCCTTCTCAAACTATTCCAAAAAATAGAGGAAGATGGAATACTTCCCAACACATTCTATGAGGCCGACATCATCCTGATACCAAAGCCAGACAAGGACAATACAAAGAAGGAAAACTACAGGCCAATATCACTGATGAACATAGACGCAAAAATCCTCAACAAAATATTGGCAAACCGAATACAGCAATACATCAAAAAGATCATACACCACGCTCAAGTGGGATTTATACCAGGGACACAGGGATGGTTCAACATCCACAAATCAATCAACGTGATACACCACATTAACAAAATGAAGAATAAAAACCACACGATCATCTCAATCGATGCAGAGAAGGCATTCGACAAGATCCAGCATCCATTTATGATAAAAACTCTCAACAAAATGGGTATAGAAGGAAAGTACCTCAACATAATAAGGGCCATATATGACAAACCTACAGCAAACATCCTACTCCACGGAGAAAAACTGAAAGCCATTCCTTTGAGGACAGGAACAAGACAAGGGTGCCCACTCTCACCGCTCTTATTCAGCATAGTACTGGAAGTTCCGGCCAGAGCAATTAGGCAAGAAAAAGGAATAAAAGGACTCCAAATAGGCAATGAAGAAGTGAAACTCTCACTATTTGCAGACGACATGATCCTATACATAGAAAACCCAAAAAATTCCATCGGAAAACTACTAGAAACAATCAACAACTACAGTAAAGTGGCAGGGTATAAAATCAACTTACAAAAATCAATTGCATTTCTATACACTAACGATGAAACAACAGAAAGAGAACTCAAAAAGACAATCCCATTTACAATTGCAACAAAGAGAATAAAATATCTGGGAATAAATTTAACCAAGGAGGTCAAAGACCTATACAATGAAAACTATAAGACACTATTGAAAGAAATCGAGGAGGACATAAAGAAATGGAAAAATATTCCATGCACATGGATTGGAAGAATAAATATAGTTAAAATGTCCATTCTACCTAAAGCAATCTACAGATTCAATGCAATCCCAATCAGAATCCCAATGTCATTCTTCACGGTAATAGAACAAAAACTACTGAAATTCATATGGGGCAACAAAAGACCCCGAATAGCTAAAGCAATTCTGAAAAAAAAGAACAAAGCTGGAGGCATCACAATCCCTGATTTCAAAATATACTGTAAAGCTATAGTAATCAAAACAGCATGGTACTGGTACAAGAATAGACACACAGATCAATGGAACACAATTGAAAGCCCAGAAATAAAACCACACACCTATGGACAGCTAATCTTCAACAAAGGAGCAAAGAACATACAATGGAGAGAGGGAAGTCTCTTCAATAAATGGTGCTGGGAAAATTGGACAGCAACATGCAAGAGAATGAAAGTAGACCATCTCCTATCGCCATATACAAAAATCAATTCAAAATGGATCAAAGACCTGAAAGTGAGACCTGAAACTATAAAACTCCTGGAAGAAAATAGAGGCAGTACACTAATTGAGATTGGACATAAAGGGATCCTTTCAGATTCCATGTCTACCCAGACAAGGGAAACAAAAGAAAAAATAAACAAGTGGGACCTCATCAGACTAAAGAGCTTCTACAAGGCAAATGAAACCAGGATCAAAATGAATAAACAACCCACCAGCTGGGAGAAAATATTTGCAAATCGTTTGTCCGACAAGGGATTAATCTCAGTAATATATAAAGATCTCATATAACTGAGCAAGAAAAAAACAAACAACCCGATCAAAAAATGGGCAGAGGATATGAACAGACATTTTTCCAAGGAAGAGATACAGATGGCCAATAGACACATGAAAAGACGTTCAACATCACTAATCATCAGGGAAATGCAAATCAAAACTACACTGAGATATCACCTCACACCGGTTAGAATGGCTATAATCACAAAGACAAATAACAACAAATGCTGGAGAGGTTGTGGAGAAACGGGGACCCTCATTCACTGCTGTGGGAATGCAAACTGGTGCAGCCTCTATGGAAAACAGTATGGAGACTCCTCAAAAAATTAAAAATAGAAATACCGTATGATCCAGCAATACCACTCTTGGGCATCTACCCAATGGACGTGAAATCAACCATCACAAGAGGCGTATGCACCCCTATGTTCATTGCAGCATTATTCACTATAGCCAAGAAGTGGAAGCAACCCAAGTGTCCCTCGACTGATGATTGGTTAACGAAGATGTGGTATATACATACAATGGAATACTACTCAGCCATAAGAAAAGACACAATTGTCCCATTTGCAGCAACATGGAAGGACCTAGAGGGTATTATGTTAAGTGAAATAAGCCAGAGAGAGAAGGACAGACACTGCATGAACTCACTCATATATGGAATATAAGTGAACACACGGACAGAGAGAACTGATTGGTGGTTACCAAGGGGAAGGGGGGTGGGGGGTGGGCACAAGGGGTGAAGGGTTACATCCACAAGGTGACGGACAAACAAAAATGTACAACTAAAACCCCACAGTGTTATAAACTATTAAGACATCAATAAAAAAAAAATGAATGGTAAAAATAAATAAATAAATAAATAAAAATAAATAAGTCCTGGGATGCAATGTACAGCATGGTGACCACAGTTAATAATACTGTATTGTATATTTGAAAGTTGCTAAGAGAGTAGATCTTAAAAGTTCTCATCACAAGAAAAAAAACTGTAACTCTGCAGGGTGACAGATGCTAACTAGACTTATGGTGATGAGCATTTTGCAATATATACAAATATCGAATCATTATGTTGTACACCTGAAATTAATGTAATGTTATATGTCAATTATATCTCAATAAAATTTTTTTTTTAATTAAAAGAAGACATACAAAAAAAGGCAAAAAAAAATGTTAAAGGCATTAAAATGGTATTCAGCAAATAGACATTTTCAGTCAGGTGACTGACAATGCTAAATGTCTCTTAAAAACAAAACTACACTGTTTTTATACTCATAAGGCTCCTGATTATTTTGTTTATTTCGAATCAATGGTTCTAGTTTGGAAAAAAAAGGAAATCAAAGGACTAGTAGCAAAAGAATTACTGTACTTTGTGCCTAAGTGATACAAGGGAAAATTCAAAATCTTGCAAAAACAAAATACTTTGTAGAAATAAAATCTTCATTTGTTTCTTATCTTCCTTCTAATATTCCTAAAAGATTGACTGAATCTTTAGATTCTTCCCCCCTCCAATTTCCATTCCCTGAATTTGTTCCCTTTTATCAAAACCTTATTTCAATTCACTGTCTTTACAGATATAATTGCAACTGAACCATTTCACAGGACAAGTATAGGATATATTTATGTAATATTTACAAAGAAAAGTCTGGAAGGAAATAAAACATTGGTATACCAAAGTAAGTTAAGCAAAGGCTAGCAGTTAAGTAAGAGGAAATTGTAAGAGGAAATTTCAAGGCAGGTAACAGTTAAGTGGTTAAAAAGAAACACAAAAACTTTTAACTAACAAGGAAGGTAAAAGTGTGCCTCATGTGATGATACTGAACTTAGATGTACCTTGAGGTGGATTACACTTGTCAACATAAATTTACTTCCAGATGATTTATTATGTGATGCCCTTGGGACAACTGATCTCTGTCTTCTTAGTACCTTGCATAAAGCAAGTGGCTCAATAAATGTTAGCCTTTTTTAACACATCCATAAATTGCACAACAAACATCTATTGAGCATTTATGGGTAATTTAAAAAAATAACCAGAACAAATACCCAATCAGGACAGGAAGGCTTTTATAATGAATCATGGGATAAAAGTAAAAAAAGAAACACAATTTATTAGATGAATTATTTTCTTCTGTAGACAATGGTCAGACTTAACACTCTGCCATGGCAAATTACTGAAGTTTTCAGTTAGTGGTTATCATAGCCTACAGATCTCAGAGATGAAAGAGAAAAAAATCCATACTTTGGCAGAGACTTCTATTGGCCCGCCAATATCCAAATCTTCCCCTCCTCCTCAGTAACAAAAGCCTGATTTTATTCAGGGCAGTCATGCATCCAGATATATTTCCCTGCTTCCCTGGTAGCCTGAGCTTTGGTTTGGGAAGTCTCCTTAAAGGGAGAAGATGTATTCTTCTTTGTCTTTGCCTTGCTGCCTGGAACTTGGCTGTGATGGTTAGAGCTCTGGCAGCTATCTTAGACTATGAGCACCAGGACCCCACCTTAGGGATAGCAGATCAAAGAATTGGAAAAAGGTTAGGTCCCTGATGACTTTATGAAGCTACTATACCTATCCTAGATTGCCTACTTCAAGAATTATTTTACATGAGAAAATAAACATTGTGCGTTTAAGCCACCATTAAGTCTATTTTTATTTTTTGCTTTCTTAACTGATCACTTACCTTCAGACAGGTACAGAATTTTTACCTCCTTCTTACAGATGAGATCCAGGGAGGTAAGATGACCTGCACAATATCAAATTAGTGAAGAGGTGGGTCTTGGCTCCTAGCTCAATGCTTTTTCACTAAAAACTGATTCTTAACAGGTTCTAAATGTAAAAAAAAGAAATAAAAACACATTAAATATAAACATAAATTTAGCCTTATTATAGTGGTAATGGCACATGATAGTGCACACATTTGTCACATTCTGTGAAAAGAAAAAATACCAAATTTTTATGATGTGGAAGGAGACTAAATAATATCATATTCCAGTGGGGAGGTAGAGAGATATTTAAATAAACAGAATCAAAGACCAGAATAAACAAAGATAATGATTTATTGTGCCCAGGTTTTACCATATTGCTCCCTTTTTAAATAACTACGAAGAATTCAGACCAAAAGCTCCTTTTCCTCAGCAATGAGACTTCAAGATATAGGCTAAGCTTTCCCATTAAATCCTTCACCAGAATCTTTCTTTACCCTTACCATCACTTTTAAAACTGTGGCCCCAGTCTCAGTCATGCAGATCAGTAATAAAGCAAAACATCTCAAATTCTTTTTTGAAACTCCACTACCTAACCATAAATGCAAGACTGTTAGCTCATGTGCAAACTCACTGGTGAACATAATCAATTATTTCTAAGCAGTCTGTACAGAAAATAAGCAAATAAAATATCTTCAAATTTTAAGAACACAGATATTTCTCTCTTTTTATGGTATATTTAACATAAAATCATCTAAGCAGGAGAATGATCATATGCATGTTATATGTTGGAAAGTCATATGACTTTTATTAACACAGCATGGTCAAAAATAAACAGCAGATTGAACACTAACCACTCTCATTTACTGGCAAGCTACTTGCCACTCTGAGTCTCGATTTTCCTATCTGTAAAATTAAACTAATCCTTCTTCATAACCTTTTGACTGGATGAAAATAACAACGAATATCATGTAACTAGCATAGCGCATGGCAACAGTAAATGCTCGATAAATATTAATGCCCTTCCTGTCTTGAAAATGAAATAGCTATATATTGAAATAATGAAAACCTGTTCTGCAAACACCCAAAGTTGTAAAACTTAAAAAGCAATAAACCAGTCTGACATACAACTTTTAAATGTCATTTTTTGAAGAGCCGCATTAGAACTCTTCACAGAGCATTGCCACAGCCAAAGTCTTGATGCGGCTGCAGGCCAATGAAAAGAATACATCCAACAAGAGGAACACAATCTTTTCCTCCCTGGCATTAAAACAGAACTTTTGCAAGAGACCCAGGTTTCTTTCTTTAACTCACTGCTCTGAGGCAGGAAACTTGGGTTACTTCTTCTTGCATTCCAAGTCATAATTCTAACAGTGAAAAGGAGTGGGGTGGAAAAAAATAAATGGCTTCTGAGTGTCTCGATGGCAGCAGTGACAAGGGCAACTGGTAACCTGGTGCTCATCTCCATTTTTCCCTTTGAAAATGAGAGTCAAAGGGAAAGTGAGGTTTAAAACAAAATATCAGGGGCCGGCCAGGTCCGGCCCAGTGGCACAGCGGTTTAGTGAGCGCTTTGGCAGCCTGGGGTTTGCGGGCCGGATCCTGGGCACCCACCGACGCACTGCTCGTCAGCCATGCCGTGGCGGCGTCCCATATAAAGTGAGGGAGATGGACACGGATGTTAGCCCAGGGCCAGTCTTCCTCAGCAAAAAAAGGATGATTGGCAATGGATGTTAGCCCAGGGCTGGTCTTCCTCACAAAACAAACAAACAAATAAAATCAGACGTATGACAAGCTGAGCTGGACTCCAACACTTCTCTGTATCAAGACATCAGCATAGATCTTAGTGTCTCTGAAGCTAATGTCTGTAGAAAAGGACACCGGTCAAGGAAACCGTTATATCGCCTTTTTCTTCCCATTGTAACAATCAGTTACAGTATCGTCGATAATAGACTTATGAAAAGCAGATACTGTTGCTCATTTGTATCAGCCAATAAACAAATTTATTAAAATTACAATGTCTTCATTATTTACACATACTGTACTTCAAATAACTAAAATACTATATGTAAAAAAGCTCTGCCAAAAATAAAAGCATGCAAGTGCTATCTCAATTTCCATTAGGTTGCTTTAACATTTTTAAATCAGAGAATTCTGGGACCAGAAATGATCTCAGAGGTGGTTTGATTCACACCCTATTTTTATAAAATATTATAAAGCACAGGCAAGTTAACTAACTTGGCCAAGATCATTTGGCAGAGCCAGAATTGGAATCTGGCCATCAAATTCTAATTAAGTATACTTTTCACTATGTCATGGTGGTTTTTTTAATTTTGGATTGAAAATCATTAATTGATTGATATTTTTCCTTGAATAAATTATTTGAAATTCTTAGGAGCCTGTTTTTTAAAGTCTATAAACAAATTCCAAGTATTAAGCATAAAAATAACAAATTTCCCCTTTCTAGACTTTCAGTTATTTAGAAAAAGTTAATCATCTATCATGCCAAATATAGTAAACTGAATTACTCACAATACTTAAAAGATTATCTACTTTAAGGATTATTTTCAATATATTTTTAAATCCTACCCTTGATTCCTCCAGCTACCCAATACTTAAAATGATATTTTGCACACTTCAGTCATCAAAAGGGTCCTTAGAAAGTGGAAAGCAATTTAAATCTTATTCTAAATAACACAAAATTAGTTAGGTATGTCTATAGAGATACACAACATATCCCAAAACAAAAAGATCATGCTACTGATACTCTCTATTAGTGACCAGAATCAATAACGTGTTTTGAAAGGTACCCTCATTGCCTTAATTGTGTATTTCATTTTAACTGGTATTTACAGAGCACAAACCAGCTTGGCAAAATGCATGCTGAAAGGGTATATACGAAATGTGTGCGATGAACAGTAAGTACCTCCGGAGATGAAAGAAAGGTAAACACAACACGGACTCAGCCCTCACCAGGTGGGTAAAATTAGCACAGAGGAAGAGAACGGCATAGGTAACCACAAGGAGACATGAATTTTTCACTCATACTAGAAAGCTGGACCAGATCATGGAGAGTTTCAAGACCAAGATGAGAAATAGAAGTTTCCATGTTCACCCTAAAAACAAGAGTGATATTATTTGAGATTTCTAATTCTAAATTTCCATGTCTTGTTTTAAATTTTTCAACCCTACTAACTGAGGAACATTTGTTGAAACATGTTTGTTGGACATTTGTTGAACTTGTTGTTCAAGTTTTATAAGATAAGAACTCACATTCAGCTTAAATCAGGATAAATCCTGAGGCAATTTCTATGAGCGACAAGATGCAAGAATCTAGATATTGCCTGACTCTAATTATTCAAAAGAATTCACCAGGGAAGCCCTTAAAAAACAAACTATTTAAATAGGTTGTAAAAGAAGCTATAAGTTATTGGATCCAAATCTATTATACCACTAGTCATACTTTTAACCAATTCCCCAAAGCAACTGTCATCAATTCTTTAAATTCTTTAAATTCTTATTGAGAAAGTCCACAATCTCCTTCAAACAAAATTGACTATTAAAAGTATTTGCATTTAACCTCCCTTCCCCCTGCTTTTTTTAACCAAGATAATATATTGTTTGGTGTCAAATTCATCCATGGTTTAATAGCCTTAATAAAAGGCTTAGATGGCAGCACTCACTCAATTGTATAAATGTACATCCTCCAATTTAGGAGTTTAGTGGACACCTTGAGAATTTCAAGAGATTCTGTCTCCCAGAAATAAGAGTAATGGTTCAATGGTTCATGTTCGTATTTTCTCTCTCTTTCTCTGTCTCTCAATATTGTAAAATAACTGCCATCCAAGACCACTGCCAGCACCAACCACAACAATAACCACCTTTGCTCACTGAATTACCACTCAGCAGGTGCAACAAGTACCGTCTTTCTCATACCCTGAAACTGAAAGAGCTCATCTCACATCTAATGATTCGTTACTTAAGGGAAAACAATACCACAACTGGTAAGAACTTTCTCCTCTCCTAAGTGACTGGGGTTGCCAGCGTAACAAAACCGGCAGAAGAGCAGGATTCGCGGGCCTAGCTTTGCTCGGCGGCGCAGTGGGTGGTGAGCATCAGCCCGGAATTGATGAGCATACCCTCCACATCAGTGGACACCTCCCTCGCCCAGTGACCTGCCAAGGCCAGGCTAGAGCCCCGCCGGGGTCTCGGTCCTGCACCCACCCCCGCCTGCCCCCTGCCAAGAGCCTGCCACCCTCATCGACCCCAAAGAAAGCTTGGGAGCCCTGCAGCGAGTGGAGCGGGGGAAGGGACCCCACACCTCAGGCTCAAGCTGGAAGCCACCCCAACCCAACCCAACCCGTGTCCGCCCACGGTGCAGCCCCCACCATCCTTATTCCCCAGGCAGGGCAAGCGAAGCCTTGAACCCTATCTCAGGACCCGCTCCAGCCTCCCCGCGTGCTGATCCTCACCCACCCCGAGGCCACCAGCCTTACCTAGCCCGGTCTGGGCGGGCGAGGCTCCGCCTGCAGAACGCATGCAGCGCACAGACCTATCCCTCCAGCCCCCCGCCGGCGGCTTTGCTCTGTACCTCTGCTGACCGCGCGCTCCCGCCCCCTCGCTGCCATGGCGACAGAACCCGCCCCCCGGCGGCCGCTGATTGGTCCGACTGGGATCGCGGAAGGCGCCGATTGGCGGGGGCGGAGGCGAAGCCGCGCGGGCTGGCAGGGAGGCGGCAGGAGCCTGGGGGAGGCTGAGCCAAGAGGGACGTGGCGCTCTGCGACGCCGGCGGGGAAACCGCGCCCCTTCCTTCTATAGCGTTTGGGGAGAAGCCTGTGGAGCAAGATTTGGGCGGGTGAGGTGCTGTGCCGGGACCGGGACAAAATCCAGGGATCGCCTCCGCCGCTGGCCGGCGCCGGCAGCGCCCAGGCGGGTCAGACAGGCTGTCAGGCCCGTGTTCGCCCACAGGCCTCTCTGGGGTCTGACACCCGGCCTCCTCCACGGCGGGAATCTTTCTCACGTTTGTAACCTGACCCACCCCAGTCATGCTGGGCCCTCGGCCAGTGGGGCTCGATTGCTTTTTCCTCCACCTTCTCTCCCAGCCGTCTGCGGACACGTCTCTTTTCTCTACACCCTCCCCCATAGAACTGAGACATCTACTCCACACCCCTCATTTTAAAGATGGGGAAACTGAGGCTTGAAGATATACGTGGTTCGAGGGTTAGACAAGCTTTTGGACCCTCGAGGCTGGTTTTGAAACTTGAGTCTGCCCAATAATAGCACCTCTCTGAGCCTTACTTTTCTCCCTTGTAAAAAATGGTATCATCTGCCTGGGGGTGTTAGTGAAGATCAGATAACATTCCAGAAAGCCAGTACAGAACCTGCTGCGTGAATGTTAGTACTGGTAGCTTCCTTTTATCAGGAAGTAATAGAGGGTGGTAGCTAAGTGCATCAGTCTGGAGTCAGACCGCCTATGTTGCAAAACTGGACTCTCCTCATCGCAAACCAACTCCATGACTCGCGGCGAGTTACTTATGCGCCCTGTGCCTCCGTTTTCTTGTCTGTAAAATGGGATAATAATAATTCCTTCCTTCTTACAGCATAACAAGTCAATAGAAAAGTGACTGGCACATAGTAAGTGCTTAGTAAATGTTAGCCATCCTCACATTAGTGGCCTCTCTAAGACTACAGTTCAAGCCTCTGGATTCCAAGACCTGCAATCTTTACTCTCGCGTATACCTCTCCTCTACATACTTAGAATAGTTAAGCTCCTTTTTAAGGTTCAGGAGAAACCACTTGACCTTTTTATTTAAATCAAAATCTTAAACTATCTCCCTTATCATCATGAAAGTCCTAGAATGTTGTGATTCTGCCTCCACTGAAGGTTTAAAGCAGAAGCAAATGTAAGGAAAATGATCATATTCAGTTCTAATGGATAGATTGAAGAGTAAAAGCACTAGAGTAAGAAAGGATATTCAAGAGGTTATGGTGTAGGAGTTCTAAATTTCAATTTGAGAAACATTATTTGGATATTGGTTATGTGTCATTAGTAACCAATGTTAGTGTCAGATCAGGAGACAGTACCACATCCCAACACTGTGGAAAACACTAAACTGTAAATACATTAAAGGCAGGAACTATCTTCCACATTTTTGGACAATGGGGGTAGACCCATTGTCTACCACAGGGTCAAACACACAGTGCCTGATCCAGGCACTAAAATTTGGGATAGACCCTTTAAGGGGAGACCCTGAAAGATCTATAATAATCTGTCTGGAGTACTTATAGTAATCCAATGGAAATGAAGAATGGAAAATGAGAAGATTGGATTAGTCCAACAATACAATGAAAGGGAAAGGATAATGAACACTAGTTTGGTGACTGAGATACTGGCATTATTCTCAGCAATATTCTGGGGTGAAGCGAAAAGAGAAGACAAGGAAGACAGGGCAAATAAAGATTAAACAGCAAGATGCAGGATTAGGAGAAATTGCTAATGAAAATATTTCAGAATGTCATGTGCATATGAAGCAGGCAACAGCATCTCTTATAAAGGCTGTTTTGTCATAAAGAAAAATAGGAGTGTTCATAGTGAGCCCTGGAAATATCCTATGATCTGAAGGACTTATAAGGAAATGTTACTTTACTTAGTAAGTAAAACCCAAAACTTGGGGGCTTAGCAATGATGGGGAATCTCCAATGAGGAGAAGGACTGAAGAACATACTGCTACATTGTACAAGGGAAAAAACAAGTCTTTGGAGTCAGAACTGGGTCCCAGCCCTGCCTGGATTAAAAACCCAGTTCCACCTTTATTAGCTGACTGTCCTCTGGCAAGTTACTTAAATTTTCTCCATAGCATAGCTTCCCTGTCTCTAAGGTGGAGGCAATAATAGTCCCCACCTCATAGAGTTGTGAGTATTAAATGAGTTTATATTTGTAAAGTAATTAGAGTGGTGTCTGGCACACAGTAAGTGCTATTTTAATGTTTGATAAAGTATTGGTCTCAGTTTCTCCATCTGTAACCTGGGATCATAATACTGAATTTACTGTAAGGATTCAAATGATGTATGTAAAGTGTTAGAGAGAAGATAATAGATGTTATTTCTCTTCCCCTTCACCCCCTCCAAACACCAGCCAGTTACCTTTGAACCCCTTTCTGATTACCACTGCCTCTGCCATCAAGGGGCCATTACTCATCCTAGTCTAAGAAGGATAAAATATCTTTCCTTAACTTCCCTTGGCTCAGCTGAGAAGCTCAAAATGAGTTTCCTGGAGGCCAGGAGAAAATAAAAGAGAAACAACTCCAGAGAACCAGCTGATGTGAAGCCTGCCCCAAAGGACATCTCCTGATACTCCAGGAAAAAAAAAAAAATGATGTCAAGGAGATTCTGGCTTTTTAATTCTACAAGTCTTCCCCTTCTCACTTCTTCTAGGATCCCACAGAACAACAACTGGCAAGTTCTTCATTGTGTTCAGAAGAGGGGAGAGGGAGATAGTGGTCCCTACTCACAAGAGACAGTAAGTAGTCAGAAACAAGTAAACTCCACAGTGCACTCTACATGGGAGCCAAGAGATACTAGTTTTATTAAGGTCTAGATCAAGGGTCAACAAACTGTGGCCCTTGGTCCAAATCACCCAACTGCCTGCTTTTGTAAATAGTTTTGTTGGAACACAGCCATACTCAACAGCCACACTCATTTGTTTATGTACTGTCTCTGGTTGCTTTTGTACTACAATGGCAGGGTTGAGTAGTTGTAATAGAGATTGTATGCCCCTCAAAGCCAAAAATATTTACTACTGTCTCTTTACAGAAAAAAATTGCTAACTCATGATCTAGATAATTCACCAAGAATCGTCTTTTCAGTATCCCCAGTGCAAAAATTTTCATCAAATCTTCTAATCCATTGCTTCTCAAACGTTAATGTGTTGTCAACCTTAAAAATAAAACAGCCAGGTTTTATTATTATAAACAAAGATGGGTTTATTCGGGAATAGCAGGGGAATTGCAATTCAGGACAAGCAAGCTATAGCAAAAGCCCTAGGCAAGTCCAGCAGGCAAAGGAGAGGAATGTTATTTTATAGAGAAATAGGAGGAAGTTGGGAGGAGTTGTTTTAAACATAAGTCCATTAGTGGAAAGCAAGAGTGATGGTTTCTCATTGGCTGTTACTGGGGTAGTTGATTTCTTGTAGGAGCTGCAATGTACATCTTTTCCTGTTGGGACCTTTAATTGATGATTCTTTCCTGTTGGTGATTGTTCTTTTGGGGTCTGTAACTGACAATTCTTCAACTCAATTGACATTGAGTGGTACTGCATGAGAGCTCCCCCTTCTGGTCTCCCAACTCCATTTTAGTGAGGTTTCACTTTGTTAATTTTCAGTGCATACAAATTAGGTATGGGTCTTGTCCAAATGCAGATTCTGATTCAGTAGATCTACAATGAGGCCTAAGATTCTGCATTTCTAACAAGCTCTAGGGTGATACCAATACTGCTAGTCTCTGAATCAACTTGATCCCATCGGGATTTTTTTCTTTCTTTTTTTTAATTGAAATATAATTGATGTATAACATTATATTAGTTTCAGGTATAGAACATAATGTTTCAATATTACATATTCAATATGTATATATTGTGAAATGATCACCACAATAAGTCTAATTAACATCCATCACCACACATACTGTAGTTACAAATTGTTTTCCGTGTGATGAGACTTTTTAAGATTTACTCTCTAAGAAACTTTCAAATATGCAATACAGTATTTTTAACTATAGTCACTGTGCTGTACTTTGCATCTCCATAATTTATTTATTTTATAAGTGGAAGGTTGTACCTTTTGACCCCCTTCACCCATCTGACCTACTTCCCAACCCCTGCCTCTGGCAACCACCAATTTGTTCTCTGTATCTGTGAGGGTTTTTTTTCCCCAGATTCCGCATAATAAGTGAGACATATGGTATTTGTCTTTCTCTGTCTGACTTATTTTACTTAGCATAATGCCCTCAAGGTCCATCCATGTTGTTGCAAATGGCAGGATTTTCTTCCTTATTATGGCTAAATAAGATTCCATATATCACATTTTCTTTATCCATTTCTCCATCAGTGGACACTTACATTGTTTTCATGTCTTGGCTATTGTAAATAATGCTGCAATGAACATGTTGGTGCAGATATCTTTTCAAGATAGTGCTTTTATTTCCTTCAGAAAAATACCCAGAAGTGGAATTGCTGGATCATATGATAGTTCTATTTTTAATTTTTTGAGGAACCTCCATGCTGTTTTCCATAGTGGGTGCACCAGTTTACATTCCCACCAACAGTGCACTAGGGTTCTCTTTTCTCCCCATCCTCACCAACACTTGTTATTTCTTGTCTTTTTGATAATAGTCATGCTATCAGGTGTGAGGTGATATCTCACTGTGGGTTTGATTTGCATTTCCCTGAAGATTAGTGATGTTGAGCACCTTTTCATGTTCTTGTTGGCCATTTGAATATCTTTTTTGGAAAAATGTCTATTCAGGTCCTTTGACCACTTTTTAATTGGATTATTTTTTTTGCTATTGTTGTAGCAATTCTTTATATATTTGGATATTAACCCCATATCAGATATATGATTTGCAAATATTTTCTCCCATTCCAAAGGTTGCCTTTTCATTTTGTTGACAGTTTCCTTTGCTGTGCAGAATCTTTTTAGTTTGATGTAGTCCCACTTGTTCATTTTTGCTTTTGTTGCCTTTGATTTTGGTGTCAAATCCAAGAAATCATCGCCAAGACTGAAGTTAAGAAGCTTACTGCCTTTGTTTTCTTCTAGGGGGTTTATGGTTTCAGGTCTTATGTTCATTTCTTTAATCCATTTTGAGTTTATTTTTGTGTATGGTGTAAGATTGTGGTCCAGTTTCATTCTTTTGCATGTGGCTGTCCAATTTTCCCAACACCATTTATTGTAGAGACTGTCCTTTCCCAGTTGTGTATTCCTGGCTCCTTTTGTTGTAAATTAATTGACCATATATACATGGGTTTATTTCTGGGTTCTCTATTCTGTTCAATTGATCCATTGTGTCTGTTTTTATGCCAGTATCATACTGTTTTGATTACTATAGCTTTGTAATATAGTTTAAAATCAGGAATTATGATGCCTCCAGCTTTGTTTTTCTTTCTCAAGATTGCTTTGGCTATTTGGGGTCTTTCGTGGTTACATATGTAAATGAAACTGGGACCCCTCTCTCTTATCTAAAAGGTGAATCTGGCAAGCAAGCTGCATAGGCTTAAAGTCAGTACAGAAATCCACGCTGTACTGTGAAGCAGCCATGCAGGCCTCATAAGCCTCTGTCTAAATGACCTTGCAACCCTTCATCTCATGACTGAAGATGCCAGCAGGATGAATCAGCAACAGGAGAGCGATAATGGGTACCTTGCCCTCACATTTCCCAGCTGCATTTCTTAGAGATTGAGGGAAATAGCAATGACCCTGGTCCTTGCCTCCTTCCACACATAGATACCATCAACATTACAAGCCTTCTTTGATGTATAACCAAAAGTTCATGTTATCCTTGAAGTAGATGACTATTAGATGTGTAAGCCCTTTCCTGCACTTACACTGCTTTGTTAAAAGATATATAAACTACATCAGACCTGTAGACCTCGGAGCAGTTCCTCAGAATACTCTGTTGGACTGTTTCCTGGAATTCAAATTCCTCAATTTGACTATCAAATAAATTCCTTTAATTAATTTTTACCCAGACTCTTTATTTCAGTTGACACATACAGATTTTAGGATTGTTTGTTCTTTTTCTGTGAAAAATGCCATTGGAATTTCCACAGAGATTGCATTGAATCTGTAGATTGCTTTGGGTAGTATGGAATTTTATCAATATTAATTCTTCCAATCTATGAGCATGGAATATCTTTCCACTTATTTGTATCTTCTTCAGTTTCTTTCATTAATGTCTTAGAGTTTTCAGTGTATAGGTCTTTCACCTCCTTGGTTAAATTTATTCCTAGGTATTTTATTCCTTTTGATGCAGTTGTAAATGGGATTGTTTTCTTAATTTCTCTTTCCCATCAGTTTTTATTATCAATTCTTTCCTGTTATTTCTTCCTTCATTATCCAGCTTAATTCCTCTGGTTCTTCAGTAAAATAAGTCCCCTACAAACATCAACTCCCTTGCCTTTATTTCCCTCTGTTGCTCTCACCTGACAAAAACTCAGCCCTGGATGAACCCAAAATATGCCTTCTCCTTGTCTGCACCAATATAGCTCTACATTGTAGGAGAAATATCATTAGACCCATGTCTCTAAATTCATAGTCACCAACCTCAGACAGACCCTAACCACTGCCCAGCAATCCTCAAATGTTTCTCTAGCATGCTCTCTCTTCCACACCCTCAAAGGCCATTCCACACTTCTTCTTTCCCCTCAGACCTCCCATTCTTCCTCCCTACTCCCATTTTCAGCTGACCCTAAGTCAGTTTTGTTGAGAATCTCCTTGTGCAAGTTAAGGAACTCTTGTTTTAAAGCAGGGTTTCTCAACAGCAGCACTATTGACACTTTGGGCCAAATATGTTTTGTTGTGGGGGATTGTCCTGTATGTTTAGGATGTTAGCAGCATCCCTGTTATCTACACTCTAGATGTCAATAACACCCACCCCCAGTTGTGTCAACCAAAAATATCTCCAGACATTGCCAGATATCAATTGAGGAGTAAAGTCTCCCGTGGTTGAGAAGCACTGGTTTAAAGCAACAGAAATCAATTCCAGCTAACTTAAAGAAAGAGGGGATTTATTGAGAGGATAATGGACAGATGAGTGGGAAAAGAATCCCAGGGGCAGGAGATCTTGGGCCTTCTTTCTAGAAGTGGTAATTAGGTTATCTCCTTCTGTCTTTGGGTGGTCCTAATTAAGTTTAAAATTCTCAGTAGGAAGAATGTAAGTCCTGTTATGTGGCTTGGGGAATAGAGTCTGTAACCAGAATCAAGCTAGGAAGAGGTGTTTACCAGAAAAAAAAAGAATAGCCACCATACTTCCTCCATATTCAGTATCTGTATTCAGCTAAAGTGACATAAAATCTGATGACAGAGGGTTCAATGAATTGGAGTTTATTTTTCTATGATAAAAATAAGTCTGGACACTAAGGAGTGGCGTCAGCATCATGGTGGAGTGAGATTCCCTCTTTGAGTCTCTGCCCCCTAAGACACAACGAAAACATCATTTGCATTACAACAGAGCTCAATCAAACACTACAAAGGACTTCTAAGAAATCCCTGCTGCCATGCATTGGACAGTGGAGGCACAGAAAGCCCCAAAGGACGTGAGGAGAGGTAAGGAGTTGTACTCCCCCTCCCCAATCGATCGGCAAAGACAGACAGCGGGGCTCACAGACAGAGTGGGGAGGGGCGGCCCACTGCGGGGAAAACTATCGCCCTCCAGTGCTCTCACAGACTGTCGAGAGATCCCCACCAGGAAGCGATGGTGGACTGTTTCAGGGGTGTAGCAAACGCCCTAAGAGAGCCAGAAAGGAAACCCCGGGGTAGAGCAGGAGAAAGAGAGAACCCCTCCCCCCACACACCCCACGTTTCAGAATAATCCCTCTGGGGACTGCACCGGGCTCAGAGCATACCGCTCACGAGCTCCATCCAGTGGCAGCAGGAGGAAACTGCAGGACCAACTTCAAGATGAGAGGAAAAAGTAAAGCCGTCGTCATTGGATCCATGCAATAGTTTGTTACGTCTACAGACGAAAAGGAAAATGACAAACACCCAGAAACCAACCCTGAAGGCACAGAATTCAAGAACCTGAATGGCAGAGAATTCAAAATAGCTATCATAAACAAACTCAACAAAATACAAGAGAACACACAGAAACAAATCAACGAATTCAGGGATTTTGTCACAAAAGAGATTGAAAGCATAAAGAAAAACCAATCAGAAATGTTGGAGATGAAATACAAAATCAACAAGATAGTGGAAGAAATGGAGTCTTTAAAGAGCAGAACTGACAATATGGAGGAACGAATTAGCACTATTGAGGATAGCCATGCAGAAATGCTCCAGATAGAGAAGAGAGAGCTAAGACTAAAAAGAAATGAAGAAATCCTTTGAGAAATATCAGACTCAATGAGGAAAAGCAACATAAGGATAATAGGTATTCCAGAAGGAGAAGAAAGAGAAAAAGGAGCAGAGAGTTTGTTCAAAGAAATAATAGCTGAGAACTTCCCCAACCTAGGGAATGAGAGGGAAATAACACTGAATGAAATCAATAGATCACCTAAATATATAAACAGGAATAAAAAATCATCTCGCCACATAGTAGCAAACTGGAAAAATATCCGTGACAAGGAAATAATATTAAGGGCAGCTAAACAAAAAAACAAAATCACATACAAAGGAAACCCCATCAGGCTCTCAGCTGATTTCTCAACAGAAATTCTACAGGCTAGGAGAGACTGGAATGATATATTCAAAATCATGAAAGACAAAAACCTTCAGCCAAGAATACTTTATCCAGCAAAAATATCCTTCAAATATGATGGAGAAATAATAACTCTCCCTGATAAACAAAAGCTAAGAGAGTTCGTCACCACAAGACCCCCACTACAAGAAATGCTCAAGAAGGCCCCAAGGCCTGAAAAAAAAACAAATGAGAAAGGGGATACAAAGATTTCAGCAAGGAGACTAAACCAGAACAAACTACAGTTGGATAACATCAAAAATTAATTCAAGCTCATCACTGTAAACACACACTCACAACACAAGATGGAATAAATAGAGAGAACAAATAAGGAGGGGAAGAGGAAAGGGATTGAATCAACCAGCCTCAGGAAAAAAGGAAGCATCTGAAAATGTACTATCTTATCCAGGAGATCACTTATATAAACCTCATGGTAACCACTAAACAAATATCCAGAAGAGAACCACACATGACAAATAAAGAGAAAACTAAGAGTATGAGCCTGCAGAAATACCAAATTGAATTTGCAGTCCGAAACACAAGTGACAAGAAATGAAGACAATGCAAAAGAACCAGAAAATGAACAATAAAATAGCAACATTAAACCCTCATATATCAATAATCACTCTAAATGTAAATGGATTGAATTCTCCAATCAAAAGACACAGAGTGGTGGGATGGATTAAAAACCAAGATCCAACAATCTGCTGTCTCCAGGAAACACATCTCAGCTCTAAAGACAAACACAGACTCAAAATAAAAGGATGGAAAACAATACTCCAAGCTAATGGCAAACAAAAGAATGCAGGAGTTGCCATACTTATGTCAGACAAAGGAGACTTCAAGATAAAAAAGGTAACAAGAGACAAAGAAGGGCGATATTTAACGATAAAAGGGACACTTCACCAAGAAGACATAACAATCATAAATATCTATGTACCCAACACAGGAGCACCAAAGTACATAAAACAACTGCTAAAAAACCTAAAAGGAGATGTTAACAATAACACAATAATAGTAGGGGATCTTAACACCCCCCTTACATCAATGGATAGATCATCCAGACAAAAAGTCAATAAGGAAATAATGGACTTAAACGAAAAACTAGACACAATGGATTTAATAGATATATACAGAGCACTCCACCCAAAAAAAGCAGAGTACACATTCTTCTCAAGTGCACATGGAACATTCTCAAAGATAGACCATATATTAAGAAACAAGGCAAGCCTTTAAAAATGTAAGAAGAATGAAATCATTACAAGCATCTTTTCTGATCATAATGCTGTGAAACTAGAAATCAACTGCAAGGAAAAAACTAGGAAAGGGACAAAGATGTGGAGACTAAACAACATGCTACTGAACAACCAATGGGTCATTGATGAAATTAAAGGAGAAATCAAAAGCTATCTGGAGACAAATGAAAAAGAAAATACACCATACCAACTCATATGGGATGAAGCAAAAGCGGTCCTCAGAGGGAAATTCATAGCGATACAAGCACACCTTAACAAACAAGAAAAATCCCAAACAAATAACCTTAAATTGCACCTAACAGAATTAGAAAAAGAAGAACAAAGCCCTGAATCAGCAGAAGGAGGGAAATAATAAAAATCAGAGCAGAAATAAATGTAATTGAAACCAAAAAAACAGTAGCAAGGGTCAATGAAACAAAGAGCTGGTTCTTTGAGAAGATAAATAAAATTGACAAACCCTTAGCCAGACTCACTAAGAAAAAAAGGGAGAAGACTCAAATAAATAAAATTAGAAATGAAAGAGGAGAAATTACAACAGATACCACAGAAATACAAGGGATTATTAGGGAATACTATGAAAAACTTTATGCCAACAAATTGGACAACCTAAAGAAAATGGACAAATTCTTGGAAGCATACAACCTCCCAAAACTGAATCAAGAAGAAATAGAGAATCTGAACAGACCAATCACAAGTAAAGAGATTGAAACAGGAATCAAAAACCTCCCAAAAAATAAAAGCCCAGGACCAGATGGTTTCCCTGGAGAATTTTATCAAACGTTCAAAGAAGATTTAGCACCTATCCTTCTCAAACTATTCCAAAAAATAGAGGAAGATGGAATACTTCCCAACACATTCTATGAGGCCGACATCATCCTGATACCAAAGCCAGACAAGGACAATACAAAGAAGGAAAACTACAGGCCAATATCACTGATGAACATAGACGCAAAAATCCTCAACAAAATATTGGCAAACCGAATACAGCAATACATCAAAAAGATCATACACCACGCTCAAGTGGGATTTATACCAGGGACACAGGGATGGTTCAACATCCACAAATCAATCAACGTGATACACCACATTAACAAAATGAAGAATAAAAACCACACGATCATCTCAATCGATGCAGAGAAGGCATTCGACAAGATCCAGCATCCATTTATGATAAAAACTCTCAACAAAATGGGTATAGAAGGAAAGTACCTCAACATAATAAGGGCCATATATGACAAACCTACAGCAAACATCCTACTCCACGGAGAAAAACTGAAAGCCATTCCTTTGAGGACAGGAACAAGACAAGGGTGCCCACTCTCACCGCTCTTATTCAGCATAGTACTGGAAGTTCCGGCCAGAGCAATTAGGCAAGAAAAAGGAATAAAAGGACTCCAAATAGGCAATGAAGAAGTGAAACTCTCACTATTTGCAGATGACATTATCTTATACATAGAAAACCCAAAAAATTCTACCGGAACACTACTAGAAATAATCAACAACTACAGTAAAGTGGCAGGGAATAAAATCAACTTACGAAAATCAATTGCATTTCTATACACTAATGATGAACCAACAGAAAGAGAACTCAAAAAGACAATCCCATTTACAATTGCAACAAAGAGAATAAAATATCTGGGAATAAATTTAACCAAGGAGGTAAAACACCTATACAATGAAAACTATAAGACACTATTGAAAGAAATCGAGGAAGACATAAAGAAATGGAAAAATATTCCATGCACATGGATTGGAAGAATAAATATAGTTAAAATATCCATTCTACCTAAAGCAATCTACAGATTCAATGCAATCCCAATCAGAATCCCAATGTCATTCTTCACGGTAATAGAACAAAAACTACTGAAATTCATATGGGGCAACAAAAGACCCCGAATAGCTAAAGCAATTCTGAAAAAAAAGAACAAAGCTGGAGGCATCACAATCCCTGATTTCAAAATATACTGTAAAGCTATAGTAATCAAAACAGCATGGTACTGGTACAAGAATAGACACACAGATCAATGGAATAGAATTGAAAGCCCAGAAATAAAACCACACACCTATGGACAGCTAATCTTCAACAAAGGAGCAAAGAACATACAATGGAGAGAGGGAAGTCTCTTCAATAAATAGTGCTGGGAAAATTGGACAGCAACATGCAAGAGAATGAAAGTAGACCATCTCCTATCACCATATACAAAAATCAATTCAAAAATCGATCAAGGACCTGCAAGTGAGACCTGAAACTATAAAACTCCTGGAAGAAAATAGAGGCAGTACACTAATTGAGATTGGACATAAAGGGATCCTTTCAGATTCCATGTCTACCCAGACAAGGGAAACAAAAGAAAAAATAAACAAGTGGGACCTCATCAGACTAAAGAGCTTGTACAAGGCAAATGAAACCAGGATCAAAATGAATAGACAACCCACCAGCTGGGAGAAAATATTCACAAATCGTTTGTCTGACAAGGGATTAATCTCAGTAATATATAAAGATCCCATACAACTGAGCAACAAAAAAACAAACAACCCAATCAAAAAATGGGCGGAGGATATGAACAGACATTTTTCCAAGGAAGAGATACAGATGGCCAATAGACACATGAAAAGATGTTCAACATCACTAATCATCAGGGAAATGCAAATCAAAACTACACTAAGATATCACCTTACACCCATTAGAATGGCTATAATCACAAAGACAAATAACAACAAATGCTGGAGAGGTTGTGGAGAAATGGGGACTTGTGGAGAAACGGGGACCCTCATTCACTGCTGGTGGGAATGCAAACTGGTGCAGCCTCTATGGAAAACAGTATGGAGAGTCCTCAAAAAATTAAAAATAGAAATACCGTATGATCCAGCAATCCCACTCTTGGGCATCCATCCAATGGATGTGAAATCAACCATCACAAGAGGCATATGCACCCCTATGTTCATTGCAGCATTATTCACGATAGCCAAGAAGTGGAAGCAACCCAAGTGTCTCTTGACTGATGATTGGTTAACGAAGATGTGGTATATACATACAATGGAATACTACTCAGCCATGAGAAAAGACACAATTGTCCCGTTTGCAACAACATGGATGGACCTAGAGGGTATTATGTTAAGTGAAATAAGCCAGAGAAAGAAGGACAGACACTGCATGAACTCACACATATATGGAATATAAATGAACACACGGACAGAGAGAACTGATTGGTGGTTACCAGGGGCAAGGGGGCTGGGGGGTGGGCGCAAGGGTTGAAGGGTTGCATTCATATGGTGACTGACAAACAATAATGTACATCTAAAACTTCACAATATTATAAATTATTAAAACCACTAAAAATTTTTTAAAAATTAAAAAAATAATAAATCTGAAGGTAGGTAGTTGTTGGCACTGGTTCAGCTGCTAAGCAGTATCATCGCAGCTTCTTTCCTTTTCCCAGCTCTGGCTTTTCATCTTCAAGCTTATTGAAGGCTGAAAGATGGCTGTCATACTTCCTGACATCATGAATCATGACCCCATTCAAAAGTAGGTAAAACATGGGGGGGGGGGCAGCAAAAGGACCTTTTATGTGAGAAATTTCCTCTCCTTTTATCAGCAAAGGAAAAGCTTTCACTAAAGCCCCCTCAGCAAATAACCCTTAAGTTCCATTGACCAGAAATAGATTATGCGGCCATTCTCTTAGCTGCAAGATATGATGGGAAATGTAGTGTCTGGCAAAGGGGAATGCGGTGGTCATGACTGGCTTAGACCAATCACTGTTAATCCCTTGGGTCTGGGCCCATTGGGGCCAAATTTTAGGCTCTATTAGCAAGAGAAGAGGGACTAAGCTATTAGTTAGGCAATAGCGTAGTGTCTGCTGCATTTTCCCAAGATCAAACACACAAACCTACACGATTCTGTAACCATTTCCTCTTTCTTTCCTCTGTAACAGCAAAAGGTAATCACTTTACCTGTGCTCTGAATCCCATTTCCCTCACCTAGTTCTCAAGGACTTCATTTTCTCACTTGGCTATCCTCTTTCTTTCCTATATCACTAATTTTCCCTAGCTATTGAATCACACTCTAGGCATACAAACATGCTCTGGGAGAATTTTCCAGCCTTAAAAATCCCTTCCTTATGGATAGATAAAAAGATGTGATAAAACAAGTGTAATAAAATGTTAATTATAGAATTTAGTGATATTTACTGCAAAATTCTTTCAAGTTTTCTGTATCTTTAAAACTTTCAAATATAATATTTGAAATAAAATCCTTTCCTTGACCCCAAATCACCCTCCAGCTTGTTTCTCTGCTTATTGTTTCTTTGCATTCCTTTAAAAAGTTCCTTTCTCTGCTTGCTCCCATCCCTTTTACTCTCCGTTTATGCCAATCTGGCTTCCATCTCCACCACTCCTCTGGGATTGCTCTTGTTAAGCTCACCTTCTTTGAATGGACAATTTTCTGTCCTCATCTTATGCAACTGTTCACAGCATTCTTTACCACTGACTTTGCTCTCCTCGAAACACTTTCCACCCCTGGCATCTGACACCATTCTCTTCTAGTTTTCTTCCTACCTTTCTAGATATTCCTTTTCAGTCTCCTTTGCCCACTTCTTCTCCATTCCCCAACTTCTAAAAGTTGGAATGTCCCTAAGGTTGGTTCTGGGACCACTTCTCTGTCTGCAGCCAATTTTTCCATAGGGGCGCTATTGGCATTTTGTGTCGGCTGCTTTTTCGTTGGGTAGGATTTCCCATGCATTTCAGGATGTTTTATATTCCTAGACCCTACCCACTAAATGCAGTAGTATCTCTTTTGTCCCTCAATGTGACAACCCAAATTGCCTCCAGACAGTCCCTAGAGAAGTGATACTTCTCAGGATTAAAAACCATATGTCTCTTATTGGGGGATCCCAACCAGTCCATGATCTTAAATATCATATATTTGCAAATTCTCAAATATCTCTTGCCCAAACATATCTTTTGGACTCTAGACTGCTTCTAACTATGTGCATGACATTTCCATTTGAATGGCATTTTATACAAGCTCAATAAATATTTGAGGAATGAATGGTCTAATTAACTATTTTAGCCCCCCTCTTGTCTAAAACTAAATTCTGGATCTTTTCCTACATGTTGTTTCTTGTTGGACACATGGAGATGTGCTGCTCACATCCACCTTCAAGAGAGGACTGGCTGCCTAGCATGAGGAGTGTAGTTAGCTGATAGCCTTAAACTGTTACCCACTTCAGGGTCTGCCTCAGCTTTAGAACCAAAGTTACACTCTTCTTGGGGCATACTCTTCTTGGGGAGGCTCCCAGCCAGTGAATGAGGAACATGGTAGTAGAAGGGCCTTGTCCAAGAGAGAACTCCACTGACTGGCAATCTTTGCTCTGGAGCCCCCCATTGGGCTGGCAGAGACTTTGTCAGATTTGCATCACTGTCTGCAAACTCCCTCCTCACAATTCTACTTCTGTCTCTTTCCTTTTACAAGTGTCATTCCCTGATAAAACTTTTGCTGACTCTGTCTTAGCATCTGCTTCCCAGAGAACTTGTTCAGCACTCTCTCTTTCTCATTTCAGTAAATGGTATGCTCCCAGTTGCTCAAGCCAAAAACCTGTGAGTCATCCCTGATTCTTAGTTTTCCTTCATACTACATATCGAATCCATCAGCAAGTTCTGTTGATTCTACCTCAAAAACACATAATCTACTTCTCTCTCTCTCTCTCTCTCCTGCTACCAACACAGTCCAAGTCATCATCATTTCTCACTGGAATACTGCAAATAGCCTCCAAAGTAATGTCCTATTCCCACTTTGATCCCCTATAATCCATTCTCCACACAGTAGTTGGGGGTGATCTTTAAAATATATGACTACTCTGCTTGAAAGCAATGCTTCTAATCCAAACTCCTTACTGTATCTATCAAGGCTCTTCATGATGACTCTTGCCTTTCTGTTCAACCTCATTTCTCACTACCCTCCTTCTCAATCACCATACCCTAGGCATGTTGGTTTTTCTGTTCTTAGAAACCATTCCCAGTTAAGGCTTTTGCCCAAGCTGTACCCATGTGACCATAAGATCCATAAGAGTAGAGACCATATTTGATTTATTTATCACCATTTACCCAGAGCCTAGCACAGTGTTTGATGCATATAATAGGCAATCCATACATATTTCCTGAATGAGTGAATGAATAAATGAATAAAAGGAAAATCACCTAATTATCTTAGGTCTTCATATTGCTGGGGATTTTTTTCTCAGTGTTTTGGCAAAGAGATTTGATTTTTGTTTTTATCCTTTTTACCTTTAGAAAGATAATGGAAGTTGTATCCTCTGCCTGCTGATATTATAGTGACTAACATATAAGAGATAAATATTAATAATAGTAAATCATAATATCTAGATCCATGTTACAATGACCATAATTTCAAGAGTCCCTTACTTTAAAAATTAGACTATCCCTACCCAGAAAGATTTATTGTATCCTAAGAACAATAATCTTACTCCCACTTAGAAGTCTTTTCATAAATAAAAGGAATACACTAGAAACAAAGTAGTAGGAACAATCCCGAAGCATATATTCCAATGATTATAAGAATTTAGTGGGAATGAAGTTCAGTCATGCTGCAGTAAGGAACATTATCAAATAAAGTGTGCAAACAAGTTCATAATTTTTGTTTTCTCCAGTAAAAGACCTTAAAATGTGCAATTATATAAATCTCATTCCTAATCTCTGGATTTTCATTCCATGAAGTTAAAAAAAGATAATCTCTCACTACCCCTAAGGAATAGACAGTATATCCAGAGAGCAGAGTCTCTTTAGAGATCCCCTGCAAAACTTCACTATCAAGTGATGTCAGCATCATGGCAGAGTGAGCTCTTCCCTTAGTCTCTCTCCCCTAAGATACAACAAAAAGAACATTCATAAACCAACAGAGGACATTCATACAACACAATAGACATCTGGGAGATCCATGCAGCCATACATCTGAATGTGGAGGTGCTGGACCCCCTGGGAGGCAGTGGAGGGAGGTAAGGGGATCTCCTCTCCCTCCCCGAATGGCAGCAATCTAGGGTGTGGGACTGTGCATGCAGTGGTGGGCACATGACTCTGAGAGGAGAGGGGAGAAAGGGCAGCCCTCCATGGGAATGCCTTTGTTCTCGAAGTTGCCTCCCAGCCCAGGGGAAAGCTCCACACTGAGAAGGCTAAGCAATCTTAGGGGTGTCTTCAGTGAGCCGAGCAGACCAGGAAGGCAGACAGTGAGTGCAGAGGGGGAGTGCTCCCAGAAAAGATAGTTGTGCACATGAAAGATGGCTCCCCAGTCCCCCCTCCCACCTGGTGCACCAGCTTGGCCAGTAAGCCAGAGCAGGGGGCCCCTGCCAGACTGCCTGCATACCTACATGTGTAAAGCAGTGGCAGCCAACAAGCAAATGCAGATGGGCCCCAGTCAGCACAGCTTCCAAAGGACAGGCATAGCTGCCAGGGATCATGGTGGGCTCAGAATACACAGCTCCTGCCCACCCCCAGTGGCGGCAGGTGGAATCTGCGACCAGATACTACCACTATGCAACAACACAAGTTCACCCCATCGAATAGCATCAAGAGGTAAATTAACACTACAGACCAGAAGGAAAATGACAAGTACCCAGAAATCAATCCTGAAGTCCCAGAAATTTACAATCTAAATGACAGAGGATTCAAAATAGTTATCATAAAGAAACTCAATGAGTTACAAGAAAACTCAGAAAGACAATTCAATGAAATCAGGAATAAAATTAGTGAGCAGAGAGACTTCTTCCCCAAAGAGATTGAAACTATAAAAAAAAAAAATCAGAAATATTGGAGATAAAAAACACAATGGATGAGGGGCCGCCCGGTGGCGCAGCGGTTAAGTTCGCGCTTGGCAGCCCGGGGTTCGCGGGTTCGGATCCCGGGCGCCCGCCGACGCACTGCCTGTCAGCCATGCCGTGGCGGCGTCCCATATAAAGTGGAGGAAGATGGGCACGGATGTTAGCCCAGGGCCAGTCTTCCTCAGCAAAAAGAGGAGGATTAGCAACGGATGTTAGCTCAGGGCTGGTCTTCCTCACCAAAAAAAAAAAAAAAAAAACAATGGATGAGATAAAGAAAAATCTGGAATCCTTAAATAACAGAGCTGATATTATGGAGGATAGAATCAGTCATTTAGAGGACAAAAATATAGAAATGCTTCAGATGGAAGAGGAGAGAGAACTAAGACTTAAAAGCAATGAAGAAATTCTCCGAGAAATATCTGACTCAATTAGGAAATGCAACATAAGGATTATAGGTATTCCAGAGGGAGAAGGGAGGGAGAAAGGAGCAGAGAGTTTGTTCAAAGAAATAATAGCTGAGAACTTCCCAAATCTGGGGAAGGAGCTGGAATTAAATGTGGATCAAACTAATAGAACACCTAATTACATCAATATAATAGGATCTTCTCCAAGGCATATATTAGTAAAACTGGCAAAAGTCAATGTCAAAGAAAAAATATTAAGAGCAGCAAGACAGAAGAGTATAATCTACAAAGGATCCCCTATCAGGCTTTCAGCAGAAACCTTACAGTCTAGGAGGAAGTCTAATGATATATTCAAAATTCTGAAAGACAAAACTTTCAGCCAAGAATACTCTATTCAGTGAAAATATCCTTCAGATATGATGGAGAAATAAAAAAAATTCCCAGATAAACAAAAACAGAGAGTTCCTTGCCACAAAACCCCTCCCCTGCAAAAGAAATGATCAAGAAGGCCCTCATACCTGAACAAACAAAAAAGAAGGTGTTTACAAAGCCTTTAGCAAGGAGATAAACAGACAGACAAAATTAGAAAATTGCAGCCCTCTATCAGAACTGGTTAGCAAACAATTATAACATTAAAGATAAAGGTAATGAAAACATCAAAAATAACTGTAATCACTTTAGTCACAAATTCACAACACAAAACAGAATAAGTTGTGACAACAATAACTTAGACAGGGAAGAGGAAAGGGATGGAATCTGCTTAGACTAAGGAAATAAGAGGCTATCAGAAAATGGACTATCTCATCTAGGAGATCTTTTATACAAATCTCATAGTAACCACTAAACAAAAAATCAGAACAGAGACATAAATGATAAATAAAGAGAAAACCATCATAGAGAACCACAAACTGAATTGGCAGTCAAAAATACACGGGATGAGAAACAAGGGAAATACAGAACAACCGGAAAACAAATAATAAAATGGCAGTATTAAGTCCTCATATATCAATAATTACTCTAAATGTAAATGGATTGAATTCTCCAATCAAAAGACACTGAGTGGCTGGATGGATTAAAAAACAAGACCCAACAATATGCTGCCTCCAGGAAACACACCTCAGTTCTAAAGAAAAACACAGGCTCAGAGTGAAGGGATGGAAGGCAATACTCCAAGCTAATGGCAAACAAAAGAAAGCAGGTGTTGCCATACTTATATCAGACAAAGTAGACTTCAAGATAAAACAGGTAATGAGAGGCAAAGAGGGGCAGTATATAATGATAAAAGGAACACTCCACCAAGAAGACATAACACTTATAAATATATATGCACCTAACACAGGAGCACCAAAGTACATAAAGCAACTATTAACAGACTTAAAAGGAGAAATTAACAGCAACACAATAATAATAGGGGACCTCAACACCCCACTTACATCAATAGATAGATCACCCAAACAGAAAGTCATTAAGGAAATAGTGGAATTAAATGAAAAACTAGACGAGATGGACTTAATAGATATATGTAGAACACTCTATCCAAAAACAGCAGAATATGCATTCTTCTCAAGTGCACATGGAACATTCTCAAAGATAGATCATATGATGGGAAACAAGGCAAGCCTTTATAAATTTGAGAAGATTGAAATCATATCAAGCATCTTTTCCAACCATAGTGCTATGAAACTAGAAATCAACTACAAGAAAAAATCTGAGAAAATGACAAATATGTGGAGACTAAACAACATGCTACTGAACAACCAATGGGTCAACGAAGAAATTAAAGGATAAATCAAAAAATATCTGGAGACAAATGAAAATGAAAATACCCCATACTAACTCATATAGATTGCAGCAAAAGTGGCCCTAAGAAGAAAATTCATAGCAATACAGGCCCACCTTAACAAACAAGAAAAATCTCAAATAAGCAACCTTAAACTACACCTAACATGACTAAAAAAAGAAGAACAAACAAAGCCCAAAGTCAGCAGAAGGAGGGAAACAATAAAAATCAGAGCAGAAATAAATGAAACTGAAGCCAAAAAACAGTAGAAAGGATCAGTGAAACTAACAGCTGGCTCTTTAAGAAGATAAACAAAATTGACAAACTGTTGGCCAGACTCACTAACGAAGAAAGAGAGAAGACTCAGATAAAATTAGAAATGAAAGAGGAGAGATTACAATGGATACCACAGAAATACAAAGGATTATAAGAGAATACTATGAAAAACTATATGCCAACAAATTGGACAATCTAGAAGAAATGGATAAATTCTTAGACTCATACAACCTCCCAAAACTGAATCAAGAAGAAATACAGAATCTGAATATAACAACCGCAAGTAAAGAGATTGAAACAGTAATCAAAAATAAAAGTCCAGGACCAGAATGTCTTCTCTGGAGAATTCTACCAAACATTCAAAGAAGATTTAATTCCTATCCTTCTCAAACTATTTCAAAAAATTGAAGAAGACAGAACACTTCCTAACACATTCTAAGAGGCAAACTTCACACTGATACCAAAACCAGACAAGGACACCACAAAGAAGGAAAATTACAGGCCAATATCACTGATAAACATTGATGCAAAAATCCTCAACAAAATACTGGCAAACTGAATACAGCAATACATTAAAAGGATCATACACCATGATCAAGTGGGATTTACACCAGGGATGCAGGGATAGTTCCACATCTGCAAATCAATGTGATACAACACATTAACAAAATGAGGAATAAAAACCACATGATCATCTCAATAGATGCAGAGAAAGCATTTGACAAGATCCAACATCCATTTATGGTAAAAACTCTGAATAAAATGTGTATAGAAGGAATGTACCTCAACATAATAAAGGCTATATATGACAAACCCATAGCCAACATCATACTCAGTGGGGAAAAACCAAAAGCCATCTGTCTGAGAACAGGAAAAAGACAAGTGTGCCCACTCTTGCCACTCCTATTCAATATAGTACTAGAGATTTTTGCCAGAGCAATTAGGCAAGAGAAAGAAATAAAAGGTATCCAAATTGGAAAGGAAGAAGTGAAACTGTTACTGTTTGCAGATGACATGATTTTATATACAGAAAACCCTAAAGAATCCATCGGAAAACTATTAGAAATAATCAACAACTGCAGCAAAGTTGCAGGGTACAAAATCAACTTACAAAAATCAGTTGCATTTCTACACTGTAATAACAAACTAACAGAAAGCGAACTCAAGCATACAATCCTGTTTACAATTGCAACAAAAAGAATAAAATACCTAGGAATAAATTTAACCAAAGAGGTGAAAGACCTATACAATGAAAACTATAAGACATTATTGAAAGAAATCAATGACATAAAGAAATGGAATGATATTCCATGCACATGGATTGGAAGAATAAACATAGTTAAAATGTCCATACTTTGGGGCTGGCCCAGTGGCGTAGTGGTTAAGTTTGCATGCTCCACTTTGGCGGCCCAGGGTTTGCAGGTTCAGATCCCAGGTGCAGACCTACACACCACTCATCAAGCCATGCTGTGGCGACATCCCGTATACAAAATAGAGGAAGATCGGCACAGATGTTAGCTCAGGGCCAATCTTCCTCACCCAAAAAAAAAGCCCATACTACCTAAAGCAATCTATAGATTCAGTGCAATCCCAATCAGAATCCCAATGACATTCTTCACAGAAATAGAACAAAGAATATTAAAATTCATATGGGACAACAAAAGACCCTGAATAGCTTCAGTAATCCTTAGAAAAAAGAACAAAGCTGGAGGCATCACAATCCCTGACTTCAAAATATGCTACAAAGGGGGCTGGCCCAGTGGCGCAGAGGTTTAGTTCGCGCTTGGCAGCTCAGGGTTCGCGAGTTCGGATCCCGGGCGCCTGCCGATGCACTGCTTGTCAGCCATGCTGTCGCGGTATCCCATGTAAAGTAGAGGAAGATGCGCACGGATGTTAGCCCAGGGCCAGTCTTCCTCAGCAAAAAGAGGAAGATTAGCAACAGATGTTAGTTCAGGGCTGGTCTTCCTCACACACACACACACAAATATATATATATATATATGCTACAAAGATATAGTCATCAAAACAGCATGGTACTAGTGCAAAAACAGACACACAGATCAATGGGACAGAATTGAAAGCCCAGAAATAAAACCACACATCTACAGAGAGCTAATCTTCGACAAAGGAGCCAAGAACATACAATGGAGAAAGGAAAGTCTCTTCAATGAATGATGTTGGGAAAACTGGACAGCCACATGCAAAAGAATGAAAGTAGACAATTATCTTTTGCCATACACAAAAATTAACTCAAAATGGATTAAAAACTTGAAGGTAAGACACGAAACCATAAAACTCCTAGAAGAAAATATAGGCAATACAGTCTTTGACATTGGTCTTAGAAAGATCTTTTTGAGTAGCGTGTCTACTTGGGCAAGGGAAACCAAAGGAAAAATAAACAAATGGGCGTACACCAGACTAAAGAGCTTCTGCAAGGCAAAGGAAACCAGGAACAAAATGAAAAAACTACCCACCAACTGGGAGAAAATATTTACAAATCATATATCTGACAAGGGGTTAATCTCCAAAATATATAAAGAACTCATACAACTCAAGAACAAAAAAACGAAAAACCCGATCAAAAAATGGGCAGAGGATATGAACAGACATTTTTCCAAAGAAGATATACAGATGGCCAATAGGCACATGAAAAGATGTACAACATCACTAATCATCAGGGAAATGCAAATCAAAACTACACTAAGATATCACCTTATACCCATTAGAATGGCTACAATCACCAAGACAAAAAATAACAAACGTTGGAGAGGTTGTGGAGAAATGAGAACCCTAATTCACTGCTGGTGGGAATGCAAACTGGTGCAGCCTCTATGGAAAACAGTATGGAGATTTCTCAAAAAATTAAAAATAGAAATACGATACGACTCAGCTATCTCACTGCTGGATATATATCCAAAGAACTGAAATCAACAATTCAAAGAGACTTGTGCACCCGTATGTTCATTGCAGCATTATTCACAATAGCCAAGAAGTGGAAGCAACCCAAGTGCCCATCAACTGATGAATGGATAAAGAAGATGTGGTATATATGCAATGGAATACTTCTCAGCCATGAAAAAAGGCAAAATTGTCCCATTTGCAACAACATGGATGGACCTTGAGGGTATTATGTTAAGCGAAATAAGCCAGACAGAGAAAGACAAACACTGTATGATTTCACTCATATGTGGAAGATA
This sequence comes from Tapirus indicus, assembly GCA_031878705.1. NCBI lineage: Eukaryota > Metazoa > Chordata > Mammalia > Perissodactyla > Tapiridae > Tapirus > Tapirus indicus. The sequence goes on from CM062924.1 coordinate 12,647,882, forward strand.
AACAAACACATGGACAAAGAGAACAGATTTGTGGTTACCAGAGGGGAAGGCGGTTAGAGGGTGGGCGTAAGGGGTAAAGGGGCACATATATATGGTGACTGACAAATAATAATGTACAACTGAAATTTCACAATGTTATAAACTATTATGACCTCAATAAAATAAATTTTTTTTAAAACTTCACTATGACATAGTTGATGTGAAATGCTGTGTGAAAAGCTGATGTGAAAATTGAGTTTATATATTTTACTCTAAAGTGATCTAAATCACAGTATTTAAACGTCGTTCTCTAACTTTTATGATTCTTTTTAAAAGCTCTGTTAACATAGACATTTTCTTTTGACATCATGAACTTTCCCAAACAACCTCATCTTTTTTGATGCCATACAGATTGTATCTTCTCACTCCCCATCCCAGGTTGCAGTCCTAGGATGAGGTTAACATGTGATGTCACAGGGGGATGATACAAAGAAATATGCAAAGGATTGCAATGGAGGAATGAATTGTCATTCCAAGGTGACAGGGCAATTTGTGATGTCATAAAATGTGTGGCCAGGCAAACTTCAAGAGTTGGGGGAGGGGGCCGCCCGGTGGCGCAGTGGTTTAGTTCACGCTTGGCAGCCCGGGGTTCACGAGTTTGGATCCCGGGCGCCTGCCGACGAACTGCCTGTCAGCCGTGCCGTGGCGGCGTCCCATATAAAGTAGAGGAAGATGGGCACGATGTTAGCCCAGGGCCAGTCTTCCTCAGCAAAAAAGGGGAGGATTGGCAACGGATGTTAGCTCAGGGCTGGTCTTCCCCACAAAAAAAAAAAAAAAGAGTTGGGGGAGAAGATTGTTGGTATAGTTCATGATATCACAAGGAGAGGGGTAAAACTTGACCTTTAAATGGGTGGGCAAATTCCGAAATCACCAGAGGATGGTGCAAAATAGTGCTTCACAAGAAGAGAGCGGTTGAGTCCGTATTGAGGAATTCAGTGATGTCAGAAGGAGATGGAACAGTCCTTCATTCCTTCAAGTATGATATCACACTAAAGTAGGAAAATTTTAGGACAAAGATCACAAACTAGTGCCCAGAAGTAGAATCAGGCCCATAGACATGTTTTGTTGGCCTGCATACAGGGTTCGGTTTTTTTCCAATTAGTTACCAAATTGGGAGTTTGCATTAAAAAAATGAGAATTTCTGGCTTCTCTTGAAAATGTTGGAATTCTGACAACCATTAGTCTGCATTCCTACATGACAACGGCTGTCTGGAGCAAAGTAACAGCTTCCCTCTTTGGACAAGGCAGATATTCTTAGTTTACCACAGTCCCCACATAGCCAGCTTTACTCATATTATCCACCTGGCGCTTAATAGGCATTTAAGTTAGTGACACTGGTTTGGGGAATTCATATAACAAAGAGGTGAGTCAATGTTGAATAAACATGTCAAAGGAGGGGAAGGTAATCTACTACATAAGAAGGTATGCATACCTTGGAAAATCCATTGTGACAGGATGGAAGCAGCAGGATATTTATATCCTCCGATTTGAATCCCAAGAACATTCTTTCTGATCCTGCTATTCTGACCTCAGAGCATTTTGCCCCCATTATGTATTTGAAAGCTTTGATTTCCTAATCAAGGAATTAAACTGGATCAATGTAATTTAACTCATAAGATACTTTCCAAGAAAATTCACCAATATTGGTATAATTCTTATTATATGTTTATAAATATTGTTGGTGTCAAATATCCTTGGGTCAGGTTTAGAACAAATTTCATTATCCCCAAGTGGTACAAACCATTATGTCTCCAAAGGATAAGATATTCCATAACATCACCAACTATTTGTCCTTGGAGCATCCTATTCTCCTAACGGCCTTCGTGCCTTGGCTCAGACTGCTTCTTCTCTTGGAATGTGTTTCTCTCTCACCAAACTCCTAGTCATTCTTCAAAGAACAGTGGAAAAATCACTTCCCCTAACCTCCCCGGCCCAGGCTTAAGAAACAACTCATCCATTAGGCTCTTATAGAATTTTGAAGATATCTTTATTAAAGAATTTATATCTTTATTATAGAACTACAGTAGGTTTTTAAAAAATTTATTAATCACCTTTGGTAGAATTAAAGACTGTGAGTTACTGAAAGGCAGTATTTTCATGCCTCTAGGGCCTGGTAATCTAAAGACATTTAATAAATATTTGAATGAGTGGGTATAGAAATCTACTAGATCAAAAGGTTATTGGGGGGGGCATGATGGGACATACTATTATGTAATAAAAAGTTGCCATAAGGGAATGAAGCAGAATATGAGGTCATGAGGAAAATCTATGAGAATTTATCAGATGACTAGTCTGGAAGTGCTGACTACAACAGGAAGATGAGCTGGACCCTACATTTAGGCCACTAGGGTGATGCAAGCTTCTTAGGAATCCTCCCATGTCCAGATAAGCATTAACACCTACTACAGTGCCTGGAAGCTAGAAGGCCTACAATACATACTTGTTGAATAAATAATGAGTGAGTGAGTCTGGGAATGAGCTGTCATATTCTGGGCTCTGGGCCATCCTAACTCAGACCTCAGTTCTAATCTGGGTTAGTCAGGAGTGATTTGGTTTCCATGTCAAGCTGGACTGGCACATAACTATGTTCTGAGCTGGGCTGATCTCTTAGCTGAGGACAACATGGTTGTCTATGTCCATACAACTCTGGGTACCACATTGTATTGAGATGGTACTTTGGGATTCTGACTGGATTGTAAGCTGATTCCTCAACTAAATGCTTAGACTGGTCAGCATGTCTGGTCATAGATATGGGTTCCAGTTTGGGCTATGAATTGGTTTGGCATTTTCCTTGGCTATGGAATTAGCCCTTAACTGAAATCATAAACTAGGTCAAACCACAGAGTATGGTCAAAATTCAAAGATAAAAGAACTAATCCAAGTAACTTTTGAACACAGTGCTTTGGCACATATATACTTAGGCTAAAGACCAAAAGAACTATAAGCAAATTTTTTTTATTTTACTTTTTTTTGCCACTTTATTGAAGTGTGATTGACATGTAAAAGCTGTACATATTTAATGTATACAACACGATGAGTTTGGAGATAAATATATACCCGTGAAACCATCACCACCAAGGCCACAGATATATCCATCACCTCCCAAAGTTTGCTCCCACCCTCTTTATTCTTCTCCTTATTATTATTATTATTGTGTGTGTGCTAAAAACACTTAACATAAGATCTACCCTCTTAACAAATTTTAAATATATAATACAATATTATTAGCTATAGGCACTATGCTGTATAGTAGATCTCCAATATTTATTTATCTTGCATAACTGAAACTGTACCCTTTGACCATCACCTCCCATTTTTCTCTCTCCTCAGCCCCTGGTAACCATCATTCTACTCTCTGCTTCTATGAGTTAGACTATTTTACATTTCACGTATAAGCAAGATCATTCAGTATTCGTCTTTCCATGTATGGTTTATTTCACTTAGGGTAATGTCCTCCAGGTCCACCCATGTTGTTGCAAATGGCAGTATTTCTTTCTTTCTTAAGGCTGAATAATATTCTGTTGTATGTATACACATTTTCTTTATCCATTCATCCACTGATGGACATTTAGGTTACTATCTTGGCTGTTGTGAATAATGCTGCAATGAACGTGGGAGTGTAGTTATCTCTTCAAGATCCTGATTTCAATTCCTTTGGATAAGTACCCAGCAGTGGGATTGCTGGATCATATGGTAGCTCTATTTTTAATTTTTTGAGGAAACTCCATACTATTGTCCAAAATGGCTGTACCAATTTACATTCCTACCAACAGTGTACCAGGGTTCCCTTTTCTCTACATCCCCACCAACACTTATCTTTTTTTTTTAATAATAGCCATTCTATCAGGTGTGAGATGATATCTTGTTGTGTTTTTGATTTGCATTTCCCTGATAATTAATGATGTTGAGCACCTTTTCATGTACCTGTTGGCCATTTGTATGTTTTCTTTGGAGAAATACCTATTCAGACCCTTTGCCCATTTCTTAATTGGGTTATTTGGGTTTTTGCTGTTGAGTTGCATGAGTTCCTTATATATTTTCAATATTAACCCCTTATCAGATATGATTTGCGAATATTTTCTTCCATTCCATAGGTTGTCTTTTCGTTTTGTTGATGGTTTCCTTTGCTGTGCAGAAGCTTTATAGTTTGATATAGTCCCACTTTATTTTTGTGCCTGTTGGCTTTGCTTTTGATGTCAAATCCAAAAAGCCTGTAAGTAAATATTAAACTATAGTTAGTTGGTTTGTTTTTTGCCTTGGAACAAGTTAGTAATTCTGAAACTACCTTTTGTATATTCTAGGATAGAGAAAATTAGTAAATATATGTAGATAATTTCTAGATTTCTCACTGTCAGAAAAGAGTTCAAATATGGAAAGGAAGAAGGCTGGAATGAACACTATGGTATTATAATGGAATTGGAGGAATCAGTATAAACTCATGGTTTTATATAAATAGATAGATGGATGATTGGTAATTAGTTAGTTTCCTGGGTCCTCTGAAAAGCAGACATCAAGACTGGATTAAACATGCAAGGAATTTATTAAGGGAAATGTCTATGAGAGAGAAAATGGGTAGGGAGCCAGAGAAGGCTGGGAGATCTGTCGGATTGCAATGCAAATCTGACCCTGAGTGAAGGAGAGAAGGAAGGAAGGAAGGTTAGGTGGAGTGCCTAGACTGCTATGCAGTTCTAAGAAAAGTTTGCCAGGCCATCAGGTAGTCTTGCAGCTGAAGTTACCATAAGAAGAGCAACAAGTCTCCTAGGAAAGGACATACCTTAGTATCCTTGCTGTGCTCAGTCATTGACTAGGGAAGCCTGGCCTTGGCACAAACGTAAGCATGAATCTCCAAGCACAGCAGCTGGGCCCACAGTCAATTATGCTCCCTGTAGTCAGAGACCTGAGAGTCACTTCCTCATAGCTGCCGAAGTCCATCCATTACACCATGCAGATCGACTGCTCTATATAGGTTCAGGGACCATCTCCTCCATGGTGCTCATGGGCCTCTCTTCTTGAGGAAAAACTTCCTGAGAACGGTTTGTGGGAAGAACTACAGCATCCATTGCTGCAGTTGATCTCGAGTCCTCAACTGGTACCAATCCTCTCCTTCCTCCACTATGTATTCTAAATTCCCCTCACCCTCAGCTACCAACCACCTCAGCAGGTCTTAGTGGTTTACCTGGCAGTGCAACTCAATTTTTTATCTCTGAGGGGTCTGAATCCATTGATAATCATACCCTTCTCAGTCCAGGTTTGCTTTGGGTAACTGTTCAAAGTTACAATAGAGCAAAAGAATACCAGGAGGTGCCCAAGTGGATGGAAGAGGCTTGATGGCTCAACTTGCCACAAAGTGTCTGACTGGTCTCTTCCAGGCGTAATGTCATAAAAGCAAACCTCCCAAGACAGAGTGAACTTCACTAAAACGTTAACCCATTTCATAGCTTCTTTTCAAATTCAGGTAGTATAAGCCAAGTCGCTATGGTCTAAATGTTTGTGTCCTCCCAAAATTCGTATGTTAAAATCTTAACCCCAAAGATGATACTACTAATAGGTAGGGGCTTTGGGACGTGTTAGGTCATAAGGGTGGAGCCCTCATGAATGGGATTAGTGCCTTTAAAAGAGGCTCCAGAGAGATCCCTAGCCCCTTCCACTATGTGAGATAAAATTACCACTAATTACCAATCATCCATCCATCTATTTAGATAAAACCACAGCAAGAAGATGCCCTCTATGGACGAAAAAGAGGGCCCTCACAAGAAGGCAACCATGTTGGCAGCTTGATCTTGGACTTTCCAGCCTCCAGAACTTCGAGCAATAAATTTCTGTTGTTTATAAGCTACCCAGTCTGTGGTGTTTTGTTATAGCAGCCCAAACAGACTAAGAAGACACAAGGCCAATAAAATTAACTTTTAAGTTTTGTCCTGCATTATACTCTTTAATATTCTGGAACAAACTGACACTTTACTAATGTTTAGGACAGTGATTCTTTCTCAGGTCAAAGCTATTTGAAAAACTATTTCATAATAATACAAGGATATTATTTATGTTAACATGCAATGGAGCCATCATTGCTAACTTTAAATAAATCAATTAAAAAGTCTAAAATTTCCTTGATTTGATTTCCAATATGAAAAATATAAGTGTAAAGGAATTTGGAGAACAAAAAACCTGAGAATTTCTGCTTTAGGACAAAAAATATTCTTTTTTCTTAAAAAACCAAAAGACATACACAGTCGTATTTTTTTTACTATTACTCCTAGAATAGTTTCAACCATTTATACTAACTTTTAACCAAAGTAACTAACTTCTGCACAGAGAAAACTGGTGGGATGGATAAATGAGAATTACCTGTTGTACAGGAGCATTTTAGCAGACTAGCAAAGCTCATGAACACATATAATACAACTTTCTACAGCCTTATACATCCCTTTCAACTTCTTGAAGTGGCAAAAGCGAACATGTTTATTAACATGACCCAAAGGTAAAGTCTCTTTATAGCATGTAAAAATAAGAAGCAAAACTACATACATTTAAAACTATGCTTAGTGATAATCAACAGTTCAGTATTCTACATTACTTGGAAGTTGTCTCATTCAGCCAGAAGATATGGGCCTATGCAACTCCTGGCACCCACACTTCATGGATGTGTGAGAGAAAAGTAAATTAAGACATTACCAGTGAATTTTGTTCACCACTGGGCTTCCATTTCCTCATAGGGATGAGCACACCCATATACTCTGCAGCCAATAAAAGGTATAAGGCAGTCTGATATGTAATAGCCTCCAATATATATTGTTAAATGAGAAGAGAAAGAAACAGAAAAGTATATATGTGTTCCTATTTGTGAATACGCACACACACACAGATGATCCATCCAACACCTTGGTTTCTCAGTTCCTTAATTCCTTGAATTATAGTTATCTTGTATGAGCATGGCTGGAGAAAAATATACAATCAGGCTAAATTCATATGATTTTAAATTTCTGACCTCAATCCTCAAGTGGGCCCTCAGTGGTACCCTGCTAATTTCCCTGGACAATTCACTCTTCCACTCCCCTAACATCATTTAACTCCTTCTCCTTCTCAAACCTCTAACACCTTCTCCCTCTCCCACTCTTGGCTAATGACATTGCTTTGTTTTTCACCAAGAAAACTGAAGGAACCAAAAAGAATTTCCATATCCTCTCACTAATAAAATCTACTAACTGACCTACATCTCTATCTACCTATATGCTGTATCTTCCTCATTAAGTGAATGGGGAAGTGAATACTTCATCCAAGCTCCCATCTCAGACCAACTCTTCCATTTGTGTGATAGCTCTCACCCCCTCTCACCTAACTAGTTGGATTTCAGGCCCATTAAATGGAATTTGAGATCGAGTAAATTCATGAAACTGAGAATTATAAGAAAGCACATACTATAAGTTAAGGAAACTGAGTTGACTCCCAAGTGTAAGGCAGGGGTAGAGGTCCCCAAGAATTTTCACAAGGAGATCAACTGGGCTAAGAATCAGGAGGTCTGCTGGAGGCGTATTAGAGGTTTTAGTAGTGGCTATGCCAACAGCTGTGTGAACTTGGGCAAGTTATTTAGATTCACGGACTGGGGAGTGTTGCGGGGAGGCCACAGACAAGGCCGGCAAAACTACCTTTCGACCCTTTGATCCCTCCTATAACTACTTTCTGAATTAGAGTTCTCACTTACAAGCAACAGAAATCAACTGAGCTAAGCAGAAAATAACTATTAAAAGGATATTGGTGCTTCACAGAATCTCTAGGAGGACTGGGAAACCAGGATTATTGGTTCTGTAGCCAGAAACCAAGCCCAAAAGCACACCCTAGAGCTGAGCTGGTGAAGACACCACAGCTGCCACTAGGCCCAAACACTATAGCTTGTGTCATGGATCCCCCAACATGACACTGGACGCCTGCCTCAGGATCCGCTGCCACTGCTACCTCTGGGAACTGGATGCAGCTGTAGTCACTGCAGCCACCTTCCTAGAAGAGATTCCACACAGCCCCTGTTTCTTTACATCTCTAGCTTCATGCCCACCATCGGTTTCTGAGGAAGCTGCCTCACCCAGCCCTCTACTGAGAGAAGGCGTGGGAGCCAAGCTATTCCATAAACAGAGGTGACTACTGGTTGGACTAACCGTGAGACCTGATTGAAGAACCACAAACCCACAGACTGGCCTGTGACCTATGAGATTGCTCAGTGGTCAAAGCTCTGACGAATGGATATAATGAAAGTTATTTAAATCAATTTGGCTCTACTTCTGAAATTTGAAACTTGAGAAAATATTGAAAGATTCACTGGTTGGCAGCAGGGGGAGATAAAAGAAGACACACAAAGAGAAACAGAGATAAGAGGGATGAAAAAAAACCCATTAATAATGGGGTAATAAATAACAAGGGATAATAAAATAAGCTGAGCCCCAGGCTAGCCTTGCATTCTGAAGGATGGCTGCTCTGAGATTTCTGTGAAATTCTCTTTCCCTCAGCGCTACATGTATCCTATTTGGATGATGACTACAAAAATTATTAATGTATTAGTTCAAAACCTTCCCTTTCTCTTGCCCTCTAAGGAGAATTTGGTTTTTCCAGCCTGGTTTCCAGGCTATTACATTGTAGAATCAAGGCAAAGAGTAGAGTCAGATGGAGGATGAGGAATCTGCATCTAAAAGATGAAATCTTCTTGCTGGAGAGAATGTTGAAGAGACTGGAGAAAAGGCTGGGGGCAGAGGAGTCTCCTGCTACAAAAATGAGGTCTGGGGTTTTTTGTGTTCAAAGCTGAGGGTGAGGGGAAAAGTCAGGGAGCAGCTGCTGTAAGGGTACTGTGGGTCCTGTGGGTGGCAGAGATAAGGGAAATTGAAAGATTTTTTTCTCAGTATTTTTTCCACTTCTAAGTATATTTTGATTGATAAATTTGTTTCTTATAATGTGACATGCAGAGACCAGGCTAACTCAACCAGTATGAAGCCTCACTGGCTCAACTAGATCATGAAAGACCTTGTTAGCTGGCTTGCTGAAGTCAAGACACTCTAAATTCCTGATATAGTAAGGACTCATTAGATGGTTGTTGTAGCGAATTGAATTATGTCAACTTAAACTCCCTCACTTTGTAGTGGCATGTTCTTATACAGGTTGACCTCTCTGGCATCAGTTTCCTCAAATGTAAAATAGGGTGCTTAAGCACATGACAATTGCAGATCTTTGTTGAGCGATTACTCTGTTTCAGGTGCTATGTTTTACCTCTGTTGTCTTGTGTAATTCTTACAACAATCTGAGAGATAGTACTATTATTATTCTCGTCTTACACATGAGAAATTTGAAACACAAATTTGTGCATCTTCTCAAAGAGAAAGCATCTTCTCAAGGGTTAAAGCCAGGATTCAAAGCCAGACAGTCAGCCTCCAAGGCCCACCTACCACTAACCCTCTGCTCTCTCTGTGATGCCTAAACCAATTCCAGCACCATGTCCACTGCAGCTACCACTGCCTCCAAAGAGGATTTTCTGTGGCTTCTCCTTCGTTTATCATTTAGCTCCAGATTCAAACTAGTTAGTGCATCTGAACAGCTGAGCCTGAGCATGTGCTAGAAAATGACTATCTTCCATTTTCAGCTTTCAGAGTGGAAAGTGACTCTGCCTCTCTCAAGTCTCACCAAGATTTCCTAACAAAGAAGTGAGTTCAGAAGCCAAGCAGCCAAAAGGACAAATGTCTGCTCTCACCACTTGCTTTGTGGTCCTTTCTTAGGGAGAAAGCAAAGCATGGACTCAGGAGAAGATGACCTGGGCTCTGCTACTTACTAGTTGTATGATCTTGGGCAAGTTACTTATCCTCTCTGTGCCTCAGTTTCCTCATTTGTAAAGTGGAGATAACAATAGTACCTACCTTATAGAGTTGTTATGAGGATTAAAGGACTTAATATTTATTTGGAAATTACAACACATATTAAGTGTTATATAAATATTACATAAAGATATGTGAATAATCTTGCTATCTAATTTATTCATTTTCATTTTCAAGTAATATGTTCGGATACACTAAGGCTAAATATATAATAATGTTAAAATTTTCTCAGAAGAAGAGTTGAGAGGGACAGGGTATATCTACAAAAAATGGAATGGGTTTATATTTTTTCACCACCACCCCCTTCCACATCCCCTAGTCATTTGGGACTTTTGTTGAGGATGCCTGGCATCCCTACATATGTGCCCGTGCAGAGGATGGACTCTTGTTTGGGTTCCATTGTAAGATCTCCTTCCATAGCCTGCTTTGTCCTCCTGAGAGTGCCCTTCCTTCCAGTTCCCCTCCCTAAGGCTGCAGATCTGCTCCTTTATCCCAGCCCTGCCCCATGGCCTTGCCCTGTTGGGAGGATCTCCTAGCTGCAGAATACCTGCCTTGCTAACCATACAGGTGGACCAGGCATGATCTCTGCCCTCAGGTCACTCACAAACCAAGAGGATCAGTACTGTGTAATCTTGAAACTAGCCATTTGACTATATATGAGAACTTGACCTACTTTCATGTGGTTTTCTAGCATAATTTACATCCGCACCTCTGACCATAATCATTCAGTTATGACTTGTATTAAGCCATCCAGAAAAACAACCATTTCTTTAGAGAAAATTATGTTAGATCAACATCTTCTGTGGTTTATTTTGGTGCATTTTCATTTTGACAGTAGGGAAGTTCATCTCTGGAAAGAATTTTAAGTGGTATGATATTGTAGAAAGTATCCCTGGCTAAAAGTCAGGCATCCTGGAGTGTAATCCTAGCTCTGCCCCTGTAGTGCTGGGAGGGAGTTGCTTCACCTCTCTGGGTCTCCATGTACTAAGACATTCAGTGGTGTGGGAAATGGCAAATACTTTTTGATCCTCTCACAGAGGAGAAAATGAGGCTAATAGTGATAAAGTGGCTTACCAAAATTAGACATCCAGCTGAGACTGAAGTCAAGACTATGTGATGAAGGACTATGCTATGTTGTTTACCAGACCCCAAGCCATTGTGTGCCTACTGGTTATGATGTAGCAGCAAACAAGCATATGCTTAGTTTAATACAGTTTTCTTCCTTTATTTAGACAGTTCCCTTTGAAGGAAATAAAGTTCTTGCATTTTTTGTGATTTACTTGAGAGATTACAAGCTATCACCATAAGGTGTTGGTTGTAATAATTAAAACTTTGAACAGCTTTAAGCATTATTTGTGGGATGTGAAAAAATTAAGTAAAACTTTCTGAAAGATGAAAATTTTCCAATTTTATAATTCAGTAAGACACTGTGCAGAAAAAAAAGGGGATCTTAAAGTACCTTTATTTGGGTTTAAGAATTATAACAGGATTTCCCTTACGAGAGAAAAACCAAAGGGACAAGTTTTCAAGACTTGAAGGTTTTTGATAATTAACATAGTGATAATGAATTTTCCTCTGACATGTTGTACTTTATTCTTGTACAACAACATTCATCTAAAGATTATAGATGAATTTTAATCTTGTCTATAATTAAGTTTCATATAATCCATTTATTTTAATTTCTTTCTCTCAATTCTCAGATGGGCAAATCAGACTTCTCACAAATAAAATACCCTTAAAAGCTCTGCAGTGCTGTCCCTTATTTCAGCAAACTCAAGTCTGAATATGGCTTGTAAGTGGCCTTTGATCCAAATTTAGCCTTGCCTGTAAGAGGAGTGATGATACCACCATGCCAGCCTCCAGTTCAGGGTCTACCAGACAAGCTGAGGTCTCCTAGCTCCAAAGCAATCACCACCATCTCTTCTCCACCCTCCTGGGTTCTCTTCGCACTTACCCAGCCAGTTTTGCTTCAGTTTCCCTTTGGGCTTCCTGTAGAACCTGTGTTCAACATCCTTTTCTCTCTTTCAGCCTCAGTCTACCTCAGACAGCATACCTGGCTAAAGCAGCCGCTTAGCCAGTGCCCTTGTTGGATGGACCTGCCGTGGACTAGAAAGAGGGAGATTTAGACACCCATTATTGCCCCATCCTGACCTTTGTCTAGGTATAAAGGAACAAAACAAAGGAAGCAAGTCAAAGGCTTGCTCTAGTCCCTGGATGTAGAGTGCTTGGGCAGGAAGCATTAGGTTCTGAACTGGAAACTTATGACCCCTAAAAGAAAGAGAGGATGATAAATATTATTAATGAATCCTTGTTGAAAGGAGAGGTATAACTAGAAGTTGTAGTGTGTTGATGCAGCTTTGTTAGTCAAAGTGTGGTCTAGGGACCAGCAGAATCAGCATCACCTGGGAGCATCTCAGGCCCCACCCCAGACCTGAAGAATCCAAATCTGTATTTAAATAAGACCCCTAGGTGATTTGTGTACACACTGTCTAAGGTGAGTCTGGCTTGATCTGTCCCTTCCTATGAAAGCCCTCAGGCTACCCAAAATGCACAGGAGCCAAATGTGACATCACTGCCACAGGACTTACATACTTGAAGGCTGAATGCCTGCTCATTTCTCCCTCTTGGCAAACTTAACCCAGGAGGCTAAATCATCAGGTTACCAGGTGAACTTGGGATGTTTACTCTCCCTCCTAAATGATCCAGTCTTTCTCTCGATACATTATTGAGAACCCTTCAGTCTCCTTCCTCTGCTTCTGAAAAGCAATCTTACTTTCCTCATTTTCTCAAGCTTGGGGGACATCTCCTGGTAACTCCCAAATAATTTTGATAATCATGTTAGTCACATGATCTCATTTAATCCTCACAACAACACTATGCAATATGTACTATTATCCTCATTTTACAAATGCAGAAACTGAGGCTCAGAGATGTTAAGTAACATGTTCAAGGTCACACATGTAGTAGTAGGGAATCAGTTCTTGCTGGCTCCAAAGCCTGTGGTTTTAGGTCCTGCAATATACATACCACTTCTTCGGCCTTTTCCTCAGGCAAGCTCCAAAGCTGCTTTGCAAGTTGTTATTTACAGACGTATGACTGACTTGTTTTCCTGCTCCTTCATGTGGTTCATATGTCATGTGTCAACCTCATCATTATGATTACCATCATTTTCATCATCATCAATTAACATTTGCTGAAAACTCTTATGGTGCTGGGCACTATAATTTTAATTCTCTACATGCAGATTCTGCGTGCATACTCTTCCTTTTAAATAATCACATTGCTGAGAATATAGTATTTCCTTTTGGAAGTGTGACAAACTACAAGCAGGTGCTGAGGTATTTGTTTTAGTGCTGGAAGCTGGAGAAAAACCATTTGCTCAGCTATTCACCATGCACAAAATCTGAACAATTGATACCCTGCTTTCACACTTCATGCTTGAAAGCCCTCAAAGATCAAGATAAATCCTTTCAACCAGAGAAAAAATAAATCCAAAGGAACTTAATCTATGGTCTATTGCTGCTCGATGTTGAATGCTTATGCTTTTATTTTGTTCTGATTTCCTTTTAAATTTTAAAATGCTAAGATTTATAATTGAAATTTAGAGTTTTGATGCCTAACCTTCAGATCCTGGATATTTATATCAGTCAGTAAATGGCAATGTAATGGAAGTCGGTCTTATATTTGAATTTTGGTTAATACACTTACCAGCTGGGTCACTTTGGGAATGTTACTTAACTTCACTGATCCTCAGTTAAATCTACCTATTAAAAGAGGTTAATAAACTCTTAAAAGATTTCTTATCTTTTGGAGATACCTACTGAATGAAATGATATGGTGGCTGGGATTTGCTTCAAAATAATCCAAGTTGGGGGGGGGGGAGATTATATTATTCTCTCTACTTTAGTATATGTTTGAAGTTTTTCAATTAAAAGAATGAAAAAACAAAACCTTCATAGATCTTTGTGAATATTAGAAAATATATGTGAAAGTGCTTTAGTCTGGAAAAATAGCAGCCAAGCATTTACTATGTGCCAGGTGCCATTCAGAACACTTTACGTACATTATCTCATTTAATTATCACAACAGCTGCATGAATTCGCTATTGTTATTACCCCCATTTTAGAGATGAAGAAAATGTGACACAGAGAATCTAAGCAACTCACCCAAGGTCATGCAGCTAATAAGTACCAAAGACAGGATTCAAACTTTAAATGGCCACCAGGGCCCATGCTACATTGCTTCTCACCTGATAAGCATTTGAGTAATAGCCAATAATAGCTACCATTTTTGTGTTCCAAACACATTAGGCATCATCCTAAATGCCTCCTCTACATTATCTCTAATTTGTTCATTTTTTTCCTTTTATTCCTTTTGCCCACCATCTAAAAGTATCTGTCCTAAGAGTTGGAGAAACAAAATAATCCCCTTGAAGCCATTAGTTAACAATCAAGGAGTATTGGTGCAAAGCTAGATCAGGAGTATGTATATTTCCCAGAGGGGAAAAGATCAGTAAGGCTTGAAGGGGTAAGAAAAACACTTTTGGACCTGGAGCTTCAGATCCCACAGACCCTCTCTCAGAAGTTGATGACATCTCAGGACTTTCTTCCCCAGAGAAAGCACACATATACATACACAAAATTTTGCATTCCATTTCAAGAGGCTGTGAGTCCCCTGAAAGCCATCTACAAAACCCTGGCCTAAGTAAGAAGAGGGAGAATATTCTGGGCAGAGGTCACAGGACTATTAGCAGCAGAAAGGTGAGGGGAGTGTTCTGCTGGATGGTCTAGTGCATATAAGGAAACAGGGAAACCAAACGGGAGAGAAAGAGTGGTAACTAGTCTATGGAGGGCACTGCAGAGGACACTGTTCTTACATTTTGATCCCACCCCTGGGAATGTATCTTAAGGAAAAATTCATATAATCATTATTTACAACACTAACATATCTACATAAAATAATACCAATATTAATAATATATGTATTATATATAATAAATAATATAATAATATGAATAATACCACCTAATATAGTAAATAAGAAAAAAACTGTGAACAACCTAAATTTCAATAATAGAAAAATATTACAAATTAGGATGCTTCAAATTGTTAGAATAGTACACAGCCATTAAACACAGTAATTGTAAAGCCTTTGCATAAACAAGTGTCTAGAAAAATTGGCCAAGATTTGAAAATAGGCAGAGGAGATTACTGTTGTCCTTTCAGTAGAACACTAGGCATTGTCTAGCAGACCAACTGGAGATAATTCGATGCTATAGGGATGTGCACTTGGATTGTCTTTCTTCTAACTAGGCTGTTTTACAGTTCTTCGAGAAGTTAAATTGTAGCAAACGTATGGTAATGCAAAAGATTCTTGTCCACAGAAATACATGTAAATTTTGTCTGATAAAAATATAATTAATTTCCACTCTGAAAAAAGATGACCCAAAACATTACATTTTATTGTCCTATAAGATATTAATCAGATTTGCATGTCTTAGCAAATTTATTTCTATGCTTCAAATTCTCATTTGAATTGGTCTTAATATCTTAATGATTCCTTTATTAATTAACTAACTGAATAAAATCCTTAGCACTTGTATTAGTTATCTATTGCTTCATAACAAATAATCCCAAAACTTAGTGGCTAAAACAGCAAATATTTATTATGTCACAATTCCTGTGAGCCAGGAATCTGCGAGTAATTTAGCTGGGTGGTTCTGAGTCAGGGTCTCTTAGGAGGCTGCAGTCCTCTCAAGGCTTGACTGAGGAAGGATCTGTGTCCAAGCTCACTCATGTGGCTGTTGACAGGCCCCAGAAGATCTAAACTCACTCACATGGGCCTCTTCACAAGGCTGTCTCATGACATGGCAGCTGGCTTCTAGAAGTGAGCAATCCAAGAGAGAACATGTGAAAGCCACAGTCTTTTTATAACCTAATATCCGATGTGACATCATCTTTTCTGCCACATTCTATTCCTTATGAAGGGGTCCAGCATAGAAATTATTTTGAGCTGAGGCATTTGAGAATGAGCAGATAACGGAAGAGGCTTTCCCCTCCCCAGCCCCAAGTCCCCCTTATTTGCCTAAAAGCAGAGCCTCCCAAAAGAACTCAACTGTCATAAATCTTCTTTCCAAGGAGTTTCTTAACCAGTGAAGATTGACCCTTATCACCAGAGAGAGATGTCAGCACCAGGATAAGAGGTCACCTAAACAGACATCGTCACAAAGTAATTCTATCTCCCTTCTATTCTCCTTAGGACCCATTTATCTTCCTAAGTCATTTGTTTTCCTGTAAATGCCCCTTCTCCACCTCCTCTTTCCCTATTAAGGTGGTATATAAACCCCAAATCCTAACTGCCCCTTTGAGTCACATTTTTCTGTGTGCTCCTGCATAAGTGTATGAATTAAAATTTTGTCTTTTCTCCTGTTAATCTCTCTTTTGTCAACTGAATTCATAGGTTCCCAATCACTGAACGTTAAGAGAATGGAGGAAAAGGTTTTCTTCCCTGATGCTTAGAAGCCAGTCAATAAGAACAGCCCTGCTCAAGGGGAGGGGATTACGCAAGGGCATAGTAGGAGGCAGGAATCATTGGGGCCATCGTAGAGGCTGCATCATACATATTTGCACAAAAGTCATCTGTGAAGTCTTTGAAAATTATACTTAGGAAAAGATTTATGGTATAAAGTTACATAAAAACAACAGACTGTGAAAATGAATATATACTATTATTTCAAATATATAAATAATATGCATGTGGACAAATATGGGCAGAGAGAGCGTGAAAGAAATGTCCAAGAGTACAACAGCTTTATGGGGATGGAGGTTAAAATCTAGGGTGGTTATTTTTCATTCATTCATATTTTTTTTCTTTAAAATCATCTCAAATATTATCTTGCTTTTTTCAACACAAAAGAAAAAAGAGAAGGAGGGCTTGAACTCATGGGGATACAAAATATGAAGTCCTAAATTAATCAAATAGGAGTGCATCAGGATGAAAGATTTTTTAAAGTGGGAAAAAAAGAAACTGCATATTTTAGGAAAGCAACAAAAGTATGGTCACTTGAGATTTGAATGTGACAAAAAGAAAATGAAGAGAGAAAGTTCTCTGTATTGTAGGAATCTTTCTTCTTAGCAAACTTGCTAAGGAGAATACAGGCAGACTGGAATAGTTCAGAGGCAGGAGATTCCCTGGGAAGCTGCCTGAATCTTACAGTGTTGAGACTGTCAGCCCCAGCACTTCTGTGATCGCCTCTGACACATTCTTCCACCAAAGCTGCAGAAGAAATCCAGGCAGGGAGATGGAAATCATGATGGCCCAAGCTGTGAAAGCAGCAAGTCCTTTGAAATTAGTTAATTGATTTGCATACTACTGAGTTCAGTGACTTTAAGATGCATAGTCACCACTATTGCTTCAAAGTCAGTTTTGAAGAAAGGAATTTGCTTCAGTTTCAGTTGCATTTTCTCTAAATTAACAAACTGAGGCAGATTTGGAGCCAGACTGACTGAACACTCTAAACTCCTTTTGAGTAAGGGACATGTTTGGTCTGCTCCCTAGCCAATACATCAGCAATGAATGGAGTGCTAGTTCACGGTTAACAAATGGCTCTCTGGGAGGGTGAGAGAGAAAAGCCCTGATTTGTAGCATTTGCAGGGATGATACTCCTACCATGGCCAATTTTGCAATGTCACTGAGTACAAAACTGGGAAGAGGTGTGCAGTTACTGCACACTGTTGTATAGGATTTCCACCCTACAGACACAGTAGATGTAAATAACCTCAAGAATATAGATAATAGTAAAATGTAGCAAAATAAGGAAGTGATAAGTTTCGATCACTTTTTTTGCCTTTATTCTTAATGTAATTTAATTGTAAGTTTATATAAGTTAATTTTTAATAATGGCATTTTTTTAACAACTGGCTCACAAAATTCCCAAAAAGTGAACAGTTGGCTCTCTTGAGCTGGTATGAACTGGCTCTAGCATAACACTAAAGGCCAAAAGTTTGCTCTCTATTAGTTAAGTGACAATAAAAGGTAAGCAGTTATTGCCAGCAAATGTTATTGGCCTAAAAATTAGGAATTTGCAGAACACAGTTTTACCACTAGATTTCATTTCATTCAGAATTAGCTTCCCAGGTATCATAAATACAAAAGGGTGTGTTCATCTGAGACTCCAGTTTGGAGGGATTTGTGAGTGGAGACATGGATGACTCCAGAAAGAGGTAATTTCTGCTCAAATCTAACAATCAAATGACTTGAAAATGCAGCCCATCAAGAGATTTGAACAGACACTTCATAGAAAAGAACTAGACTGGCTCTTCATATGAAAAAAAGACTCATTTTTCAAAAGAATGAGAAGACAAGCCACAGACTGGGAGAACATATTTGCAAAAGACTTATCTAATATAGGACTGTTATCCACAATATACAAAAAACTCTTAAAACTCAACAATAAGAAAACAACCCAATTAAAAAATGAGCAGAAGACCTGACAGACACCTCACCAAAGAAGATATACAGATGGTGAATAAACATATGAACAGATGCTCAACATCATATGTCACTAGGGAATTGGAAATTATAACATCAATGAGATACCGCTACACACCTATTAGAATGGCCAAAATCCAAAACACTAACAAACACCAAATGCTGATGAGAATGTGGAGCAATAGGAACTCTCATTTATTGTGGTGGAAATACAAAATGTTACAGCCACTTTTTTGGAAGACAGTTTGGCAGTTTCTTACCAAACTAATCATACTCTTACTATATGATCTAGCCATTGCTCTCCTTGGTATTTATCAAAATGAGTTGAAAACTTATGTCCATACAAAAACATGCACACAGATGTTTTTAGTAGCTTTATTCATAATTGCCAAAACTTGGAAGCAACCAAAGTGTTCTTCAGTAGATGAGTGGATAAATAAACTGTGATACATCCAGACAATGGAATATCATTCAGCACTAAAAAGAAATGTGCTATCAAGCCATGAAAAGACATGGTGAAATCTTAAATTCATATCACTAAGTGGAAGAAACCAGTCTGAAAAGGCTACATACTGTATGATTCCAACTATATGACATTCTGGAAAAGGCAAAACTATGGAGAGAGTAAAAAGATCAGTGGTTGTCAGGGGCCGGGGGTGCGGGAGGGATGAATTGGCAGAGCACAGAGAATTTTTAGGGCAGTGAAACTACTCGGTGTGATACTATAATGGTAGATACACGAGAGTACAAATTCATCCAAACCCAAAGAATGTACAACACCAAGAGTGAATTCTAATGTAAACTATGGGCTTTGGGTGATAATGATGTGTCAGGGTAGCTTCATCAATTGTAACAAATGTACCAGTCTGGCGCTGGATTTTTGATAGTGGAGGAGGCTGTGCATGTATAGGGACAGGGGGTATATGAGAACTTTTTGTATCTCCTGCTCAATTTTGCTGTGAACCTAAAACTGCTCTAAAAAATGTCTATTAAAAAAAGACTCATCCTGATTTATAATAATAGACATAGAAATTAGATCTACTGAAATATTATCTTCCACCATCTGATTAGCTAAAAATTGAAAGTTTGATCACATACTGTTGGTAAGGCTGTGGGAAAACAGACACTTGCTTACTCCACTGATAAGACTGTCAATTTCTATAACCCCGGTGGAGGACAGTTTGACAATATCTCTCAAAATTACAAATGTATGTACCCTTTGACACAACAATTTCATTTTTGGGAACTTACTCTAAGGAACTTACTCTAACTCAGTTCCCCATGTGTGAAATGATGCATATACACAGGTATTTGTTGCAATGATTTTTGTGGTAGCAAAAGACTGAAAACAGATAAAATGTACATCATTAAATAAATTATAATTCAAATAAAACAGCCCTGAGAATGAGGAAGCTCTTTATGTACTGAAATGGAAAGATCTTCTAGATGTATTAATAGAAAAGCAAAACTGTATGTTTATTTGTTCTAAGTTTAAACAAGAAGGAGACTATATTCACATTCCTATGTATTATTTATATAAAGAATGTCTCTGGAAATATACAAAGAAACTAATGATAGTAGTTACCTATTGGGAGAGTGTGAGAATTGAACAGATGAGGCACAGAAAGAAGACTTTTCTCTGTACACGTAAAAAAAATTTTTACGCCACGTAAATGTACTACATATTCAATAAAGTAAATATATAAACACACACCCACAACAAAACAAAACACAGCCAACGCTCAAGCCATTAATATATAGGCCACTCCTAGTTAAATGGAAAACATCCCAAGCATCATTTTGCTTTTCTTTGAACTTTAGACTTGGAAACTTAAATGATTTTAATAGAGATATGCATGTATGTATATGGACACATGTGCACACATACACTCATACATATATGTAGGTAGTATTGAGAAAGAAAAAAAGCATCCTCTGACATCAGGAACTGGCCTGGTACTATCAGCTGTCGGGCCCTGGAGTTGCTATGAACTGGCCTCGCACCCACAGCTCGGTCTTGATGTTCTTCTGTTGAACATGAACTATTTCATGGAACATCAACATCAGATAAGGCCACTCTGTGACCATGATGGATCAAGACAAAAACAAGACCATTCCATAATCATGTCTGAACACACCAAACATGAACTTTGTCCAAGCCATAAAGTACCACACATCCTCCTATCCCGGCTAACGAGACTGATGCAGCTTTGCGAATTACAGATTTAGCCTCGCTGTAGTCTGTCCTTCCTATGGATAAGATTTATTGAGATACTCAGTGACAGAATCATCCCCACTTTCTAACAGCACCCAATCCTGAGTGAACCCCCTCCTCAAAATCACCCAATCGAAGCTCAAGTCCGAAATGAGTCCTTTCTAACACCCTCTTACTGAGATGCCCTGCAGTTCCCCGTGGTATGTGTTCTCTCCCGCTGCAATGAGTTATAAACCAAACTTGTTCAACTACAAGAGTGTTCCTGGTGGTCTTTGGGCATTGGCAGCTGAAGGGCATTGACAATATATACTAAATAAATGTTAGATAATTTCCAGTTTAGCCTGGCATTTGAACATTGAACTCTGCTATAGGCAAACCTGGATTCAAACCTGTCCTAGCCCAGTCAGCCTAAGACCACCAGGGACAAGCATACAGAAGACAAAGTTAGGTTAATTGACTCCTTACTATGAGGGAGACTGCACACTAAAGGAGCTATGGGGCATCTCACCAAACAAAGAAAAATATAGAGTTATTATAGGATTTGGGGAAAGGGCAGAATTTTAGGTATAATTGAGGGGAGCAGTGTTTTGATTATGTTCAAAGTGAAACAGGACTCTTTGTAAACGGGGTTAATGTCAGATTTGGACTGCTAATGAACTGAGGGTCCTGTTTCCTTGGATATTACGAAGTTAAGATAGATATGGAACGCTGTGTCCAGAACTTATCTGAAACTCTCACCGAGGTTGGAAATCAAGGCAGCTTCTCTGTATCAAAGTGACTTAGAACCTCTAGGCAAAAGTAGGGTGTTTCCCTTTTCCTGATATAATTTCAAACAACAAAGGTTCTGATACTCTT
Organism: Tapirus indicus; assembly: GCA_031878705.1. Classification (NCBI taxonomy): domain Eukaryota; kingdom Metazoa; phylum Chordata; class Mammalia; order Perissodactyla; family Tapiridae; genus Tapirus; species Tapirus indicus. The sequence continues at coordinate 12,669,326 of CM062924.1, forward strand.
ATGATTTTAGAAAACAAGATTTTTGAGTGAATAAGAAATCAGTAGTCACTCAAAGAAGGGGGTCGTTATGACACTTTATAGCTACTGTGTGTTCTTGTCAACTTTGCAGCTAGCTTTATCTGTGTCTGTCCCCCCAGTCCCACCACGCTTGCCAGCTTGATGAATGGCAGGGCAGACTTTTACTTTCTCCAGTTCCATCTATGCCTCTTACTATGTATTTTCACACAAGTAGCTTGACCTCTTACACTTCAGCTACTCAACTGTAAATGGGGGATGCTAATACCTACTATGTAGAGTTATTATAAGAATTAAATGAGATAATGTTTGTAAAGAGTCTAGCATGGTACATGGATATAGTGCAAGCTCAATAAATGGTCTATCTCCACAGAGATAGACTGCCTAGATCAGATCAGTTGTTTCTCCTGGTCTAGGATATAAAAACAAATCCTGTCTTATGAGAGTCTGTTAGATTTTATCCTGTTGTATGATATTCCATTTATTGAGTGCCTATACTGTGGAGAAAATAAAGATGCTCCATGTTGGGAAAACAGATGAAAAAACTAGTTTCCACCCTCAGGAAGCTTACTGTTAAAGAGAGGCACTATTCACTTTGTGGGGGACAACCAGGAGGAAAACTTTATTATATGAGGAGGAGTCCAGCCCTTTGTTAAAGCTGGCAATGCATCCTGAAAGGTGAAGAGTTTAAAACTCAAGGAAATGATGGAATAGGGTTTCTTTTTTTTCTTCCAGTTTTATTGAGACATAATTGACATATATCACTGTATTCATTTTAGGTGTGCAACATGAACAGTATTCTGATTAATAACATTTTAGCACACTCTCCAGGTCCTATAGCTATTAGAATTTCCATAATATGCTGTTCTAATAATGTGTTGTTGAAGGAAGGAAGGGAAGAAAAGAGGGAAAGAGGGAGGGGAGGAAGGAGGGAGGGAGGAAGGAAGGGAAAGAGGAGGGAGGGAGGGAAGAAGGAGGAAGGGAGACTATAAAGACAAGCCCAGAGATAGGCTGTTTTCTTTTGATGTACCACAGGACAGAGCACTTCTGATCTGTGAGGACTGATAAACATGTATTTGATCCTACCTGTAGCATTTCTGAACCATTTTGTCTTGGGCATCTTCTAAGACTTTCGATCTTTCTCTTTCTGTACTGAACTGTACAAATTAAATCTGGATGGCTAGCAATCTAATCCTTTAATCCTAGCTGCATTCAAATATAGCCAGTAAAGAGTATGAAATCAGTCTCTGAATATACATCCTTGAAGAAAAATCATCAAGAAAAAAATCTTCTTTCAGCCTTAAAAATGTTCATATCCTTTAACTTAGTAAAAAAATCTATCTGAAGAAAAGAATCCCAAATATCCGAAAGGTTTTATGACAAAATATTTACCAAAACATCATCTATAATGGTAGAAATTGGTAACAACCTAAAGATGCAACAATAGAAGATCCATTAATTATGGTACTTCAACTGGATGGGCTATTATGCAGCTATTTTAAAAAATGATATTTCTGAATCATTTATAAGCCCCTAGAAAAACACTTATATGACATTGTTATTAAATATGCAGGACATAAAATTGGTTATACAATATCGTCACAACGACAATAACAAAAAGTCTAGGCTTAAAAAAAAGATGAGAAGGAAATAGACAAAAATGTTAATAGGAGCTGTCTTTGGTTGTGGGAATATGAGAAGGTTAGGATTATTGTCCCTCATTCTTTCCACATTTTTTTATTTTTCCAAATTTTTTGTAATGAGCACACTGTATATTTTCCTCTTGATGTTTCTTCATCTGTTCTTATTATCCTTATGTAACTCTTAGAGCCTTGGGCAATAGCATCCTCAAGGAGCTGTGCTGCGGAGGAGTGAGGGTAATTCTAAAGAAACAGACTAGAACTCACCATCCTAAGAACTCAGGTAGGCTGCATCCAAAGCTAACTAATGTCAGACATTGTTATTCACGTGAAACTTTAATTTGCTTAGAATTTTTTAAAGTTACCAGAATTGCAACTCCCAGAGGGAGTTGGAAGGGAAGTCCCTAGACAACAACTATGTCGCAGGCTGAGAAAACAACACATTTAGATTGGAGGGGTATGAGGACAGAGGGCTCCAGAGGGAGCATCTCCAGGAAAACAAGGAGATCATGAATTGTCTGATACGTTTGACTCTATAAGAGCCTGGAATAAGAAGCTTTTGGAGTATATGGGGATAATTAGCAATAGATATATAGAAAACTGAACAAATAAAAAAATGAGGCAATTATTAAATCTGGAAAAAAAACAAAAAATATATAAAAGGAAGGAAACATAATTTATATACAATACATGCTTCAGTAGTAAATTATACTTTGTCATATTGAATTAACTAAACGTGTTTACATAATTATATTGGGAAAATGGGAGAAGTGGAAGAAGAGAATGGTTGAAGAATGCTAAATCTTTTCCTGCCATAATTATGAAATGATAATGACCAAAAACAGATAAATCAAGAAATAGCAGTATTATAGTACTTAGGACTATGGACTAAAGGACCAGAAAGACAAATAAAAGAGTTGAAAAAAGCTGTCTCGGGGAGCAGGACTGAGGGGCAAAGATGGATGGGATAGGGATGAGGACATTATAATCCTTTTAGAACTGCCTTATTTGACTTTTTAACCTCATGCAGCCATTTTAAAAAAGGCTTTACTTTGATTGTTTTTAATTAACCACAAAACCACAATCAGATACTACCTCATACCCATTAGGACAGCTACTATAAAATAAACAAAAACAAAACTAGAAAATAACAAGTGTTGGTAAGGATGTGGAGAAATTGGAACCCTTGTGTACTGTTGGTAGGAATGTAAAATTGTGCAGCCTCTATGGAAAACAGTACACAGTTCTTCAAAAACGTTAAAAATAGAATTACCATATGATCCAGCAATTCCACTCTGAGTATACACCCAAAAGAATTGAAAGCAAGGTCTCAAAGAGATGTTCATATACCCATGTTCATGCTGTTCATGGCAGCATTATTCACAATAGCCAAATGGTGGAAGCAACCCAAGTGTCCATCAGTAGATGAATGGATAAACAAAACATGGTATATACATACAATGGAATATTATTCAGCCTTAAAAAGGAAAGAAATGCTGACACATGCTACAACACGGATGAATCTTAAGGACATTATAGTAAGTGAAATAAGGCAAACACTGTATGATTCCACTTATATGAGGTACCTAGAGTAATCAAATTTATAGAGACAGAAAGTAGAAGGGTGGTTGCCAGGGGCTGAGGGGAAGAGGGAATGACGAGTTGTTTAATGGGTATAGAGTTTCAGTTTTACAAGATGAAAAGAGTACTGGAGATTGGTTGCACAACAATGTGAATGTACTTAATATCACTGAACCGTACACTTAAAAATGGTTAAGATGGTAAATTTCATGTTATCTGTATTTTACCACAATTAAAAAAAACTTTTTAAATTAACCAAAGTAGTTGGAATTCAAACTGTGTATGATTATAACACATGCTCTGCTATTATACTGTCTTGTGGAGTGCAATAACCCTTGACTGAGCTCTGCAATGCAACTGCACATCTTAAGACATCAGGAAACGATAAAATTACATAGGCCAAGAGAATGTAATATATTTTTCCTTTTAAGATGAAGTGATAAATACAGCTTACAACATCTGACCACTATCTGAGGTAGTTCTGGTCATCCTTAAGTACAAATTGGAGCAGTGGCCCTAATCCCTAGAAACTGGCTTGGCATCAAGCTAAAATCAATGCCAAATTAATTGATGTATACATTCAATATTCATTGAACAAATGTGAATCGAGCACTGACTATGTGCCAGGCACTGTGCTGGACACTGAAACTACCTTTTAATTCAAGAGCCAACCTCAGGAAGAGCAAGGTTTGAGTGCCCACAGGGTACCAAGCTCTACACATTTTCTCCACTAAGCCACACTTCGTGGTGTATTTTTCATTAGCTGTCAAATGGTAAGCCAGTTACTTTATGAAGTAAGCATCCTGAATGTCTATGATATTTTTTCCAGTCAACATAGAATGGATTTGTCTATTATTGAAGAATATATATCTCAGTATGCCCTATCTTTCAACTACATTTAATACCTTTCTAGGTGACATTTTCTACTTCAATAACTTTTCTTTGCAGTCCCCACCCCCAGCTCCTCCTGAATCCCCATAGCCCATTGTTTATATATATTTTTTAATCACACTTTTCTGCCTTATACAAGTTTTCTGAGTCTCCTTTTCATATTCCCACTGGATTACAGAGGTCAGGGGTTGATGTGTTCACTACAAGTGTCTACTCTCACATGGAGTGACTAACTCTTCCAGTTTGCCCCAGGACTGAAGGAGTTCTTGGGTTGTGATTCAGTTTTAAAACTGAGAAAGTACTCAGCAAAGTCAGTTGTAGCAGCATTAAGACCCATGTTCTGGGAACCCCCTTAGTCCTGAGGTTAGTCATCCCAACTCTCAGCTTTCTCTTCTCATTCTCATTGTGTGTGTGTGTGTTGATATATTTGTATATAGTCAAGGGCTCAGCTGTGTGGAAGAGAGCTAAGCTGCCAGATGTTCAGGCAACAAGCCAAAAATGAAAGTAACAGTCAAGCCTTTAATAACTTATTGTGATAGTATAAGCAAGAGGCTAAAACCAGAGAAAGTGCTGACTCCCTTCTGTTGCATTTTTCCCCAGGGAACATCACAGGTCAGGGTGATCAGCACAGATGTGGAGGTTTGGTGGGGGGGTGGGGCTTTAAAGGAGGGCTAGGAGTGGAAAAGTACTGAGTCAGAGGGGAGAAAAGTGTCTTCAGGGTTTCTCTGTCCCCTCTCTCTCATCAATAAGGAGGCCTCAGCAGGAGCCCTGAGGAAAGTCCTAGATAAAAAGACCTCTGAATGAAGGTTCCTGGTCTAGAAATGCATTATGCTTAAGATCATGGCTGTCCAGGGGGGCCTGAGTCCTTAACTAAAACTCCCTTCAGAGACTGCAATGCGCTGCCTATGCATCAAGTCTAGTGGAGGCAGCATCCCCCCGTGAGGCCTGCCAAGGAAAGCCTTTGTAATTGCCTACAGTTGGGTCTGAAAAATCACACATATGTCTTTGGCCAGGAGCTGGAATACATACATTTATATATTTCAACAAACCAATAGAAAAATGGACAAAGATTGTGATCAAACAGTCCACAAAAAAAAGAAATGTTAAATGATTCTTAAACATATGGACTGATGTTCAATCTCGCTCATAATAAGAGAAAAGCAAAGTAAACCTGCACTGAGATAACAACTTTTCACTTAACACACTGTGATGGTGAAGGAGTGAGGAAACAGACACTCACACTACAGGAGGGTGTATATATTGGTACTGTCTCTACAGACAGCAATTTGACTACTTCTATCAAAATTATAGATTCAGATATCTTTGACCAGCAGATATATTCTAGGAGTTTATCCTGCAGATAGGCTCACAACTGTGGGAAATGACATATACACAAGAGTCTTTATGCATTGCCATTCATTGTTTATAATAGCAAAAGATTGGAAACCACCTAACAAAGGACTGGTTAAACAGAATGTAGTACATCCATACACAGAAATACTACGCAGCCATTCAAAAGATATATAATTAGGTTTAAAGCAAATGCAGAACAATGTGTATAGTATACACAGAGTATGATAGTATGGGGAAATAACATATATATTTTTTTATTTGTGTATAGTAGGGTACATAAGAAACCAATAGCAGTGGTTTTCAGGGAGAGAGCTGGGTAGCTAGTAACAGACATGGTAAGAGACTGTTCTTTGTATAACCTTCTAGACCTTTTGAATTTTGAACCACTTTGAAAGTATATCAAAAATTTTAAAAAACAACAACAAGCAAACCAACCAACCACAAAAACATGGGCTCTGGTGTCAGACTGCTTGGGTTTAAACCTTTCTCCATCACTTACTAGTTGTGTGACCTTCGGCAAATTACTTAACCTTGTATTTCTTTCCTCATCTACAAAATGGGGATAATGATAGCACCAACTTCAAAGAACTGTTGCGAGAATTAAAAGAGATAACGCAGGTCAGATATTTAGATAAGTCGCAGAGACTCCGGAGCCAGACTGACAGGGCTCAAAGGCTGGCTCCACCCTCTCAAGTTGTGTGACCTTGGGCAGGTTATTTAGCCTCACTTTTCTCAGTTTCTTCATTTGGAAATGGAGATAATAATCAGATTATGGAGGATTAAATTAGTTAATACTTGTAAAGCGCTTACAACTGCATTTGGAATACATTAAGTGCTATATGAGTGTTTGTTGAATATAAGATTTATTCAACATAAATATTGGTTATTACTGTCAGCTATTATCCAACATTGTTGAAATAAACCCCACTTACGTTACTTTTCCAGAATTACTTTACCTATCCTCAGCCATGTTCCTCTCGTATCTATAATTCTACAAACACACTACTTCTGTTATTTGCTCGTATTATTCCCACAGTCTGGAATGCCAGTTCCAACCATGACTGACTGAGGAATGCTAGCTGTCCTTGAAGATCCAAGTCAAAGATCTATTCCTCCCTGAAGGTGGTTGCTCTCTCCCATTAGCTCTAGTCTCTAGACCGACCCTTTCCTACTCTGGCTGTCTCCCCTCCTGCCCCAGACCAGTGGGCAAGGTAGGCAACAATTCATGCTTGTCTAGATAAATGGGTAAATGGAATACTGATGTTTTGTGCCTTCAAAGGAACTCAAAAAAGTGAAGGTTTTCTATTGTGACATGTTTCAACTTCATCTTTGTGCCCTAAAGTCTCAGACAGAGAAGGAAGAAAGACCTGTTCAGGGACACTAAAGGAAGGTGGAAATAGAATACTTTGGAAATTAGAAGGCATTTTTTAGTGGGTTTTTTTGGTTTGGGGTTTGGTGTGGGGTTTTTTTGCCTTTAATCAACATGGACCTGGCTCCCCCTGCTGGCTCTAAAGTAAAATGCTGTTTTAAAAATCTATTTATTTATGTAAAGGCAGAGGAAACAAAAACTTGTAGCATATTTAAAATAGTATCTAGAGCTTTCATCAAGGTTCTTATTACAGATGGCATAGTTGTAGCTATGACATTCCAGCATTCCTATAATGACTGGCTACATAACAATTACAGTTACCTCATGTATTTGGAGGGAGAGGTGTGGCTTTGAAATCCAAGTCCTGGACTACAGGCCAGGAAGTCCTGAGAGTAAATCTAGCTATGATGACAACTGCAGAAAGTGGCATCTGGCAAATAACATAGTTTGTTTTCTGTGTTATTATTAATTTTTATTTTATCATCTGTGTTATGGGCATAAGCATGCTACTAGCTTCTCATTACCACTGCAACATTTGGATGATATCACTACTCAGTTGAGTACTGAATGTGTTCTATGTGCACAGCAGCACTCAGGGCCCTGGGGAACCCAAGAGCACTGCAATGTTCCTCCTCTCCAGGATCTGCGGGTCTTAAGGGAACATGGAGGCTGTATATGGTGCATCAAATGGTGTGTAATATATAGTGAGCCCTCAACAAATGTTCACTCACTTCCTTTCTCTACCTCTGAATCTGGCTTCTGCCCAGGGCTGGAATCCCTGACTCCAGGCCTGATGAGACTTTTTCTGAGATGGATTCCTCGAGAACAAGGACCAGATCTTATTCATGCTCCATCCCTGGTGCCCAGGACTATGCCTGGCACATGAAGTGTACTCAATACAGTTTGTTGAGTGAATGACTCTTCCACGGAGACTCATTCTATATTTGGCTTACCCTCACTGTTAAAGAAGTGAGCTGAAATCCGCCTCCCTATCACTTGCATTTGCTGGTTCTTGTTTTGCCTAATCTCAGCAGTCCTCAATAAATGTAAGCTCCCTTTCTACCCTTCTGTCATCACTGCCCTCTTGAATATCACAAGACTACTTAAATCCCTTGCTGAAATCCAGATTCAGTGTTCCTCTAATCCATTAGCCAAATAATTAAAAACTCACAATGTGATTGAGGAAATCCATCCTGAAACATGAAACAAAGAGGAATCAAAGCCTTTAAATGTGGTGAGTGATTGTGGTCAGACAGGAGTAAATTCAGGAGTTCACTAAAGGGAACTATCCTTATGGTATGGAAGAGTCAGAAGAGATTTTCTGCAGTCCTTGGGCTAGACCATTTCTTCATTCATCTTAAGACCTAGATGAAGCAAACAACACAGTACTTTCTGTCATGAGTTCAACCTCTAGTGGAGGAGACAGATAACCAGCAAGTGAATTAATAAAACAAAGATAGAAGCTGGTGCTATGAGGAGAAAAGCAGGGCACTGTGAGAGAGAACAATGAGGTGGGGTGGGCAGGGGACAAACATCAGCTTTAGAGAGAATGGGGGTCAGGAATCCTCTCTAAGGAGACGTCAAGAAGGAGCCTGTCATGGAAGAACATTCCAGGCTGAGAGGGCAGCAAGTTCTGAGGCCCTTGGAGGAAGGTTTGGTGATGAGGAGCAGAGGGGGTGAGGAAGAACTTAAGAAAAAGCAAGAATGGGAGAGGTTTGCAGCAAGGGTTGAAGGACAAGTGTTAGAAGCAGTGAAGTATAAGGAAAGAAAAACATGAATTCCAATGCAAAACTTGTTTTCATGAAAAATACTCATGATAGTATTTAAGCAAACATCTACCTCAACATCTTTTGTTTGTTATTCCAAATACTTGAGCATTACTTTATATATAAACATATACATGCAAATACATTCTCAAACATGTAAATAGTTTACATGTTCCCAAAAGGATTCGAAGCAACTTAAAGAAATATAACAGGAAATAAATGAGTTAAGTAGTTGGGGTGGAGGTGAGAAATAAAGGCAAACAGGAGAAGGAAAATAAACTAAAGTCAACAGTAGAATTGGCATACAAAGGTGCATATTATACAGTTCTAAACAGTAGCTAGATCTGGGCTTTATATTTGATTCTGAGCTTCCAGGAACAAAACAATAGGGAAATAAGAAAAATTATGGAATTTATTGTTCCTATGATGAAAAAAGAAGTAGTTGTTAAGAGAAATATAGCTTCCTGGTATTAAGCTCTGAAAGAAATGTTCCTTCATTATGAGTCACTCTATGGCATAATGGTCAAAGTCCTCAACAATGTCCCTACAATAAATACAACAGCAAGATTCCTAGGGCCATCTCTTGTAACTAACTTCAATGCGTAAAGCCAAAGTGAAACTCAGTCAAAGCAATTCTACAAGGGAGCATAGGCAATCCAACTACACAGCTTATTCTAGTAGCTGTAAATCAGGGATAACATTTAGAATGTCTACAGAAATGGATGGATTATTTATCCTTCAAGTAATCCTCAATGAATAATACTTCTTTCACCTGAGCTTTTGATGACTAATGTGCAGTAGAGAGTTTAAAGTTCTTTTTCTGGCAAGAAACTAGAATGGAAATAATTTTTGCTGCTAATTAATAGTTGTTTTGACAATCAATGGAGCTCAAGGTAGGACTGACATTCTTTCAGAGAAGTAGGGAGTGTGATAGCTTGAAAGGAAGGCCATCCTATAGCCATTTGGAAGTGGGCCTAAGACTTTCCTCAAAAAATAGATCTGCACTCATTTAAACACATGCACAGATAATGACTCAGGCCCCAAAGTTCTTCCACACATGTGTGGTCAAGATCATTCTAGCCTCTATTAGTTAAGAGAATGCCTTAATCAATAAATTAGTTAAGAAATTTACTTTCCAGATAACTGCATAGTTTATATGCTGTATAAATTTTTTGGCAATAAGTCAATTAAATGTTGGAGGACAGGTACCAAAACCAATATTTGAATGTAAGAAGATTTGATCTCAAGTCATGCTTTCTGACAATAATTATACAGAAAGACACAGAGCCTGCTGAGTGGTAATAACACCATATCCTCAGCATAGAGGCAAATAACTATCTTTCCCTTCTTTAAAAAAAGCCATGTACTAAAGCTCTTCTAAAAGGGTTTTAGTTCATTAAGGAGCACATTTTGAAAAAAAAAGGGGAAGCTTTTGGCTTGAACCAATAGAGTTGTCTGATCTGTTGGCATGACAGAGACTGGCTAGTTACCAAGTTGGTTTTCTGTCCCTCTGGGCCCACAGTTCAACTACATTTCCCAGCCTCCCTTGCAGTTAGGTGTGGGCAAGTGAATTCTGGCCAGTGGAACTGGATGTGTTTCACTTTCAGGCTGGTGCAAGAAACCTTAGAGTGACCTTGGATGCAATGTACTGAAGATGGTAGACCTTTTCATCAGTCTAGGTTGCTCAACACCCAACGCCTTATTGGGCTTCTGCGAGAGAGAAAGAACTTTCTATTGTGTTAAGCCACTGAGATTTCAAGGTCTACTGTTACAAGCAGCTAGTATATAGTGAGTATAGCATTTAAATCGAGTCAAAATATGCTTCTACTTCTCTGTACCTCAATTTACTCAACTGTAAAATGGAGATATTAATAGGTCTTACCTTATAAGTTTAAGAATTAATGCATATAAGGCATTTTAATGCATGTAAAGTGCTTCAAACAGTGCCTGACACATAGTGAACATTCAATTCATGTTAGCTATTATTTTTATTACTACAAATCTTCCTAGTAGTATAAAGATGCAGGGACTATATAAGTGTAACTCAAATTTTCTCTGACTATTCAGATTCTAGTGACAAATGATGTCATGTTTATGTTACTAACTGCATTGTGCTCATCTTTGCCCCCATCACTGTAAGGTTCAATACATTTCTGGGCACCTTGGGTTGTCCCACACATGCTCTGAAATTGTTTTTCTCTGATCTCCATATTGTTGTCTGCTAACCACTTTTGAAGTTACTGGGGGTTAGGGGGTGGCAGAATGAGGGAGGCTTGCCATCACATTGTGCTGATCCTGCCCAAGGTGCTGCCTCTCATTTGTCCCAGAGTTACAGACCTTCAAGATGCCAAAATAGACTCCTATCCATTTGTATTTGTTTTCTTCCAAATTTGCTTTAATTTTAAAAGTTTGTGTAATAATTTACTGCATTTCAGGAAATGTTAGAAATACATTTAAGGAATTATTTTCAGATATCACAGAACAAGTTTTAATTCATTTAATTTTCCACTGTCAATCAACAGGCTTATGGGAAGGGGTGATCAGTCCACACTGCTGAATCCAGGAATTCCTGGTCAGTTGCCTGGGCCTCTTCTCTACTCACTTCTTTTCCATACACTGGGTCACCACAGTACACCCAGAAACTGCTCTTAGGTTTGGCTGGCAGGAATATTAACCTGAGGTCTATAGACCTTCCCACCCCCAAAGTAACCACCAAGAAGTCCATGGACAGAATTCAGGAGGCCTATAAACTTGGATGGGAAAAAAATCTTTATTTTTACTAACCTCTAACAGAAATTTAGCAATTCCTTCCATTACCAATATAGGCAACAAGTCATAGTAATATTAGCAGTATCTGTGACTTTGTCACCAATAGATATCCCAATAGATATTTCTGTCATGTTTTAGGAGTTAAAAATATCTTGAAATATCATTTATGCTCATACTACTATGAAATTATGGTAGTCACTAGACCCGCTATTAGATCTTTTTTAGTAAATTAATAAAGAACTGTGTATATTACTACAGCAAACACTGATTGAATATTTTGAGAACTATATTTCAATGTAATTGGCTTTCAATTGTATTTTAGCTTTGTATGTAAAAACATAACTCTGAAAAAGGAGTCTATAGACTTCACCTGACTGCCAAAAGGGTCCATGGTACAAAAAAGAAAAACCTATGGGTTATTGGGTTTGACACCTCCACACCCCTATGTATTTTTCCTTACTCACCCTCCTCTGTAGTCTCAAAGAGGGCTACAGTGGTGACATTCAGACACATTGAAATGCCATCCCCTAGGACAGCATGGTAGATGTTTAAGAGCTTGGACATAGGATTCAGCTGGCCCTGCTCCACCACTTAACTGTGTGACCCAGGCAAGTTACTCAATCTCTCTGTGCTTCATATCTGTAAAATGAGAATTATAATTGTTCCTTCCTCATAGGGTTATTGTGAAAAATAAATGAGTTAATCCATTAAATCTCTTAGAGTCTAGCACATAGTAAGCTCTCAGAAAATGTTAGCTGCTCTTTCAAGTGCCTGTCACAGCTGTTTCTTTATGATATTTATAGGGAGAGGAAAGAGTAAGTTGGCCGTTCCTCTTGTGAGTCATAGCCTACACATATTACTTTTATGATGCACAAAATTGATATCCTTTTTTAAAGCATATGAAGGAAACAGTTGATACTTCTTCCTTGAAAAGTTTCCAACCTAATTTTATGTTTCATATAGTAACTTTCAACTGAATCTCTTTTACTGCTTCAGTGGCAGTGCAAATGCTTCCCCACCCTTGGTTTACAAAGCAGGGATTCCATTTAAATAATGTTAGTCTTTCATAATTCATGCTCATTTCTAAGCTCTTTCAGAGATGAGTCTTGGCTATGTCATTTTAACTGAAGGGGGAGAAGATATTAAATATAAATGGATGTAAATTCATTCATTCATTCAACAACTAAGTCCCTCCTCTGTGCCAGGCACTGCTATAAATGCAGAGGAAATTAGTGGTGAAGAAGACAAGGTCCCTGCTATTATTGAGCTTACCTTCTAATGTGGAAGACAAACAATGAACTAAAAATTTAAAAAGTATCAGGAGGTGATTGACGCTTCACAGAGCATTAAAATAAAGTGATGTTATGCACATAAGAACCAGGTGGCTATTTTCGATTGGGTGGTCAAGGAAGTTATCTCTCAGCAGGTGACATTTATGCAGAGACCTGAATGACAAAAAAGAGCCAGTCAAACTCAAAGGGACAGCATTCCAGGCAAAGGGAATAGCTAATGTAAATTCATTTGAGCAAAACTGAGTTTACCTGTTTTTTTAAATTTTTTATTCATTTATTTTTTTAATTGTGGTAACATTGGTTTATAACATTATATAAATTTCAGGTGTACATCATTATATTTTGAAGTCTAGGTGGATTACATTATGTTCACCACCCAAAGACTAATTACAATCCATCACCACACACATGTGCCTAATCACCCCTTTTACCCTCTTCCTTTCCCCACTTCCCCTCTGGTAACCACCAATCCAATCCCTGTCTCCATGTGATTGTTGTTGTTTTTATCTTCTACTTATGAGCTTACCTCTTCTTACCTGTTTAGGAATGGAAAGAAGGCCACTGTTGCTGGAACATAGTGGGCAAAGGGCAGAGCCATACAGGAGAGGTAGACAGGGATCAGATAGTGTGAAGCTTTATAAGTAAGGCCAGGTTTATTCTCAGTGCAATAGGAAGCTACTACAGAGTTTTACTCAGGGCTAAGGCAATCTGATTTACCATTTAAAATCCCTCCAATTACCGCATGGAGAATGAACTTAGTTGGAGCAAGACTGGATATGGGGAGGCTGGTTAGACGGTAGCTTGGACCAGGATTACAGCAGTGAGATGGCAAGGAAGGTCATCTTAGATATTAGGGTATATTTTGGAGGTACAGCCAGTAGGACTTAACAATTGGTATGTGAGGAAATGAGAGGCATCAAGGATGACTCCTGACCTATGTAAGGAGGCTGATGGTGCCAATTATTGAGATAGATAAATCCTGGGTGATGAGGGGATGGGGAAGTGGGGAACAGATGTGGGGTAATAAGTTGAGAGTTCTCAATTTGTGCTCATCTTAATTTTGAGTTGCCTATCAAACATCCAAATGGAGATATCAAGTAGATAGTTACACAAGTCTAGAGTTCAGGGGAGAAGTCAGGGGCTGGAGATATAAATTTGAGAATCATTGGCCTAGGAATGGTACTTAAAACCATGGGACTTGATGAACTCACCTGGTTAGAGAGGATAAACAAAGAAAAAAGAATTGAACACTAAGTCTTGGAGCACTCCTACCTTTGGAGGTCTGATCAAGGGGAAGGAACGGACAAGAGACTAAGAAGCAAGCAGGAAGGTAGAAGGAGAAAAAGGTGGACCTAGCATCATGGAAGACTAGAGAACAAAGCACTTCCAGAAGGGAGTGATCACTAATGTCAAAAACTGCTGAGTGGTCCAGAAGGATGAGGACAGAGAGTTGACTTGACTTTGGCAAGATGTGGGTCAATAGTAACTTGATAGGAGAACTTTCAGTATATGGAGGGGATGAAAGCCCAGTGGGGCAAGAAAGCAGAGTTAGTAGCTCTAGACAGTTCTTTTGAGTTTTGTTATAATAGGAAGCCAAGAAATCAGGCAGAAGCTGGAGGTGTAAGGTCAAAGGAGAGTGGGAAGCTATGCATGTGAGGGGGTTAAATGGGGAGAGGCTGGGTAGGGAAGCTGTGAGAAGGGAAAATATAGATCTAAACTTTGGTTTCTGCCCTCAGGGAGTCTATGATCTTGTCTGGGAGAAGTTGAGGAAAATAGTGGTAAAAATTTTAGGTTTTGGGATTAAATAAAACACTATCTCTAATGCTGAGGACAATGCCTAACAGTAAGAACTGAATAGATGGAAGGAAGCTATAATTATAAAACAATTTGAAAATACTCTATGATGGGGGTAATTAAAGAGTAAACCAAGTAAGTAATTAGATGTTAGGATGTCAGAAAATGGAGAGATTACTGTCAGCCACAGTGACCATGCTTTCCAATTAAAAATCAGGACTCATCATATGACAACGGATTAAAAAAATCTGTTAACATATTCATGTGAAAAATTTACAAAGCTCTACACATTTAAAAAACTTTTAGCCACCTAAACAATTGCCTTTATTGGAAATATTTATATTCCATGTATTTCCAAATACCATGAGCCATTTTGAGGCCTCTGTGTCTGTGCTCATGATTTTCCCTCTGCCTGAAGCATGATTCCCCACCTTTACCTAACACCTACTCATTTTTCAGGGCCACTTCTTCTGGGAAGGCTTCCTTGCCCCTCCCTCCCCTCCACTGAGGCTGGGTGCTCTTCTGTTGGCATCTGGTGCACAATTTTACCATAGCTTTCACCACAGTGTACTGCCATTTTCTTTTTTTGTTGTTTTGTTTTGTTTTGTTTTGGTTTTTTTGTGGGGAAGACCAGCCCTGAGCTAACATCTGTTGCCAATCCTCCCCTTTTTGCTGAGGAAGACTGGCCCTGAGCTAACATCGTGCCCATCTTCCTCCACTTTTTTTTTTTTTTTTTTTATATGGGGCGCCGCCACAGCATGGCTGACAGGCAGTGCGTCGGCGGGCGCCCGGGATCCGAACTCGCGAACCCCGGGCTGCCAAGTGCGGACTAAACCGCTGCGCCACCAGGCGGCCCCAGTGCCATTTTCTATTTGTGTAACTTTTGTGTTTTTTCTGTTCTGTTTTTGCGTTTACTAGACTGTAAGTTTTTCTAAGGCAGGGTCAAGATTGTATTCATCTTTGTTTCCCTTGCACCCAGCCCATCTCCTAGCTGATCTCGATCAATGTTTGTTGAACCCAGTTGAATCTAATATCAGGACTGTGCTGGAAAATCCTGGACACAAGTCTTTGAAGAACTGAAAACTTGAACACTCTGCCACAACCTTGTAACAGGTTTATAACATGAGAACTAATCAGGATCCCATCCTTCATCAGACCCTCTGAGTCTTGCAACTCACATACTTCCTGAGCTGTTTCACATCACTTCCAAACAAATTTGTTTTTTATCTGCTTTTTTTGATCTTTCAGTTTCTAATCAAAATGTATTAGTGCAGTCTAAATAAACTTCATGCCAAAATTACTAAGCTCTCTTATATTTCTTTCTTTTTATTTATTTTTTGAGGAAGCTTGTCCCTGCACTAACATCTGTTGCTAATCTTCCCCTTTTTCTTTTTTCTCCCCAAAGCCCCAGTCAACAGTAGTAGAGTTGTAGCTCTTCCACGTGGGATGCCGCCTCAGCATGGCTTGATAAGCGGTGAGTAGGTCCGTGCCCAAGATCTGAACTGCGATCCCCGGGCTGCCAAAGTGGAATGTGCGAACTCAATCACTACGCCACCAGGCCGGCCCCTATTTCTTTCTTTTTAAATTTGAAAGTAGTACATGCTCATGGTAACAAAATAAACCTTTATAAAAGGAGTATATACAGTAGTAAAAAGGAAGGCTTGGTCCTATTGCTGACCGCCAGCCTTCCAGGTCCTCTTTATAAACATAGCCACTATAGTCACGTGCCACATAACATTTCAGTCAATGATGGATGACATATATGACAGTGGTCCTGTAAGATTATTACCATATAACCTAAGTGTGGAATAGGCTATACCATCTAGGTTTGTGTAAGTATACTCTATGATGTCCACACAATGATAAAATCACCTAACAGCACATTTCTCAGAACGTATCCCTGTCGTTAAGCAAGGCGTGACTGTACTGTCAATTTCTTGTGTATCCTTCCAGTGGTATCTTACATTATTACAACACACTCCATCTTTTAAACATAAATACTAGCGTTCCACAGATTATTTGGCAATTTGGCTTTTTCCTTTAACAGAATATATTGGAGATTGTTCCATATTGGAGATTTTTCCTTATCAATACATCTTTTTAACAGCTGCATAGTATTACCTTTCCCATTTTATGACATACCATAACCTATTGAACCCACCCCCTATTGATGGAAATTTACATTGTTTTCACTCTTTTCCTACTATATGATTATTATAGGTTGAATTGTGTTACTCCCAAAATTCATATGTTGAAGTCCTAACCCTTAGTTATCTCAGAATGTGACCTTATTTGGAAATAGGGTTGTTATGGAGATAATCAAGTTAAAATGAGGTCATTAGAGAGGGCCCTAATCCAATATGACTAGAGGCCTTATAAGAAGAGGAAATTTGGACAGAGACACTTAGGAGGGAAGATGATATGAAGATATAGGGAGAAAACAGCCATCTACAAGCCAAGGAGACAGGCTGGAACAGATACTTCCCTCATAGCTCTCAGAAGGAACCAACCTGCCGACACCTTGATCTCAGACTTCTAGCCTCCAGAACTCTGAGACAATAAATTTATTGGGGTTTTTTTGTGTGTGTGTGAGGAAGACCAGCCCTGAGCTAACATCCACTGCCAATCCTCTTCTTTTATGCTGAGGAAGACTGGTCCTGGGCTAACATCCATGCCCATCTTCCTCTACTTTATATGGGATGCCGCCACAGCATGGCTTGACAAGCAGTGCGTTGGCGGGCACCCAGGATCTGAACCCACGAACTCCTGGCTGGCAAAGCATGAACTAAAACCGCTGCACCACTGGGCGGCCCCTAAATTTATTGTTTAAGCCACTCAGTTTGTGGTACTTTGTTATGGCAGCCCTAGCAAACTAATACAGTGATTCTTCAATGAATATTTTTTTCACAAGATGCAAGTATATTGGTAGAATTCAAAGAAGTAAATTTATCATCTTTCAACCAATGACATCTTACCACCTCTTCAAAGTTTCCTCGATTGAATCAGTAATATTCCCTAAGTCCTCCTCAGTTGGTCATGGAATGGCTAACAGCAGACCTCTGAACACATGAAGTTCTTTCATATTTCTGCATCTTTACACATGCCCTTGTCTTTGCTTGGAATGCCCTTCCTCCTGAGATGCTCCTAAAAAACTCCAATATAACCACTTCAAGTGCTGCATCCTCTGTGACACCTTCTCTGGTAGTCAGTCTCTAGGATAGCCCCCAGTGACCTCCACCTCCTGGTATTCAAGCCTTGTATATTCCCCTCCTTTGTGTATTCCCTTCCTCTTGAACATGGACTGGACTTACTGACTCACTTCTAATGAATAGAGTATGGCAAAAGAGATGTGACATCACTTCTGAGATTAGGTTACAAAAAGACTGTGGCTTCTATCCAGGGCAGCTTTCTCTTATATACTCTCGTTCTCTCTTGCTCTTTCTTGGTCACTCATGTGGGCAAAGCTAGCTGCTATGTTGCGAGGCAGTCCTGTGGAAAGATCCATGTTTCAAGAGATCAAGACCTTCTAACAACCACGTGAGTAAACTTGGAAGTGGATCTCTCCCCATTTGAGCCTTTAGATGAGACTGGCAGCAGAGAGTTTGACTGCAACCTCATGAAAAACCTTGAGGCAGAAGTACACACTAAACCACACCTGGATTCCTGCCCAAAGAAACTGAGATAGTAAATTTTTGTTGCTAAGTGTTGGGGTAATTTGATCTGCAGTAATAGATAACCAATCCACCTTCCATCCTCCTCTCTTCTTTCCCCTGAGCTCCCAAAGTTACTTGGACATATCTCTAGTAATGCTCCCAGCACACTACATCATACTTGTTTCTAAGTCGCTTTCCTCTACTTGACTCTCTCCAAAGACAGGAACCCTAGCTCAGTCAGCTTTATGTTTACTGTGTCTTATGCAAACTTCAAGCCACCATCATCACTTCCTAGATTGTTGCAATAACCTCCAAACTGGGCTGCCCAAATCCTCTCTAGCCCCTCTCTAATCCAGTCTCTACCCAACCCTAAGAAATCCTTTTAAAATGCAACTTAGGTCATTTGAGAGCTTAAAATCCTTCTCATTCTTAGGATAAAGACCTAAATTCTTTATACAGTCTTCCAGGCCTGGCATGATCTGCCTGCCTCACTACTGCATCTAAAGCCACTTCCCCCTTGCTCCCAGGACAACAGCAACATTGGCCTTTCAGTTCCTCAGTTGAACCATGCTCCTTCCTCCCACAGTGTGCACACATTGTTCCCTCTGCCTGGGATGCTTTTCTCCTCATCCTCACTCAATTTCTACTCATCCTTTGGAACTCAGCTCAATGTCACTTCCTCAGGGAAGGCCTTTCTGCTTCCATTCTAAATCAAAGAACCCTATAGTTTTCCTTCATAGCACTTATAACAATTGAGATGAAATGACTGTTTAATTCAGTGTTTAATGTTTGTCTCCCCCATTGGACTCTAAGCTCTATGAGGGCAGGGACACCTAGTCTTGTTCACTACTGTATCCCCAGCACAGACCATAGTGCCTGACATGCTGAAAGTAGGAGCTTTTTTTCTTTCTTTTTTTCTGAATGAATTATAAGGCAAACATTTCCTATTCCTTCTACAAACTTCACATCCTTTCATCATCAATACATTTAATGTTCCGAGTGTCATTTCTCTATGATGGTGTCATCTACCTTAGGTAATGATCTCTGAGAGGTAGAGACCACAGCTTTTAAGTTGTGTAGAATAGTACCCAGCAAAGTCCTCCTACTAGGGTGAGGATACAATATTGGAAAAGGAAAGAAAGGAATAGATCTACTTACTAATGGCCTTTTATAGCTACTTTATTGCTGTTAAAATCTCCTTGGCCTGTTGGGGACAATGCAGTCAGACTCAGGTTTGGATCCCAGCTGTACTATTTACTAGCTGTGTGATTCTGGGGAAGTTACTTATGCTCTCTGTTCCTCTAATTCTTCAGCTATGAAATGAGGATATAATAATAGGACCTTATTATAAGGTTGTTGGAGAGATTCAATGACTTGTAAAATACTAAGAACAGGACCTGGCCTTAGCAAATGCTCAGTAAAATGTTGGCTACTATGTTTACCGGTGGTAAAACAAGGTTGCCCATTTCTCATTGGAAGAAGTTTGGGAATATTTGTGGTGCTATGAAGTTCTCTGTGGGAGGTTAGGATTGGAACACTTAAAAATATAATGCCTCCTCCTCAATTCTTTTCTCTACCTTTAAATCTAAATATTGAAGCTTGTGAAAGAATGGAAAGAGGAGAAATGGCTGCTAGCTATGTTCTATTTGGTTCCAAATGACGGCAGGACCCGTATGCACTTTCTCCTAGAAGTTGGTGTTTCTGTTGTTTACACATGCATCTTCACACGCCATTGTCAGACAGATGAAATATGCTAAGGGAGGGCTACTAGTTCTGATTCTTGATAACTGGCAATTTGTGAATGCTATTTTCGAATCTGGAGAACCATCAAGCACTCTTCCTTCCTCTTCTTCTTATTGGGACCCTTCTGGTCATTCAAGAGGCATAATGAAATAATGTAGTCAGAACTGCAAAAAGGAACTCACTTAAACAAGGGCTCTCTGCTGCTGGAATCCAGGGAAAACATTTCTCTTAAGAAAAATATAAGATACAAAAAAGTTAAACAGTTAATCTTCCCTCAAGACACAGTGTTCTCTCAAAGCTTCTTCCTTCTTTTCTGAAGGCACACTCAGTTCCGGACCAGGAGGTAGGAAACCAACCCCAAGATAAATCGTTTTCCCCTCCCCTTTTAATCTTGTGAAAGAGCTGCCAATTCTCGAAATTCCTCCTTTGATCAGAAGATAAAGCAGAACAATGCTGTAGAACTAAGCAGATTCCTAAGGGACATTCTTCTAGGGTGTGTAAAGCCTGCCTGGAAGTGTGTGCATGGGGGGGAGAAGGGGAGTTGGAAAGCTAAGAGTAGGAAGGGTGGGTGGACAAGAATTGGTAGCCACAGCCACAAAGAATAATCATACAGTTGCTTCTAGACTTCTCCATAGGATAGCAACTTCATCTCCTGGGAGGTGTAGGCACGTATATTACAGTGATTAGAGGGCTTCATCCACTTCACATCCTCCCTCTAAAAAAAAAAAAGAAAAGAAAAACAAAGACAGATTTCTTTCCCATTATTTGTTGGAGGTAAGTTTCTATTTCGCTTACAGTCTTCTTACAATTACAAAAAAAAAAATTTTTTTTTAACTGAGAATTGTAGCCCAAATCAGTCTACCACATTAGACTGTGAACCTCTGGAAGGAGCAGACCCCCTTCTCTTACTGTTTAAGGGACAATCTGTTGTAAAATGCTATAGATTGGAATCAGAAATGAGTTTGAATTGTGCCCTCAGCATCACCATCCGTAAATGGGGATCATTTTCCTATCTGCATAACATGGTTGTGTAATTTTTTAATCTAACATTTAAGGGCTAAACGCTTTTCAAGCATAATCCCATTCAGTTCTCATGAGGAAAGTATTATTACGGAGATTGTATGTGAAGATATTTTGTAATGTAGAGAAGCGCCGTCTGGCTGTGAGTTATTATTGGGCTATCTTCCTTACCTGGCTGTTGTGAGGATTACATGAGACACTGATGTGAAAGAGCTTTACGCAATCCACGCGATGGGTTACTAATTACACACCCCACAGCACCTGATCCACCGTGAGGCCTCAGTAAATGCTGGTTACAGTGAACGATTTTATATCTTGCCTGTTCCTTTCAGTCTTCCAATCACAAACCAATCTCGGCGCGGCCTAGGGCCAAGACCGCGAATCTGGGAGCCGCAGCCCGGATGAAGCGAGCGCGGAGTCCCTGGAGAGGGCACGGGAACAATAGAGTACTTGGGTGGTTGGCTGGGCTTCCGACGCCTGGCCGGAGAGGTGGCCGACTGGTGTCCCGGACAACCCCCGCCCCTGGTCTGGGGCTGCACGGAGAAACATCCAGAGCCCGGCTCTGCATTCCCCAGTGGGAAGTAGGACCCTGGCCCCCACTACCTGGGCTCGAGCCTCACGGGACGCGCCCAAGCCCCGCCCACTACTTCAGGTAGGCCTTCTAGGCCAGCCAATCCGCAAGGAGCCTGGGCACGGAAGGCGGTGCTTCCCCGGGCGGAAGTGACGTGCTGTGCTTGGCTGGCCGCGGAGTCCGCCGAAGCTCTCCGCGGCGGCTGAGGCGGCTGAGAGGAAGATGGCTCGGACCGCGGCGGCTGTGGCGGCTCAGGTTGTGGTGGAGGCAGAGGCTCAGGCAGCGTGAGGTGAGGAGCAGTAGGTGCGGCGGGGGCCGGTACCTGGGACCTTGCTCTGCAAGGGCGGCGAGGGGCCCCTGGGATCCCGGGATGGGAGGGTCCTTTGCCGTGGCCCCCAGTCCCGCGGGTGCCCGCCACTGACCCTCCATCCCGTACTCTTGGCGCTGCCCCAGCCACCCAGCTCACTTCCCTCCGGCGTTGCTGCCACCCAGGCCGTTGCCGACAGCCCCAGCGAAGGTGCGAGGGGCCCGCGCCCCTACCAGGCCCCTCTTGTCGGGGTGGGGGCGTCTGGGAGTTAGTTTTGTCCCAAAGGGGGAGGGGAAGCCACCCCTTGTCCGTGAGGACGGAGCTGGAGCCGCAGTGGCCGGTCCTATTCTCTTGTCGAATTGTTAGGTTCTGGCGAGTGTGTGTGTGTTGCCTTCTCAGTTATGCCCCTCCACCCCGCCCTTTTCACCTCCTTGTCCCATCTCCGGCTTTGGGGGCTAATGATCCTTTTTCTTCTCCCTTCCTCCCAATTGCCTTTTTGCCGCGAATCCACTTGCTTCGGGAAGACAGTATTATTTCAGAGTGTATTTAGCTCATCTTTCTGGGAGGGTGGTCAGATTGAAAATATTTCCTTGACTCTTCCTGAGTGACGGCGGAACAATAAATAATTGAAGGAAAAAGCACATACTTATTTTCCTCACTAAATGGTTTGGCTTTAAAAACGAGATTCTCCAACTGTGGAGTTTTTTTTCGAGGGGAGCAGGGATTGAGGAGGGAAATGAGGAAGGAGAAAACTAAGTGAGGAGGAAAGTCTGGAGATAAAAGGACGTAGAAGAAAGCCTGTGGTAGTTCATTCCCTATGTTAGCCTGATAGAAATTGAGGTTGTAATGATATTTTTACTTTGAACAGTGGGTGTTGAATTGAGTGTTAAGGGAAGAGACCTTCCTCTTTGAACAAGATTACCTGTTAAAGAGGTACCCTAAAATCTTTCCAGGTGGGGTCAGGTAGAAAAGCTCTGTGGGGAAAATTATTTAATATATTGGAGCATCAAAGCCACAGATTTGAAGAGATGCAGAAAAAAGAAAGCTATTCTTAGAAGAGCGTTGAAGATATAGTATAAAGGGGGAAGGCTGTACTGAGGTCCAGGAACACTGATTCCAGGAACACTGATTCCAGGAGAGACTTTGTACTTTTGCTTCCTTGGCTGGTGGTGAAGTCTTCACAGGAGACTCCTCTTAGCAACTGCCATAGTTGGGGTTGGTGCTCTTATTCATGGTAGCAAATTAGACTGAAGTGCCTTAGTTGAGGTCTGTATGGTTGAAGATAACTGCTTGATTAACATTGACAGTCTTTGAGTACTGAAAAGTGTTATGACTGAATGAGAATAGAGAGATTTTATTATTTACTCGAACATAATTCAAAAGTGATTTTATATAGGTGCAAAGCATGTATAAAGCTTCTTCCACAAGTAATTTGGCCTAAATTAATAGATTCTACAGCAGTTTTTTTCTTATGAAAATCTCTGTTGCTGTTTGTCTCTTGTATGCACGTTGCTTGCAGTTTTTCTTGGCAAACAATATATTTTAATGTTTTCATCTATAGGTTTCACAACTTTTTCTGTTTTATGGAATATAAAAGTTGGCATGCTTGCATTTAGGAATTTTAGCTGTATGTTAAGCATGTGATTCTTTGTTTTTCCCTTCTGCCATGAATGCTTCTAAATTTTCAATTAATTGAATATTGCTGCATCACTTCCCATGTCCAGGAATCTTTTTATAATGTAGCACAGTGTTTATGCATTTAGTAAGCATGTTCGGTAAGCGAATTTATACCTAACGAGAGTGTTGAATTTCCCAAGAGCTCAGAGTTCTTCTTATCAGAGCATCAGACCAAACTTTTCAGAGCAGCAGTGCAAAGCACTTTTTTTAATGCTTTGTAACTTGTGTTGCTTTGATAACAAATTATCCATTTTATTATATTTGCCATAATTCATAAAAAAATTTAAGGCAGGTAAATGATAAAAGTGAATGTTTTAGTGCAGTGCATTCACATAGTATGTGATTTAATTTGTTTGTTGTACCTGAGTAGGTCTAAAAATTGACCCTCTGAAAGATCTTGTTTTCAGAGGGCCTGCAAGGGTGCCTGCACTGAAGTTGTTCCAGGAACAGAAAAATGAATGAGACAGTGCTTGTTCTTAAGAAGGTCTCTATTCTACCTGGGGAGACAGTCAGACAAATCATAACACTGTGGTTATAAGGGCAGTGGTGGATCCAAAGTACTAAAAAGGATGTGATTACTTGGGCTGGGAGATGGAGAGGGAATGAGTGCATCTGATGAGGAAGATGATGCTTTAGTTGAGTCTTAACTAAATAGAAGGATGAATTCCTTCTATTAATAAGGGTGGGATAAATGTGATCAGGTTCTAGACCCTGCTGTGATACTAGCAAGCAGTGAGATGTTAAGCAAGATGCTTAATACCTCTGGTATCCATTTTTTTATTTGAGAGTTGACTACATCTAAATCAATGCCATCCAGCAGAAATATTAAATGAGAGCCACATATATAAGATCCTTCACATTTTTTTGGTAAGTCTTTGACATCTGATGTGCATTTTACACTTAAAACACATCTCACTTCGGACCTACCACATTTCAAGCACTCAATAGCTGCATGTGGTTAGTAGCTATCATATTGGACAGTGCAGATCTAAAGTATGAAAATACTGCTTTTCTATCTTGGATTCATACTTGAAAATGAAAAGCAACTCCTATGAGAAATGTATTACTAATTATAATTTATAATTATTTTGATAGTATTCATACATGATGCTCTTTTGATTGGAATTATGGTCATACTTGGAAATGGATATCTTTCAGGTTATTCATAGGGTTATGTTTGGGATTAGAAGAAACTTTGTTTTCCCTGTTTATGTGGTGGAGTCACTTTTTTTGTGTGTGTGAGGAAGATTAGCCCTTAGCTAACATCCGCTGCCAATCGCCCTCTTTTTGCTGAGGAAGACTTCTCCTGAGCTAACATCTGCAACCATCTTCCTCTGCTTTATGTGGGACGCCTGCCACAGCATGGCTTGATAAGCAATGCATAAGTCCGTGTCCAGGATCCGAACCTGTGAACCCCCCGGGCCACCGCAGCAGAGCATGCGAACCTAACCACTATGCCACCGGGCCAGCCCCCACATCTTTTGATATCTGTATTTTGTGCATTTATATATACTTCGTATCTCTCCTTTTCTCTGCAATCTGTTATTTATAATGTGATAGATTCAAAACACAATGAGAGAGTGCCCATGGACATTTTAGGCAGTTAAAAAGTAGATTTATACAATTTTAAACTATTTTTTGGATTTCTTAAAATTTTAGATTCAGCTATTTAGGTGCAAAAGAGAATGGGATTTTTAAACACTTGATTTTAATAGATTTGAAGGTAGTAATTATTGGCTTAGCAGCAAGTATTTATCTTTTAACCTTGAGAATGCATTAAGATACTATATAATTAACATCCCTACTGTTAAACATACGGCTTTCTGTTGGTCTTATAGTACAAAAGTTACATTATTGATATGAACAAATGATGTGCACTTACTTTGCTGTGCATTGAGTTTGGTTTAAAAAAAAAACCACGAGAGGCTTATTTTAGACAAGATAACTATGACTAACAATGATAAAGTAAATAATATTCTTACATTTGTATTGGTTGATGATTTTAGCTTGACTAATGCTTCCCCTACTGCCCTTATTCTCTGTGAAGTAAGTTGGGGAAGTATTTTTCTCATTTTCTTGAAGAGGAAAATGAGGCCCCATGAGATCGTGACTTGTTGAGCATAATACATTAGAGACATTGCTTGAACTTAACAGTGTCTTACAATGCTAAGCCTAGTGTTCTTTTCATGGCCTCTATTCATATGGTACTTGATTTAGATACATAGCACTTACCAGATTTTGGAATGTGTATTAAAGAATGGTTACTTCCTGCCTTTAGGGAGTTTATATTCCAATTGCTATATATATAGTATAAAGTACTTTAGTTATAAAAAAATTTGTTAATGGGAAAGAAAAAATGTAAAGGATAGTGTAGTTACATTTAAAATTGATGAGCGTTAATTAGGAAAGTTTTTTGATTTTTGAATGAAGAGTTTAGATCTTAAATTGTTACTGTAGGATGAAGAAGGTGATGAGGTGTCAAGGGCAGAGTTATTTCAATGCACAGAGAACAACTTGGGGAAAACTTAGGTAAGAAAAAAAAGTACAGGTGTAAGGAAGGATTTGCAAGTCTTATTTCAAAAGATAAGGACAGGACAGAGGTGAAGTAAGAGATGAGAATAGACATCTGCAATAAAGAATTTAGAGGCCAGTGGTCAGAACTTTTATATTATTTGGATGATTCAGGAAGTCTTAGCACGGGCTGTGAACTTGTGGCTTGAGTAGTGCAGAAGACATGGGTAGAAGGAGAGGTTAGTGACTAGATTAGCAGCAGAGTAATGCTAGTTTCTGTTGTGAAGTGAGTAAGGATTTGATAAGGAATTTGACTATGAGAAGAGAAAGGAATAGGCAGTGATAAGCAAAGAAAATTGCTTAAAAATTTGCAGTATGGGGAAGCCTAATTGAAACGGGCCTTTTTCTGTGTGTGTGAGGAAGAGCAGCCCTGAGCTAACATCCGTTGCCAATCCTCCTCTTTTTGTTGAGGAAGATTGGCCCTGGGCTAACATCTGTGCCCATCTTTCTTTATTTTATATGGGACACTGCCACAGCGTGACTTGACAAGCGGTGCGTTGGTCCGTGCCTGGGGTCCAAACCTGCGAACCCCTGGCCGCTGAAGCAGAGCATGCGAACTTAACCACTATGCCACTAGGCTGGCCCTGACACAGGCCATTTTTTAAAAAAGTATTTTCCTATAAGAACAGAAATTGGCAGTTTACCTTCAGAAAATACCAGTGGAAGCAGGAAGACATTAAGTATTGTTAAAGTTCTAGTGTGAAATGAGAGGAAGAAAGCAAAGACGAAATCCTCTTTCAAGATAAAAGGGTGGGGAACATGAGAGAAGACAATAGAGGGAAATCAGCACGCAGGTACTTACTTTCTGGTGAGGTGGGAAAAGAACGTGGATGTTGATGGGAGAGATAGACACACTTAGGAAAATGTCTAATTAGGGAACAGGAAAACACTTTTTCAAATGTTTTATTTGCAGTTTTAGAAATTACGTGAAGCATGCATTTTATTCCCCCAAATTAAGCTCTGAAGGAGACCTGATTATACATATAAACAAAACGGTAGTGCTA
The DNA here is from genome assembly GCA_031878705.1 of Tapirus indicus. Taxonomy (NCBI): domain Eukaryota; kingdom Metazoa; phylum Chordata; class Mammalia; order Perissodactyla; family Tapiridae; genus Tapirus; species Tapirus indicus. The sequence continues at coordinate 12,696,342 of CM062924.1, forward strand.
TGAATAGCCATAACCAAATTGATTTATTAAGTCACTTTATATGTGTTCATAATGTAATTTGTAACTGTTCTGACTCCTCTTTTTAGTTTAGTGTGTAAATGTTTTTAGACTACAGTGCTAAGTTGAGAAAAGGTGCTCTTTGGTTCCAGAGAGTATAGCCTGGTTTCGTCTACTAGATCTCATAATGGAATTCAGACTGGAATTCTGTCTGTATTGAAATACATGACATGAGACTATAACTCTTTAGGGTTTTTTATTTATTTATTTTTAATTTTTATTGATGTCTTAATAGTGTATAACATTGTGGGGTTTTAGTTGTACATTATTATTTGTCTGTCACCATATGGATGCATCCCTTCACCCCTTGTGCCCACCCCCCACCCCTTTCCCCCGGTACCCACCAACCAGTTCTCTCTGTCCATGTGTTAGTTTATAATCCACATATGCATGAAATCATGTGGTGTTTGTCCTTCTCTCTGGCTTATTTCACTTAACATAATACCCTCTAGGTCCATCCATGTTGTTGCAAATGGGACAATTCTGTCTTTTTTATGGCTGAGTAGTATTCCATCCACATCTTCTTTCTCCAGTCATCAGTCGAGGGACACTTGGGTTGCTTCCACTTCTTGGCTATCGTGAATAATGCTGCAGTGAACATAGGGGTGTATAATCCTCTTGTGATGGTTGATTTCATGTCTGTTGGGTAGATGCCCAAGAGTGGGATTGCTGGATCATAATGTATTTCTATTTTTAATTTTTTCAGGAATCTCCATACTGTTTTCCATAGAGGCTGCACCAGTTTGCATTCCCACCAGCAGTGAATGAGGGTTCCCTTTTCTCCACAAGCTCTCCAACATTTGTTGTTTTTTGTCTTTGTGATTATAGCCATTCTAACGGGTGTAAGGTGATATCTTAGCATAGTTTTGATTTGCATTTCCCTAATGATTAGTGATGTTGAACGTCTTTTCATGTGTCTATTGGCCATCTGTATCTCTTCCTTGGAAAAATGTCTGTTCATATCCTCTGCCCATTTTTTGATCGGGTTGTTTGTTTTTTTGTTGTTCAGTTGTGTGAGTTCTTTATATATTACTGAGATTAATCCCTTGTCAGATATACGATTTGCGAATATTTTCACCCAGCTGGTGGGTTGTCTGTTTATTTTGATCCTGGTTTCATTTGCCTTATAGAAGCTCTGTAGTCTGATGAAGTCCCACTTGTTTATTTTTTGTTTTGTTTCCCTTGTCCAAGTAGACATGGAATCCAAAAGGATCCCCTTATGACTGATGTCAATTAGTGTACTGCCTGTATTTTCTTCCAGGAATTTTAGTTTCAGGTCTCACTTTCAGGTCCTTAATCCATTTTGAGTTGATTTTTGTGTATGGCGATAGAAGATGGTCTACTTTTATTCTTCTGCATGTGGCTGTCCAATTTTCCCAGCACCATTTATTGAAGAGACTTACCTTCCTCCATTGTATGTTCTTCGCTCCCTTGTCAAAGATTAGCTGTCCACAGGTATGTGATTTTATTTCTGGGCTTTCAATTCTGTTCCATTGATATGTGTGTCTATTTTTGTACCAGTACCATACTGTTTTGATTGTTATAGCTCTGTAGTATATTTTGAATTCAGGGATTGTGATGCCTCCAGCTTTGTTCTTTTTTTTTCAGGATTGCTTTAGCTATTCGGGGTCTTTTGTTGCCTCATACCAATTGCAGTATTTTTTGTTCTATTTCCGTAAAGAACATCATTGGGATTCTGATTGGGATTTCACTGACTCTGTAGATTGCTTTAGTATGGACATTTTAACTATGTTTATTCTTCTAACCCATGTGCATGGGATATTTTTCCACTTCTTTATGTCTTCCTCTATTTCTTTCAATAGTGTCTTATAGTTTTCATTGTAGAGGTCTTTCACCTCCTTGGTTAAATTTATTCCCAGATATTTTATTCTTTTTGTTGCAGTTCTAAATTGGATTATCTTTTTGAGTTCTCTTTCTGTTAGTTCATCATTAGCGTACAGAAATGCAACAGATTTTTGTAAGTTGATTTTTATACACTGCCACTTTGCCATAGTTGTTGATTATTTCTAGTAGTTTTCCAATGGATTTTTTGGAGTTTTCTATATATAAGATCATGTCATCTATGTTTTTCTTTTTTTTAAATCAGATTTATTGAGATATAACTTATAGTACAATTCATCTGTTTTGGGTGTACAGCTCTATAAATTATGAGAAATAGCAACAATGTGTAACTGCCACCACCACAATTAAGATATACAATATTTCCATCACTCCAAAAAGTGTCCTTATGCCCCTTTGTAATTAATCCCTTCCATTCACCCTCCAATCTCTGGGAACAACTGATTTTTTTTTTTTTTTTAGTTCCTATAGTTTTGCCTTCCCAGAATGTCATATAAATTATCATCTACAGTATATACAGCCTTTTGAGTCTGGTTTCTTTCACTTAACATAATGCTTTGAGATTCAGTAAGTTGCCTTTTTAAAAAACAACAACTGCTAATTTTTAGAACAGTTTTAGATTACAGAAAAATTGTTAAGATAGTACAGAAAATCCCATAAACCCTGGACCTGGTTTCCCCTCTTATTTTTTTTTTATGTATGTAAACTATTTATATTTGCTAATTGTCAAAAACACAAGATGCTAGAATTAAGTTTTTTGAAGATGGGAAATTGTGTGAAGGTTTCTGTCAAGAGATGACTTTCTAATGACTTTTATTGTAAATTTTATATACGAAAATGTCATTTTAACCATTTTTAAGTGCACAATTCAGTGACATTAATTATATTTACAGTGTTGTGCAGTGATTACCACTATCTGTTTCCAAAATTTTTCGTCACCTCAAACAGAAACTCTGTATCCCTCAGGCAGTAACTACCCATTCTCCCTCTTCCCAGCCCCTGGTAACTGCTAATCTACTTTCTGTCTCTATGAATTTGCCTATTCTAGATATTTCATATAAGTGGAATCATGCAATATTTGTCCTTTTGTGTTTGGGTTTTTAACCTTTCATAATATTTTCATACATGTGGTAGCGTGTATCAGAACTTTTTTCCTTTTTATGGCCAAGTAATATTCCATTGTATGTATTATACCACATTTTGTATATCCATTTATTGATGGACACTTAGGTTGTTGCTACTTTTTAGCTATTGTGAAAAATGCTGCTGTGAGCATTTGTGTACTGGTATCTAAGTCCCTGTTTTTAATTCTTTGGGGGTATATATCTAGGATGGAATTGCTGGGTCGTATTCTGTGTTTAATTTTTTTAAGGAAACACCAAAGTGTTTTCCAAAGTGGCTGTACCATTTTACGTTCCCATCAGCAAATGATGAGGATTCTAAATTTCTCCACATCTTTGTCAACACTTGTTTTTTTAATTATGGCCATTCTAGTAGGTGTGAAGTGATATCTCATTGTGGTTTTGATTTGCATTTCCCTAATGACTAATGATGTTGAGCATCTTTTTATGTGCTTATTGGCAATAAGCTGCCTTTTTTAATGGTAGGACATATTGATGGTTGTTCCAATAATTGGACAGATGTAATACATGTATTTTTTTAATGCCTGCTGTATACCAGTCATTATATATATTCTTTTATTTAACCCAACACTGTGAGATATGATCTATGTTTTACAGATGAGAAAACTAAGACAAAGGGAGACTAAGTAGGTTGCTTAAGATTACACAGTTAATAAGAGGGAAGTCTGACATTTGAGCTCTAGTCTTGCTACTACATCATTTTCTTCTCTTTGTTATCACGTTGTTCTATAAAACTTGCCATTTCATGCAATTGGTGTCATGTGAAAACAAGGTTTTTTTAGCCATAGAAATTGATGGAGTTTGGGGGAAAATTCCAGAAGTATCCATGTCAGTTTTTCATTATTATTTTTCCCTGTTTGGGGGTTCTAGTTGCAACTCAGTTTTATATTTTCCTACCTTGAGCCATGTTGGAAATGGAGGCATTTACCATAACATTTAGCACAAAAGCTTACTGTTATTTGTTGTAGTGGAGTTGGGGTAATGTCAGAGTATATTTAATGATTCATGTTAAATGAATGAATCATAAAGTAGTCCAAAGTTCAGTAATTATCTCCACAAAGCAGTATGCTGTTGGGATTCTGAGTTAGACTGAAAACCACTTTGTCAGTAAAATGTCTTTCAGCAGGAACCTCTTGCTGTGACTGCATCCCCCCTCTTCCTTGTGCCCCTCCCAAACACATACAGTGATACGCATATGCAGATATAGAAGGTCGTTCTGGATGAATGCCTTTGTTGTGAATCTCTTGTGTGTAGAATGTTGCTCCTAAGGACTGAAGGTGGTATAATGACTGCTAGTGCTTATTAGACTGTAGTGTAGCCATTGCTTTTTGTCAAAATGGAATAGTTAAGCCCTTTATAATTGCTTGTAGTATTTGGGCAAAGCATAATTCTAAGTGTGGTATGGAGGTTAAAAGAATTCGGAAGCCAGTCTGGGCTCATCCATCTTTAAGCTTGGGAAGGCTCTTCCCTTAGCTTTTCCCGTGACTCACTCTTATATCCAGGTTAGGGCTCCAATTTGATCATTTCTCTGACTGCACTATTAATAGTATCCCTTTGACTAAATCATTCTCTATCACATTACTGGTTTTTTACTCCCGTTTCATTTACTGTTTAAACTTATCATTTTTGCTTGCTTGTTTAAATCAAACCACTTCTTAACATTTTCATTGTTGTCATCCTAGTTCAAGTCATTACTGGTTCTTTTCTAGACTGTTTCAATTATCTGTTAATTGGTCTCCCAGTTTCCGTGTTTGTTTTCCTTATATGTGTTTTCCACAGAGCAAATAGAGATCTTTGAACAATGTAAATCAGATCACATGAATGTCTCTGTGTGACACACACCTTTGGCTTCCTATTACACCTAATAATTGAATATACTAGTGTTTTTCCCCCCTTGGAGGTATATGAAGTTTAATTATGAAAGGTTCTTATTGTTAGATGGAGATTTTAGGTATTTTTTTGAGAGAAGATTTTTGATTTTGATTGAGTTTGGTGATTTAACTTAATTTTTATCAAAAACCGTTTCACTCCAAATCACAGAGTAAAATTGAATTAGGTTGAAATGAGAAAGTTTGATTGTGTCATACCCTAAACCTAGAAATATAACTCTGCATGTTTAACATATCTAAATTTGGAGAAAAGGATTAAATTCTAGAAGTCCCTGGTTTCTTTAGGAACAGACTCTCTAGATATTAGGTTGATTTGACCCTAACTCCACAAGTATTAGTAAAAACTGAAGCCATTTCTTTCAAGTAGTTGTTGAATCTACATTGCTCTATGACCCCATTAGGTTCATTCTCTAGTATATCTTTATCCTGCTTGGGCTTCACTGAACTTCTTAGATTTGTTTGGTTGACGTATTTCTTCACTTGTAGAAAGTTCTTGGCCATTTTCTCTTCAAATATTTCTTCTGTTTCATTCTCTATCCTCTCCTAGGACTCCAATTACATATATGTTAGACCATTTGAAATTGTCCCACAGAAGAGGCATGCTGTTTTACCTCTCCTCCCTCTTTTTTTTTCTGTTTTAGTTTGAATATTTTCTATTGATTTGTCTTCAAGTTTACCAATCTTTTCTTCTGCTGTTGAGTCCATCCAATTAATTATTTCTGATTTTTTCTTCTAGTATTTCTTTTTGATTCTTTTTTGTAATTTGTATCATTCTGCTGAAATTACCCTCCTCTTCATGCATATCGTTCATCTTTTCTGCTAGATCATTTAGTATTTCACATAATTGTTTTGAAGTTCCTGTTTGGTAATTCCAACATTTGGGCTATCTCTGTGTCTGCTTATTTTGACTGTTTCCTTGCCCATGGGTCACATTTTCATGCTTGTTTGTCTCATAATCTTTGATCATATGCCAGACAATTTATGTAAAACAGTAGAGCCTGAAGTTTACTTATTATCTACTTAATATTTATCTTCAAAATGCCCTTGATTCTGTCAGGCCACTTAATTGAGGAAGTCTACTTAAGTAAAATGGGTCTGTGCTTTGTTGCAGCTTTAATTGAATTCAATTCACCACTAGGTTGAAATACTTTAGAACAGAATCATGACTTTCTCTTTAGCAGGATTTGGGATCTGAGCACTGACTTGATTCCAGAGATTTGTTTGGCAGCCTAGCTGCTAGCTTTTTACGTTGCTGGGAAGTCTGTTTGTTCTCTAGTCCTGTTTCCTGGCTTTCTGTGTCTCGGGTGATCTCTGCCTTGCTGCCCTTACCCAGCCTCTAGAGGGCAGCTGTCTTACATTCTGTGAAGGCCTGGAATGCCTTGGAGGACTTTTTCTCAGCTCTCGTGACCCATCCCCAGCCATTGGTAGCTGAAAGCTTGGAGTGTCTCAGATGGATTTCTCCCTGCTCACCTGCCCGGCCCACATACTTCAGGGGAGATCTCTTTCAGCTCTTCTGCCCTGTCTCCAGCTTTCAGTGTGCTACCTATGCATTTAGTGAACACCTGTGGGGAAGAGTTGGAGGCTGGGGACAGACCTGTTACATGCCTGGGGCTCCTTATAATTCTTATTCCAGTACTTTAGACCACTCAGCCTTACCTCCTCCACTCCTCAGAATTCTAATCTGTCATGGTAGCCTAGATGTGGCTGTTAAAAGTCTGACTTGTTTCTCATTAGCTCTGTCTACAGTGCATTCCGCCTGCTGCTGCTGTACCAGGGATCAGAATAGCAGTGGGTCTGCCTCTCCCTTGAAGGGTTTATCACTTTCTGGAATTTAATTCATTAGGTTCGTCTGCTCTCTGATACATCTTAAAACTATCATTATTATTATTTATTTATTTATTTTTTGCTGGGAAAGATATGCCCTGAGCTAACATCTGTTGCCAATCTTTCTCTCTCTCTCTTTTTTTTTTTCTTCCCAAAGACCCAGTACATAGTTGTATATTCTAGTTGTAAGTCCTTCTAGTTCTTCTGTGTGAGCCACCACCACAGCATGGCTACTGACAGATGAGTGGTGTGGTCAGCGTGCCAAATTTGAACCACTAGGCCATCAGGGCTGGCTCTTAAAACTATTATTGTTTCACTTATAGCTTGTTTTTCTTTGTTGGGGTGAGAGTGAGTATCTTGCCACTTTGTATATTCTAATAAGAAGAGAAAATTCCTCTATTACATATTTGTCAACTTTGTTTTAAAATAGTGAAGCTTGCAAATGATGAAACATTTAAAACTCTGCCAAAATTTAGATAGTGGAAAGTAAATATGCTTTCCATATTGGCTCTCCTGTAGTCCTGCGTTTTTAGTTGTTGACTTAGTAGTTCCTTATCATAATCACCTCGTTCTCCTAAGGTGTCTCTTCCTTTCCAAGTCAGACCCTTCCATCTATGCTTCTGGTTCTGTCTTATTCAGCTAGTATGCCCAGTATCTGAGCTAGTCTCAGGTGAATCTCCTATCTCTTGTGCCTTTCAATCTTTGTCCCTTGACTCCTCTTGAACCTACCACATGTTGAAGGCCTTTCCCATTTTAAACACCTCCTCCTATCTACGTCTCTCTCCTAGTTCCCTTTACTGTCAAAGAATTTAAAGAGTAATGTGTCCTTGTTATTTGTAATTCCTTTTTCAGTTTTCCACACTTCTCTGAATTGTCCTCTTTGAAAATCACTAATGAGGGTCTGTGGGAGAGGGGAAATGAGAAGTGACTGCTGATGGGTAAAGAGTTTCTTTTTGGAGTGATGAAAATGTTCTGAAATTTGATAGTGGTGATTGTTGCACAGCTCTGAATATACTAAAAACAACTGAATTGTATGCTTTAAATGGGTGAATTTTATAATAATTATATCTCAATAAAGCTATGATTAAAATAATCAGAAATGAGCTCTTAGATCTAGGGTGTTTTTTCCAGTCCTCATCCTGTGTCACCTCTCTGTAGTTTCTGATACTACTGACCACTTCCTTCTTAGGACACTTTATTCACTTATTTCTCTGATACCAGTCTTCACACCTATCTGTTATTTTCCTCTGACCTTTTGTTTCCTTAACTTATGTTAAGTGTTAGTGGCCCTCGTGATTTCCTCCTTGTCTCTTTTTCTCTCTTCTCTCTACACATTCTCCCAGGGCAATCTCAACTATTTTCATGACTTTAGGTCTTCAGTTTTACATAGTTAACACCCAAAGATTCATCTCTAGCAAAATTATTCTGTTGAGCCCAAGACTGGTATTTCTAATCAACAAGCAGACATGAACTGTATTTCCCACAAGTACTTCAAAATAGTAATGTGTTCTGGTCTGACTAAAAAGGACCATGCGGCTCTGAAGAACCATTCTGAGAATACATACGCATGACTTTCTTCCCTCAGAGAAAGAAATTAATGCTTTATTATTTGGCACTTTTAAGATGACTCCCATATACTTTAAATGAAAATGAATGCAACAATAGTGGATTAAAAATCTATTATATCTTTTAGGTTAAAATATTCAGAGTACGATATTTGTGTACTCTTAAGTGTCTTACAGAATACCAAAGACACTCTATAGGGAAGAATTGCTTCCTAATCTGGTCCATATTAGGTTTAATTTCATTTATTTGTATAACAAATATTTTAATGAAAGCTTGATTGTTCCAGGACTGTTCTAGATGCTGGATATACAGGAGTGAACCCAGCAGATAAATTCCGGCTTCATGAAATTTACAGTCTAAAGGGGAAAGATTGACAATAAAATAAATAAGTAAAATATATGGTATACTGGATGTTACTAAATGCTGAGGAGAAAATAAGTACAGTGCATAGGCAGTGGAGTTAGAGAAAGTTGCAGATTTAACTAGGTTATCAGGGAAGACTTTATGCAAATGTCACCTTTTCAATGAAGACTTGAAGGAAGCGATAGAGTGAGTCATTCATCTATCCAGGGGAAGAGCAGTCCAGTTAGAGGGAACTGAAGAGCAAAGGATCTGAGTGAGAAGCAAAATATATTTGAGCAACAACCGGAGGCCAGTGTGACAGTAGCAAGAGGAGAGTTATAGGAGAGAGGTAATAGGTGGACCAAATATTAGAGTGCCTGGTAGACTGTTGTAAAGATTTTACCTTTTCTCTGAGTGAGATAGGAGCTGTTGAAAGTTCTGAGCAGAGGGGTGAGAAGATCTAGGTTTTTCAATATCACTCTGGCTACTGTGTTGAAAATAGTCTGAGGGTGGGGGATGGAGGAGTGGTGGGGACAGGTTAAGAGGCTGTTTCAATAATCCAGGCAAGAGATGATGGTTGGTTGGCCTAGGATGGTAGCAGGAATATAATGATGAAATGCTCAGATTCAGAAATATTTGAAGGTAGAGGCTATAAGATTTTGTATACATATCTGTAACTGTCTCATAGAGCCACCTCCAAACCTTGCTGCTTTCCTGACAAGCTATAATTGAATTAGGATTTTCTAATTTAATTCAAATAAGAAGTAAAATAAATTTACTGGATATACATACAATGGTAACAGTGTGCAATCATTTCTCTCACTGATAGGACTATCTTACTATTCATTTTTAAATGTTTTACTTGTATTTTAAAATGCAATGAATATTTTTTACATAAATTGGTCATGTTATATGTAATGCCCATTAAAAGATTCACAGATGGTAAAAGTTTGAGAAACCGTATTTTATAGTTTGTTGTTTTCTTTTACAGTCTTACATACCCTTTCCCCATATCCCTTAGTGGGTAAGGGCAATGTCCTTAATTCAGCCTATAGATTGGCAAATGAAAGGGACATTGTAGCTCTTATTGGTATTATTTTTATGGCATCACCAAAAGTTTGAACTTCTTGTGTTCACATAATTTGCCATATGTGGGTGAAAAAACCCCACATACGATTTATAATGCAGGTCTTCTTTGTTATTTTCACACACCATGTATAACATAAACATGAAAATGTGGTGTTTAAAATATATGGGGAGTGGATTCTTTTTTATTGTGAAATAACACAAAAAAGTGCATAAAGCATATATGACTAACAAATAATTGTAAAATAAACTCTTCTTTAACCAGTTGCTGGGTTAGGAACTAGAACATTGCTGGTATTCCAGAAATCCCCTATGTGCTTCTCCCTGATCATAAATCTCTCCCTCCTTCCCTAAGTAACCACTGTCCTAACTTTTGATAATCTTTTCCTTTTCCCAGTTTTACCATTAGGTAAGCATTCTTAAACAATATAGTTTAGTTTTTCATGTTTTTGAACTTTATTTGAATGGAATCATTGTATGTATTTTTGTCTCTCCATTTGTTTAACATTATGTTTCTGTTTCATCCTTTTTTTTTTTGTGGGGAAGACCAGCCCTGAGCTAACATCCGTTGCCAATCCTCCTCTTTTTGCTGAGGAAGACTGGCCCTGGGCTAACATCCGTGCCCACCTTCCTCCACTTTATATGGGACGCCGCCACTGTATGGCTGACAGGCAGTGCGTCGGCGGGCTCCCGGGATCCGAACTCGCGAACCCTGGGCTGCCAAGCGCGGACTAAACCGCTGCGCCACCAGGCGGCCCCTGCTTCATCCTTTTTTTTATTGCTGTAGTTCATTGGCATTGTTGTATAGAATTCCGTTGAATGAACTGTGGTATAATAAGAAATATTTGGTCTTTGTCCCCAGTTCCTGTTAGTTCCTGAAACACTTGGAATCTCCAGAATGATAAGAGTCTTTTGCATGCAAATGAGATGACTAGTGCTTGGGAATCCTGGATAGCTTCAGAATGGGGCTGGTCCCAGAAAGACCAAGCCAGTGATTAGTGGGTTGGAACTTTCAACCCCACCCCCAGACCTCTGAGGAGGAGAGAGGAGCTGGAGATTGAACTGATCAGCAATGGCCGATGATTTAATCAACCTTGCTTGGCGATTTAATGAAATTGCCATAAAGACTCCTAAATGATGGAGTTTGGCGTTTGAGGTGCTGGGAGGGTGGCACTTCCAGAGAGGCCATGGAACTTTCCCATATTCCCCGAGCCCCAACCTTGTGCTATGCATCTCTTCCATGGGCTGTTCCTGAATTATATCCTCTATAATAAACTGGTAATAGTAAGTAAGCTGTTTTCCTGTGTTCTGCAAACTGTTCTAGCAAATTACCAAACCTGAGGGGGGTTTTGGAAACCCCCGATTTGTACCCAAGCTGAATAGAAGTGTGGGTAATCTGAGGAACCCAATACTTGCGAATGGTATCTAAAGTGAGGGTAGTCTTGTGGGACTGAGCCTGTACACTTGTGGAGTCTGACATTTACTCTTGAGTAGTTAGTGAATTGAGTTGTGGGTATCTAGAGAGTTGGAGAACTGGTTGGTGGTGTGGAAAAAACCCCACACGTTTGGTGTCAGAAGTAGTGTGAGTAGAAACAGACCATGAACATATTATAGTTTATCCATGTTTGAATTAATGAAGATTTAGATTATTTTCTGTTTGGGGCAATGGGAATGTTATTTGAAGGTTATCACGCACATATTTTGTGCACATATGCATGAATTTCTCTAGGGTGTATGTACTGGAGTGTAATTGCTGGGCCATGGAGTAAGGGTATCTTCAACTTACCTGTATAATCCCTGTTTTCTGAAACAAGTGTACCAATTTACATTCATCCCAGCAGTGTCTATGTTTTCCCATTGTTTCATGTCCTTCGTATCACTTAGTATCATAAGATTTTAAATTTTTTCTCAGCATTATATAAGTATGGTGATATCTCACTATGGTTTTAATATGCATTTCCCTAATTACTAATAAGATTGAGCCTTTTTTCATATATTTATTGGCCATTGGATGTCTCTTTTGTTGAGTTTGTGTCTTTGCCCATTTTTCTTTTAGATTGTCTTTCTTTTTAATTTGTAGGAGTTATTTATCCAGGATTTGAGTTCCTTGGTTGCGTGTTAAAAATACCTTCCTTTCTGTGGCTTGTTTTTATCATTTGCTTTGTTGTCTTTTGATGAATAAAAGTTCTGGATTTTACTATAGTTAGATTTATTAACCTTTTCCCTTATGGTTAGTGCTTTCTTTGTCTTGTTTATGACGTTCTTCCCTTCTCTGATTTCTAAAAACTTTATAGTTTTTCCTTTCACAGTTAGGTGTTTGGTTTGCCTTGTGTTGATATTTGCTTAAGGAGTGAAGTAGGAGTCCATTTCATATTCCCTCCATTTGTTCTAGCACTATTTATTGAAAAGACAGTTCTTTCCCTGTGCTCTGATGTGCCACTTTTGTCTTAAATCAGGTGTCTCTGTTTCTGGGCTCTTAGCCTATTTAGATTTATCTCTTCCTCCATAAATACCACACTATCTTAAGTAACGTTAGCTTTATAATAAGTCTTTATTGGTTAGAGCAAGTCTTCCCACCTTGTTCTTTTTCAAGAGAGTCTTGGCTATTTTGATCCTTGTGGTTACCGTATAAATTTTAGAATCACCTTGTCAAATTTTATTTTTAAAGTCTTTGAATTTTGATTGGGATTGCATTGAACCTGTATGGTTTCAGGAGAGGTGGTATTTTTAAAAAATTAAGTCTTCAAATTTGTAAGCATGGAATAATATTCCTTGCATTCAGATAGTCCTAATATTTGTCAGTAAAGTTTTATAATTTCCCCCACTATCTTTTGTTACATGTATTATTAGTTGGATGGTTTGTGTGTGTGACTATAAATATTACCTTTTTGAAAATTGCTTTACTAACCATTTGTTGCAGGTATAGAGAAATAAAATTGATTTTTGTGTATTAGTAACATATCCAGCAACCTTGCTTAAACTTGGGCATATAATTCTATTAATTATCTGCATATTCTTTGGATTTTTTACTTTCTCTGTTTGATCTATTTGATCTTACCTTTTATTTGTTTTTCTTGCCTTTCTGTGCTGTCTAGGAGTCTATAAAAGGTTGAACAGCAGTGGTGGTGGGCATCCTGCTTATTGTTCCTGGTCAAAGGGAACGCTTTCAAGGTTTTATTTACCGTTAAGTATGATTTTTGTTGATACTTTTGGTCAAATAAGGAACTTCTGTTCATTGTTGGCTAAGACTGTCTCTTGAGAAGTACATATGCTTTTTATATTTTAATCCTTTATTGATGTGGTAAATTGCATTTTGTATTTACAACCTTGGTTTGCTATTATTTTGTTTAAGACTTTTTGTATTCGTATTCATGAGTAAGATTGGTTTGTAATTTTCTTATCCTTGCCTGGTTTTGTTATCAAAATTATAGTAGTTTCGCAAAATATTTTGGCTACATATCTTCTCGTCTTTTCTCTGGAAGGGTTTGTAAAAGATTGTTATTTTTCTTCCTTATATGAAGCCACTGAAGCTATCTGGTCCTGCCGTTTTCTTTGAGGAAAATATTTTTAACTACAAATTCAATTTCTTTAATGCTTACAAGATTATTTAACTTTATATTTCTGTTTGAGTCAGTTTTAGTAGGTTACTATCTTCTAGGAATTTGTCTACATTTTAAAATGTATTTGCTTAAACTTACTAATAATATCCTCATTATCTTTCTAATGTCCGCTGTATCTGTTGGATGTCCCTTTTTTATTCTTGATATTGTTTATTCCTGTCTTATTTTTTTCTTGATCAGCGTCACCAGATAACTTACTAGTATTTTCAAAAGAACCACTTTTCAGCTTTGTTGATCTTCTCTGTTGTATGTTTCCTATGCCACTAATATCTTCTCTGGTCTTTATTCCCTTCCTTCTACTTTTATTTTGCTGTTATTTTTCTGATTTCATAAGATGGATGCTTAGTTCATTAATTTTTCAACCTTTCCACTTTTCTAGCATCATTTAAAACTAAATTTTCCTTTATCCACTGTTTTATGTATCTAACAAGTTTTGGTATGATGAATATTTTTTCCCTTTCTCTGTGTGTTTGTTATTAATATGGCATACAGTTAGGTTTAGTATAACTTTTAAGTTGCTAATGCCTCACCATGTGTAAGGGGAAGCATCTTTACCTTTTTTATGAACTGCTTATTCAAACTCTGTCCATTTTTCCATAGGGTTGTTTTTCTTTATAAGCTCTTTGTTATGTATTAGTAAAATTAGCTCTTTCTCTGTGATATGAGTAGCAAATATTTTTTCCCAGTTTATTGTGTTTTTCTGACGTTTTTAGTGATTATTTCTATTTTACTTTTCAGCACCTAGCACAGTGACTGGTGCATAGTATACACCCAATAAATATTTATTGAAGAGATGAATAAATTCAGTGGTGCTTGTTTGCCAAACAAAAGTTATTATTATTTTTTGGTGAGGAAAATTGGCCCTGAGCTAACATCTTTTGCCAATCTTCCTCTTGTTGCTTGAGGAAGATTGGCCCTGGGCTAACATCTGTGCCCGTCTTCCTCTACTTTATATGGGATGCCACCACAGCATGGCTTGTCAGGTGGTGCGTTGGTCTGCGCCCGGGATCCGAATCTGCGAACCCCAGGCTGCCAGAAGCAGAGCATGCAAATTTAACTGCTATGCCACCAGGCTGGCCCCTGGATTTTGAAGACTTAGTATAAAAAAAAGAACAAAATATCCCATTCCTATTTTTTATATTGATTACCTATTGAAACATAATATTTTGGATATGTTGGATTAAATAAAGTATATTATTAGTAATTTCATCTGTTTCTTTTCATTAATGTAGCTATGAAAATTTTTAAATTATGTATGTGGCTTGCATTCTATTTCTCTTGAACAGTGCTGCTCTAACCTAATCTCACCCAACACCTGGACATTCTTCCATTTTGTCTTTTTGACAAATTTGTGTAGTGCCTAATACCAAAGTACTTTGTTTCTTTTGTCAGATGAGTTTTTTCCCTCTGTGAATCAGTAGAGATAGGAGAATATTATCTTCTTGTCTATTGGAGTTTTTCCTTTCAGCACAGATGGAGCCCCTCTCTCCTATTTTTAGATTTCTGTTGCCGTCTCCCTCCTGGTTTTCAAGGTAATCTTTTCTCCTACCGCTTGTTTATTCTAAACTCAACCGTGTGATTTTTCAGTTTTAGTTGAATTATTGATAAATAAGGTGTTTTAGTCTGTTTTTTGTTTCAGAATTTGACCTTCTCTTTGATAAAAGGAATGGCATTTTAAGTTGTCTAGTTATCGATGGGTTCATTTAACAACTGCAGTAGAAGTTTGAGAGTAGAGGATGACTAAAATAAGAATTCATGCCCTCAATGAAATTATACATTTGCTGGTCATCTGGTGATAATAAATTAACTGATAAATAGGTATATGTTATAACTAAGTAGCAGTATTAACTACCACATGATAGAAACAGTAAAATTTATTAATGCAGAGAGAAATAACCATAGGATTGAGAAAGAAATTTGGTATTTATAGTGAATAAGGTATGTTTAGATACTTACTGATTCCAGATAACTGTTAACATAAAAATATAGTGAATTAGCACTGCCTGGATTCGAGTCTCGATTTCACCACTTACTAGCTGCTGTGAGCTTAGGCAAATAATATAACTTGTGTGCTTAAGTTTCTTCATTTGTGTACTAGGGATAATAATAATAGCTACTTATTAGCATTTGAGATGATTAAATTAGCCAATACATTGCTTAAAGCGATGTTTGGCATATAATATGTATATATCTCTAGCTAAGTATAGATAGGGATATGTAGATATTTGCTACAATTTTAAGATTTTCCATAGTTACTGCAGTCTTCATAATTTTATTTTCAATGGTGTAATATTAAATTCCATGAAGGTACCATAATTTATTTTTCTTTGAGATTCGTTTTCATTTTAGAGGAGAAATATTTATAATGTTGAACTCAAATCATTATTTCTCCATTTTCTTAGGTATCTTCAATTTTAAGTTCAGAAAGCATTTAGGTGGATAGCAGGACTGACTTGTTTTATTTTTTTGTGAGATATAATTTAAATTGTAAATGAATGTCTGCCACAGAAGAAGCCAAGAGCTTTTTTTTTTTTTTTTGTGGGGAAGACCAGCCCTGAGCTAACATCTGTTGCCAATCCTCCCCTTTTTGCTGAGGAAGACTGGCCCTGGGCTAACATCCGTGCCCATCTTCCTCCACTTTATATGGGACGCCACCACGGCATGGCTGACAGGCAGTGTGTCTGCGGGCGCCCGGGATCCGAACTCACGAACCCCGGGCTGCCAAGCGCGAACTAAACCGCTGCGCCACCGGGCAGCCCCCAAGAGCTTTTAAATTAATTCTTTTGGGTCTGCAAATGGTATCCAAAAGTTTAACTGAATAGTTTAATTGCCCTCTTTTGAAGAATTTTAAAGTAGCTACAGCCTTGTGATCACCACTGGGTTACTTTATATTGGGAAATTTTGGGCAGATGGTATACAACCATCATTCCAAAAGCAGTTATATTGTCTTTTCCAGCTTGAATTAGGGGAACATTAGCAATGAAGTTTTCATTTTGAATTAGCATGTAGGAAATTATTTCCTGCTAAATGGTCATCATCAAATGAAGTTTTATTTTAAAAAATTAATGGAGCATGTCAGTGCAGCAACCTTAGAAAAATAGCTGAAGCACAAGGTTACTTTCGAACAGCTTTTTAAGTCATTTATTATCATTTGAGTATACGTGCATGATAATCTTTTGGAAAATGAAAATATGGTAATTTAGCTGCTAACAGACAGCTCACTATTACTGACTACTTAGAGTTGAGCTTACTTTAGCATATACTGCTTTGAGTTGGTGCTAGGGATAGGGCAAGCAAATGAATTGATGATGTGAAAAAACACCACATTCACTGTTAAAATAAATTTCAAAATATTAATTTTACACCTTTGTTAGTAAATGAGAGGTAACATTAATTTGAAATATTTGGAATAAGTGTATTCTCCATTGAATAAACTATCTGAAACTCACTTAAAAAATCCAGATCCCTCTTGCAGAACAATGTCATATCATTACCAAATATGGTAACCAGGAGAATATTTTAATAACAAATTGGCATTATGCTTGAGGAACCTGAATTGTAGTTCAGTATCTTTGTCTCTTGGTAAAATGTTGTTTTGTTCTAATCCATCTGATTTTGTGAAAAATAGGCAGTGTGTTGTGGTATTCAATAACAGGCAATAACCCTACACTCGTTTCCCCTACCATATATCCATACTCTTGCGCCATCTGAAATCCCTTCTTCAAGACTGTCCAATAGCCCTCATTCCCTTCTGTTAAAACACATGTTCATTAAATTAAGTTGCATATTAATTAAGCAAGGTGCTTTTAAATGTTGTGGGGAAGAAATAAAAAAGTATGTCCCGGTACTTAAGAAGCTTATTCTAGTCTGTTGGGTAGACATATAGGTTACAGATTCTGTGTTAGTCAAGATATTTTTGGTTATCATGGCTAAAAGTAATTTTAAACTGGCTTAAGCAAAAAGGGGGATTTATTGGTTTACGTGAGTGAAAAGACTGGCCTTGGAAATGGGTTGGGTCCAGATGCTTAATGTAATATCTGGAATCAATCTCATTTTATTTATGTTAGCTCTGCTCATGTCTAGCTTGGATTCGTTCTCAGGCAGTATCTCCTCAAGTGGTGGCAAAGATGGCCACAGCAGTGCCAGGCTTACATCCTATCAGCTTAGCAACCTCAATAATAAGCTTCCTTTCTAAATAGTTACAGAAGTCCTGGGGTTAACTCTGATGGGCCAGATTTGGATCCCCTGTTATGGCTGAGGAGTGGGATGTAAGTGGGAGTGTAAGTGGGAGTGGGGAGTAAGGATGATCCAGCTCTACTCGAACTAGGTGGAACAAAAGGAAGATAAGTAGTTTCCAGAAAGGAAGTTATAGATTCTACTGCCAGAAAAAAGGATGCTAAACAGACAAAAACAGCATAAAGTCTACAAAAATTAAAGCTAAAAATTTTTAGTCAAGCTGAAAAGATGAATTTTGATAGGAACTGCTTAAGAAAAGCTTCAGACAGCTTTTTTGAATTGGACCCTGAAGGACAAGTAGAATTTTTCCAAGACAGAATGAGTAAAGAAAAGACTATCTAGGTCACTTATTTGAGAAGTTTGGCAGTGAAAGGAGAAAATTAAAATGGAAGCTACTGGAGTCTAAAGGGGAATGTTAAGGCTTTTTCCCCCTCAGTTTGGAGAAAACTTAAGTGTTTTTATGGCAGAGGAACAGAAGCAAGTAAAGGAGAAATTAATAATGCAAAGGAGACAATCATTGATAAAGAAGCAGGGGAATTCAATGGGATTAAGGATATAAGTGGAGGGGCAACCTTAGAAAGGAAAAGGGAACTGTTCATTCTCTGAGGACAAGTGAAGGAAGGTGGTGGTGATTGTGGAGGTTAAAACAGAAATTTGCTGTTAAATAGGTAAGTGGCTTCAGTTTGTTTTCTAAAAGTAAGAAGAGGTTTATCAGTTACCTGTTGCTATGTAACAAACCATTCCAAAATGATGTTGTGGGTTAGCAATTTGGCTTGAACTCAGGCTGGGTGGTTTCTTCTGTTCTTTCTTGCCTTGAGTCACTCATGTGGCTGTGGTCATCTGGACTGTGGATGGATGGTCTAAGATGGTGGCTTCACTAACATGTTTGGTGGTTGGCACTGACTGTTGGCTGGGCCTCTCCCTCCTTGTGCTTTCTCCTCCACTATGAGCATTTACATGGCAGTGGCTGCGCTCAAAAGGAAGAGCTGAAACAGTCAGGCCTCTTATGACCTAGGCTTAGAACTACAACAGTGTCACTTCTTTCCCATTCTTTTGGTCAAAGTAAGTCCCAAAGCCAGCTCAGATCAGTAGAGAAATAAACTCCACCTCTTTATGGGAGGAGCAACAAACTCACATTGCAAAGGGGATGTATACTGGAATGGGAGGGATTTGTCCCCATTCCCCCTCCCAACATTTTATTGTGACAATTTTCAGTCATGCAGCCAAGTTGAAAGAATTTCAAAGTGAATACCTGTATACCTACCACCTAGATTCTGTTACGTATTAACATTTTACTATATTTGCCTTATTACATATTTATCCATCAGCCCTCTATTTATCCATCAATTCATCTTATTTTTTTGATGTATTTCAAAGTAAACTGTAGACATAGTACTTTCCTCTAAGTACTTTGTGCATATTTAGCAAGAGTCAATATTTGTTTACAGTTTTTTGATAAGACATTTACATACAGTGAAGTGTACAAATTTTAAGTGTACGTTCTGCCTAGTTTTGCAGTCTACCACAGAAGGGCAAAATTTGGAATAGCTTTTCACTGAAGTGCCTCAGAAATTCAACTATAGTTGTGTAAAAGAATTGCAAGAGATGTCTTCCTTGAATACCACTTTTTTCATGTCCCCATCACTAATAATTTTTTCATTTAGTATTACCTCAACACTTAGGATTTTCACTTGTGTTACATTAATTTGAATTCACTTTGGGTGTTTCCCTACCTCCTTTCATTAAGCATTTATTGACCATGTACTGTAGACAAGCGCTATGCTAGAAAAAGGATGTGACAGGAGCTCTCTTGCTTTCTCAGTATTCAAACTAGGTTATCTCAAACCAGATTAGATTACTAATAGATGCCATTTATTTAATGTTTATGCTCAAGGTCAGTGATAGGCACTTTTAGTTGCATTGTTTCATTTAATCCTTATAATTTAGGAGATAGATACTTTTTCATTTTCAGAGTTAGGAAACTAAGGCATGTGGAAAAGTTTTCACTTGTCCAAGGTCATACAGCTTCATAAATCAAGGTGTGTGACTCCAGAACACACATTTAATCCCTGGATCATTTTGATTAGAAGCAGGAAATGTGCCCTGTGTAATGCAGTAGATAACTTACCCTTTAATTGGTCATCTTATTTCATAGGGTAATCTTGATCTGAATTAAATGTTTATCTTAATAGAGAAGTATAAATTTTTGTAAACTGATCTATGAGAAAGTTTAATAAACTATCTTGTAGTCTATGAATAAATATTTTAGCAATTTGGAAAGAAGAAATTTTAGTATTGTAACTATTGATTTAACTGCAGATAAGAGAAGTGTGATTAAAACTATGTGACAAATTCAGCCATAATTTAACCTTTAAGTGGAATATTATAGCTTCTTATAGCCTTAACACTTTTGTCTTATTATTCTATTACATTATACATTTTTAATATTTCTAGAATATTGTAGACCCTTTATCAATTTTTCATACGATTTTTTGATAAAATAATAGTTCCTTGCTTTTATTGACTAGGTGTTGAGTACTTTTAGTGCTAATTGGCTTTTGAGCAATTTAACAAATAGCAAAAGTTTGAAACCATTTTGAGTTGCTATTTGCATAAGAGTAAACCCTGTCCAAATTCTTGAAAATATGTGGCAACGATTTATGCCATTTCATGCCAAGAATTCTGCCAGAAGTGCCACTGGTTAACAGCAGCCATTGCGACAGCTGAAGTGAAACTTGTTGAGTTCATTTACTATGCTAGCTTTAGGTCAGGGAATGGGGGAATTGAGTAAAGTCACGTATGTCTAAACAACTCCCTTAACCCAACAGTGTATAAGATATTTTAAGTGTTGCTTCACCCAGGTTTCCCCCTACTGTTCATTTTATTTTATGTGGTAGTGTATTTGTAAGTGGCTTTAAATCCTAAATCGTATGAGGTAGGTCACAAACAAAACAAATTTGTGTTTAAAAAATCTAATCGTGTTATGTTTATTTTTATGTATAGGTCTTGCTATTTTGGAAACTACAAGAAAAAAATAGATTAGGGGAAGGTCTGGTCTTCTAAGTGGACATGGCTCAGATATCCAACAACAATGGATTTAAGCAGTGTTCATCTTCGCATCTGGAACCAACAAGAACAAAAGATGTGGACAAAGAAGAAGCATTACAGATGGAAGCAGAGGCTTTAGCAAAACTTCAAAAGGATAGACGAGTGACTGATAATCAGAGAGACTTTGAGTTGTCAAGCAGCACCAGACAAAAAGCACAAGTTTATAACAAACAGGATTATGATCTCATGGTGTTTCCTGAATCAGACACCCAAAAAAGAGCAGTAGATATCAATGTAGAAAAGCTCACGCAAGCTGAACTTGAGAAACTGTTGCTGGATGACAGTTTCGAGACTAGGAAAACACCTGTATTGCCAGTTACTCCAGTTCTGAGTCCTTCGTTTTCAGCACAGCTCTATCTTAGACCTACTATTCAGAGAGGACAGTGGCCATCTGGATTATCTGGGCCTTCCACTTACACTTTACCTTCTATTTATCAGTCAACTTACAGTAGTAAACAGACTACATTCCAAAATGGCTTAAATCCAAGAATGCCTACTTTTCCATCCACAGAACCTATATATTTAAGTCTTCCAGGACAGTCTCCATATTTTTCATATCCTTTGACACCTGCCACACACTTTCATCCACAAGGAAGCTTACCTATCTATCATCCAGTAGTCAGTCCTGACATGGCAAAGCTGTTTGACAAAATAGCTAGTACATCAGAATTTTTAAAAAATGGAAAAGCAAGGACTGATTTAGAGATTACAAATTCAAAAGCTACAATCAGCAATCTACAGGTATCTCCAAAGTCTGAAGATATCAGTAAATTCGACTGGTTAGACTTGGATCCTCTAAGTAAGCCCAGAGTGGACAATGTGGAGGTATTAGATCACAAAGAAGAGGAAAATGCCCCAGGTTTGCTAGCAGAGGATCCTTGGGATGCTGTTCTTCTTGAAGAGAGATCACCAGCAAGTTGTCACCTAGAAAGGAAGGTGAATGGAAAATCTCTTTCTGGGGCAACGGTAACAAGAAGCCAGTCTTTAAATATTCGAACAACTCAGCTTACAAAAATCCAGGGCCAAATACCTCAGGTATAGTCTTTTCTTACTAACTTCTCAAAATTAGAAGTATAACACAGAATTCATATTTGTGTACATAATTTATTAGATAAAAAATATTTTTCATTTTGGATCTTATTTGTTCTTAAGTGTGCTATGAATCTTGGGTTGTGTGGTGAAGGATTAAATGTGTTTAAGCCAATTGAAAAATTACTTGCTATTAATATTGTCTTTTCTAGGATTATAAATTTAAAAAACCTCTAATAAAGGATCCAACTGTCACTGATAAGCATTTAAGATCATTCTTATCTGTCTCTCCATGTCTTCTCATTATATGTGGTCCTGCTTTCTCTTCCTTATCTCTTATTTTTCAGGGTAAACAAGGAATTTTGTTTTTAACTACATTATAGAAACTCTCACGTATATTTTGTTGTTTTTAACCATGAATGAATGAATGGAAGAAAGGAAGGAAGGAAATGAAAGGAAGGAAGGAAAACCCCCCAGAGAGATGGGAGAAAAGCCATTTAAAGGACTCTTTTTAAACACTTATATTGATAAAAGTGAAGAATGGAACTATAGCCTATATGGTGTAGTTGCTGAGTTTGTATAATCTTACTATCTGGAAAAATTAGTTAAGGGTAGCTGGGACAGGATGTCTTCTCTTGGAAGAGAGGCCAGCAGAGTTTAGATTTTTTCTTTCCAAATATAGTATATCATTGCAGATTTGTGTTTTGCTCTTATAATATTTATGCATCTGGGAATGTTTAAGCCTCATTCTCACTTTAATGTGAATTACATCATTCATCTAATTAGAACAGCACCTAGGTATTCTTTAGGCACTGGGAATCAACTAGCATTTAGGGAAGGAGAAGAGAATTTTGTATTGTTTGGATGGATTTATGTTGAATTGTTGACTTAAAGCCATTTTGGATGTCTTAGGGAGAAAGAAACAGGTATTGAGAAGGTTTAAGAAAAAAGATGAGGATATTTTTGGATGACATGGTCAAAATCCAGAAAAGTCTTAACTAATGCAATGTTTTCCAAATGTATTTTGACTATAGCTCACACTAAGAAATGCGTGTTATTAAGTTCTCTTAAGCTTTTCAATGCTATTTACATATTTAGTAACAATCTCTTAACACCTTGCAATTGAAAAATCACAAGTTAATTACACATTTTAAATTGGAATCATAAATATAACGTCACATTATTTTCTCTTAATATTCCATGTCGTCCTGTGTTTTGCTTTTTTTTTTTTACAAAATAGCAATCATTTCCTAAAGTATTTGAAAGGAGAAAGGGAAGCCTTAAGCCAAGAATCACCAAAAAAGGGGGGGAGAATATACCTAGGAGTGGAATTGGTAGTAATTCTATGTTTAGCTTTTTGAGGAACCACCAAAGTGTTTTCCATAGTGGCTGTACCATTTTACATTCCCATCAGCAATGTATGAGAGTTCCAGTTTCTCTACATCCTTGTCAACACTTATTGTTTTCCATTTTTTGGATTATAGCCATCCTAATGGATGTGAAATGGTATCTCATTATGGTTTTGATTTGCATTTACCTGATGACTAATGATACTGAGTATCTTTTCGTGTGTTTATTGGCCATTTGTATATCTTTTTTGGAGAAATGTCTATTTAAATAAGCCATTTGCCCATTTAAAAAATTGGATTGTTAATAGCAGTTTTATTCATAGTAGCCAAAAAGTGGGAACAACCCAAATGTCCATCAACTGATGAATGGGTAAAGAAAAGTAGTGTGTCTATGCAATGGACTATTATTCACCCATAAAAAGGAATGAAGTCCTGATATATGCTATAACATGGACAATCCTTGAAAGCATAAGTGAAAGAAGCCAGACACAAAAGACCACGTACTGTCTGATTCAATTTGTATGTCCAGAAAAGGCAAATACATAAAGAAAGTAAGCAGATTAGTGTTTGCCAGGGTCGTGTTGGTAGGGGAAAGGAGGGAATGGGAAATGATTGCTTAATGGGTACAGGGTTTTTTTGCAGGGTGGTGAAAATGTTCTGGAATTAGAACACTTCAGTGTTCTTACTATAGTGGTGGTGGTGACACACATTGTGAATGTACTGAAAGCCAGTGAATTGTGCACTTTTAAATGATTAAAATGGCAGCTTTTATATTCTGTGAATTTTACCTCGGTTGGAAGGCACTGATTCCTCTGATCCTCCCATCCTGCTCAGGCCAGATCACTGGATTCACATTTGGTCAATGTTCCAATAAAGAGATCCCTCTCCAACTGTGGGTCTCCTTTTTACAGATTAAGCATGAGGGCATGGTGTTTGACACCGTGCAGTCTGGATTAGGGATATCAGCTGTTTATAGGAGTTGTTTCGGAAGGGCCTAGACCCTGCAGATCTCTGGAGCTATGGAAACTTGCAGTCTCTACTGTCAGAGAAAAAGAAGTCCCTGATCCTGTAGGAAGCTGAGTTTAGGCCCAGCCCTCCCATTGGTAGAAGGCAGAGCTCCTGATTGTCCAGGCCACCCAGAATGAGCATCCAGATTACTTTCAAGTAATCCTGCTCCTTGCATCACATCTCTGTATTTATGCATTCACTTCTCTAAATGTATGCATTGTAGCCACAATACATAGATTATCTTGAATTTAATAAAATATTTATAAATGACTTTGGTTTATTTCATTATCTCTATACCTCAAATTCTAACCTTCCCAGCAGTGGAAAGTCATTTATCCACTAAGGGAAGCAGATTATTCCAGGTGAGCTGAGATTACCATTCCAGGTGAACTGTGGTTATCATCTTAAACAAGTTGAGGTTTCTGGGTTGACCGGAATTATTTACTGTCCAGTAATCTGAGACTGGAACTCAGAACATATGAGCTGCATGCTTTTTATCTATGCTATAGATGTTCAAACTGAATTCTTTTTGTAGTTACTGAGACAGTAGAGTTCCCAAGAATCCTATGAGGCCAAAGCGACCCATACCTATTTTACAGTTGAGGAATCATTATTTTTTGGTGAGGAAGATTGGCCCTGAGCTAGTGTCTGTGCCTATCTTCCTCTATATTGTATATGGGACACCACCACAGCATGGCTTGATGAGCGGTGTGTAGGTCTGCGCCTGGAATCCGAACCAGCAAATTCCGGGCCTCCAAAGCGGAACGCACAAACTTAACCACTACACCACTGGGCTGGCCCCTGAGGAATTATTAATTTTTTTGTGTCATTATGATATTGTAGTTAGTTAAATGAGCTCATATTTTAGAGATGTATACTGAAGAATTTACAAATGAAATGTAATAAATTACTTATAGCTTTAATAAAATTGAACGAGAAGCTGAGGATAGGGTGCGTATAGGTGAAACAAGATTGGCCATATGTTGATAATTGTTGAAGCTTTTGATGGGTACACGGGTCTTCATTTTATTATTTTCTCTTCTTTTGTATATGTCTGAAAATTTCCATAATAATAAGTTAGAGGTTAAGGAGAGGGCCACAGAACTATTTGTAAGAAGAAAAGCTGGTATTCAGACCCATGTGACTCTAAAATCACTCCTTTTTTTTTTTTTTTTTAAACTCTAGTGATAGAACATGCTATTTTGGAAATAATAAGTTCCCTGTTACAGGAGATATTCAAACATGGGGTCAAATAATCAGCTTTCCCAAACTTAGTTGTGTGTCACAGTGTCCTGCAGAGGAGTTTAGCCCTACTTAATCCTGATTTTATGTGTGTTTGGGGGTGGCACTGGAGGGAGGAGGTAGGAATGTGGCATTTGAGGGGAAAGATAACTATATTTTCAAAAATTTCTCTAAGTGATTCTGATGCAGCCAACCTGTTCCCTTGGACTGGCATTTGAAACCTCTTGACTAGATGACTTGAAATTTTCATCATACCTCAGGAGCCTATAAAGTTGGGAAGGTGACAGGACGAATAGGAAAACATAAAAAATAGAGTACCCTGGAGACAATTTCTTTGCAACTTAAAACCCCTAGCATAGGTTGCTAATGCTTTTGGCTGCAAAACTCCCCTTTCTTTCTCTGTTGCCCTCTTTAGTTTAGACTGGTCACTTCCAGTTCAAGTCATGTTTTCTCCACCCTTTCCTGTAGTGGGAGCAGGGCTGTGATGCCCATGTACATCTCTTTCATTGTCTCCCTGCATATATCTTTCCTGTTTATTTTTAGTATTTGTCACCATCTTGATATTTTTGTTATTTGGATTACTTTCAGAAGGCATCTTGCAGGACTAATGAGGATAGGTAGTTTCCTAAGATAGAAAGAAGTTCCCCTAGCAAGATCTGGGAAATCAGGTTATGTGGGAGTTGCAGAGAATTGATAGTTGCTGAGACTCTAGAAATTAACTAGACTTCTGGGCAAGATCAGTTTTAGCAGAAACATGTTCTTAGATTTTGTTTAAAGTGTAGGGGAAAGGATCAAGAAGTAAGCAAATTCGTTATGAGAGACATGAGTCAAAGCCAGGTAAGCAAAAAGAGCATGATTTGAGCAGCTGATCAGTCAGAGACTGGAGCTAGATTACTACAATGTATTACATCAGCAGCTTTGCTAAATGGTGCAATGTCTGAATTGAGGTGGTTTAGGCTACCTGCCCAGTCTTAAAGGAGTCTTAACTGCAGCATGGCTGAGGAGGTGTGTAGTTGTTAATCATTCCGTTATATTCTGCTCTGTTAAACCCCCATCTAATGTGTCTCAAAAAGAGAAGACTACAGTATTCAGGATCTAGAAGCTATGTTAATTAAGGAACTGTTGAAAAGATTGGAGGTGTTTTTGCCTGAAGAAGAGAATATTAACTGAAGATAAGTCACTCTGGATCTGAGTTTCTTCATCTGTGAAATAAAGTTGGTTAGACTAGATGGTTTCTGAGATCTCTTTCAGGAAAAATATTTAAAGTTTGGAAACTTGCCATGTAAAAGAGGAAGTGGACTTTTTTTTTGAGTGTTGTATTTTGGATATTGGTTCTCAAATCAATTTAAGGAATAAAATACCTCAAAATCATGGTATTGTGAAAAAAAGATGAAATAGCGATGTACTAAATTTTTCAATATATTATGTTATTTTGTGCTACATTAAGTAACACTTTATGCTACGTTTTAATAGACAAGTGATAACAGGTGATGAGAGTTAAAATACATTTTACAGAAAGCTTAAAATTAAGCAAATCCTATTTGTTATATTTTTCCTCTGTGAATTGAGAAATTCAGTTTAGTGACTTAATTTTAAAATCCATTGTCCCAAAAAGTATAACAAGGACCAGTGGGGAAGAAAATTCAAGGAGGTAGGTATTATAGTTAAAAATTGACAAAAGAACTTATAAATAGCCATTTAATAGCCAGAGAAAAACATTCCTCTCAGGTTTTCAGTGCACAATTATTGGAGGTCTTCAGTCAGAGGTATGGTGTGCACTTGTTAGAAATGCTGTAAAAGGATTTTTATATTCAAAGAAAAGTTCTAAGCCCTTTTACTAACACTAAGATTTCATCATTTTCTTTGTGTACAAGAAGATAAAGTTTGGTTTGATTTAGGCAAAAAGGGGGAGGTAACCAGAACAGTAGTAATAGGCTGACTTTGGAAGTCTGTGGCACAAACATTGGCATGGAGCTTTTAATTTTTCACACACCATTCATCTCTATTTAAAAACTTCCCCCAGAGGTTCCTATTTTTTGTTGGGAAATAAGATTGCAGTGCCTATTCTTTATGATTACCTTACATACTTAAGTATTCATTTCCTGTAAGAGTTTTATGCTTTGTGGTAAAAACTCAGAAGAGTGTTTTTCTTCTCACTCAGCAAACTTACTTCCTGTTTCCTTCTAGTGTCTTTTGTTTTAATAATAGTCTAAATACTTTAGGTCAAATTTTTAGTGACCAAAACCAGGAAAAGGCATAGTACTTAAAATTGTCTTCTGGCAATCTAAGTTTAAATCAGACTTTTAGTTAATATCTGTAAATTTAGCTACTTTGAGCAGATTTCAAAGATTTTAGTAATGAATCAAATTATTTGCAAATGGTTTTGCAAAGTTCTGTGGATGTTGACTCTTTCTAAGAGTTAATTGTATTAACATTATAAATGTTTATATCCCCACTGGCAGAATGTCTATCATTAATTTTAAAGAAGAGGGAAACTTGAACAAAACGTGATTTTCATTGTCTAGTTGAATGTAGTGTACTATTTGAATAGCTTACTAAAATCTCTTTTTAATATTTCTTAAAAATTCAAATAAGGAAGTAACCAGCTTTGTTCTGAATAGTAACATATATATATATATATATATACATATACACATATTTATGTATCTTTTTTAGTGCTTAAATGAAAACTAGGTGTTGTGTTTCATCTAATTTCTGGGGTAATATGGCCTGAACCTTGGACTTGTGTTGATGTAAAGATGTCTCATATTCTTATAACTGCTTTACAGAGTATGTACTGATAAGTTTTTTTTTTTTTTTTTTTTGTGGGGAAGACCAGCCCTGAGCTAACATCTGTTGCCAATCCTCCCCTTTTTGCTGAGGAAGACTGGCCCTGGGCTAACATCCGTGCCCATCTTCCTCTACGTTATATGGGACGCCGCCACGGCGTGGCTGACAGGCAGTGTGTCGGCGGGCGCTCGGGATCCGAACTCGCAAACCCCGGGCTGCCAAGCGCGGACTAAACCGCTGCGCCACCAGGCGGCCCCTGTACTGATAAGTTTTTATCAATTATTTCAAACCTTCACTTTCTTTAACCCCTTAGTCCACCCTTTCTACCTCTCCTCTAGTAGATGACCTCACTGCCTTTTTTTTTTAAATGAGGTCAAGACCATCATTTATATGCACTTGCCCACCTCAGATTTACTTCTTTTTTCTGGTTTGGAGGAAAGAGATACTCTTTCCCTTTTCCAAAACTTAGCTCTTTTACCTCTTTTCTTGTTCTTGTCTCCCCAAAGTATTTTCTACCGTTACTCTTTAATGAGGAATTTGTACTTACTGTCTTTCCAGTCTCTCACCATCCTCTCTTGCTTCCATCATATTGCAGAAATTTGTTTCTGGTAATATGAATACTAATTGCCAATCTAGTGGTCATATTCACTGTCCAGCTGTTTTGCTTCATTTGCAACAATGGACTTCATCCTTTTCTTGAAACTTCTCTTCTGTTGCCCTAGTTAAATCTACTTGAAAAATCTATGTTGAAAGTTAGTGGTCTAGACTCTTGCAGCAGTGTGACTCCTTGGCTCTCTATGGTTGAGATGCTGTGATGGTTAATTTTGTGTGTCGATTTGACTGGGCCATGGGATGCTTAGACATTTGGTCAAACACTAATCTGGATGTGTCTGTAAGGGTGTTTCTGGGTGAGATTAATATTTGAATTGGTAGACTGAGTAAAGGTAGATTGCCCTCCTTAATGTGGGTGGGCCTCGTCCAATCAATTGAAGGCCTGAATAGAACACAAAGGCTGACATTACTGCCAATAAGAGAGAACGCTGCCAGTCTAACTACCTTTGAGCTGGAATGTGGGTTTTTTCCTGCCTTTGAACTCAAACTGAAACATCGGCTCTTCCTGGGTCTTGAGCCTGCTGGACTCAGACTGGAACTACACAATTAGCTGTCTTGAGTCTCCAGTTTGGCATCTTGAGACTTGTCATCCTCTTTAATCACATGAGCCAATTTCTTATAATTGTGTGTGTGTGTGTGTGTGTGTGTGTGTGTGTGTTTGTGTGTGTACAGAGAGAGAGAGAGATGTCCCAGCTTGATGCCCAGTGGGTACATTCCCTTATGTATCCCTCAGCCTTCTAAGGAGACTGTCTCCTATTGATGGAGCTTGGACTCAAAATCCCTTTGGCTGGGATATTGCTCTCAATGATCCTGATTGATGCTAACAGCAATTACCACTTAGCACAGGGAAATTTTCCTGTAGAAAATTGCAGAAATTGGATGATCCTCAAATCTGTGTCTTTAGCTCTGGAATAGAATATTTCTGGATGATGACCAAACATCTACAAACATGTATTTCCAAACCCAAAATATTTACTAGAGAACTCAATATCTTCCCCCATCAAACCTCTTTTCTCTTTGCTCCATGTATTGGATAATGGCGTTAGCAATTTTTTCTTGTTATTTGTCTCTTTCATTCATTGAAAAATATTTGAAGATACAATATGAGGGTTACAAATATTAATTATTTGCAAACCTTATCCTTAAAGAACTTGGGTTAGAAGAGGAGGATGAGATGTGTGTACATATAACTACAAAATAAGAAGCCTTGAGTGCCACATAAAAGTTTGTGCAAGATCTGTGGAGAAAAGAAATGATGCGATGCTTAGGTTGTTTGAGTGGGATTTGAGGGAGAGATTGGGGGCAAGAGTTAAGGGAATAGGTGTAAAATTTAAAAAAATTTTTCTTTGTTCCAGAAAAAGTGGAGAAAGAAATACTAATGTTTGTGTGTGAGATGAAATCATTGGCAGCCCAGCTGTTTTTTGCTAGTGAACAGAACATTTGAGTTAACTTTCTAGATTCTATTGTTACCTTAATATATGACTAAAGAATTAGCTTTTATAATCTATTTCTGTCACTGTCAACTAAACTTGTAACCTACTTGAAAGGAAGGATCTAATTCATGAAAGGCACTAAAAAATACAACTTTTTTGGTTAAAAAAAAGATCTAGAAATGCCACTAAGGAGATTCAAAATCTGTTAATAAATAAAACGTGAAAACAGAGTTAAAGAAGAAAAGATGATTATTGGGTCAAGCAGCAATACAGGTTTTCTATTGCATTGCTCTTGCAAAGGTCACAATGTTGTTTTTCTCAATGTGTTTTTAAGTTTTGTTTAGGAGACTCTTGAGAGGTAGAATGGCATAGTGATTAAGCATGTGATTCTGAAGGTAGGCTGCCTGGGTTGAAATCCTAGCTCTGATTATATTAGCTGTGTGACCTTGTGTGAGTTAATTAACTTCTTTGTGCCTTATTTTTTTATCTGTAAAATGGGGATAATAACAGTACCCACCTACTAAAGCTTTGTGAGAAACAAATAATGCATACAAACATACATACATACCAGTAAATTTCTTACAGCAGAGACTGATATGTAATAAATGCTCAGTAATTGCTAGATGTATTTTTTTTATTATAGTAAAATACACATAACAAAATTGACCATCTTATCCATTTTTAAGTGTCCAGTTCAGTGATATTAAATACATTTACATTGTTGTGCAACCATCACCGCCATCCGTTCCCATAACTCTTTGCATCTTGTAAAGCTGAAACTCTATACCCATTAAATAATAACTCCCCATTCTCCCCTCCCTTCCCCTTAGCCCCTGGCAACCACTGTTATACTTTCTGTCTTTATGATTTTGACTACTCTAAATGTCTCATATAAGTGGAATCATACAGTCTTATTTGTCTTTTTGTGACTGGCTTATTTCACTTAGCATAACGTCCTCAAGGTTCATGCATGTTGTAGCATATTTTCCTTCCTTTTTAAGGCTGAGTAATATTCCACTCTATGTATATACCTCATTTTCCTTGCTTGTCCATTCATCTGTTGGTGGACACTTGGGTTGCTTCCACATTTTAGCTATTGTGAATAATGCTGCTGTGAACCTGGGTGTACAAATATCTCTTTGAGACCTGCTTCTGATTCTTTTGGGTATATACCCAGAAGTGGAATTGCTGGATATGGTAATTCTATTTTTAATTGTTGGAGGAGCCACCATACTGCTTTCCACAGTGGCTGTACCATTTTACATTACTACTAACAGTGTGTAAGGGTTCCAGTTTCTCCACATCTTCGCCAACATTTGTTGTTTTCTGGTTTTTTAATAGTAGCCATCGTAATGGGTGTGAGATGGTATTCATTGTAGTTTAGATATTATTTTTAAAATACTAATAATTAGAAAAAGCTTATTTTATAGGATCAAATATTAATAAGGAAAATTACTGCTATTCTTTTTAGGAGATTATTGAAGGAACTATGTAGTGCCTTATATTCTTTCAGTGTTTTATGATTGCTATGGCAAGTCCGTTGGTTGTATGGAAGTGAATTTTAACTTGTTTTTAGTAGGAACAAAACATTCAACAAATTGAGCCCGTGGTTGAGTGCCTTCTAAACGGGATGTAAAGTTCTACAAAAATATAAAATTCAATGAAATTGGATTCTTTGTGTGTGTGTGTGTGTGTGTGTGTGTGTGTGAGGAAGCTTAGCCCTGAGCTAACATCCATTGCCAATCCTCTTTTTGCTGAGGAAGATTGGCCCTGGGCTAACATCCGTGCCCATCTTCCTCTACTTTATATGGGATGCCACCACAGCGTGTCTTGACAAGTAGTGTGTCGGTGGGTGCCTGGGATCCGAACGTGCGAACTCCGGGCTGCCAGAGGTGGTGAGTGCAAACTTAACCGCTACGCCACTGGGCTGGCCCCAGTAAAATTTGGTTTTTCAAGGAGCTTTCACATAGGACAGATATAAAACAGGATGTAATGGTATGGTGTTTGGTTTAGACTTAGTACTTAGAAGTGCTAGAAGGCAAGAATTGCTTCAGACTGAGTAATCATAAAAGGCGTTGTAGATGAAGTGGCATTCCGCTGGGCCTTAAAAAAATTAATAGATTTTTGACTTGTGTTGTGAGGGTAGGTTAAGAGGAAGGCATTGAGGACAAACAGAAAGATTCAGAGGCAAGATAGTTCAATTTGTATTTTATAGGAACAGGATATGATTCAAGCTAACTGGAATCATTTGGGAAGTTCTGGGAAATACGATTGGATTAGATTGTAACAAACTTGGAGTGTCAAAGCAGAGGATTTGTTAGAAATATCAAATCCCATTTTTAGGGTAGTATGATCTATTTGCTACAGTTCTTGTTTCTGTAACGCAATTAACTTATGTAATTGGTAAATATGGGATTGATGTCAGTATAATGGGGAAGTAGCATTAGTTCAAACATAATCTTTCCCAGAGTGTTAACATTTTAAAGCAATCAAGAACAAACTTTCTCACAATTAAAGAGAAAGCCTTAGTAATATAAGAAAATATTAAGGAAAACGCTGGAAATCCTGCAGAAGTATTCTGTTTTAGTGAAAATTGTGGTTGGATGAGTGGCTTCAAGAACAGTTCCGCATTCCATAGTGTTACACTTTCTGGTAAAGCAGTGAGTGCAGACAAAGAAGCTGTGAAGACATTTCCCTTTGCATTAAGAGCTTTGTTGGGTGAAGAAGTCTACAAGTTATATTTTTAACTTCATTGAAATTGGTCTTGACTAGAGGTAAATGCTCTCAAGAATCCATGTTACAAATGAGGAAGCAAACTCCATTTAAGCCTTCAAAGGATCGAAGACCATGTTAGGTGCAAATTCGAGTGGAGAATTAACTGTGCTATTATTTTTATAAGGATTTGATATTTCAGTGAAGGCTTTGATTACAAAGTTACACTGATTTTGAGTAGTCTGCCTTAACCCTTTTTACCCATGAGCTGTGTTATTTTTAGTTGGGACTTTTTGGAACTCAAGGCTTGTTGGGTTTTTTTCCCCCCCAAATGTGCGTATCGCATTCTAGCAGAAAGGGCTCTGCCACGTTTTAAAAGAAGGAAATTCATAAAGGAATTGTTGCCGTTAATTTTCAGTTTAATTTTCTGACAAAATCTTCTTGTGTGCCATGGTCACTGAAGTCCATTACAGCTCTTGAAATTTATACACTTCTCATTCACTTAGTTTTGAATTAAGAATGTTCCAATTTTAATTTTAATGGAAATTTACGTTTGAAATTTGTGCCAAACCAAGTATTTTTATGTAGTAAGCCAAAACATCTCTAAATGGACTCTGCAGTTTGGCTATGCTTGGGTGGTGAATTTCTCTCCCTAAATGTTGCACACAAATTTTGATCAGACATAAACTTAACTTTTGAAGGACTGTCAGGATGTTTGTATAAGTTTATTAACATAGAAAATGCCCACTAACTCCTAAAATTCATTTTCTTACATAAAGAACCAGCTGCTTTCTTGGAATTTGAGGCCTAAGTTGAATATATGGAATTCCTGGTTTATTAGAGGAGTCCCAAATGGGCTTGATCTCTTCATTTTCTTAAAACAGAGGGTAATCCTTTAATTTTGTTCAGCTGTTAACTTTCTAAAGTTTTCGTTTCAGGAAGATTTTGCATGGAAATGTCTTTAACATTCCATTCTTATTGACCAATACAAGATATAGCCTATTTCTACTTTTGAGCAGCTAGAACCAGTGAACTTTAAAATAAGGCTTATTTGGCATTACTTGTACAAAGATAGAAATCCATAATTTAAAACTTTGTTACTGACATGATTTTTTTTACCTCCATATCTTCATATATATTTTCATAAAAACGTGTTTGTGCTATACAGCTATTTAGCATTTTGAGGATCTTTTACTTTTAAAATAAAAACTTTTTTGATTACAGAAAGACTCAAATGGGACCAGTGGTTTGCCACCAGGAAGTCCTCTTCTACAAGAAATTGAAGTACAGAATGAGGAAGTGGCAGCTTTTTGTCAATCCATTACAAAGTAAGGAATTTTTCTTTATAAATTAAAGATTATTTTTTCTTTTTTCTCTTTTTTTTTATTGATGTCTTAGTAGTTTATAACACTGTGGGGTTTTAGTTGTACATTTTTGTTTGTCCATCACCATGTGGATGTAACTCTTCACCCCTTGTGCCCACCCCCCCACCCCCCTTCCCCTTGGTAACCACCAATCAGTTCTCTCTGTCCGTGTGTTCATTTATATTCCATATATGAGTGAGTTCATGCAGTGTCTGTCCTTCTCTCTCTGGCTTATTTCACTTAACATAATACCCTCTAGGTCCTTCCATGTTGTTGCAAATGGGACATTTGTGTCTTTTCTTATGTCTGAGTAGTATTCCATTGTATGTATATACCACATCTTCTTTAACCAATCATCAGTCGAGGGACACTTGGGTTGCTTCCACTTCTTGGCTATCGTGAATAATGCTGCAATGAACATAGGGGTGCATAAGCCTCTTGTGATAGTTGATTTCATGTCCATTGGGTAGATGCCCAAGAGTGGGATTGCTGGATCATAA
Organism: Tapirus indicus; assembly: GCA_031878705.1. Lineage (NCBI taxonomy): Eukaryota > Metazoa > Chordata > Mammalia > Perissodactyla > Tapiridae > Tapirus > Tapirus indicus. The sequence goes on from CM062924.1 coordinate 12,731,111, forward strand.
CGTATTTCTATTTTTAATTTTTTGAGGAGTCTCCATACTGTTTTCCATAGAGGCTGCACCAGTTTGCATTCCCACCAGCAGTGAATGAGGGTCCCCGTTTCTCCACAGCCTCTCCAGCATTTGTTGTTATTTGTCTTTGTGATTATAGCCATTCTAACGGGTGTAAGGTGATATCTTAGCATAGTTTTGATTTGCATTTCCCTGAAGATTAGTGATGTTGAACATCTTTTCATGTGTCTATTGGCCATCTGTATCTCTTCCTTGGAAAAATGTCTGTTCATATCCTCTGCCCATTTTTTGATCAGGTTGTTTGTTTTTTTGTTGCTCAGTTGTATGGGATCTTTATATATTACTGAGATTAATCCCTTGTCAGACAAACGATTTGCGAATATTTTCTCCCAGCTGGTGGGTTGTTTATTCATTTTGATCCTGGTTTCATTTGCCTTGTAGAAGCTCTTTAGTCTGATGAGGTCCCACTTGTTTATTTTTTCTTTTGTTTCCCTTGTGGAATCTGAAAGGATCCCTTTATGTCCAATCTCAATTAGTGTACTGCCTATGCTTTCTTCCAGGAGTTTCATAGTTTCAGCTCTCACTTTCAGGTCCTTGATCCATTTTGAATTGATTTTTGTATATGGCGATAGGAGATGGTCTACTTTCATTCTTTTGCATGTTGCTGACCAATTTTCCCAGCACCATTTATTGAAGAGACTTCCTTCTCTCCATTGCATGTTCTTTGCTCCTTTGTCGAAGATTAGCTGTCCATAGGTGTGTGGTTTTATTTCTGGGCTTTCAATTGTGTTCCATTGATCTGTGTGTCTATTCTTGTACCAGTACCATGCTGTTTTGATTACTGTAGCCTTATAGTATATTTTGAAATCAGGGATTGTGATGCCTCCAGATTTGTTCTTTTTTTTCAGAATTGCTTTAGCTATTTGGGGTCTTTTGTTGCCCCATACGAATTTCAGTAGTTTTTGTTCTATTACCGTGAAGAATGACATTGGGATTCTGATTGGGATTGCATTGAATCTGTAGATTGCTTTAGGTAGAATGGACATTTTAACTATATTTATTCTTCCAATCCATGTGCATGGAATATTTTTCCATTTCTTTATGTCTTCCTCGATTTCTTTCAATAGTGTCTTATAGTTTTCATTGTATAGGTCTTTGACCTCCTTGGTTAAATTTATTCCCAGATATTTTATTCTTTTTGTTGCAATTGTAAATGGGATTGTCTTTTTGAGTTCTCTTTCTGTTGGTTCATCGTTAGTGTATAGAAATGCAATTGATTTTTGTAAGTTGATTTTATACCCTGCTACTTTACTGTAGTTGTTGATTATTTCTAGTAGTTTTCTGATGGAATTTTTTGGTTTTCTATGTATAAGATCATGTTGTCTGCAAATAGTGAGAGTTTCACTTCTTCATTACCTATTTGGAGTCCTTTTATTCCTTTTTTTTTTTTTTGTCTTTCCTTTTTTTGTGTGTGTGTGAGGAAGACCGGCCCTGAGCTAACATCCGTTGCCAATCCTCCTCTTTTTGCTGAGGAAGACTGGCCCTGGGCTAACATCCGTGCCCATTTTCCTCTACTTTTTTTTGTATGGGACGCCGCCACAGCATGGCTGACAAGCGGTGCATTGGTGGGCAGCCGGGATCTGAACTCACAAACCCCGGGCTGCCAAGCGCGGACTAAACTGCTGTGCCACCTTGCGGCCCCCTTTTTATTCCTTTTTCTTGCCTAATTGCTCTGGCCAGAACTTCCAGTACTATGTTGAATAAGAGCGGTGAGAGTGGGCACCCTTGTCTTGTTCCTGTCCTCAAAGGAATGGCTTTCAGTTTTTCCCCATTGAGTAGGAGGTTTGCTGTAGGTTTGTCATATATGGCCCTTATTATGTTGAGATACTTTCCTTCTATACCCATTTTGTTGAGAGTTTTTATCATAAATGGATGCTGGATCTTGTCGAATGCCTTCTCTGCATCGATTGAGATGATCATGTGGTTTTTATTCTTCATTTTGTTAATGTGGTGTATCACGTTGATTGATTTGCGGATGTTGAACCATCCCTGTGTCCCTGGTATAAATCCCACTTGATCGTGGTGTATGATCTTTTTGATGTATTGCTGTATTCGGTTTGCCAATATTTTGTTGAGGATTTTTGCGTCTATGTTCATCAGTGATATTGGCCTGTAGTTTTCCTTCTTTGTATTGTCCTTGTCTGGCTTTGGTATCAGCATGATGTTGGCCTCATAGAGTGTGCTGGGAAGTATTCCATCTTCCTCTATTTTTTGGAATAGTTTGAGAAGGATGGGTGCTATATCTTCTTTGAATGTTTGATAAAATTCTCCAGGGAAACCATCTGGTCCTGGGCTTTTATTTTTTGGGAGGTTTTTGATTACTGTTTCAATCTCTTTACTTGTGATTGGTCTGTTCAGATTCTCTATTTCTTCTTGATTTAGTTTTGGGAGGTTGTACGCTTCCAAGAATTTGTCCATTTTCTTTAGGTTGTCCAATTTGTTGGCGTAAAGTTTTTCATAGTATTCCCTAATAATCCCTTGTATTTCTGTGGTATCTGTTGTAATTTCTCCTCTTTCATTTCTAATTTTATTTATTTGAGTCTTCTCCCTTTTTTTCTTAGTGAGTCTGGCTAACGGTTTGTCAATTTTATTTATCTTCTCAAAGAACCAGCTCTTTGTTTCATTGATCCTTTCTACTGTTTTTTTGGTTTCAATTTCATTTATTTCTGCTCTGATTTTTATTATTTCCCTCCTTCTGCTGATTCAGGGCTTTGTTCTTCTTTTTCTAATTCTGTTAGGTGCAATTTAAGGTTATTTATTTGACATTTTTCTTGTTTGTTAAGGTGAGCTTGTATTGCTATGAATTTCCCTCTGAGGACCGCTTTTGCTGCATCCCATATGAGTTGGTATGGTGTATTTTCGTTTTCATTTGTCTCCAGATAGCTTTTGATTTCTCCTTTAATTTCATCAACGACCCATTGGTTGTTCAGTAGCATGTTGTTTAGTCTCCACATCTTTGTCCCTTTCCTAGTTTTTCCCTTGCAGTTGATTTCTAGTTTCACAGCGTTATGATCAGAAAAGATGCTTGTAATGATTTCAATCTTCTTAAATTTATAGAGGTTTGCCTTGTTTCCTAATATATGGTCTATCCTTAAGAATGTTCAATGTGCGCTTGAGAAGAATGTGTACTCTGCTTTTTTTGGATGGAGTGCTCTGTATATATCTATTAAGTCCATTGCGTCTAGTTTTTCGTTTAAGTCCGTTATGTCCTTATTGACTTTTTGTCTGGAGGATCTATCCATTGATGTAAGAGGGGTGTTAAGATCCCCTACTATTATTGTGTTATTGTTAATATCTCCTTTTAGGTTATTTAGCAGTTGTTTTATGTACTTTGGTGCTCCTGTGTTGGGTGCATAGATATTTATGATTGTTATGTCTTCTTGGTGAAGTGTCCTTTTCATCACTATAAATTGCCCTTCTTTGTCTCTCGTTACCTTTTTTATCTTGGAGTCTACTTTGTCTGATATAAGTATGGCTACTCCTGCTTTCTTTTGTTTGTCATTAGCTTGGAGTATTGTTTTCCATCCTTTTATTTAGATTCTGTGTTTGTCTTTAGAGCTGAGATGTGTTTCCTGGAGGCAGCAGATTGTTGGATCTTGGTTTTTAATCCATCCCGCCACTCTGTGTCTATTAAAGATTATTTTTTATTAAATATTTGTCTTAAGAAATTCAACCTGAAAACCAGTTTAGTCCTAATAATTCTGAAATTTTAATTATTTTCTGCCTGTGGCTAAAATTTCAAGACAGTTCGTTGGCACATTAACACAAACTACACTTGAACCTATATCCTTACCTGTTAGGTTTCCGAGTATTTAGAAGAAAAAATTGAAGTCAGACAGACTTCTGATACTCTATTGACCTGTGAAAATACGGCTTAAACATACTGTATAAGTTTTGGTGCACTTAGAAAATGCCTGTTTTTGGGGGCCGGCCCAGTGGCGCAGTGGTTTAGTCCGCGCTTGGCAGCCCGGGGTTCGCTGCTTCGGATCCCGGGCGCCTGCCGACGCACTGCCTGTCAGCCATGCCGTGGCGGCGTCCCATATAAAGTGGAGGAAGATGGGCACGGCTGTTAGCCCAGGGCCAGTCTTCCTCAGCAAAAAGAGGAGGATTAACAACGGATGTTAGCTCAGGGCTGGTCTTCCTCACCAAAACAAGAAAAAAAAAAAAAAGAAAATGCCTATTTTTGTTTTGGGGAGACTTAATTTTGCCATAAACATTGTAGTGTTCAAAATACTTCCCTACTTATTTAAGAGATGATATTATAACAGGCAAGATTAGATATATTAGCAAATATATATTAGCTGATATATTAGCAAATATATTTTCTGAAGGTTAGAAAAATGCATTTCTAAATTGTTCTTTTAATCTTAAATGTGTCTAATCTTTATAGATGAGAAAACTGAGACTAAGAGAAGTTACTTACCAAAGTTTACTCAACCAGTCAGTAACAGAGCCAGGTCTTCTTTGCCTCTGGTTCAGTGTATTTTCTTTCCATTACATCACTGTATTAGTTAGGACTTCTGTTATGAATGCTAGAAACTCATTTTAACTGAAATCAAGAAAGGTTATGTATTGGTTCACAAACCCATATAGCAGAGAGAGGAAGGATGGGGCAGAGCTCAGTGACAGCAAGATCCAGTAATTCACACACTATTTGATCCCTCCTCCCTTTGTACTCTCCTTTCCTACTTCCTATCCTTTCTTTCTTCCTCCCTTTTCTCCCCCTGCCCTTCCTCCATGCGTGTTGGCTTCATTTTCTTCTGCGGCAGATGGGGTTTTAAAGGCAGGGAATATAGCCACTGATAGATTAGACTTCATATTCTAATAGTTTCTTTCCAACAGAGAGGAAAGGGAGTCCTCTCAACCAGCACTAGATAGAAAAATCCCATGGAAGGAAAGAGTGGAACAACAAACATGTGGCCAAGGGAATGAGATCTGTTATCAAAAGAAGGGAAAGTAGATCACCAGTGGGGGATTTCTTCTTTTTTGAGTATATACATCATTTTATTTTATTTATTTATTTTTTCGCTGAGGAAGATTTGCCCTGAGCTAACATCTGTGCCAATCTTCCTCTATTTTGTACGTGGGTTGCCACCACAGCATCGCTGATGAGTGGTATAGGTCCGCCCCTAGCATCCAAACCCATGAACCTGGGCCACCAAAGCAGAGCATGCCAAACTCAACCACTACACCACAGGGCCGGCCCCATCATTTTAATGTTAAGGGACTTAATATTTAACTAGATTTTCTAGACTATTGGTAATATTCCATTAAAACTCTGTCTTCCTTTGTTATCTTTTAATCAGCATTTCTTTTCTTCAGAATACCTTAGGGGAAAAAAAAGAAGAAAAATATCCGTTGAGCCACTTGTTCTTCCTGAAAAGGTTACTCTTGAGTGGGTTTTTAAAACTCATATTTTTCAGTAGGCATTTAAAATAGAAGAGACATTTAAGTGGCTTAGTATGCAAAATGCATATATTAGAAGTTACCTATGCCTTTATGCCATTATACCATTTATGTGTGTGTTAACAATTTGGAAATAATCTTTTACCTTAGTGGTTTGGAAATAATCTATTATGTGTTCATCTAGCTCCTTTAATTTTCTCCCCGAATAAGCCCCCCGAAATATGCTTTCTATTAGTCTATGTTAAGTGACTATTGTTTTTAAGCTCTGCAAGTTGAGAAATTAGGCTCTTTGTGGTCTGCTTTTTTTCCCATTTGAATCTTAGAGTTATTTACATGAACTTTGCCACTAAGCTAAAATGAGAGCTAAATAAGCTGAAGAGAGAATGAGGTGGTTTTTTTGGTATTTTTATTTCCATTAGTAGAGTATGATTGCAGCAAATATTTCAGAGCAGTAAGAAGTAGAGATGGTTTTGAAGCCATGTTCTAGGAACTTGTTCCCCTGTGACCTTGGAGATTGGGGTCGGGAGATGTCCCTTGAAGAAATTAATGAATTTTTCTATTTTTTCCAGTACGCTCATTTCTGCAGTAGATTTTTAAAACAAGTATTTATACTCTGAGAGAACCAATTCTTTACTTTTTGAAATCTCCTAAAATGATCCATTTACTCATTTTAATTCAGCTATGAAATTAGTATAAAACTATCAGGATGATGTTTGTTTACAATTAAAGATTACTGCATAACAGACTTAGAATTTAGTGCCAGTTCTATGCCTCGTTTTTTTGCTTCTGTGAAATTAAGGAGTTGGACTCTTCGATTTCAAGGGTGTTTTCAGTTTAAAGTTCTGTAATACTTTGCTTTGGGAAATTTCATTATTATTGTATTTTTCTACTTTTTATTTCTTGTTTTCTTTCCTTTCACAGTCATCGTAATTGACAAAGCTTGCTGTATCTACTAGTTATATGTCCAGAGAAAGTTCTTAGAGGAATGTTAGATAACCTTCAGTAGAAGTTTTTGCTGCTTCATTTGTGGTCTAGGATAAGATGAGAAACTACACTTTATACTTGTCATTCTGAATAGCCTTCTATTTCTTTTCTTCATATATGATTGGGATCTAATATTTATATCCTAACAAGTGTCTTGACCCCAAAGACTCCCTCTCCCTGTATGTTTTCAAGGACTTCACCTCTGCATTTAGTTAATTTTATTCTAAACAATGCTGACTCTATATTTTCCTATAAAGAAGTGTTAATTCAGTTAAAAACCCTAATTTTTATCTTTACCTTTTAAAAATTCTCATTTTTATCTCTTCTCCTATCCTTCTGATTTTGCACGATTTGGCTCTGTACATAACTTTAGCTTGACTGAGCTAAAGTTAGGAAAATAAACCATAAAGGATTTGAGTGTATGCATAGAGGTATTAAATTTCCTGAACTTTAAACAAACAAATAAAACCATTTCTTTGTGGTGATAGGGAAATGAAAATTTTAGGGAAAATGAAAATTAGAGTTAAAAAAAATACTCTATAGGTAATTACTTAAGACCATCAAGTTACAATGTATGGTTTAGAGTGTCCATAAAAATACCTTATCCAGTCTATTATATTGAAAGTGAATAATTTACTCAGCAGTTATCAATTTACTAATTTAATTTGCTTTTGTATGTTTAAAAGTTTAGTTACGGGGGCCACCTGGTGGCGCAGCAGTTTAGTCCGCGCTTGGCAGCCCAGGGTTCACGAGTTCGGATCCTGGGCGCCTGCAGACGCACTGCCTGTCAGCCATGCCGTGGTGGCGTCCCATATAAAGTGGAGGAAGATGGGCACAGATGTTAGCCCAGGGCCAGTCTTCCTCAGCAAAAAGGGGAGGATTGGCAATGGATGTTAGCTCAGGGCTAGTCTTCCCCACAAAAAAAAAAAGTTTAGTTACAAACAAAACAAAACACCCCAACTTTAAGGAGTTTATTACCATCTTTGTTTTTTCCTAATTTTTATAAATCAAACAAAACCATGAGAATAGAAGTAATCATTAATTTTTTTCTGGACTACCTATCTTCCATGTTGTCAAGCAGAGACAGGAAGGACTCATTAAAAAAATTTCTTTTTATTGTGGTAAAATACATAACAAAATTTTCTTTTTCAACCATTTTTACATGTACGCTTCTGTGACATTAAGTACATTCACATTGTTGTGTAAAAGAAAGGACTCATTTTAAGAAAAGGAAATGAAATGTTTTTTCCCCCAAAGTCAAGTTCATTGAATGCAACTTTCATCACTGGAATTTTTGTCTAATAAATTCTTGTTTTTTGAGCTATCATCAGGAATTTCTGATTTTCCTTTTATCATCATTAAGGAGTTCTGAAAATTAAAGGTTTGCTTGGATGTAGACAAATTTCTCTACCATTTTGTATATTAGTTAATTACATGATTTGCTGTGAGCATCTCTTTCATACTTTAGAAGGCAAGAGAATACCAAGTATGTGAGAAACAGTGACAATCTTAGGCTGACTCCTATGAAGATCTTGTCATTGTGTTGCAGAGAGGTAAGCTTGGCAGCAATCAAATATCTGAAGATAATGTGTCTGCATCTGAAAATGTATTTCCAATATCAGTTTAAGTTTATTACTTATATTACCTTTTTTTCAATTACATTTCTTCTTTTTAATATTGAATCCTTTGTGGCACTTAAGATCACAATGCAGAAGCCAAGTTTATTCATTCTCTCATTCATTTGACAAGATGCTTATAGTGCTTACCATGTACTAGGCACTGTTCTGAGTGCTTTGTAAACTTAATTCACATAATTCTCACAACCCTATGAAGTTAGTAGTAGTAGCATTATCCCCAGTTTATAGAAGAGGAAACTGAAGCAACAAGGAGATTCAATAACTTGTCTAAGGTCACACAGCTAGTAAGTAGTAAAATCAGGATTTAAACTCAGGTAGTCTGGCTCTAGAGCCTGTTATAGTTGCAGCCTCTCAGAACCTTTCTTTCTGTCAACTCAAACTATTTTATTCTATTCCTCCAACTTGATTATTTTAATCTCTCCAGAAGCAAATAGACAGTACTTCCAGCATTCCATTTATAGCCCTATGAAAAGCAGATGGGAGGATTGGAACTTACCTTCTAATCTCCAGAAAAGTCCGTTCAAGGAAGCCCACGAGTTTAAAGAAGGCATCAAATCTTCCTTTGTTTTCTGATAACAGAAGTGCTATCATACACCATGCTCATGTATTTAAATTTAAACTATGTTACTCCTGTGAATACCATGAATACCTTCACAGGCAATTCTTGTGATTTCCTAAATTTTAGAAATCACTTTGAGGGAACAAAGGCCTTATAGCACTATGAAAACCCATTGTCTATAATTTTTATCGTTGTCTAACACCCAAAACTATGTGTAGGAAAAAGGACCTTAGAAAAAAAAGATTTTAAAAAGACAACAAACTTTTTATTTTTCCAACAATTACAATTTAGTACACTTTACATTGCCTCTGTTATCAGTGATTCATTAAAAATGTACCATTTTGGGGCTGGCCTGGTGGCGTAGCGGTTTAGTTCGCGCTTGGCAGCCCAGGGTTCACGAGTTCAGATCCCTGGAGCCTGCGGACGCACTGCTGGTCAGCCATTCAGAACCTCATTTAATGCCACGTATCCAGTGTGTGCTTGCTTACTATTGATAGTGTTACCAAAGAAATCCTGGCAGTACTTAATCTCTTTACTTGGATTCCCTTTGTTTAAAAGGCAAATGCTGGTATTTGGAGTTTTGACAGGGGTCCATTCATTGCAGTTCTCATGAGCTGCTCTGGAATTGGACGAAGACTCAGAATTGAATGGTGGTAAGCATGCAAAGCCTTGTTCAGGGCTCTCAAATGCAGCTTTAAAAAAAAAGAATTTAATTTCTTCTTTCTTGTGAACAGATTGAAGACCAACTTTCCATATACCAATCACTGCACAAATCCAGGCTATTTGTTAAGTCCAGTCACAGTGCAAAGAAACATATGTGGAGAAAATGCTAGCGTGAAGGTCTCCATTGAAATTGAAGGATTTCAACTACCTGTTACTTTTACATGCGATGGTAGGTTTGTAGTTCTCCAACCATCTTGTTTTACTCTGATTAGGGAGAAAATGTTTAAAATGTTAATATTATCATTCTTTTAATAAACCGTCTCTATCATCATTAGGTATCTTTTTAAAAAGTTTTTTGTGTGTGTGTGGTAAAATACTTAACTTTTGTTAGTTATCCTATTCAGAAAATTGGCATTCATATCGATAGTTTTCTGGTTAGGACTGGTGGGAAAACAGTTTACCTTTATAATGAGATATTTCTCTGAAAAATGCTGAGTAACTTTGGTTAATCAGTGGCTCTTGGCCAAGGCCCCAAAGCATTTGATAGAAAGGCTAATTATTGTCCAACTCTTTATTTTCCTTTCTCATTTTATAGTAAAAGAATGCTTGTTTTTATAAAGAGCTGTCAGTGAAATTGAAATTCCAGCTGTCTTGCTAAGCTCCTCTAAGGAGAAGATAATTCTCCTTTGGTTCTAACTTTCCCTTCCAGGCTTGATGTGGGTATCATTTCTAGGGATGTATCCCCAAAGTCTGTGGGAAATTTTTTGTTATAATTTTTAAAACTACTATTTTATTTTATTTCATGGTTTATTGCTTTTCACAATGTATATTATTTTAATGGGATTCCAACAGTGGAATAAGATCCTATATTTCAGCAGTACTTGGGCCTAAAAATTATGCCTTTTTTTTTTCTTTAATGGTTTTGACTAGGAATATGTCCAAGATTTGGATACTTTCTTTGTAGCTTTGTACTTTTCAAGGCCCTTTGAAAAAATATAAATCTGAAACAGAAATGTTAGCCAACTATAACAATGATTTTCTTTTAGCTTCTAAAGGAAGAGTTATTCTTTTTAAACATACTTTAAATTTTGGTTGGAGGAATCATTTAAATCTAAGTATGCAGTAAGAATTAATACTAAAATTGAAGAAAATGAAAAAGGCCCCTTCATTAAAATAAGCATGAGTAAGCATTGATAGCAAACGTTTTAATTTGTATCGAATTTCAACGTGATATATCAAGATGTGATTAATTTTTTAAAAAATATTTTAAATGCCTATGTGGTTTTTTATTAATGTGCACATTTATAATGTACGTCTTTGTTAAGAAATGTAACCCTATTATGCTAGAAGTAGTTTGTGTGTTCAAATGATAAATGTTATCATACATTTGACTATTCAGAAATGTAGCCATTGTATTAGATAGAAGTTTTATGGCCTTTTCTGCCAAGCTGTTAATTTTCATGAAGTTTGAATGTAGTCGCTGTCTTCTAAATTGAACATAGGAGCTCTAAGTAGAGAAATAGGTTACTTTAAAAAATTACTTTAGTATTTAATGTGTTATAATCTCAGTATCCAGCTATTGCCAAGAATAATGATTGAACAATACTTCCTACTTGTTAGATTTTTATTCTTCATTGGAAAATTTACCAGGCAAATGTCAAACATTTAAAATGTTTGATTCTTTTTCCTTATGATTTGGTGTAAATCACTGTTTGCTAGATACTGCTAAATGCCATCCTTTTTGGAGGAATCAGTAATATAGTAAGGTGGCTTTCTTAGCTTAGATCTGCCCTGTCTAATACAGTAACCACTAGCCACATGTGGCTATTAGGCACTTGAAATGTGGCTAGTATAGATTTACATGTGCTATAAGTTTAAAATACACAGTGGATTTCAAAGATGTAGTTTGAAAAGAGAATGTAAGATATCTCATTAGTAATTTTTAAATACTGGTTATATGTTGAAATGACATTTGAATATATTGGGTTAAATAAAACATGTTAAAATTAGCTTTTCCTGTTTCTTTTTACTTTTTTCAATGTGGCTGCTAGAGAATTTTAAATTATACATGTGACCCGCATTATATTTCCAAAGTGTAGTGGTCTTAGATTACAAAAAATACTATCTGAATAAGTGTATACCTAGAGTTAAATGAGCAAAATGAAAATGACGGCTAACTCTCTTACAGTGAGTTCTACTGTAGAAATCATTATAATGCAGGCCCTTTGCTGGGTGCATGATGACTTGAATCAAGTAGATGTTGGCAGCTATGTTCTGAAAGTTTGTGGTCAAGAGGAAGTGCTGCAGAAGTAAGTTTATATTCATTTAACTACTGAGCAACATCTTTGGAAATTTCCATTTTAAAGGCTTAAATTAGAAAAGTTTCAAGTTAAATTAGTCCAAAAATACATTGGATCCTACTGAATTGATTCATTGGATCAATAAATTTGTATTGAGATATACTTTGTCTATGTCTAAGACAGTGGAGGGATTTCAGAGGTAATTAAGATGTGGTATTGCCCTTAAGAAGCTTATAGTCTTAGATGGGAAGAATGGTGGGCAACTGGTTGATAAGTGAAAAGAGTCAATAGACACATCATTATAGACTCCATTTTCCTTTTGTAGCATGCACTATTACTTTATACACAGTGGTCAACTCTAATTTCCATTTAGTTGCCTGAGATAACCATTATATGAATCTTTTTCTCAACCAGGTAATTATTGTATCTAGCTTTTAATCTAGTTATTTTACAGATTTCATTCTCTCAGGCTACTAGAAATGCCCTATCCCTATTTTTCTAATTTCCTCCTTCATCTTCATCTTCTTTCTTTTTTGCTTGATTCTTCCATGTAGAGTTATTCCTCTATTTAAATGCTCACACTTGGTTAAAAAACTATATCTGTATTTTACCATTCTCTTCAATTTCTGATGCAGATAGAATTTATATTTTACTTTTATATTCACCTCTATAATTTCTAGTTTGAAGAGAATAACATTGATGAATAATTAATATATTTTAACAGTAATCATTGCCTTGGAAGTCATGAACATATTCAAAACTGTCGAAAATGGGACACAGAGATTAAACTACAACTTTTGACCTTCAGCTCAATGTGCCAAAATCTGGCTCGAACAGTAAGTGTGTACCTTGTAACTGAATCACATTTGATCATTGGTTGAGTCTGAATAATTCTGCTAGTTAGCCAATTTGCAATTTGTACATTCTCCAAGATTTCTGGGATGGACTGGGGATGATAAACTCTTTAACCTCAACAGGAGTCTTCTCAGCAGTTGGGAGATTTTCAGTCATGGAGGATTAGGTAGCATACTACTCAGAGCTGGAGGCATATTTGAAAATCGAGGTGGAAGAATTAAAAGTTTGATTTGTAATAGTTTTACACAAGAATGAAAACATCAGCATCAGTCAAGGAGAAATGAGGAAGAAGGAAAGATTTTGAATACTAAATATGGTTTGAAGGAAAAAAGGATCCACAATGACCTTTGCACCAAACTGAGAAAAATACATTATTTTTCAGCAAATGAGAACTAATTCTCTGTTTTAAAAGTACAGTACTTTCTTCTGAGGTTAAAGCAAAATAGAATGCAGAAAATTGTCTTTTTTATTACTGTGTATAAATACTGGATGAATTTTAATCTCTAAAGAGAATTATTCTTCATTTGGTAGAATTTTGGATGGAAAAATACTATTTTTACTTTCTCTATCCTTTATTTTCTTAAGTTTTGCTCCTGTGTTAGGTAGAATTTATTTCAATTGGGTGGAAGCTATTTCATAAAATTCACTACATTTTAGCAGTTGGTAACTTCTCTTTTCAGTTTCTTCAGGAATGATGTTCTAGAGTATATTTGCATAGTAAGGACTTATGCTAGAAGAGACCGGTACCTCATTTATTGGGGTAAGGTGGGGGGAAACTTGATTACATTAGCAAAAATAATGCAGTAATTGAGATGATCTCTTCCCTATCTGGTCTCTACCCCACCTTCATTTGGCTCTCAGCCATCTTTAAAAGTGTTTTTAGCTCTCTCCTCTCTATATAGAACAGAAGTGGTTTTTGCTTTGGGAGCTATTTATATATCAGAAGCTAGACTTAAAACCATTTATGTTTTTTCATTTAAAAAACAAATTTTTTTTTAGAATATTGATTTGCTTTTTTCTGAGTCAGTTATAAATAATATTTAATTCTGACATTATTTTAGCCTCAGTTCTGAAAAATCACTTTAGTTTTAAGCCTTTGTCATACACTTACTGTATTTAATTTGGCAATAGAGGACCAAAGAGTGGATTTGATTTCTTGGTAAACATTTGTGTATATATGTTTGTTTAGGCAGAAGATGATGAAACACCTGTGGATTTAAACAAACACCTGCATCAAATAGAAAAACCTTATAAAGAAGTCATGACAAGGTGTGGCATCTAAAGCATTAATTGCAGCTTTTCAAACTTTGCTTTTGGATGTGAATACATTTATTTTGATGAATAAAACAATCATTTTTGTATATGGTATCCTTCAGCCACAATAACTGTTCTTTATTTCAGACACCCTGTTGAAGAACTTTTAGATTCTTATCACAACCAAGTGGAACTGGCTCTTCAAATTGAAGTAAGTCTTAATTCATGTTTTGGCATGATACCTTAAAAATTTTTGTCTCTGTTCTCTCTTAAATACTAGTAATAGCATTGGATTAAATATTTCAGAAGGACTATTTAATCTGTATTCTTGATGTTGATGTTTGATGACTTGTTTTCTTATTATAATAAGACCCAACTTACTAATAAAACTTCTTAATATGTAATGCTTGAGTCAATGTGTTTACTCTCACTTCAATTCAGCTTTGTTACTAAGAGGAACCTTCAGTTCAATTCAGAAAGCCTTTGTTGAATGCTTACTATATGCTTGCTGCTGGAGTTAGGAAAGTGAATGACCTAGTCCTCACCTATCAGGAACTTAAAACTAGTGATGGGGGATTTAAACAAAATTTCAGTATGGTATAGTAAATGTAGTATAGAGGTACGCATTGGGGTTCTTTGGAAGATCAAAGAAGGGTACTTCTCCCAACTTGAGGGTTCAAGGAAGGTGCAATTACAGTAGGAGTGGTGAGAAGGGGTTGAATTCTGTGATATGTTTTGAAGTTAATGCTAGGAGGATTTACCAATAGATTGGATGTGAAGCATGAGAGACAGAGAGAAGAGTTAAGCATAACTCCAAGATTTTCTACTTGAGCATTTGGAAATCTGGAGTTGCCTTTTAGTGAAATGGGGAAAACTCTGAGAGGAGCAGGTTTGGCAGGAAGATCTAGAATTTAATTTTGGACATTATGTTTGAGATGACTATTATTCATGCAAATAATGATGTTGAGTAGACAGCTGGATATGAATCTGGAATTTAATAGAGGAGGTCAAGGCTGGAGATAATAAACTTGGGAATCATTGGAATATAAATGGCATTTTGCAGCTATAAGACTGGATGAGATCACTAAGAAAATCATTGCAGGTAGAAAAAAAAAGAGTTTGAGGACTGAGCCCAGTGAATATCTCCCATCTTAAAATAAAACGAAAAGTCCACATTCCCTTGCAGCAGCCACTCCACTTCTCTTTTCTCCTTGCAGCAAAACTTCTGAAAGTTAATCCGTTTTTACTGCTTTCGCTTCCACTCTTCCCATTCTCTTATGAACCCACTCCAGTCAGGCTTTCATTCTCAGCACTTCCCTGAAACCACACTTATTGAGATCATTAAGGACTTCCGTGATCATGATTCCAGTAATAAGTTCTTAGTCTTTATTTTCTCAGCTTTTCTATAGTGTTTGACACAGTTGATCGTTTCTTCCTTCTTGAAACACTCACATGGCCTCTGGGATATCATGGTCTTGGTTCTCCTACTTCTAGTGTCTGCTCTACTCTTCTCACTTGTGGCTTCCTCCTTAGAATCTCCTTATCTACCTGACCTCTAAACATTAGAATGCCCCAGGGCTCAGTTGTAGAACCTCTTCTCTCTATACATTCACATCCTAGGTGATCTCACTTAATCTCGTATTTTTGAATACCCTACATGTGCTGATGACTCTGAAATTTATATCTCCAGCCTTAACCTCTTTTCTCAACTCCATATTCAAATATCTATTACTTGACATTTTTATATGAATATCTAATTAACTAACATCTCAAGTTTAAGATACACAAAACTATTTTTTATACTACCCTATTCATCAGTCTTCCCCTTCTTAATAAATGGCAACTCTGTCCTTCCATTTGCCCAGGCCAAAACCTTGGAGTCATATTTGATTTCTCAGGAAAAAGATCTTTTACATCCCATATTCAGTCTAATTCCTGTCAGCTCCACCTTGAAAATACATTCAGAATGTGACCATTTTTCATCACTACCAGAGCTACCATCCTAGTCAATTACAGTAGTCACAATAGTTCCTTACTGATTTCTTAGCTTTTACTCTTGTCCTTCTATAGTCTGTCTTCCACAGGCAACCAAAAGGATCTTTTAAAAATGTCGCTAAATGCAATGTGGTATCCTGGCTTGTGTCCTGGAAGAGGAAAAGGACATTAGTGGAAAAAGTGGTGAAATCTGAATAAAGTCTGTAATTTAGTTAATAGTAAGGTACCAGAGTTAATGTCTTAGTTTTGACAAGTGTAGCATCGTTATATAGGAGGTTACTTAACCCAGTTTCCTTTAATATTACGCAGAAACTCTGTGTACTCTTTTTACAGCTTTTCTGTACATCTAAAATTATTTAAAGAATTTAAAGAATTGTTAATTAGTAAAACGTAGTTAATGACTACAAAGGGTAAAAGAGGACTCTAAAGCAGGAGTTGGCGTATTGTGGCTCACATGCCAAATCTGGCCTGTTGCCTGTTTTTGTAAATGACATTTTATTGGAACACAGCCATGCTAATTTATTTTTATATTATCCATGTCTATTTTCATGCCCTAATAGCAGAGTTGAATTGTGACAGAGACTGTGTGGCCCACAAAGCCTAAAATATTGACTATCTAGCCTTTAAAAAAAAGTTTGTCAACCTGCTCTAAGGGGTCCAGAACTAACAGGTGCAGAAAAGCAGCTATCAACTCTAGGTTGAGGAAAAATGGATAGTGAAGGAACTCCTCTCCCCCAACCCTAGCTGAAATTCGGCCTCTTTGAAGAGGGTCTGGCTATCACAGGAACACGCAGGTTGCCTATGGCAAAGAAACATGCCAGAGCTGTAAGATTGGGAGAGCATGGCCTGAAGGTGCAACTGGAGCTGGTCCTTGAGGACCACTGGGCTCCCACACTGAATTACAAAATGAAGACTGAACTCTGATGAGAAGTGTCTACATGCTGCTGTTGTTGCCTTTGAATGTCCCTTCGGTGCCCTCTATTGACAAAACCTAACATTGTGCCAGCTGGCAAAGGAGAAATGTTTATAGCGTCTAGCTCCAGTATGACAAAGTAGGGGGGATTTGGAACTGATAGACAATAAATTGATAACTGGCACATAAAAAATGATGGAGAACAGTATAGGAGAATAGCATCAGCCTCAAAAGTGGAACGGTTTTTTTATGAAGGTGGAGGTGTAAAAGTAAGCAGAAATATAAGTCAAGTAAGCAAAAGTGGGAAGTAGAAAACAGACCTTCAGGCCCTGAAGACTGCAGGGTAATTGGATGTTTGAGAAAATGAGGTGGTTTCATTTAAGCATGAAGGGAAGGGAGCATTCGGTTTATGGTAGCCAATCCTCAAGTGTGGAAAAATTTAAATTTTTAAGGGATGGTACAGTACTGAGTTTCAGCCCACACTAACAGTACTTGGCATATAAGTTTGATGAATTAATTCATTATGTAAGAGTGTTTCTTAATGAGATATATACTTTAAAATGATGATGGAGGGGAGGATTTTTAAATGATTCTCATCAGGTAAATGATTTTATAATATATTTGTACATGGATACTTTTGAATCATGGTGAAATCAACTGTGGTTGAATAGTACAGGATTGTCCTCAAGGAAGTTTTTTCATCAGACAAAATTTAAAAAGTGATGGTTGTATGGATGCAAATAATGCTTAAAAGTTGACTCACTTCTGGTAACTGTTGCCCAGTGTTATTAATATGTGACCAACCTCTGAAGAATTTGTTTTTGATACCATATTTCTGCAAGACAGAGAAGGGTTGGTGTTTTTAATGTGGAAATTATTCCCAAATGAGAATAAAAAAGATAACTCCAATTTTTTTAATGATTTAGTAATTTGTTGGTAATTAATTGCTTTGACTTCTGATTCTAATATGAAATTAATGGTATTTGAATAAGAATAATTGTGTCAGGCAAGGTGAAAATTAACCAGGCCTGCTTTTTCCTGCTTTAAAGTAAACTATATAATTTAAAAGCTATCTTGTTTCTTTTCTTTTTCATCACAAAAGAATAAAGGATATCTGTTCTTAGGCACATCTAAAATGTCTAGTTTCTAACTTCATCTCTGAAATTGACCCTTTAAATTCCACATACTTATGTTTATTTTACTTTTTATTTTTAAAGAACCAGCACCGAGCAGTAGATCAAGTAATTAAAGCTGTAAGAAAAATCTGTAGTGCTTTAGATGGTGTAGAAACTCTTGCCATTACAGAATCAGTAAAGAAGCTAAAAAGAGCAGTTAATCTTCCAAGAAGTAAAAGTACTAACGTGAGTATTTTTTAGTAATTAGCATTTTATTACATGCAAATACGTACTTGAATATCTATCACTTAAACTGGGAGATTTTTCCTTTTGCTAGACAAAATATTATTATTTTAACTTTGACTTTAACTTTTGAGTTGATTTGGTCACTTACTTGGTAAGGTAGGGAATTCCTAAAAGGAAATGGGCTGCTTTAAAAGAGCTTTGTGAGAGTGGGCATTGAACAGGTGGATGCCAAACTGTGAACCTTTTGTGTGTAGAAGAGGAACTCTGGCATAAATGAATTGGTTGGGAGTTTTAAGGTAGATACTGAGCTTGAAGGACCTGGATGGTAATAGCTACCGTTTCTCCCTCTGAATGGAAATGTCCATGATTGCCAATGGGGGAAGTTCTACTATGGACTATACCTCCTCCCTGTGGAAAAGACCCAGAAGCCTCACTAATAATAGTGCCTTACTGCCTCAGAAGCAACCAGGTTGGGAGCCCTCTCTTGATATCATTCTGTTGCTTTTAGTAAAATCTCTCCCCTTGATGTTTCCATGGGGATTTAATTAACTCTGTTCATAGCTCTGACTGGAAGGATGAGAGAAGGTGGATCACAAGACTTGATAAATTTAAAGGAAGGAAAAGTTATATTGGTGGTATGCCCCTCATCAGATATCTAGGAGATAGCTCAATCCATTTGTTCCCGCAGAGAGACTATCTACTATCTGTATAGTATACAGAAATTTGGGTCTCTTTTTTTTTTTCTTTCTTTCGTATTATGTACTTGTTTTTAGAAATTAAAAAATATATATGAAATCACTTGGAGGTGATCAACTACCATGGTCCTAATGTTGTCTGAGGCTTCTATTTGTTATATTCATTTGCAGGATAAAGGAGCTCAATTTCAATAATTATAAGAGCTTTTTTGAGATATTAAGTGGTAATAAATAGAGTTCTAGTTTCTTTAAGGATATTCTTATCATGCTAATAGTAGAGCAACTAATGGAAAATAAAATACTATATTAGTGTATCACTTTTGGGTTTCAAGTTTTAATTACTAAATTGGTTTAATGAGGCAGATTTTGTTGAGTTTCTATATTCTATGATTTTCTTGATACTAAAAATCATCTCTTAATTTGGTTTGGGGTTTTCACTTTCTTTTTGGATTCTTTTTTATGGTTTTATTAATTCTGCAGACACTTTGGGAGGTTTCCCCTGCAAAGGGTGTGTTTGATGTAGCATTTAATTAAATGTACTGAAATTGAAGGTAAACATTTTATATTACATCATGGGCAATTTTCTGACTAATTTGTATGTGTTTATGCAGGTAACTTCACTGTCTGGAGGAGGAGACACTAGCAAGAGTTCAACTAGGGGTATGTCTTTAAATTCTTTAAATTTAGCAGTAATTTTTGCTTTTTCAGAGAATTATATTAATAATTTCTTTAAATCTAGGCTCACTGAATTCTGAAAATCCTGTTCAAGTAAGCATGGACCAATTAACTGCAGCAATTTATGATCTTCTCAGACTCCATGCAAGTTCTGGTAGGAGTCCTGCAGACTGTGCCCAAAGTAACAGGAATATCAAGGAAGCGTGGACCACAACAGAACAGCTCCAGTTTACAATTTTTGCTGCACATGGAATTTCGAGTAACTGGGTATCAAAGTAAGTAACTGTTTAAAAGAAAATATATACAGGTTTACTAGAAGCTATTTCTAATCTTGTAAAATGTCAGCATCTACTGTCATCTTGGTATTTAAACGGATGATATAAGAATCACCACATACCTTTGTGGTTTTCATAAAAATTAAAGAGGTGTTTGAAGCTGCTCCAGTAAAAAATATCACTCCCCTACGTGCAAAAAAGGCAGGAAAATATATGTTTAAACTTACAAGGACAAATGCTAATTTAAGAAATTAGTCGATTTATGACTACTGTTTTTTCTGCCTTTCCCTTAGAACCAGGGTAATTTGAAACCGAGTGTAATGGGACTAGACTTTAGTACTTGTTTTTTCTTCTTTAGTAGTTTACAGTTTACTGATTGCTAGGCTTTGAAGTTTACAAGAGCATATTTTCTTCTATTGAATTTTTAATATGGGTTTTTCCTTTTTGATTTTTTTTGTCAATGCCATAAAGTTTGCCAACTTAACTTCTTTGGAAATGATTAATATAAACTGAAAAGTCTGAGTTGAATATTTTTAATGAAATAGTTTCATAATAGCTTAACACTGTAAAATAAGGTAAAGCCTAGTGAGGAGATACCAAAGCAGATAAATTCTGCTTAAGTTGAGCTTTAGATTAAATAAATATAAAAAATAATATAATGACTTGAAAGTGGTATCATTCAATAAATATTTACTGAGCACCCTCTGTGGGCAGTGTTCTTAGTACTAGGGATTCAGCAGTCAACAAGGCAGCAAAAAAATCTCTGCCCTCCTGGAACTTGCATTTTAATGGATACTACTGCTGTCTGAAGGTATTTCATTCTTTTAAATAGTTAAAAGGATAATACTCTCCACATACTCCATACACACATATACACACACAAATAAATTTAGGGACACTAACGAAGAGAACAAATACTCAGTAGAAGACAATACAGAAAACTGCAGTGATAATTAAGATGGGAAGAAAGTTAATAAAATGCTGAAGTAAAGAGGGACAAATGGAATGAGGCTGAGAAAAGGAATCAAATAGTTAGCTAGGGGTATTTTGTGAACCAATGAAATTAAATTTGAAATATGTGTAGAATGATTAATAGATTGTATATATGAACAAAGTGGTTAACATGTAAGCCAAGCAGTAAGTTAGAATACTAGTAGAATATGATTTTATTGAACCTAAGACTCCTGCCCTACAAGATTGACTGACTGTATCTAACCAGCTTTGTACTTGTGGCAATTAGGGGCTAAATCGTTGCTATCTAATGAGATAATACAACAGCATCTGTCCCCATGGATGGAAGCCTCCTAATAGATTAGGAAGACTAGCTCAGTGCAAGTCAGGCCCGTAACACCATTAATTCGCTTGATGGACTGTATTTCTTTGGCTTAGCAAAGGAAAATGGCACCTAGGGAAGATAATGTTTGTACTCTTTCTTCCTCACGTTTACCTAGAAATGAATAATTATTCAGTGTCATTCAACAAAATCTAAAACTAGAACACAAAATTGAGATAAATTCTCCAGGTGGCATCATTATAGCCCCCTTAGACTGGCCCCTGGGGATATATGTTCCCTTCTGTACTCCCTTTGCTGTAGCTATTTTCTGTTTTTATGGAATTTGCAGCAGTTAAATTTCAGATGTTTTTTCCAAAAATTCAAATGAATGGTGACCAAATTATTTCAGATAATAGTCACTTAGGAAAGAATGGCTAATGATGTATATTTGTGTTAGTTAACTCATTTGTATTATCAAATAAAAATCAAATTAAACTTGGGGCCGGCCCGGTGGCATAGTGCTTAAGTTCTCATGCTCCGCTGCGGCAGCCCACGGTTCACAGGTTTGGATCCTGGGCACGGACCAACCAACACACCGCTTGTTGAGCCATGCAGTGGCAGCATCGCATATAAAGTAGAGGAAGATGGGCACGGATGTTAGCCCAGGGCCAATCTTCCTCAGCACAAAGAGGAGGATTGGCAACGGATGTTAGTTCAGGGCTAATCTTCCTCACACACACACAAAAAAAATCAAATTAAACTCTTTCTTTTCTCAGTTATGAAAAATACTACTTGATATGTTCCCTGTCTTACAATGGAAAGGATCTTTTTAAACCTATTCAATCAAAGAAGGTTGGCACTTATAAGAATTTCTTCTATCTTATTAAATGGGATGAACTGTAAGTGAAATTTCTGGCTTTTTATTCTTTCAGTGTGCCTTATTCTTTACTTTTTTCCGTGTATGCATCTTAGCTTTAATTTTTGTTACATTTTCCATTAAAATTCGTTAAATACTTAACGACATCTTAAGATCTCTTCTTGGTATGATTCTATAGAGCAGACTGAAATTCTCATTTAAAAATGTGAAATAATACTCTTTCAAATCTACATATTGTTAAATTGCAGAAACATGCCATTAATTTGTCCTAGACTTTGTCAAGTTAAAAATGTAAATTTACAAATGATTCTAGAAATAATGATGTATCATAGCATTGCTTAGTTTAGTATTTATTCTGTAACACTGTATATATGAAGCCTAGTTTTTGGTTAACAGATTTTAAAAATTATCTTAAATCCATGTATAAGATGGTATTTTGCACTGTTAATATTTTTAAAATATTATTTTTAAACTAAGGGAACACTTTCATTATTTAGGCACATAGGCAATTGCAGAGCTTTTTACTTTTTATTCTGCATTTATTAAATGGTGTCCTATTTTTTATTTTTTAAATTACAACAATAACACATGTCTGTGAAAGCAATCAAATAATACAAAAATGCCTACAGGGTAAAAAGTGTCACTTTATTTTCAACACTTACCATCTCATGGCTCCTCAGAGTTACCACTGTTGACCTTATGTGTCTTTTTAGACTTAGAGAAAAAAAAGCATTGGTAAACATATACGTGTGTTTGTATATATAATGTGCACACATACATCCCAAATCAGAAATACTCGTAAACGTTCATCTAGTTTTTCCTAAAGGAAATAAAAATGACCACTATTATTTTGCATAGAAATTGACATTTTCCAAGTCTTGAGTTAAAGGCACTAACAAATTTTTGAAGAAAGAAATGTTATATATTTGAAATTTTTATGAAATTTGTTTAAGATTTTTACAGCACATTAGCCAAGCTTGCTACTTAAGTAACGGTTACTCAGAATTAAACATTATTTGATAAGTCAAATAAAATACCTAAAATTGTAGTCTCATTAAAAGGCTTACACTTCCTATTTGATCTAACTTGTTTTTTCTATTAATACTTTTTCCTCCCCTAGAATCATTTTTCCCATCCAGATATCACAATTACCATTAGAATCTCTTCTTCACCTTACTCTTTTTGGAATTTTAAATCAGAACAGTGGAAGTTCCCCTGATTCTAATAAGCAGAGAAAAGGGCCAGAAGCTTTGGGCAAAGTTTCTTTACCTCTTTTTGACTTTAAACGGTAAGTGTTACTGAGTTGTGACGGTGAGTTACTATGAACACATATGCAGCATCAGAATTGGCTAGAGGACAGGGTGGGGAACAAAGAGTCTTTGCTTCATTAGAGAAGTACCATCGCTTTTTGCCACTTTTGTTGTCTAGTAATAGATGTTTATTTTAGATGAATGGCATAATATTTTTTCAAAATTTAAGAGAGTAAGGTGAAGGGCAGTTGATTTCTGTTTGACAATTAAATAGTTTGTATCCAACACTCTGCTGTTAAAACTCTGAGCAGATGGTATTAAGCTTAAGATTTTGCCAAGTAGTATAGTCAATCTAGGTAATGTTAGGATTTAACATTAAAGAAATACTCAGAAATTAAGAGGGAAGATGATTTTACATTAATACATATAGAGAAACAGAGTGGTAATGATTTAGTTCAGTTAAAGTACTGTAGTACTATAGTGATCAGAAATCCTCGTCTTGAAATTCTTTTTAAAATAATATATGTTTAAGGTACAGCATGCATACAACCTGATGAAGTCAATGTCATGGAAGCCAAATGACTTAGAGGTATTTCAGTCAGCCTCAATAACAAATGAGTTGTTAAGTCATTTTTAAATAATCAGAGTCAAGCATTTAACCTGCCTTTCTTCTACCCTTGTATCTCAGGATTACCAAGTAATTGATACGAGAAAGTTTTTTCATAGAAAAATTCCAGCTAATAGGCACAGAAGGAATGATAGAATTAGAATATCAAAATTTTGCAACCCCTGCCAAAATAATAGATTTAGGCCAGCATTTCTCAGTCTCGGCACTATCGATTCTTTGGGCCAGATAATTCTTTGCTGTGGGAGACTGTGTTCGTTGTAGGATATTTGGCAGCATCCTTGGCTTCTGCCTACTAGATGCCAGTAGTACCCACTAGTTGCCAACCAAAAATGTCTCCAGACATTGCCAAATGTCCACTTTTGAGAACCATTGATTTAAGTAGTGATTATCAATGCCTGCTTAAGAACAGTAAGTGATTAACTTTTCTGGAACTTTATAATGTATGGTTTAGACTGACAGCATGTGAACAAACTGATTATCTTAACATTACAGATAGAGAAGCCAAACAACATGTGCCTCTTTATTTGATGCAATAGAAAGTATATACAATACCACCTATAAAGTATTAAGTAATCTTGCCAGATAACTAAGCGTGAATCAGATCAAGCCTTTAGATCTACCCACTACTCTACAGAAAATATAGGAGATAAAGGGACATGCTGAATGACACCAGAGGAATACAGTCAGTAAAATCCAGGATATAGAAAATTCTCAGAACAAAAGACCTGATTTCTTCAACAAATGGCAGGGGATAAAAAAAAAAGAGAAAGAATGTACAGATTAAAACAAGTCAGCAAACTTTCTGTAAGGGAGATGAGATAGTAGTAGTTTAGGCTTTGCAGGTAATAATAGTCTCTGCCACAAAGGCAAAAGCAAAGGCAAAAGCAGTGATAGTATGTAAATGAATGTGGCTTTGTTCTAATAAAAGTTGATTTACAAAACCAGATGCACAGGCTAGAGTTTGTTGACCCTTGAATTAAAAGATACTTAAAAAGACTTATCAACCAAATACAAGTGTTGAACCTTGCTTTGATCCTTATTTGAACAAATTAACTATAAAAAAAGAAAAACATTTTTAGGAAAATTTGAATACTGACTAGCTAGGTGAAGATTTTAAGTAATTATTGTTAATTATTTTAGGTGTGGTAATGGTATTGTACTTATTTTAAAATAAAACAGTGTTTATTGTTTAGAGATATGTAAAAGTATTTACAGATGAAATAATAAGATTAGAATGTGCCTTAAAATTATCTAGTTGGGGTGAGGGTGGTCCTAAAAAAGACAGAATATAATGTGTCAAAAATTTAAAGGCTGTTTCCCTGCAAGAGAAAACATTAAGACAGGAGTCTAGTTCTGGAAAGGATATTTGCTGTTTGAATAAAATGAGCAAAGTTTGATAAGTGTATAGTTTCCTGCTTTTATATACAGGTAGCTCATGTTATTTTTTTAGAAATTTCTTCTGTATAAAGATATATCATTATCTTTGTTGATAAATGTTTTTAATTTAGGCTGGCCATAAATTGGTAGTGTAGGGCAAGGGTCAGCATACTGCAGCCCACTGCCTGTTTTTTGTAAATACAGTTTTGTTAGAACATAGCACACATTTATGTATTGTTTATGACTACTTTTGCACCATGACAGCAGAGTTGAGTCTCTGCGACGGAGATTGTATAGCCCAGAAAGCCCAAAATATTTGCTCTCTGGCCCTTTATAGAAAAAAGTTTGCTCATCCCTGGCCTAGGGGACAGATATAACCTCTCATCTCAAATGATTAGTGCTTTGTCACAAAGTAGGTACTCGTTTTCTTGGCTTGTGTTTTTGTTCTTGTGGTAAAAGTCGGGGAGCAGTCCTGTAATCCAAACCACCACCTTGAGATGTATTCCTTTGTAGATGATCTTCAAAACTATCCTTCACCTTGCTATTTGTAGAAGTTGTTTTGGGGACAAGTGACTCTGAGTCTTTACCCATCTTGTGTTCTGTCCTCAACCCCATTCCTCCCAAGATATATTCTTTCATTCTCCCTCACTTTGTTCCAACCTCCATACTTCAGTACATTTACCTAAAATATCTGTACACTATGGAGAGTAACTCCTGATATGTTCTTAAAGATGATATTCTTTTTATATAGAGGATGCTTAATAAATGTTTGAATACTAACATTTCAAATTCATTACCATGTGTTATGAGTTTTGAATTAATTTTTAAAATGAAGACCACAGTATTCTTCTCTTTATATTTATGAAGGTTTTTAACATGTGGAACAAAGCTTCTATATCTTTGGACTTCGTCACATACAAATCCTATTCCTGGAACAGTCCCCAAAAAAGGATATGTGATGGAAAGAATAGTGTTACAGGTAATGGTACTTCTTGACATGTGGAGAGGTTTAAATTTAAATTTCTTTATAAATAAAGTATATGTATACTCTGATTTGGGTAGTTACTAAAGAAGCCTAATTGATCTTGTTTCAGTCTTAGAATCTATCTTCAATTTAAATGTCAATAAACCATTTCCTATTTCTATGAAACAGTAAAAGAAAATATACTTGTCCCCATCCCAGCACTATATGTGCTATTGAGAATTACCAGTTACCAAAGTGGTAATCACTTTCAACAAAAGGAGAAGAAGCATTAATTTAATATTCAATCTAAAAGTCACCCTCATGACTAAGAAAAATCAATTTTCTCAAAGACAAAGAAGTTAATGTGGCAAATATGTGGACTGTTCAGCTGTAATTTGATCAACTTCTGTTACATTTTTAAGGTTGATTTTCCTTCTCCTACATTTGATATCATTTATACCACTCCTCAAGTTGATGGAAGCAATATACAGCAACACAACTTAGAAATATTGGAGAATGATATAAAAGGAAAACTTCTTGATATTCTTCACAGAGACTCATCACTTGGGTATGCTCCTTTGATTCTGTTTTGCCTGGGTATCTCTTACCATGTAAAGCTCAAGTTAATGGTTTATTAAATGCCCTGATTTAATTCATGATTTAGCAATGTTCTTGGTATGGAAAGTTTTCTATTTCTGTTTTTAATTATTTAAAAAGACTATGTGACTACATCAAATTTTAGAAATTTGTACAAGTCAAACTTTTTGCATGATTAAAAGGCAAAAAACAGATTGGGAACTATATTTACAGTAAATATCAATAGATTAATTTCCTTAATATATAAAGAACCTTTTCATTTCAATAGAAAAACCAACAACTCAGTGGTAAAGTAGACAAAGAATATGAATAGGTAATTCTTTGGAAAAGAAATACAATGCCTTTTTTTCTCCACTTAAGGAAGATTAGCCCTGAGCTAAGATCTGTGCCAGCCTTCCTCTACTTTGTATATGGGTTGCCGTCACAGCATGGCTGACAAGTGGTATAGGTCTGCCCCTGGGAGCTAAACCTGTGAACCTGGCCACTGAAGCACAGGATGCTGAACTTAACCACTAGACCACGGGGCCAGCCCCTGCAATTCCTTTTAAACATCTGAAAGGTGTTCAATCTCTCAGTAATCAAGGAAATGTATATTAACACAAGATGCCATTTCATACACATCAGATTGTTGAAAATTAAAATGTCTCATATAAAGTGTTGATGAGGATACAGAAAAATGGCAATTATACTGTTGGCGGAACTCGAAAGCTTTTGGAGAACAGTTTGGCAAAATCAATAAAGGTTACAATGTGTGTAGCCTGTGACCTAGCACTTCCACTTCCACTTAGTTTTATATCTTAGAGAAAACCCTTTTAAATTATATTTGCTTATAGAGACAAGAATATTCATTGCAGTATTTATTTGGATTATTGTAAAACTGATAGGGAATGTTCATCAGTAGGGGTTAAATTATGGTACATTTATCCAATGAAGTATTATGTAACTATTAAGAATGAAGTTATAGGGGCCGCCTGGTGGCGCAGCGGTTTAGTCCGCGCTTGGCAGCCCGGGGTTCGCGAGTTCGGATCCCAGGCGCCCGCGGACGCGCACTGCCTGTCAGCCATGCCGTGGCGGCGTCCCATATAAAGTGGAGGAAGATGGCACGGATGTTAGCTCAGGGCCAGTCTTCTTCAGCAAAAAGGGGAAGATTGGCAACAGATGTTAGCTCAGGGCTGGTCTTCCCCACAAAAAAAAAAAAAGAATGAAGTTATAGCTGTATGTACAGATATGTAAGACATGTTAAATGAAGAAAGCAAGGAGCAGAATAGTGTGTATAGTGTGTTACCATTAACATAAAGGAAAAAAAGAATCTACATACACCTGTGTATATGCTTCTATGTGAATAGACTATCTCTGGAAGAATATATAGGCATAGGCAGTTGCCACCGGGAGGGGAATTGGAAGGAGAGAGACTTCACTGTGCACCTTTGTGCAATACTTGAGTTTTTTCAGTACTCCCCGTGAAATGAATACATTTCATTGCATATATTATATACACAAAAGTGGATGGGTAGAAAATAGTGAAATATTTCATTCACATAAACATTTGTCATTAAGATTAAATTAGAATCTCCAAAACAAGTCCATTTTATTTTGAATATTCTTCAGTTGAGCTGTATAATCATCTTCTAAAATTTTGTAATAGCATTTGTTTTTTTGCATGACATTTGATTTTATTGGTATATAATAGATGAAATCCTTGCTATCTCTTAGGGTGGGTTCTACTTATTCAACTCTAATTTCTAGTGCCTGGCATCTGGTTAGAGCTCAATAAATTTTTATTGTACTGAATTATCCTTCATTTTCGTAACTAGGACTCTTTCATCAAGGCAGAATGATTTCTTTTTATTTCTCAAATTAGGGTAAATTAGTGGTGTTTGCTGTATTTGTGTTTGCGTTTTTCCATTTCAGATTAGTATTAATGATTCTACCAAGACTGACTGTCCTAAAATGAATAAATTTCTTCTTTGTATTTTTAATGGTTGAGATTGTAACTGTCATTATGATATCTTTGAGAAATAATTTAATTGTTGTGTATGCAGACTTTCTAAAGAAGATAAAGCCTTTTTGTGGGAGAAACGTTATTACTGCTTCAGACACCCAAATTGTCTTCCTAAAATACTAGCAAGTGCCCCAAACTGGAAATGGGTTAATCTTGCCAAAACTTACTCATTGCTTTGGCAGTGGCCTCCATTGCACCCACTGACTGCATTAGAGCTTCTTGATTCAAAGTAAGTCAACCGTGACTGAATTTATTTGCTCTGTTTTATTGTTGTCAATTTTTCCAGTAAGGTATTATGTTGCAGGAGTACTTCCCTTTGTTTTAAAATGAAAGCAATTCAATACAATATAAATGTGTAAATGTACATTTCTACAAAGATATCTTCTGCATTGAGGTTATTAAAAAGGGATGTCATATCATTTAAAACTAACCTAAAGAGAGAGTTAGGTTATAAATTTTTAGTAACTTGTTATATTTTTATGATGTGGGCCAAAATTAATTTTCTTAAGCTTAAGATTTCTAAACAGTCCCGAAATTGAATTTGTATAGCACAGTAAGATTTTCTTCCTAAAAAAAAAGAAACACATTGCTTTTGAATAAAGAGGTATTTGAATATTCTTTGTCAGAAATAGATTGAAGTTGTGTTTTTAGGAAATACAGCTTCATTAGAAAAAAATCACCGTCAAATCTTGGTTTTGTGATATTCTTCTAGATTTGCTGATCAGGAAGTTAGGTCCCTAGCTGTGACCTGGATCGAGGCTATTAGTGATGATGAGCTAACAGATCTTCTTCCACAATTTGTGCAGGTGAATTTTTTACTAGATTACCTGTCCTCCTTTCTTTCCCCCCAGGTTTTATGAATAGAAAACTTGCTAAGGGATCCCCCTTCTGTTTTGATTAAAAGTACTTCTGTAGTGGGAATGTTTAGGTGCATTGCATTTGGATTTAGTGTGAATTTTTTTCCACTGTTGTTGGCTGCCCCACTTGAGTATTGTATATATGTACCTGTATTTTTAATTTTCAGACTTTGTAGATTCTCAGAACAAACCAGACTTGAGCTTTTCTTTGATTTTTCTTTACTGGCCATTTAAACTTAGCTAATGACTGTTATTCCCGGGTCTATACTTTTCTGCTTGGTTTCATTGATTTAGCCTAAGTTAATTCATTTGTTTCATTTTTATCAGTATCATCTTTCATCAACAAGAGTCATACTTGCCTTGTATAGTTTCTCTTGGTAATTTTATCCTAACAATGTAATATGAGTTTAACCACTAGTAATTCTTATTTTCCTTTATGTGTAGGCTTTGAAATATGAAATTTACTTGAACAGTTCATTAGTGCGCTTCCTTTTGTCCAGAGCATTGGGAAATATACAGATAGCACACAATTTATATTGGTAAGATTTAAGTTTTCTGAAGTACTTTACTTCCAATCCTGGTATTTATAGAGATGACATACTCTGAAAGTCTAAACAATATGTTCAGACTACTTCCTGTGGATACCAGATGTTTTATTGAAGGCATTATTATAAAGAAGCTAAATTTTTATGTCCTTAGAAATAAAACTAAAAATAACAAAACCTTTTCTTGCATGTTAGAGCTCTTTAATAATGAATGAGTTTTTACTTGCTTATATATCTTAAAATAAATTCCTGGATACCAAAAATTGAACTTGTTGAATTGATCTTTGAAGACGTTCATCCAGTTCTGAGAACTAGCTGACGTAAATATTTTGCTGTATTAGGCTCCTCAGGGATGCCCTGCATGATGCACAGTTTGGTGCCCGATATGAACATGTTTTGGGTGCTCTCCTCTCAGTAGGAGGAAAAAGACTCAGAGAAGAACTTTTGAAGCAGACAAAACTTGTACAGCTTTTAGGAGGAGTAGCAGAAAAAGTAAGACAAGCTAGTGGATCAGCCAGACAGGTATGTACCCATAAGAGGGAACATAAATATTTTGATGTTAAAGGATCTTTACACCGCTGACAAGTTAAATTGTTATTTTTTATCAATAGACCCTCAACAGAACTCTTTAACTACACCCCTGTGGTTTTGGGCAAATGAATTCAAAGGTTGTTTAAAATCTATAAGAATAGATGTCACAACTTAATTCAGGAAATCAATGCTTTTTAATTCCCATGTTTATTAATTTCTTTCTGGTCAAAATTGTTCTCTTGAGTTTCTTTTTCATTATTTTGCTTTTTAACTTTTTTGTAATTGTAAAAGTAACAAAAGTATGAATTGATACTGTTTAAAAAAATCCAAATAATGAAGAAGTTTATAGAATAAAAAATTAAGACTTTTCCAGTTTCATTTACTCTATGTAGATATCTATTGTTTATAATTTGCTATATGTCCTTCATGGTCATTTTATATGGCTTTACACACACACACACACATACACATATATATATATATACACACACACACACTTATGTATATGTACAAATTTTTGGAGTTTAAAAAAAATTTTTTATAGAAACGTATTTTTTATAGAAACAACATATATATGTTGTTGTTGAGGTAAAATTCACATATAAAATTCACCACTTTAACCATTTTAAAGTATACAATTCATTGGCTTTTAGTACATTCACAATGTTGTGCAACAACCACCACTATCTAATTCCAGAACATTTTCATCACACCAAAAAGAAAGTCTGTACCCGCTAACCACTCATTCCTCATTCCCCTTTCCTCCCAGGCTCTGGTAAGCACTAATCTGCTTTTTATCTTTATGGATTTGCCTGTTCGCACATTTCATATAAATGGAGTCATAAAATATGTGGCCTTTTATGTCGGGTTTCTTTTACTTAGCCTAATGTTTTCAAGGTTCATCCATATTGTAGCATGTGTAAGTAATTCATTCCTTTTTATGGCTGAATAATGTTCCACTGTGTGGATAATACCACATTTTGTTTATCCATTCATCAGTTGATGGACGTTTGGCTATTTCTACTATTTGGCTATTATGAACAATGCTGTGTGTAGGTTTTTGTTTGAACACTTGTTTTCACTTTACCTTGGAGTGGAATTACTGGGTCATACAGCAATTCCATGTTTAACTTTTTGAGGAACCACCAAACTGTTAGCCGAAGCAGCTGCACCATTTTATATTCCTATCAGCAATGTATGAGGGTTCCAATTTCTCCACCTCCTCACCAACATTTGTTATTTTCTGGGTTTTTTTAAATTATTATTATTGTAATCATCCTACTGGGTGTAAATTGATATCTCATTGTGGTTTTGATTTGCATTTCCCTAATGACTAATGATTTTGAGCACATTTTCATGTGTTGGTTGGCCACTTGTATATCTTCTTTGGAGAAATTTCTTTTCTTTTTTTTTTTTTTTTGTGAGGAAGACCAGCCCTGAGCTAACATCCATTGCTAATCCTCCTCTTTTTGCTGAGGAAGACTGGCCCTGGGCTAACATCCATCCCCATCTTCCTCCACTTTATATGGGACGCCGCCACAGCATGGCTGACAAGCAGCGCGTCAGCGGGCGCCTGGGATCCGAACCGGCGAACCCCGGGCTACCAAGCACAGACGAAACCCTACGCCACCGGGCGGCCCCCGGCAGTTGGAATTTTGATAAGGATTGTGTTGAATCTTTAGATCAATTTGGGAAATATTGCAGTCTTACTAATATTAAGTCTTCCAGTTCATGAACACGGGGTGTCTTCCATTTATTTAGATCTTTAATTTCTTTCAGCAATTACACTTTTTTTTTCAGATTGTTTTTTGCTTTATTTTGGACAATTCATGTCAGTAAATATAGTTATACTTCATGTTTCTTAATAAGTATGTAATAGTGCAAGGTATTGTAACATAAATTATGAACCATTACTTCACTGTAGGTTGTTAACAAATTTTTCTTTTCTCAAGCAGTCCTGCAATGAACTTTAGTATACAGGCTTTCGCCAGTATTTCTTTATAGGATATTCCTGCAGGTGAAATAGCTGAGTCAAGAGCTATGTACATTTTTATTTATAATAGTTTCTGTTAGATTGCTCTACCAAAAAAAAAACTATGTATACACCTCCCTCCCCACCAATAGATTATGAAAGTATCTGTTTCCTACCCTGTTGCCAGCACTAGATGTTATCTTAAATTTTTCTTGTTAGGTGAAAAACTGCATCTCATTTTTGTTTAATTTCTATTTCTTTGACTCTTACTGAGTTTTGACTAATATATTAAATATGGCCACATGTACTTCCCCCCTGTGTTTATAGCTTTTGCCCATTATAATTTCATTTTTGTAGTATAAATTAGCTCTCTTCAGCAACAACTTTTTTTGACCATTTGACAATTGGGCGTTTTAAAAATTGGGTCGAGGGCGCCAGTCCAGTGGCGTAGTGGTTAAGTTGTGCTCCTCTTCGGCGGCCCGGAGTTTGCACCTTTGGATCCCGGGCGTGGACCTATGCCCTGCTTATCAAGCCATGCTGTGGCAGGCATCCCACATATAAATTAGAGGAAGATGGGCACGGATGTTAGCTCAGGGCTAATCTTCCTCACCAAAAAAAGAAAAATTGGGTCCACATCATAATTTTGTCATCTTAAAAATAGATCTTCATTTTCATTATGTACTTACCATATCAATCTCTTTTCCTAGGTTGTCCTCCAAAGGAGTATGGAACGAGTACAGTCCTTTTTTCTAAAAAATAAATGCCGTCTCCCTCTCAATCCAAGTCTTGTGGCAAAAGAATTAAATATTAAGGTGACACATAAAATACTTATAAATTCATATTACATTTCAAAATAATGGTAGAAAGAAGGCAAATGGGCAAGTATACTTAAGGCAAATGAGGATAAAACCTGCATAGGTTGGTTGTAAGTATTTATGGATGTCTGTTTGTAAGATCCATATTTATTTCAGTATATTTTTACCTAATCACCATTCTTGGGGGAAAAAAAATAGTGTAAAATTATTTATTACCTCAAAATTTTTTTTTACTATGGTATAATAGTTACACGAGAGGCATATGTTGTAATTTCAATGATAAAACTACCCAGTATACAGATAGGCATTTTTTTTCTTCCCTTGTGAATAGCCAGATAGACTCTTCTCGGGTTTATAACACTTTTTAGAGCCATCAAAAAGTAGTTGAGTAATCATCAGAACTGAGTAATTATATTTTGAACTGGGCTAATAGTAATATAATAGTGGATTGTTCTCTAATATCAGTTCAGCAGAAGCAGCCAATTAATTCATCCATTAATGTCTGTGATTTTGAAAGACTAGAGTACAACTATCCATAAAGGAGTCTCAGATTTGATTTTTTTTAAGTTGACGTACGGCTACTCTTCACTGAAATAATGCTGGGTGCCTGA
This sequence comes from Tapirus indicus, assembly GCA_031878705.1. NCBI lineage: Eukaryota > Metazoa > Chordata > Mammalia > Perissodactyla > Tapiridae > Tapirus > Tapirus indicus. The sequence goes on from CM062924.1 coordinate 12,765,051, forward strand.
GTTGTCTAATTATGTCATCAAGGGAGTGAAATTACATTTTCCCTTTGGGTTTTGTTTGTTGTTTCCCTTAAATTGGTCTCACTGTCTTAATTTAGTTTTTTTAACCAGTTTCATTTTAAAATAAGATTTGATCTTTGCTAATGAAATTGTTAAATTTAGTGTTACTATTTGATTCCATGGCTAATTATTAATTATAATAGTACCATATATAGGAGAAGTAGGATCTCATTTCAGATCTCATCAATTTAGAGGAAAGATAGGAGAATATAGAATTTTGTGCTCTGTTGAGGAATTATTATAAAAGCTCAAACTTTTAATTGTTTTTGTCTCAAGTTTTTTAGGTTGTGTTTCTCTGCCTAGAGAGTAGTAGATGATAGTTTACTCATATACACTATGTTTAACTTTCAAAAAGTATTTTTATATAGCTTTTATCTGCCAGATAATCCAAAAAGCAGTTCACATGTGTTATTTCATTTGCCATAATTCAGAGGAACAAGGAGAAATGCCTAGGACAAAAAAATCTTAGACCCATTTTTATTCTAGTGTTATCTTCTTAATGTTTAACTCGTTGCATTTGTAGTCATGTTCCTTCTTCAGTTCTAATGCTGTGCCCCTAAAAGTCACAATGGTGAATGCTGATCCAATGGGAGAAGAAATTAATGTCATGTTTAAGGTAAGAAACATAAGGTTACTTTGTTTTTAAATGGTAATTTAAAAATTCTTTTCTCAAATTCCTTTTCCAAAAATCGCAAAAGTAATTTTATTTATTTAATATTTAATTAAATTGAATAATTATGTGAAAAATTATCACTGACATAAACTGTTTCCAAACAGATTTGGGAAGAAATGTACCTCTGGGCTAGAACTGCTGTGTATGGCCATGCTGGTTGAGCACATCATAACGTCAGGCAGTGCCTTTCACACGGACTGTTGTGAATAGTACCTGCTAGAGTTGTGCATTGCAAAACCCAAAACCATGAGCAATGGCATTGGTTTTTGGAAACATATAACATCTGTGGGAAGCAGCAGGAGTGGAGTACTTACAGAGGAATCTATTACCAGTGAAAATTCTGTGTGTTGTGATTATAATTAGTATATTTTGGAGAAAGAATGGAGAGCTAGTTAATTCAATGAGTTTGATTAGTAGTGGTTCATAAAGATAGCTTCTCTTGAACCACCTTTGATATGTCTAGCAAGTTCCCATATACTCACATCTGGTTTTGGACTCCTATTTTATTTTAATGATGTATTTGCCTTTTCCTAAAATAGTGCCATCTATTTGAATACAGAAATTTTATATGTTGAGTTTTAATATTTGTTAAGGCAAATCCCCTCCCTTATTTTTTTTTTCATAATTTTCTTTGCTAGTCTTAAAAATGTATTCATCGTCATGTGTTTTAAAGTTATTTTATCCAATTTAAAAAGAAAATGAAAACTTGATGTGATACCAGTTAGCATTAATTCATTTTGGGAGAGTTAACTTTTTTTTTTAAATAAACTTTTTATTTTGAGATAATTGTAGATTCATAGTCTGTTGTAAGAAATTATACAGCAATCCTGTATATGCTTTATTCAGTTTCCCCCACTGGAAACATCTTGTAAAACTGTTGTACAATATCATAATCAGGATATTGGCATTGATACAGTGAAGATATGGAATATTTTGGGGCCAGCCCTGCGGCCTAGTGGTTAAGTTTGGCGTGCTCTGCTTCAGCAGCCCAGGCTTGGTTCCTGGGCACTGACCTACGCCACTCGTCGGAGGCCATGCTGTGGTGGTGACTCACATACAGAACAGAGGAAGACTGGCAAAGATGTTAGCTCAGGGCAAATCTTCTTCAGCAAAAAAAAAAAAAAAAAGATATGTACTATTTTGATCATCACAAAGATCCCCCATATTGCCCTTTTAAAAAATTGACTGTAATTCATATACCATAAAACACAACCTTTTCAAGTATACAGTTCAGTGAATTGAGACATGAAGAGGTTAAGTAACTTCCCCTTAGAATGCTGCAGAAGAATAGAGAGGCAGTTCTGTTCTTCTCATTCTTCACTCCTTTTGCAATTCCCTCCTACCCCCCTTTTATAGTATGTAATCTATTAAGTCTTTTGGAAAGGTACAAGTTTCATTTTGTTTCCTTGTGTTTAAGGTTGGTGAAGATCTTCGGCAAGATATGTTAGCTTTACAGATGATAAAGATTATGGACAAGATCTGGCTTAAAGAAGGACTAGATCTGAGAATGGTAATTTTCAAATGTCTCTCAACTGGCAGAGATCGAGGTAAGTCTGTTAGCTGTGTCTTAGTGTCTTATTTTTTTTCTGTGAACTTAGCTCAGCATGTACCTGCCCCAAAGGTCTTGATGCTGGTACACTATGATCTCAGTATTTTCTTATTTTAATTTAGTGTTCCTTTATTGATTCGTTTGCTCACAATCAAACAACTCAATGAGTAG